>JAPZEB010000013.1:14057206-14079557 GCA_029783705.1 Chaetodon striatus | reverse complement strand
CTCAGTGGTGCTAGGTGATCGGTTAGCGGGTGCAGTTTGGTAAAAAGAAAATAGTTACTACATGAAACTGCTCACAACAAAGTCTGTAGATTATCTAGAGTAACCGGGTCAGGATTTCTGGAAAGAGACATTGCTTTTCAAAATATATTTTTTAGCACCACAAGCAGAGAGTCATCTAGTTTTATTATATTCGAGGGAAAGAGGACATCTCTACAGCAGATACTGTCACCTCTCATCAAAACAATCCAGATAGGAGGAGAAATATGTATTTTGATTTTGGAGTGAACTGTTCCTTTAACTGTAACATAGAGGAGATGCTGTATGTTTTCCCAATAACCGATTCTGCTCTTGTAGCCCCTTCTAGCTTGCACAGCCACTGGAGGATTTGGGATATGAGGAGTCACACTGAACTTTTAATGAGTTCCTGTTGTTTTGGCTCACAGCACAATCACCTAATGGATTTTATGGACTGTATACAGGGCTCACCGGCTCACCGGCCCAACCACCGAGTTAGCACAGCCAAGAGCAAACAGGATATTGACAATAACACAGTTAGACTTTTATTCAAGCATTACAAAGACAGGTTATGTGACGCCCTGTCTATCATTCAGTCGTGGAAGAACAACCAACAGGAGATTAAGTGCTGGGCCAACAGGAGTGCAAGAGGGTGAGGATTCTCTGCAGGGACTCATGATGTTCATTTAGAGTGTTAAATGGCAGCTAGACAGGAATTATAATCTTGACAATAACCATAAAATATATGGCTCACACTCTGCATCAACAGTCATATTAAGAAACAGTCTGTTGCCAACCAAAAGCCTCTTAGTAGCTGTCATGTTTAGCAGAACTTTCTAAATAAGTAAAGTATTTGAAAATTCCTTATTAAACCAATAACACAGTGAGATGCAAATGAACGTGTAGTGTGCCTGCGCTGTTTAAGTTTAAGTGAAAATGCACGTGTCTGGAAAGTACTGAGCATACAGCTAGATCAGTGAGACTTGGATTATACTGCAGGAGTTTTGTGAAAGCTTTTAATCGGATGTTTTGATATAGTTTTGCTGTTGTTAATTGGGCCCCCTATGACTTCAATTCATCAACAGTTCCCTCTGTTTTGGGATTCTTCATTCACCATGGAGGCATGCAAGAAAAACAAAGTTATCTTAACGAATTCAAGGTAAGACGGGTGGGTAATTGATATAATAATGGTCATTTTGGGGGGTGACATATTCCTTTCAGGCAAGCATCTGTACATACACCAGTGCTCCATGCCTCTCCAAAGATGTTTAGTCTCTGGAGCTACAATATACAATACCACTTTTAGTTATGACATTTCTTCAGCACTCTCAGTGAAGAAGAGCTTATGTTCAGGTTTAGATTTATGTTGGATCTTTAAAATGGCGACGCCACTGAATGTTCTACCCCCTACAACTTCCTCTAGGCTCAAATCAAATGATGAAACAGCTGCAACTGCGGGTGATTAGAATTCTTACAAAACTCTGTCTTAAGAAATTTCATACAGCCGACTCATATTCTGACAATAATTTAGGGCATATGCACATAGATGACAAATGAATGAAAACGACTAATATGGAAAATCTGGAGATCCTGAAACAAACCATTGGAGGAATAAAACTGCACTGGAGCTATGCTCTAAAATCACAGAGATCTGCACAGAGGATAACCATGCATGCATAACTGCGGAGGTGTGGAGAGCACACTGCTGCCAAATATAAAAAGCCATACAGTGTATCGGCTGAAACTCGGCCAAAATTCCCCTGGAAACAAAAATAAACCGTCACAACGGCTCTGCCTTGTATCATACACATGGCATAGCATCACGCTAATTATCTTATTTCTACAGTACAAATGAACAGTTTCCCCTGGCGGATTTTATGATGGTAACACCCATACAACTCCACGCTGAGCTAAATTTGATTAAAACATATCACTTAACACTTACAAAGGAAACTATACAAGGATTGCTTGGAGAATTTGCTCTGGCGATTGCTTTAGGAAAGTATTTGTCTTTATGAGGCAATTATCACCTAAAGGAGCTGGCAGAGGCAGGGGGCCTGTCGGACTAATAACGATAACCATTAACAGTGTTTACTTTCCAACATCACCAACCTTTTACTGCCCAGACCAGGGCAACATACAACACAAGGCATACTTCATTTAACGACAGCCAAGCACGATGAAATGTGTTAATAATAATTAAATACGGCCTCAAAATTTCAAACCTAGAAAGAGTTACATGCATCCTTTCTTTAACACAGTGCAACATGTGAAGAAACAATTCAAGGGACACTTTCTAAACAGGTACTGCAGCATTAGATATATAACATAAAGCACTAATTTGTTTTTTTTTTTAAGGAGAAACAATCATCTACAGAAGCTGAGGGACCTCTCATACTGTATGACTTCATCCATTGTGTTTTTCCAAATAAGCTCATAAAGGCATTACATTTTTTTCCATACCGTTTAGTGATCGTGGCCCGCAAGCCCCTGAAGGGCCAGTTAAACTAACGAGCTATTACAAATTGCATCTGCCTTTCAAAGACAGCCAAACATAAGCAATTAAAACACAAAACAGCCACATTAGCTACAGTAGATGACAGGAGGCGTTTGCACTTGCGGTTTCCATATGGGACACATTAGTACCTTATTCTTAAGCGTGCCAGACAGGGCTTAACCTATGGAGATGTAGTGTTGGGTCCCTTATAAGCAGCTACAAAATAATGGCTGCTCAATGTGGATGTGAAGGTCAGTGGTAGAGACGATGTCAGATTTAGTTGGAGGGTAAATTAATCATCTTAAATCTCTAAATTAGACGTGACATCATCTATCATCTGGGCAAGCCTCAGCTTTTCACTTGAAACATGTGAGAAAATGAGGAGAAGACTGGCAGTTTGATGCTGTAAGGTGCAAGGTTTCTCTACTCTCTGGGTAGCTGCACATGTATTTGGCCTAATCCGTCAGACTTCCGACTACAGGCTTTGATTCAACAGGTCCTTCAGTCTCTGAAAGTCTGCTCCCAGTTAGTCTGGAGCCTCTCTGCATCTGCTCCACACACGGAGCAATGCCTTGGCTCCAAAGCCCTTTCTTTCTTTAAAACATGCCGTAAAAAGCCTTGTCTAACACTTAGATTGGGCCATTATTAAAAAAAAAAAAAAAGGTATCGGCTTTTTGGAGGGTAATTATAAAAAAGGTACCGGCGTCTTAGCTGGCTGCTTTATTAACAGCATGTGAGTGTCTGCCTGTGTCTGAGTCTGGCATGTACCACATTAGGCCTCCATAGATTTCTTCCCTGAAGCATGTGAGGTTATCACGCAATCCTGCTATTGAACAAAACTTTGTGTACTCCTGTAACCCATAAATATTTAGGTCTATTGTATAAAACTTCTAAATCAGCCTCAATTGCCGTCGTGTCACTAGATATTCTTTTCATTTATTCCTTTCATATCGCACACAATTGCCCTGAGAGGGAAGCAAAGTGATATAGGGAGATTTCTATCACTCATTCAGCGCTATCAACGGTTGTGTAAGCTGAAATTTGCCTGCATAAAGATGGATCAGTTTTGCTTGGGTCTTGTCCTATTAACAAGAGGCTTGAGGTGGTTTTTCGCTCGCTCTCAGACAATAGAGGCTGAGGAGGAGAGAGCGACGTGGTAATTGATGGCTGTAAAGTGATCTTAATTGTTTGGTGATGGATGTAGGGAGGACACTTACAGAGCCTGACACTTGAGACAAGGCTTCGCATTCCTGCAACCGTCCCGCCACTGTGTCCACCCCGGGCAATGGAGCTGCTCCAGACAACACACACACAAACAGGGGACAAAAAAACAACAGAGCAGAGCGTGAGACAACGGAAAAATAACCAATTTATATTTGAACTGTGTTGTGTAACTTACAGGAGATGTCAGGTACAGCTTGTTCAGATATGTGAGGCCTGTGCTCGTCTTCAGATCTGCCGTCTGATAGACTGTCCCCCTGCAACCTAGAGACAACACGTAACACATATAAACTACCGTACACAGTGGCAGTCGAGTGCGTGTAAATCATCTCTGAAAATCAGCTTTTTTTTCAGCCACAACACTGCAACGCACGATTGGAAATTGAATCCCAGATCGCAAAAAGACAAGCCCGTCTTTATCAGTCTGAGGTGATGAGACAAAGAGGAAGTGTTTAGTGAGTTTATGATCCGCTTTTCTGCAGAATCTGGGATGGTATCGTAAAAGGAAGGACATGGGGGTCAGTTTGGGGGCAAAAAGCCTATCTCTTCATCGCAGCCTCTCATCCTGCTGAAAGTAAATCTGAAACAGTCCTTAGCATGTTGACATGAAACCAAAGTGATGCATTCACAGACATGTGCTGCATGGATTAAAGTGTACACAGCTCACTTGTCTCAGAGGCAACTTCACTCTGCTTACTGACGAAGCAAAACCGAAAAACTGGCGCACAGATTCTGTTTCCTCCTAAATCATTCAGTTACTGCTCTTTATCATGATGTGTTCCAAGCCCCTATAGCTATTTTTTTTTTAGATATCTGTTTGTACTGAAATGGAAGCGGGTCCTAGAGATTTGGCCGTCTCCTTGAGGTACTAAAAGATTTAAGTTTCCCTAAGATAGGAAAGTATACTGTGGGTGAAAGACAAACAGTGATTGAAATACCTTTTTAACGGGAAGATAAACACGCTGCTTTTACACTCAAACTAATTCACACACTCCGACATCCGCATGGAATTAAAAAACACTGCATTTATTTTTCTAAAGCATATTTTTGACGACTGTAAATCGTACCATATTAACTGTAATTACACACTACTTTAGCTCCAAATGCTTTCGCTGCATGCCATTTCCATGTCATCGGCGCAACCATTAGCTGAAGACAAAGGAAAGCAATCTATGTGCTTTTATGGTGCGGCTGCATTCCGTCACAGCCGCAGGGCCTCTTGGTTTATACCTCTAAGATGAGGGTAAAAGCAGAACGCAGCTTTTTAAAGTGTATTCTGTTTCTTTCCTTCTTTATACATCCTTTGCCTTGTCTCTCCCTCCCTTTAATGGTCTTTATAAGACCATTAAAAAGTACCCGAGATGACTATCACAAGGCCTTCCCATTCTCTGAACAAAAGCTGCTCATAGCCGCAAGTCTTGACTACCATTCCCTCAGTGCATTCCTGATATGAAAGCAATTAATTTAATGAGAACTACAAGCCCAGAAGAGGTTTGTGGAGATCTATCCATTTCCATGGACCGCACCGCCAACTCCTCCGGACTGTGCCCAAGATCTGGGATGCGTTTGCACACAGGAGGTTTTGTGGCAGGAGCACATAGCCATTAAAAGAACTGATCGGGTGCATGAAGGAGGTGGATGAAATGCTGGTGTGACCACAGCTATAGCCCGAGAGACAGAGACATGCCCACAACACACAGGCCACACGGCACTTTACACTTCAACCGACCAGTAAAGAGGCCAGAGGAAGCGGCGTGTTTCCTGACCTGCCACTGCTTGTTAGGAGCCACACAGGCTGACTGGACTGTTTGGTGGCGCGGACAGTGGCTGGACAGAAGCAGAGGAAAAGGAGAATGGTGGAGGACGGTGTCTACAGGCTGGGAGAAACTTTAGCTTGTGGCAAAGTTATTATGTCATCATGCAATTAAGCTAAAATACACATATTACTATTTACAGTATACATAATATCTCAAATAATAAACACTATAAATCTTTTTAAAACAAACATTAGCTGTAAGTAAACTGACACCAATGCTGCAGTCCAAAATGGCATATCTATCATTTTCTTCTAAATGCTCTCCTATAAAGTGTTTTTTATTTAATAATTACTGTATATTTGATGTTTTTGGGGAGTTTAAGTCTCCAGTAATTCATTTCCTTCTTATGTCCGTGGCCTGTAACATTGCAGGTAGATTGTGAACACAGTAACATACAGGAGTGCTGCTGGAAATTAATAAATGCTCGCTGGGGAGGAACCGAGTTGTCACCTTCACGCTGTGGGTGTGAAAGCACGCGTCACCTCTCCTTGGCGTTGGGTGGTACGTGCTAAAGCCAAGCGGCTCAGGCTTGTATGACCACTTGGACAACTAGAGGGTGCGTATACAGTGGGAATGCTTTTGAACATAAGTTGAACGCGCAGAAAGCTGGACCTCACTGACCCAGAAGAGCTCACATGTGGAAAAAAGGAGCTGCATTCTAATGTGTTTGCCGCAGGGGGGATGAGTATGTGAGGAATGCTTGTCCAACTCGGGCCTGTGTTCATGGATCCATACTGTCTTTGTTATATAGTTATATAATATCAAAAAAGTTCAGCTCAGTCTTCCCCAGCCTCAATTTTTTTTTTTAATTAAACAAAAAATAATAATAACTTAAAGTTAAAAACGTAAGCGAGGCCACATCTGTACAGTAGTACTGTCTGCAGGTGTGAAACACACTGTGCCACATGTGTTAGTGCTCTAAGGAGTCAGTTTAAAGGTTGGCCTCATATTGAGCCATGTTTGAAAGGTGTTTCTGGTAATCCCATCAAGACAGAGTGCTAATGCACACAGTATAAAGTCTCCTTTCCTTACTGCCCCCCCTGACCTCTGCCTCCACTATCTGTTCACAGAAGCATGCAGTGCCTGCACGGACATGCATGCACGTGTTTCATGAATATGTGTGATACTCCTGATTTCAGAATTACGCGTCACCAGAATAGCACAAAAGGCATACCGTGCGTGCAACACTTTTCCAGCTTAGTGATCTGTTTATGGCCCTTGCACTTACCAAAAATGACTATGAAAGACCACGACTCCTTCGCCAACAAAACTTGGGGAGGATTTTGTGGTCAGGTTATAGGGGACAAGGCAAGAATTTGGACTGAGCAAGAAGGAGAGACGAAGACAGAGAGGGAGAACAGATGTCTGACATTGCAGTCGCGAAAACAGTGAGCGCGACAGCCAAGAACGACTCCAGATACAGATGCTGCTTTGCTCGGTTGCTGATCCAACCCGGGGACTCAGTGATAAGCTGATGGTATAAACTATTTGCTCAAAAACATCCAGTCAATAAACTGGCAGCAAAAAAATTCACTGATACCATTCATCCTCTGACAACATCCCGCAGCCTGTGCGTGGAGTGAAACTGATAAGCAGCATGAATGAAAGAAGAGTAGGAAACAAACAAATTCCAAACCCCAAACAGAGGAGGCCGTGCAGGCAGATGTGTGCATGGCGTCTCATCGAACAGATACCAGTTTATCTCTGACTGGCATCAAGAAAGAGTCCTGCCCACACCTGTCTGCGGTATCACACCCAACACTCAGAAATCTGAGCGCTACACTGATGCTGTGGATCAGAGGGAACAGGAAATGTGTCAGCAGAGAAAAACTGTGATAAAGAGAGAAAGGGTGATAATGGAGATGATTATCAGTGCTCGGGCTGATTTGTGAAAACAAGCAACACCGGAATGCACTTCAGATATGATATTATTCTCCATTCTGAATGTTGAGGTATGCTACCTCTGATACAGATGCAGAGAGAGTGGGTGGAGGAGTGGATAGGGCACAAGGGGGAGTCATGACCTGGAATAGGAACAGGTTTGGATGATGAAAGGAAAATAACTGATTACAGTAATAACCACAACCTCATTGTGGCTAAAATGTATTTGAATTCATATCTTTTACAGCCTAAGAGCGATGGTTTGACATTTTGGGACATATATTTATTTGCTTTCTTGCTGAGAGTTAGATGAGAATTCTTCTACTGAGGCGTTTGAATTAAGCTTTGAGTATTTGTCACCATATTTTATGACATCATCACAAAAAAATGAAAAATAAAAACATTTTTGACCACACTGAAAATGTTTTTGAAACCCTAACAACCAACAAACATGGATTAAGAGAGAATTTTATTAGAAAGAAAATAATAAGGGTGAATTTTGGAAACAATTACTTCCACCCATTTTTCTATAAATTTTAACTTTTGGACTTTAGAACATTATGGAGTTATTCAAAATGTTTGGAGCACACAAACAGCCACTAATGAAGCTCTGGATAAAGTTCAGTCAGGAAGACAATACTTTTAATGCTCAGGCTGTCAGTTTTTTTCTCACCCTGCCATTCACTCCTTGCACGCATGCTCACTCACTATCTCTAGGTGTCATTGTCAGGGTAGGTCAAGAGTCATCAGCTGATTCACAATCAACCAATACCATAGCGAGACACCTTCTCTGTCAGCCTATCATTTTACTACTCCCCATTTTAAATATGTGCGCCCTCCACCTCTCCATCACCACCCAGTCTTTACGGATTCATCAACCTCATCTGCCTCAGCAGTCAGCAGCCTCAGAGTCATCAGCCACCACCACCTCCAGTGTCTGGACTCCATGGGGGGATTTATCCTGCTGCTGCTCAGATGTCCCTCCATCAAAAAATCTCCCCCTCTGGTAGCAAAGACTTGTGTTCAATCTTAATGAGCACAAATCATCTGTTAATCTGTACACTCCTATTTTGTATTAAATATTATCTTTACTTCATTCTAATGTCTCTCCTGATTGAACTGGAATCTCGAGTTGAACGACTGAAGTTTTGGCATCATGACATTGAACATATGTCACATATCTCAAGTTGACCTTTGACATTTGCGTGAAGTTTTGTCATAATTAGCGTAAGAATTCTTGAGTTATGGCCAAAAACATGTTTTGTGAGGTCACACTGACCTTAACCTTTGAACTTCAACCACCAAAATCTGATCACTTTGTTGTTGAATCAAAACGAACGTTTGTGCCAAAAATTCTGAGAAGTTCCCTCAAGGTGTCTGTTGAGATATCGCGTTCACGAGAATTAGACAGATGCAAGGTTACATTGAGCTTGACCTCTGACCACCAAAATCTACTCAGTTAATCGTTGAGTCCAAGGGGATGATTGTACCAGATTTTTTAAAAATTCCCTAAAGGCATTTTTGAGATAATGCATTCATGAGAATGGGACGAGAATGAGATGGATGGACTACCCAAAAATATTGCTATTGCGGCATGGAGGCATAAAACAGAAGATGCGCAGCATTCTAATGTTCATTTCGTTATGAATAGCGCTTTGAAGCTTTGTACCATTCGGTACAGCCCTTACTGATACCACCCTCATGTTTGTCCGCTATGATTTGCTAAACCAACCGCCTGCTGGCTGTAGTCCCGTATTTATCAGACAAACCTAAGAGTGGTATCCATTTGTTCATCTAACTCCCAGCAAGAAAGCAACTAAGAGAAGTTTTCTAACTGTCAAACTAATCTTTTAAATCCCTGAAAGAACATTTTGACTCTACAGAGCTGTGCTGTTTATAAAAACACAATCTCTCTCCAGGGCACCAGATAAGAGGAGGTGGAAACATTTACCTGGCACACCTAGAGCAGATGTTGAGTGTAACTTTGGCCTGTGGTTCAGGCTGATAGGAGCTGCGTCCCTGGCTGAACTTGCTGCCGGATGGAGCCAAGCCTGTCACGCCCTCCATCCTCAGGTCATCCAGGTCCTCTGAGAGGGGAGCCAGCCAAGGAGATGCAAGGAGGGACAGAGGAAGGAGATGGAAGAGGGAGCGAAAACAAGGGAGAGAAAGGACAGTCATTAATCATACTTTGGTCTCTTTCTTGTCAATATGATGCCCAGTGATGACAGTGTGCTTAGAGCCAAAGGAGCAAGCAAACACATCACAGTAAATAAACATTCCCAGCCCAGCCCTGCTGCTGTGCTCGCTCACACGCTTTGCACACACATACATCCACACAGAAAAAAAGAAGCTTGCATCATCAACACAAAACTCTTTGTTATAAGGAGTGATGCGGAGGAGTCGCTGACAGCGCCATATCACAGCCAAACAGAAACAGGAAGGGTACGTTAACAAGTTGAGGGCGAAAGGGGACAAAGAACAATGAAGACGGCGGGGAAAAATGAGCGGTAAGAGGAAGATGGAGAGCTGGAAAGTTGGGTTTTGTCTGATCTCTCCCTGTGTCCTCCAGAGCAAATATTCTCTAAGCACACACACATAGATCCCTCTGAGTCTCTAAAGAAGTCCATATGCATCAGACACGCCAGTATTCTTCATCCTAACCTCTCACTCTGTCCGTCTCTGCAGTCCGCACAATCACATGTGACACATGCTTACGCACACACAAACACTCCAAAATAACAGGTGCAGAGGCCCTTTGACTTTTTTTCTCAAGTTCATGTTAAATCAACTTTCTTTCCGTCCTCCTTCCATATCTGCTTTATCTCAAAATACAGCTGTTCCCTATGCGATGAAGTGCTCTCCACATGGAACAATTACAAGTTTGAAGTTTGGATGTGATACAAGTCTAAACAAGATCGTCAGCCATCATATCTGAGTACGAAATGTTCAGCATCAAGACACAGATACACGTTTCTTTAATAGACACTGCACCAGCATGATGGGAAAAGAAAGCATAAATCACGCCAATAATGAGACTTACGAAAGAAAAGCAGTGAAGTAGAATAATATGAAGTCAATGGTTCGTTAAGTGTAACCGAGGATCAAAGGGGAGAGTCTGAATCAGCCAGACCATTTTGGTTTTGAATGCATCCTCAAGAGATAAAAACATATTGCAGTACTTTCCGTGTTATGAGAATGAATAGCGAGTGGGTGTCTGGATTCTTACTTGGTTAAGTGTGCTGGTCAAGCTTTTTAAACACGACTCGAATCACGCACAGCGTTCTGACCGGTCACCATAACAATATCTGTCCCGTTCCTCCCATCAGACCAGAAGAATTTAGGAGGTCTGCCAACGAGGGGGGTCGCCTTCAGGACATACAGTACATTCTCACCTCTGGCTGCCATTGTTTCTGCTCCTCTACATACAGTATGCTGCAGCACAGAACGTGCCCGTCTCTGTGTATGTGTGCGTCTGGTCATTTGAAACCAACATTGATACTTTTCACTTAGAGATCACATTACCTGGCCCCTGGTGTGGGGGGGGGGTGGGCCTCACACATTGAAAGAGGAGAATGCATGACTAATCACCTGGATTAGATTGGATGACACTTGCTCATGAGAACTCTCTCCCTCCATCCATCAGCGTGGCACAGAGCCAGAAAATCTCACCTGTCTCCTCTGGGTGTCAGAAAATCATTCTGACGAGACACCTAAACGCAGCGTTTCAATCTAATCCACTCATTCGTGACTCTACCCTGAGACGAGACGCTAAGCTGAGGCTTGTGTTAATTGATTCTTAGTTTAGTTCATTCAGTACAGAAGCCCATATCTGCCAGTGTGATGAAAAAAAAAAGATCCTGCAAGTCATTATAATGAGAAACTTTCTTGAAGTAATGAGTTAGTGTCTAAAAATAATGAGTTAGAGCCTCAGACTAATAACTGTGTCATTTATCATCATTTTAAGAAACTGTCTGAAAAAAAGGAACTTTCGTAAAGAATGACTTAATGTGTCAAAATAATGAAAGAAAAAAAGTAGTCTAAAACTGTGGCTCAGAGGTAGAGCGGGTCGTCCACCAATTGGAAGGTCAGCAGTTAAATCCCCGGCTCCTCCAGTCTGCATGTCGAAGTATCCTCCAGCAAGATACTGAACCCCAAATTGCTTCTGATGGCTGTTCCATCGTTGTGTGAGGGTGTGTGAATGCTTACTGTGTAGCAGGTGACACCATGTATGATGGCTTCAGCCAACAGTGTGAGGATGTGTGTGTGTTAATGGGTGAATGTGACTGAATGTGTGGTGTAAAAGTGCTTTGAGTGGTTGGAAGACTAAAAAAGGTGCCATGCAAGTGCAGGTCAACATTTTATAATTTATCTTAAGAGTCTCTTATTATGCAGAGATGCCAAGTCTTTTTTTTTTTTAAATATATTTTGTCATCATTTTAATTTACTTTTAATTTTGATGTACTAAGTCATTATTTTGAGAAAGTTTCTCTTTATATTGAAAAAGTCTCTCATTATTATGAGACACTAAGTCATTATTTTAAGATAATAACTTATTATTTTGAGAAAGTTTCTCAATATTTAAGATACGCACTAATTATTTCAAGACACCAAATCATTATTTTGAAAAAGATTCGTTTTTTTCTGTTGGGGGTCGTTGGGGACTGGAGCCTATCCCAGCTGACATTGGGCGAGAGGTGGTGTACACCCTCTATCACAGGGCTGACACAGAGAGACAGACAACCATTCATGCTCACGTTCACACCTACGGGCAATTCAGTCACCAATTAACCTGCATGTCTTTGGACTGTGGGAGGAAGCAGGAGTACCCTCCTGGCAAGGACGCAACAATGCTAACTACTGCACCACCGTGTCGCCTATTTTTGAGGTATCGAGACATTTTTTAAAAATGTTAAGTCATCATTTTAAGGCACTAATTTTACCAACTTTATTTTGAGGTCTCTCTCATTTTTTGGAGATACTGTTTAACTGTTTATTCAAGAATGCAAGTCATTATTTTAAGACGCCAAGTCATTATTTCAAGAACATTTCTCATTATACTGATGTAAGGATTTTTTTTTACAGTGGTGAAAATGGGCTTCTTTAATTCACAAACTACAATGCATAAGCAAAAATAATAGGAATAGATGAATCTGCATATTCCTGCATGTTTACACGGTATTTTTAGTGTTTTTAGGCATGATAGTCGCGTGGCTCTCTGGACGGTTCATCACTTTGGTCCATACTTAAATATCTCAACAACTATTAGAGAGAATTACCATGACTGTACAAATGTTCAAGCTCCCCTGAGGATTCCCTGTCTTTTCCTCTTAAGACAGATCTGAATGTCAAAACACCCCGTTGATGCGCAGATACAGTACATTTACAGTAGACTTGCATGTAGAGACTTAACAAAACTTCTGACCCATGAGTAATGACAATACATTAACTTCTAATTGTAGTAAAGCTTTTTTAAAAACTTTAAAAGAAAATATTTTTTATAATCACAAGTGTCAGGCCTTTGACCACCTTCAATTAAGTTTAATCAGTCTTAATGCCATCAGACTGACAATTGTTATCATGTACTCTTAACTACAGTAGTTCTGACTTCATTACAGTATCAAACACCAAAAACTGTCTGCAAATGTGCCTATTCAAGACTTTTAATGAAGTCTGGAAGGTTCTTGCTTTTCTTACATTTTCAGTCAGTGTCAAGGCCTTTTAAGTGTTGTTTAAACGTTATGAGTAGGACAGATACATTCCAGTAATACCCTTAAGCAGGGCAATATTAAATGTCCCATTCATCACGGTATGCATTGGAGGGGGTGGGGACAGAGAGAGAGCCACCAGCGACTTGCTGCAATTTGCTGGTCGTGGGAACTGCTGGAGTTTGGGCCTTCACCTTTTCCTCTTTTCTCTTCGTCCAATCCCACTTCTAACCATTTCCCTTCTTTTGGTGACTGACTGATGTGGCATGCCAGATTTTCTCTGGGTCACAGCCTGTGATACAAATCATTACTTGACACTTGGAAACATTCACTTGCGAGGCTGCAGCTCGCATGGAATAGCAAAAGAATAACAGCGAGCGGCTCTGACCCTGAAAGAGAACATGACCTCAGTGTACACAGCTGCTTGTCACCTCAACTCCCACTTTGTCTCTCGGACGTGTTGCCTTCTGGTCAATATAAAGTGACAATAATGCAGAGAAAGACCTCAGTGTCTGAGGGGAAGTGAAAGCTAATCTCAGACACTCACAGGTCACCGAGGTAAACAAAGGCTTTTGTCTGGGGTGCGTCCTGTACAGAAAACAGATGAGACTGTGTCTGAATGTAGCAGAAGTTGAAAAGCGTAGCAAAGAGTTTGAACATTTCATTCTGAAGCAATTTGTTTCATACTTGAGAGAGGAGAGAAGACTATGTGCAGATAATATCAACAGTCTCAGATACAAACAGAGAAAGAAATTACTCCGAGTCAGCCTAACTGGTTTTTGCATGCGTATACTTGTTTGTGGATGCAGGTGAGTTAATAGAAAATGTCTGCATCTCCTATAAAGGTATACTTCACCCTGAACTACTGCCCTGGTGCTCTGTTGCTGCTCACTGCCCATATGTTAAAATCTACTTGTCTCTCCGATCGCAGGCTTTGGGAGTAAGCGCAGCGCTTCATCTGCATGACAGCAGTGTGAATCTCAGCCATGTCAGCGCTCCATGAGGCCAAATCCGGCTCTGGACTTTCTGCCGGGCAGGCAGAGGTGACAGATTTCTGCGTTGACACCACTCTCTGAGGAGGGCCTGTGTACGGAGTGTTGAAGTGATAAATGTGTATCTGACGGGTTGGGGTTTGGGTGTTAGCATTGTAAATGACTGCTTTTACATGCACAGAACTATTCTGACACAAATGCTCCCTCTGCATCGTACTGATGACTAGAAACCCGAATATGACCGCAGAAATAGTTTCTTACTGGTCAGGAAAATTGATTTTTGTGGTCTCAAACAAACAGGAAAAATATTTCAGAATAGAGTGCACCATTAAAAGGATATTTTGCTAATTTTCAACCATCTTTGTATCATCACGATGTGGGTAGTGTGTGTAAATGAACCGTGGTAAACTTTCTTTCATCTTACCAGCGCTCAGATCTCCCTGCTCAACGCTGGCTCTAGGGCTGATGCTTGAACTACAGAGCGTGCTGCCACATTTTTGTATGCTCGCCACCGCAGACACAAAGAGTATAGAGGTGGTTCAAGATAGAGACCTGCCACTCAAAGCATACTGTAAATCTAGGCAGTGCTGATCAAACATAAGCCAGATTCTGCTGCTGTATTGCCTGTTTCTAACCTAAAATGTCTTTGGTAACATTTTAGTGCACTTTTTATTTATTTTATTTAACCCTATTAAACCAGGAAGTCCCATTGAGATTGAAAATCTCTTTTACAAGAGACACAGAAGGGTGCAGAGGCAGGCTGGAAGTTTGCCCAATGTTGCTTTATAGATACACACACCAGTGCTGTTGTCTGCGAGTGGTCAATGACGTCCAACCCAACAAATCACAAAGAATGCAGTGATGAGTAAATGACTTTGGATCTGTAATAAAACTTGAGATTTCGTGGACAGGAAGTGGGCGCCATCCTGTTTCTTGTTGTAAAAATGGAGGCTGAAAAAACTTCAGACTACAATGACTTGTCCGTGCTGATCAAATATGAACCAAGAGTCTGTTACTGCGTTGCTTATTTCTCACCTTTAATGTTATCAGAAACATTTCAGCTTACTATTAAACTGTATTTTGAGATTGTTTGTTGCCGCAGTGCCTCAATGTCTGCAATATTGTTCCCTTTGTCAAATCAGCCAAGCTCGCACTACATCACTCACCAGTTGGAATGTCTATTGGTCCAGTGCAGTACAGTGTATTCTGATAGTTGTAGCTTTTCTACCTCTTGAGCCAAAGCGATGGCCACAGACCTTTTCCTGTTTTCTCACACAGCACGTATTTCTCAGTATTTGTGTCTTTGTGCTGCAGAGACAGCCCAGTTTTATGAAAAGACCCAGCAGTGAAATACGTCTTTAACTATATTTCTAGTGTAGCAGATCTGCTAACCGTCAAATATAGTCATTTGAACGATCCTGAATCAGTCGTATAAACTAGACTTCGAACAAACTAACTTTTAACCTCGACACCTAACTGTCTTTTCATGTGCAACTTCCCGAATCCATGCTCACACAGAAGATTTACTGTGTCTAAGTATCCTTTTCTCTTCCGTGTCTGCTTAGTCAAACACATATGACTGAGTGCATACTCTCCAGGTTCACAATAGAACCCAGCGTGCCTCCCACACAATACCACCATGATAAGTTTACAGTGCGTCTCCCGTGAGACCAGCTTACCCCGGGACCATGACAGCCTCACAGGCCTCTGTCTAGACACAACAAACGTCTGTCCACACTCGCCCGTTTGTCAGCCCGTCACATTTCCACTCCCTGGGCACCGGGGCAGCCATGCGTGCTCCCCCTGTCTAACGATGAGACATGGCAGATAAATAAAATGGGTCTGCACTCGGGGGGTAGGTGCTGGGAAGGGGGGTGGGGGGGAGAAATGTAAACTATTCGAGCGATGCAATCCCAACAAAAGGCCTGAGCGATGAGGAATTCCGTGCCGCAATCACTCACTCACAGTAAAGCCAGAAAGGAGCGGAGCCGGGCGCGCAGATAAAGTGTTTGTGTGCGCCTCTCTCCAAGTTTCCATGTAATTTAATGTTGTTTAGACAGCGACTGACTGACTGGCTCTTTGCTGCTCTTCATAGGGCTGAGAACAGAGCTGAAGTCGTAATTAGCGCATTGGCTTCACAAATAACTTAATATACACCTTCCTGAATGACTCGCTGACAGATGCATGGGGGGAATCATCTAACGCACTACCCCACACGTGGAGCAAGGAGACACGCACACACTTCATCATCGTCCACATCGAATCCATGGCATTTCATCAAGTGCTGTGAGTTATAGTGTCTCAGCTAAAGTGCAATAATTGAATTTTCCATTCTTTCATGAGCAGTGACAGAGTCCCACCACATTACACTGGGCTGTAATTAATAGTCTTTAAGTGATAGACGCCTTGTACAGTCAAAAGCTCCACTCACTCACACACCGAGACCCACATGTGTGAGCAACGTACTTGATATAGATAAAAAGGCACACAGCACATACTCAACCCCGACGCATACAGTGACACTTGCAGACCTCACACTTGTGCTGCCCTCACACATACAACCAGCATTTGTTTTTCATTAGGCCTCGAGCACCAAAGCCTCCACTCGGCGGTTAGTCGTCACACAGACATCTTTGATGTGAGTCGCGGCGGAGACGCATTTGTTTGGCTTTGTAATAAAAACAATATTCCAACTTACATTTCATAATTATGTCTCGGCTTTCAATAGCGCCCTCCTCCCCTCCTGGCCTAAAAATATGCCTGTTAGGCTCCACGACTCCGAGTGCGGCAGTAAAAACCCTGATCAGAATCAGATGGGGACACACATGAGCAGGGGAACATCACAGGTCTGAGGTCTGTGGAAAGTCTTATCGCAGACCTCGGTGCAAACCTCCTTTTAACTCGCTTTCTAACCGCAAATATTACAGACATCAGGACGTATGATGAATTGATGCATTGCACTGCCAGGCATTGTAGTTGGAAAAGTGACTTGAGGTCTCGTGTGTTGGAAATTTCAAAATGAATTTCATTTTGTTGCTAAATATGTGGTTGAATTATACTTTGAGCTTTAAGAAGATATTTACTCAAATGTATTATGCAAAATATATTTGGAGACTGCCAGGATCAAGGCTGCCATCTACAGTTCAAAATGATGACTTTAATCACTTGTAAAATAATTAAATGATTCATCAAACTGGAATGTGCCTGTGCAAAAGGAGTGCAGAGAATGATGATGTTGATGATGTTGATGATAGAAAAGCCATTTAGTTTCATAACACAAACAAGTCTGACATGAGTTATGAGACGATATTTTACGAGCAATTCTCTTCTTTGAGTTTAAATGTCTGTATTTCTTTTAGAGATCACCCTCTCGCTGCTTGTTTGTGATAAACACATGGATACAGCAGCACACACAAGACATACAGCTCCACAAACACACACCAACTACTGATTACACACCAATTACTGCATAATGACACAAGTCTATAACTCACTTGTCTATTTGTGTCTTAAATCTTAATCTTGCAGCGGAGACGAGCCACAGAACGATGATGTAACTTTTTTTTTTTTTTCACTTTTACTCTTGAAAGCTGCACACATCACTGCTGGGGGAGTCTATGCCGATTAACCTATGATAACACACTGCATCCATACACACACGTCCTTTCTCTGTCATTCTAGATAACAATACTATCCACCGATATCATCCTTGTGTGTCTATCATCTCTTGCCTCTGTCTGGTTACAGTAGCCACAATACAGCATCATTGTGTCCATTCAGCTCCGTTCCATTCAGATAATCTGCTCATTTCATCTACAGCGCTTACGCACACCAGAGATACGTACACCGGCTGGTATTAGGCCATGCTCTGCGTAATGACTACTGCTAGATTTATGGTATGATCACAGCAGTCTACTTGCCTATTGGTAATTGCTTCCAGTAATACCACCGTAATACCGCAGCAATTTGCCTCTCGATTAGCGTATCCATCGGCACCGTGGAGACTTTTACAGGCGTCAAATTGGGCGCAGTTAAGACTTTTACTGGCAACATTTTTTTCACCGTCAGGCCGGCGAAACCTTCAGAGGTGAGCCCGGCCCTTTCAAGCCTCGACTTCAAGTGAAAGATTTAGTGCTGAAGCAGCTCACACCACTGACATATATGTTCTCATCCACCTCCTCCTCTCCCTTTCTCCGTGCACCATAATGATACTGAGTTGTAGCTGGCAGAGGGGAAGCTGATTTTACAGTTTTACAGTATATTAGGTATTTTCAACAACGCATTGTATTTTATGAGCTCATTATACGTTTTATATATAAGATTTTAATCTGTTAATCAGCATGGTAACTTGTAAAGCTGTCAAACAGTGGAGCAAAACATAGTAAGCTAAATGGTTTTATTATTCAACTTGCTAAGCAACTTGTAATATGTGTGCATCATCTTGCGTGTGTCTGAGTGCACTGCCGTGCTAACATGGCTAAGAGCTGTCTCTTTGTCCTCTGCCTTAGGCCAACATTCAGACTGCCAGAGTTAGCAGACAAGGCACGCACTTCCTGACGCCAGCACCAGCACCAGCAACACACACACATGCACCCATCGCCCCCATTGCCCCCTTCATCCTCGCCCAAACAACCAAAGACACAACAGTTGCCCTAGAAACAATGTAAACCAACAACAACAGTCTACAGCCATGCTAGCAGCTCTGTGAGGCTGTACTTGGCAGTGGTGGGTAGCAACGTGTTACATTTACTCTGTTACATGTACTTGAGAAATTTTTAAAAGGTACTTTTATGAGAAGTTGTTTTGCAGGGTGTTTCTTACTCTTACTAAAGTGCATTTGAAATAAAATATATGTATATCGACTCCATCACATTGGACTACACACTTGTCACACGCATGACAGCGATTGTCAGACAGCGAGAGATAAGATAGCCTACTAGCAAATCATATCAATGCAGATAGTTGTTTTGGACACTGAAGGCATGTACACACACATATTTATTTATAAAGCACATTTAAAAACAACCTAAGCTGACCAAAGTGCTGCTCAACACACACACAAAACCCACAAAACACAGACATAAACATCAATGCACATCGCTCATAACAACATCAGGAGGATTCACGTGCTGATAAGTATGTTTTGAGCCTGAAGTTTCAAGAGTCAGTGAAGGAGGCAGATCTAACAGGAAGGGGGGTTGCTGTTCCACAGTGTAGGAGCTGCAACAACAGAGGTATAGCCACCCCTGAGCTTAGGTTTAGATCCCAGGACAGCCAGGAGCCCCACGTCAGTCGACCTGAGGGACCTTGAGGTTGAATGATTATAACTGAGACTGATGCGAATGTCTTTAGTTTTGCAGGTATTTGGTCATAAAGCAAAATACTGGACAAACTGAAGCAGTAAATGTTGAGATATTTCACAGGAAGAGTGAAAACTTGCTGGTGGCGCTACATTAAAAGTTATGGGTACACTGCCTTGTTTTTTTCCCCAAGATAGTTCTACCTTGTATCACCCTACTCTGCTGTGATTAGACAGTACTAACCTGAACCATGGCTTCCTTGCCCTAACCCTAACTGCATCTGACTTTGATATGTCAACATGACGAGTGGGACTACTTGCCAAACAGTAGTCCTACAGTAGTAGGGCAGTACTAGGTGAAACACTCTTGGGAAAAAAAGTTGCATGAGTACACCACTGTCCTGCCATTATCATGGCAAAAAAATAGCTCACACAGTATTATAATTGCAATATAAATATACACATGTTCTTTTACTTTTGTTACCTAAAGAACATTTCAATGTGGGACTTTACTTGTAATAGAGCTATTTCACAATCAATTATGGCTATTTTGATTTTATAAAGTCATCTAAATACTCCTTCTCCCGCTGGTTTTCAGCATATCATTTCTATTAGATCTTTCTCACAGAGAATGGCAAATACATGGTAAGGATTTTGAGGGGGCTATTCGTAATAGTCGCACAACAAATATTTGTCATTCCTATCTGCCATGAAGCTAATAATAACAGCGTTGCTCTTTGACCACAGAAAGTCATTTAGTAGGACTAAGTAAATGTTCAGGCCTCTATGAGTTGAAAGGCTAAGACTTTAATCACCCTCTGAGGCGAGGGGGTCTACATGCGGTAGATGACCTCTTAACATGGAACATTTCTTACTTAAGTTTCAGGGTGGTAGAGATTGGCTCACTTCCCCTCACCTACTCAACTCTGTGTCTAAAAAAAACGGTGCTATTGTATCGCTCCGCATACTCTGCTTGATCAAGGAAGATATAACATCCTCGAACAAAAGAGCCACACACAGGCACTGTAACTCATCCAGCAGACGCTGCTTTATTCTGCGTGTATCAAAGATCAGACATAGCTTCATCATGCCCTCATCCTGTCCCCATCAAATCCTCGCTGTCACTGTGAATCAGTGAGAGTGGGTAACGCTACTCTCACGTCCTCCTCTCCTGTTTCAGGAATCATGCCAAAGTGGGTCGACATACTAAAAGGGTCTGTCTGATTGCTACAGTGTGAATGTTTCTCACAGGGAATCTTTGTTACTCTCTGCAATATAGGTGTGTGTGCATGTGAAATGGGAGTTAACAACCCTCCAACGACATCTCTAGATTGAAAGTAATGTCTGGAAGTGTCCACTAAACAAAACTAGACAATTCTAGACTGAGCAACATGTCTGTGGGCAACACAATCGCCAGAATAAATGTTGGCACTGTACGTTTCCGCAAACGACAGATACATTGCATTTTACACCAAAAAAAACAATGGTTTGGTGGCTAAAAAGCCACTGGAAATGCAGCTGGAAACACTGGTGGAAAGGTTGCAATGTGATGCTAAAAAACACCTGAATTCAGTGGCTCAAAAGCCGCAAAAACGCAGGTGTAAATGCTGTAATGTGTCAGTGGTGAGCAGCTTGGCAACTGTCTTGTGTCACTAAAAAACACCCGAATTCAGTGGCTCAAAAGCCACTGGAAATGCAGCTGGAAACACCAGTGAAAAGGCTGCAATTAGTCTCAAAAAAACCCTGACATGTGTGGCTCAAATGACGCTGGAAACACAGCTAGAGGTGCTGCTGGAAATGCTGCAATATGTCAGTGGTGAGCAGCTTGGCAGCTGTCTCGTGTCACTGAAAAACACCTGGGTTCGATGGCTCAAACGCCACCGGAAACGCAGCTGAAAACATCGGTGAAAAGGTTGCAACGTGTCGTTAAAAAAATATCTGAATTCAGTGGCGCAAATGCCACAGGAAACACAGCTGGAAATGCCGCTGGAAATGCTGCAATGTGTCAGTGGTGAGCAGTTTGGCAGCTGTCTCGTGTCACTATAAGACACCCTGGTTAAGTGGCTCAAATGCCACTGGAAAAGCTGCTAGAAACGCCATGATGTGTCGCTAAAAAAACTGTCTTTTATGGCTCTGACACTTCAAGATACGCTAATGAACAACAGGTTATGTTGTTTGTTGGTCTCATACTGTGGTCTGCAACTTGGCAGCCGTCTGGCCTAGATGTTACTCCAATCATCCTCCCCTCCACCTCCTGATGACAGTCAGCTCATATACTAGTAATCAGACCTATGTGACTTTAGAAATGTCGATATGTTAAATATGAAACAGCAGGATTGTACATGCTAAGCTGCTACACTGCTAAGGAGCCTCAAGTGGGGTTAAACAGAGTAAAAACAGAGGAAGATTAAAGCTTAACATTCATATTATAATTTGACTCTCTATCACACCTTGAGAGAGTCTGAGTTTATGTTGCTAAAGAGGACAATATACAACATTTATTGTGGAAAAAAAGATGATAAAAAAATATGTTTCAGTGCCTACAGCAGGTAAATAACACTTATTCTTTGCACGTATTCACAAAGCAGGTTTAAAAATTCAAAGGGTATGTCTCTGAAATGGAATACTTCCACCAAGGATGACGAGACCAGTTACTTTACAGCGGGGAACTGGCTAACTCGTCTCATTAACTCACCATAAAATAACACTGCAAGGCCAAAAACAGGGTGTTTCTCCCCACACACTGAACTCAGCTTGTTTCTTATTTCAGATCAGTATAAAACTGTGGTCTCACCGCCCAGCGAAAGCTCGAATCTTGACATTTTCCATGGCTTTGCAAGAACATGTGAGTCATGATCCTTTTCAATATGGTTTTGACTGTGGCAAATATTAAGCACACAACTAATGAAAACAACAGGGAAAAC
>JAPZEB010000013.1:14035587-14050129 GCA_029783705.1 Chaetodon striatus | reverse complement strand
TGTTTATTCACTGTGTTCAGAGAAGACAGTCCATTTACTTTTCTAATATCCACATCACTGAATAACTCAGAAATGTTAAGACAGCTTAATATTTGCTTGTTTGTGATGCTATGTATATACATATATATGCAATGCTAAGATATTGCTGCATTTTCTTTCAAACTAATTTGATTGTGCATGTCTGGATTTGATTTAGTTTTAAGGCAACTGGGGCAGAGCTGTATTACAGGCTGTGACGTACAGGCGTAGAGGCAGCTCTGCGTAGGAGTGTGCGTTCAGTCGCTTGCCATACCTCTGGCCTTGCTTTCTATTAAATCAAACTCACACTTGCCCGCACTCCTGCTTAGTCTCAAACATTTTTTTTCCCCCATGTTCTCTTCTACTTACCCAGACCTGGAAAGTACTAAATCAGACTTCATACTTTGCGTACTTTTCCTATCTGCGTAGAAACCCTGCAGCATCCTCCCATTTTTTTTGCCCATATTTGTTTTAATGGTGTCAGTTTGCTAAAAATTTAAAGTGTGCCAAATTAGATATCAGCAGGGCTTGTTTGCAATGCAGTTATAGATTTACAGACAGGTCTGGAGTTAAAGGAGCAGCTCCTGTTCTGATTCCTACCCGGATTAATGGACGTTTATTTGCAACGTGGGCAAAAATGCCAGCTAAAGTACAATGACAAACCTCACTTTGTTTTGCTGAGAGAATGTACCTGTTCTTTTTACCTCATGCAGTATCTTTGCCTGACGTCTTTCCCGCCCGCAGAGACAAAAAAACCAAATGTATTTATGTGTTTCTGATCTCCCTATTTTTGACTTGGTGGCTTGGCCAGATAACAGCTCAGAGGATATGAAAGTGATCTCAATCCCCAAACAAGTTCCCAGTAAATGCAATTAAGAGTTGATATAAATGATCCATCAGATGAGCCAAATACTCCTACAGTTAATAAGGGGTTGTGATTATTTCGGGACACTGCAGCACCCCAAACAGACAGCTGCATAAGTTTCTCCCACTCTTCATAGGTAAACACGAAACCATCTCATTTACAAACACACACAGAGCGGAGCTCATCAGCGAGCCCACACACACATCCCTATCTCCCAGCTCAGACTTCAAACTAAGTGATTTCTCCCTATAATCCACCCATACAGTAACCTAATGAGATTAACACAGTGTGTATGTCAGCTCAGGCCCGCGCATGATTTATGGTTTTATATCCGATCCTCCTCTAATTAGTCACATCAGCAGCTGCAGTGCACGTGACACAGACAAGCATGCACGCACACACACACACACAGCAATAGTAACATCTGGCAGGAAAGCCCAAAAGGTACCAGGTTATTTGAAAATCTGATAGTTTTGCAAACACATGAATAAAAAACCAGAAGGTGAAAAAAGCTTCCTGAGAGGGCGACAAACAATTTAAGAGTTTAGCGCATGACGCAAATACATTGTCGAAAACGGGCCATTTTTAAAATAACAAGCACAAAATTCCTTTGGCCTTGAGCGCACAGAAATGAGGTTAGCTTTAATTCGAAATTGGGTTGAAGCAGTATCATGGCAAGCATGTTTAATCGCGCCTTTGAAATGGGATTATCAACCCCATTCAGATGGGCATTCCTCAGGCAGCAGGAGCCACAGTTAGAAGTCTACCTCCTCATTTTTAAAGAGCCAACAATAGCTTTGTGAACTTTCTTCAAGTTTTAAACTTTTTTTTTTCTCCATTTAAATGATTCACACACGCACACTCATATCTGTGGCTGCACATACTTATAATGCCAATCACCAACCTCCCAGCAGGGCTGCTGTCTCCACTCCAGCACACTTCGGTTTTAGCCCGAGGGATGGGAGGTTGCAGCATCTCAGAAGCAAGCGGGTCGGCGTCCTCGTCTTCCCGACCAATCCACTCCCCCACCACCCGGGGGCGCAGCACTGAGTTATAGCCTCCTAAGTTCTAAAAGAGCAATACAGAAAAACTAAAAGGTAAAACAACACTGAAGAGGGCAGACAGAAAGACAAAGATGCAGATTCTTTTAAAAAAAATACTGCTATAAAACTTGATCTAACACTATAAACTTTAAACTCTAATGTATTTAAATTATAACTAAGACAGTTCTTCACAAAAAGCAGACATAAAAACGCAACCACCGAAACGCACCACAGCACTGTCTGAGATGTCTCCCTCCCAATCTGCTCCCAAAGCCAGCCAGCACACATTTACAACCCCGCTCAAAGATATGTCTGCTTGTCTTTGACTAAATCCAGGATAGCATCAAATGCCATTGTCTCTGCATGATCAGAGCAGGTGTTTAGTATTCATTCACTGTCCCGTCCCGCAGAGCAAGAAGGAAAATCTCTGGGCTGAGAGCCAAGGACGTTGGACATGTAACTGCTGCACTGAGCAAAAAGTGAAGTCCCTGTCAAAACATATGCCGCGTCTCTCATCCAGACCCATCATTTCCAAATCGCTCTGTGCATCTCCAGCCTGGGCAGCCGCTGCACTATTGTGTTTGGGAGAGAATTGGGGCCAGGCGAGGACAAAGACTGAGCTCAGACAAAGCTTTGCGTGTAAGATGCACACTGAAGCAGCAAGGGAGAGGGAGACGGAGGACATGCTTACTGAAGTATCACTCTCGCATATCACTCCCATGAGATGGCAGTTCATAGTCAGAAAAAGAGCTGTGCTGCTCTGTCAGCCGAGTGAAAGTTATGAAACATGGCTTTCATTTGACGTAGCATGAGCAATGCTGCAGAGTGATCAGTGACAGAGCGCGACTTCCACATCGCTGTAATGCCAGTGTGCTGTATATGTGAGTGTATAAAGACTCCAGTCTAGTTGTTATCTACCTGGTCGAGCTCATCGGAGATGGCGATGCCTGCAGAGAGAAGAAAATGCTTTAAAGCACAGAGAAGCATCTAATACAGTATAAAATCCCGGCTTAGACTGCGTCTGAGCTTAGTGGCGGGCTTGTAAGATTAGCTGCTCAATCCGGTTTCCTGTCAGGATTTACAGTGACATTTACAGAAAGGTCTACACTTTAGCTGTGTATGTTAAGATGCATTAAACACTGCTCAGTGTGGTGTGAGCGTGCAGTTTGCCGAGCTGCGCCCACTCACTGCGTGACAGACTCTCCAGGGCCTTGCCCAGCTTCTTGCTCTCCTGCAGGATGTGATTAAGCTCGTCAAAGTCCCGGCTCTCCCTCCAGTCCCAGGACGGGTACTCGATGGACCGTGGCACTGGACAGAAACACAAACATTATATATTTATTTTTTATATCAGACCCTCTTAAAAGCACCACAGATAAATAAATCAGACCACACTGAGCTACGTGGCCTTCACAGACTCTGAGAGGTTGCTCAGCATACAGCCAAGAATCAGGTTGCCATGAATCCCACCAACACAGTTTTTGAAGCCAAACACCTGACTGGGCGCAGGTTTAAGGACACAGTAATGCAGTCAGATATGAAGCACTGGCCGTTTAGTGTCATCAATGACAACACTCGCCCCAAAGTTCAAGCTAAATACAAGGGTGAGTCAAAGTCCTTCTACCCAGAGGAGATCTCATCTAAGGTACTGTTGTTTTGTTGTGCTTTGTTGTGTTTAAGATAGCTATGGTCTAATTCTGGCATTTTTATGCGATGTGTATTTATTGATTTACCATGTGTATATATTTATTTGCACTGTCCCTTCTTAAATACACTTAACTAGACTAAACTAAACTAAAGAACATCAAATATATTGGCTAATCCAGAATTCTTACCTAGTAAAACAGATAATGTCTCCAGACTTTGGGCAGATAAAGAGCTAATCACTGTGCCTCAGCTTTTTTTAAACCTTCCGTCTAACTCATGAAGTATCTTCCTGTTGACTATGGAGGGAGTGATGAAAAAGAATCTGATGACCCACTTATGCTGAGGACTTCAGCAGAATGTAACAGGAAACACCATGGAAACGCAACTGAAATGGGAGTTAGAAATGAATATTATTATTGCAGATGAAATGTCACGGCGTGAGGACCATAAGCAAACAAGCAGCCCTACCTAGTGGGAGTTTAAGTGGAAACTAAAATGAGAGAATTTAAGATTCCTCTTGCATCAGCAACACACAGCAGCACCTCAGAGTTATGAGACAATGCGGGAAGATTGGCGACCGTACCCACATTTTTTGGGAATGTCCCAAATTGGATAAATATTAGAGACATTCAGGCAGGGCCTCTCCAAAACTGGACCCTAGTCACTCCGTTTGTAGTCACCTTCACTGCTGAATGAAGCTCCCTTCATTAAGGTGTAGGGGATAAACACAGCCACAAGCTTTGGGACAAACTTACTGTCGTAACTTTTCGTAACCATGGAGAAAAATATAACTTTCTCCCATTTTACGTTCTTCATATGTATTTGTAGCACTTATATTTAATCTCTACATGCTGCTGTTGTTCACCTTAGTTTTTGTATGTTATGTTTTAGAAATAAATAACTTGACAAATTGATATATATATAAATAAACAGGAATAAAACTTACTTATAAGCTTCTTTGGTAGCATTTCTTTTCCTCACTCTTTCATTTTGGTTAACATGTTTTGGCTTTCCACTCTGAGGTTTATAAGCTGCTTGGTTTTTGTAACAGTTCTTGTAAATATACAGCACTACAATCAAACATACATATATTTTATAAATGTCTGTATGACAATAGGCCTGTAAATGTGTAACTCAGTTTGGCTGGCTCGCTGTTGGAAGGTTTTATAAGTCACTTCCACTCCTCACTAGTTGGTTTGGGACGGCACTCAGTGTGGCAGACCTTACGCCTGAACATGGAAACAGAGTGAAAGTGGATAGGGAGAGGGTGTAAGGTGTGGTTTGAGAAAAGCCCGTAGAGATCAAGCGAATCATGGGGATAGATCTACTACTAGAACCAGTATTGTTTATACCGGGATACTCCAGAGGACACAGACACCAAAAACCAGACATGTTTACTTGGTGTGAAGACAATCACAGTGTTTTGGAGAAATGTAACACCACAAACTGTCTAACAGTGGAGGAAAAGACTGCAAGCATAACAGCCAAACTCCACATAAGGACCGATGTTTGCAACATTAAATGGACACTGGTAATAGTACAGTTGATGAGACTGATTAAGGACATAACTCCTCATGATCCCCAGTGGAGAGGAGGAGTTGAATTGCTACCATCCACATGTAACTGGAGCCATGCATACAGTTGTTATTGGGTATAAGTGCATGTATAGTGGTGGTACATTGACAAACTAATTGAGATTTTTCTCCTGACCTTCCTTTCTGTATCCTCCAGAGTCTCCCAACTGGCATTTAAGTGCCTGGTTAAACATATGGGTAACTGCATGTTAGCTAGAATGAGGCTGCTTGGGTGCCTGTGTTGGTGAAACCTCTGTTAACATAATCTTAATAAGATGTGTCGATGCAAAGCCTCCATTTGTTATGTGATGTATCATGTTTGTTTGTTTACTGCTGTATGATCACATGTGACTGAAATTGAAAATAAAGGATAACTGCAAAAAAAAAAAAAGGAATTACTGTGAATTACTGCAGGATGGTGTGAAACGGAAACACTGGCAGTAAAGTCAACGTGTCTCTTCCAGCAGCACAGAGCTCACTGGATGCAGGCCAGGGGACAGTGTCTGTCAGTCTCTTTGATTAACATTCAAAATAGCTCAAAAACAGGAGCAGGAAATGACCCACATACTGTACTGACATCCTGCACACGTCCTCTCGCAGTGTCCCTCAGCATCTACTGTATATGATGGTTAATTTATTAACTGTTAGACTCAGACATTTATAAAAAGGAAAAAGCGGTTTTCTTTTAAAGGGGAGGGATTCCTTGTAGTTCATCCATATCTAACGTTCTTAAGCTCCAACATGACTGGATTTGAATTAACACGAAAAACCAGTGGGGTATGAAGAGCTGCCAAACAAATGTACTGGTTGTCCACTGCTCGCTGCCTGAACAGACACGTTAACCAGGACATAAAGGAGGGGATTTTAGAATCATTTCATGCATGTTTGAATGAAACACATACATGATGACAGGTGCAGAGAGTAAGCATCACCCTCCTGTTTACACACGCGAGTAAGTAAACGCGAATATTTGACAGCACTGCTGCTACAATCTGCCATCCTCTACCCTTGTTTACTCTGACTAAGCTGCTTGGCATTGTAACAACCATAAACACAGAGCAAATGTGTCTGCCAAATGCACACTGGAAAAAAAATCTCTTTCATTACTTCCGGCAAAGAGTGCCTTTCTGTCCTCCCTCTGTGTGTTGTGCTGCGGCTGCAAAGGTCTGTGCTGGATCTTAATAGGCTAGATTAAGGGTTAACGATTCAATTCCCACTGAGGCCGCGCATTAAAGCATCAGTCAGGTAGAAGTGAGGCCAAAGTGCACTAACCCTTTGCCAAAGTGTTCACAGAAAGACAGCTCGACCTCTGTACATATATTTATGTCGGCTGTTGTGCTACATTGTACAATAATGATGAGCAGCAGTTCTTTTGATTTCAATTTTTCATGAGCTCTGCACACCAAAACACCTATGCATGTATTTTTTATATGCTTTGACTTTAAATGTAGCTTTGAAGGCTTCTTACTCTCATAACACTCCAAACTTAAGTACACCTCGATGTGCTGAGTGACGCTTACTTTATTCTGGCTTCTCCCTCTCACTTGTTTTCTTTTGCTCACTTTGTGCACTCATCCCGACACCCGTTTCCTCTTGATTGTGAGAAATGCTCAGACCGCAGCCTAAAATAGACTTGGTCTGGCAGTGACAGAGCACAATGTTAAATTATTGAAGCAGTCTGCTCGCTCCATATTTGACCTAGCCTCATTGTCTCAAGTGTCATACTTCATTCTAACATCATAGCTGCAGTAATTCATTAAAACTAAGAAAAGTTAGCGCCCGGAAATATCTTCTCATCTGCATTAATGCGAGAACTTTGTGAACAATTCATCTTCAGAGTGTGTAGCAGCGCAGCAGCAAGTGTGCAAAAAGTGGCACTTTATAATGAACTCGTCTGCAGGGCTGTGGGAGGCTGGAAGGAGGACGCTGGACTATACACTGTGACTAACTTTAATTAGATATAATTATATCAAATTAAAAATGAAGATTAAAGTCAATGGAGCGTGTAATTGGGATACAACTGATACAACAGGTATCAAAACTGTGCAGCTTCATATTCTAAAGTGGAATATGTGCGTCTGTGTGTCTGTGTGTGTGTGTGTATGCAATCAACGTAATCCCAAAAAATATTCAGAAAGTAGAAAACTTTGCTGGTGAGTACAAAAAGGAAACTTACAAGACTTGGACTCTGGTGAAGGAGGAGAGATACTTGAAACAGCCAGGTCGCTCTTGGACTTTTTCGGTTTCTTTGGGTGAATTTGCCATGGCTTCTCATAGTTGCTGTTCTCCCTTCGAGGGTTTTTGCTTTCTGTTGGGAGAGATAGTCACAATTTCTGCTCAGAAAGCCCTGTTATGCAAATTCTAGAAAATATAAATGCAGGCCAAGTTTACACTTCACGCTCTGTTGCCTATCTCCGAGCCTATATTTGTTATATATACTGTGTGCATTGTGGGAAGGACTACGTGAAAGAAATAAGCCTCACTCTGCATGTGCGTGTACGTTTCGCATGCTTGCATCCGTATGTACCGACCTGGGGAGCTCTGCGCCCACAATGCTGCGGAGCCAGAGAGAGCTCTGTGCAGCTTGCCGGGGCTGTCTTGCTTGGTCTGCAGGTGATCAATGAGAAAAGGGATTGGATGGTCGGGAGTCTCAGTTATCAATTTGGTCATCAACTCCTACAGGAGCAGAGTAAAGCAGAGAGCAGTTAGAAGAGAGTGGCACTACAAAAGGAGTGAGAGAGTGCGGCCAGTGGAGTATCCACCAAGCTGAAGTGGAGAAAGACAATCAATCCATACAAGCATTGCAAGACTTGTTTTGTACTTCACTATCAAGGGAGGGTGTGTGAGAGGAAAGCTAACGTGGTGAGATAAGCCCCTTAACTTTAGTTTGAGGAATTTGCTACACCAAGTGTCGATATCCTAAAAAACAGAAAGCCGAGACAACGAGGCAAAAGCTACGTCCCCAAAGATGGGAGCACTTCCCTTCTGTGTCAATTAGTAACAAGTATGTCAGCAAGCTCCATCAAAAAATCAGATCATTCTGTCAAGACACAAGGACAAACAAGTAAACAAACACTACACACAGCCTTTGGTCAGTCCATGCATTTTTAAAAATGGTGTCATGAAGCAAGAAGACAGACCGGTCCTTCGTGTTTAAAGAAATCCACTGAACAGCTTCCAACATACTGGGCTTCATGAAAGAACGGACATATTAGACAGACTGACTAATGCAGTGTTATAGTTCTATGACTAAAATGAGGAAATAGATGCCATCATTTCATTCCCACTGGGAGATAAGTGATAATTACTGGTAAGGGACTGTTAAATATTTATAGGGGGAAGGCGGTGGTGCAAAATGATTAATGACATAATTTGTTAAGCATTGGGGAGGGATTTCTGTCTTTTGTTTTGGGCTATGGGAGGGACATACAGCTGTAACTGGTTGTATTTTGTATTTATTTTAAATGCAAACTGGGGTTTTTTTTCTGGGATTTAATATAGGACGCTCTCCTGACAGGGCATGGCTCTTTTTAGATGTTCAAAGGACTCAAACACTTCCATCATACATGCAGACAGCTCCTTCGATGGGCATGGTGCAAGCCAAAAAACTCACTTTAAAAGACTGGAAGACATCAAATCCACCATGCTTCAGAAACTGGCTGTGGGAACTTGTTTTGGTTGTTCACACGGAAAAACGATTTAATCATCCAAAATGTGAATATAAATGGGAAGAAAGTAGGGATCCTCTTTTGCAATATCTGGACTCAATGAGTGCACCTGGATGGACACATTAACTGAATATTTCCCTTTATCCCTGATGGTTTTCTTGTTCCTGCGTACTCTCATCCATGACGGCCTGTGTCTGATAACCAGACATGGATAACATGTACTGCTTTGTGTTTTTGTCCTATTAACTCTTGACTATGCTGAATATAGGTGTCAAGATCCCTCTTCCACGCGTGTGTGTGTGTGAGTGAGTGTTTGTTTTGGTAGGGTTTGGGGTAGGGATTTCTGTTGGGGTTTACATGTTCATGTTGAAACACATAATCATCAATAAAAACAATATTTGAAAAATGCCATCTGAACCCCAAAACCTGCTGATGGGTTTACAAAGGCATGTTTTCTTAAAAATTGCAAAAATTACATCATTTGTCAAAGCCAGAGATCCTTGAACAGATTTTGTGTGACGAACACTTCTGTCAGGAAACAACCAAATCTAAACGTATGATAGAGACATTTCATCAAAACCACTTTATTCTACATGTCTCATTAAAATTGTGCTAAAAATAAACTGTTTGCACTACAAGGTCCAGTTAGAATATTAAATTCTGTGCTCCTGCAGGTATGTTAATAATGAAAAACCAAGGTTTTCTCAGCTCCAGCTTCAACTTATACATTTTAACTTTCAAACACTACAGTGTCAGTCTGTAAAATCAAATTTCATCGAGCGTCCAAAGTAACTGATGTTATTCTGGCTGGCTGCTGCCGCCTCTGTTGTATATAGTTTATTTGGGAGACCAGTCAACATGCACATGTTACCAATGCCGGCTGTGTGCTTGCTGTGATGCTTGCGTGCGGGAGTGTGTGTGATGTGTAGGCTTATTACATTTAGTTGGGTTTGTGTGGCAGGACAGGTGGCTGTCATGCACCCATACTCTGCTGAAGTGCACACACAGCTTGTGTGATGATGAAACAATTTGTAAGGAGGGTTTGCATTTTGCTCAAGAAATTAGCGGTTTGTTTTAGTGATAACTCTCACTCCTGCGCCGTTTGCTTGTTTCATTGGCTCCAATACCTACATTTGATGTGAATCTCACAAAAAACTATGGTTAGGGCCTATTTATGGTGGACGTGGGGGTCATGCATTTTTCCCCCCGTCACTCCAGGAGACTCAAGTAACAAAAAAAAAAAGCTAAAGTCACACCCCAGCCATTCCCCCTTCTCTGATAAGTAAAGAACAGCCCCTAAATATTAATAACTTGACAATCTGGTTATCACGGGAGAGTAATTAAAGAGTATGTGAAGGGGAAAGTAGTTAGAAAGTTATTTATACTGTGAGATGATTCATCACAAGAGGTGGTGAAATTGTTCATACGACTGACTCCCAATTGGACTGATGAGAGAAGAGTACAGCAGAAGGTAGAGGAGAAGGAAAACACACAGGGAGTCACAGTAACAGGTGCTGAGGGTAGAGATAATCTGTCAAACGCACAATGGGAATTCAGCATTGAATGCGCCAATCATGTCATGACTAATCAGTTATATCCTAGCTCCACGCATTGCCAACTCAGGCACATGTCCATAAAAATCAACTTAACAACACACTAGGTAAAAATATAAATGTAATGTGCAAAGAAATTATTTTTTCCTACAGAATACCAAAAGCTACTTTTGGCACCTGTAATTTTATTACAGCTGTGGGGAATAACTGTCTCCCTGAAGCTGATGTGAGGCGATGAGCACATGTTTGTGTGTGCTGGCGTGATGGAGAATGAACTCTGTTTGACCACTTTAAGCCAGCCAGAGCAGCAGAGGCTGACTCCAGGACGACTGCAGCAGAGAGGCAAAGAAAGTCATTAGTGCACTGCAGTGAATTGGCAGTAATGTATGGATAAAATGAGTGTGTGTGTGCGCGTGAGTGCAAGCAGTGTGTGTGTTTCTGTGTGACAAGCACGTCACTCTATACATATGTATGTGCAGCTAAGCAGAAGCATGTAGCCTTGTGCTTTGGAGGCTGGTTTGCCCTTGTTGACATGCTCATGTATCTGCATGTGTGTGTTTCAGGGGGCGGAGAGGGCTACATGGAGGCAGCCTATGTGTGTATTATAGCTGGCTAGCCTTGGCTGTGCTGCGTGTGCTCCGAAAGCTAATCAGGTAATTGGTCAGGGGGACGTTCCTGCCCGGCCCCGGTGTCTACAGCAGCTCTGGCAGCAAACAGCATGTGAATGGAAAAACAGGGAGTGTGCTGTAATGTTTCTCTGCAGACTGCAGGTCTGAAAGACTGGAGAACCTCAGCTGCTCCTCTGCCGGCAAGAGATAAAGATGAAGTAATGTAGAAGCTTTTTAGAGAGAACAATGATGCCATTTCTGAGAAAAATGAGAGAGTACTAGAGGAGAACATACAGCATACGAAGAGTTTGGCAAAGTATCTCTACCCACAACTACAACGGATTTCTGTGGCCTGTGACGAACAATTATAAACCACTAACGATGCTAAGATGTAAAAAGTTGTAATTACTGCTTAGTAGCTCCTGTGGGTAATTTAACTAACCTACCAACAGGAGGTCTATAAATGAAGGCTGTAATTTGGTAGATTATACAGGAAGGCAAACTAGCAGAACTCTGTTAAGTACCGCGGGGTTTCCAAGTCTTAATAGTTTTTTATGGGCGTAGGGTAAAGCGAAGGATGTGCAGTTCTTTTTATGGATGACTGCAGAGAGGTGATTTTCATGATTGTCTTTCCCAGTGGAAATCACACACACACACACAGACATGTAGAGAGAGTAGCGCAGGCAGGAGTTGGACGCATGAAGCAAACTGTGGCAGAGACAGATGGACAGATAGCGTAGAATCTGGGGATTGTTAGAGAAATGGCAGCACGTGTGGGTGCATCTGCAGTCTACTCACGTCTGTACTGTAAAACACTTGTGTGCCAACATATATTGATTGCACAGCCTGTAGAGCGTTTTGCATGAGCTGAATGAGTTTGTGCTGAAGGAGCTAATGCACCCGTGTACCTTTTGTGTCCTTCACCGTCTCCAATAACATCATAAAAAGGCAAAGAGACATGTGCGGAGGTAACAGGTCCCACCATGTACACATGGCGGATATGCATACATTATATGTCACACGTACAGCAGAGCAAGGTAACCATATCTGACACCTTCACTTTCTATGGTAATGAGGTGCTTTAAATAACATGAGTCATGTTTGATGAGCCCATTCTGTTTGAAGGGTAATCATATTTTCTGTAGTAAGATGTAGACTCAAATTTAGGTCAACATTTCTCTATATAAGCCGACTTTAATGCTATTTGGCTTACAGTGACTTGGATTAGCAAAACAGTTGCAATTTTGTTTGTGAGAGAGGTGAAGCGAGGCGGACAGTTTCAGCTGCTGCGTCAGAGCACCAGAAGCAGGCCAACAGGTGGCGTCAGCAACTGAGACATACAGTTCATATCTGTGCAGATCTGTTGTCGGGGCGAGATATCTCTGTGCCCCCGGCAGTTTGGTTTGGTGGCAGTAATTGACAAGCTGTCAGCCAGCCAAGAGACACCCGTGTCCTTGGAAGCTCTCAAGGACTCCCTCCGGGGACAATGACAATCATGATACTCACTGATGCTCCCTGCATCCCTGCAACCTAAACAAACTCCCCAAATTGAAGAGTTGAAAAAAGGAAAGTTTAGAAGGTCGTAGATTGGAGGACGGCGGGAGAAATCCACGGAGACCCTGCTCAAGTGTCCTTATCAGTATAACAAATCTTCCCAGCCTCACAGGGTGGTTCTCTATTCTTAACCCTGGACACTTACCTTCCTGTGAAAGTTAAAAGAGACATTGCTCTTGTGGGAATCAAAGGTGGCATGACAAAGAAAAGTGCTTGAGCGCCACCCAAAAGTTGAGTTGGAAAAAAAAGATATTGACAGGGTAAATAAAGCTACATAAGCCCTGTGATGTAAGCAACCCTCCTTTCTTTCTTGTCAACCCTCGAGCTGTTGAATTTCCACCTCAGCCGTTGCAGCTTCCTGGTGAACTGTTTGAGCTATGGATGTCTGGATGTGAGGAGACACTGAGCCACCGGCACACAACACAAGCAAGCTTTCTATGATGTCTGCGGCCCTGGGGGGGGGCAGCGTACCCATTACAGTCTACTGAGACGTGTGAGTGAGGATACACACAGACGATTGCTGCAATATACCGCATGTATTTACAACATATGCTCATGTTTGCCTGATTAAAAAACATTTTTACCTGCAGAATATTCGGCACTAAAATCAATCAACACAGCAGCTCAGAGGCTGTGGCTGTGATCAGCTATAAAACCTGACATCTTTTCTTCAGACTTGTCCTTGTGTAAAAAAAAAAAAAAAAATTGAAATGCAGCAACAGCTCTTCCAAGACTCCCAAGAGGGCTCCCTGTCCCTGCCGCCTGTACTAGAGGCCACAGACTACCATTGATTTACCTGCTGTTTGTCAATGAAATGTGGGAATGCAAAGTCATATCAGGGTATTTAAGGGCATGTCTGCGTCTGTCAGATGGGCTTCATATAGCGAAAGAGGTCATTATTGGAAAAAAGAGAATGATGTGATGAGACAATTTAGGTGAAGATGAGTAGCGAGGGACAGAGAGAGGGAAAGAGAGAGATGCCACTGGAAGAGATCCAGACCTTGAATAAGCAGGCAGACAAGAACAGAAGAGATCATGCGGAAGAGGAGACTGTGGGAGAGGCAATGTCACCTGACCAGGCTGGCACTACCAGATAATACTCATCAGAAGAGATGCTTTTATCTGCCCCACTGATACACACACGAGCAATGCAAGTAAATGCAGCACTGCCTCAAAGTCCATCCCCAGCACTTCTTTGCATGTTTTGCAGCAGTCAGAATACGGCCTGTTTCATTTCTCTAGGGGTATTGTGAGCATGAGTAATGGTGGACTGGCTCACTTTTAGCCAACTAATCAATTTACAGAAAATGTATTGACCATAGTTTGGTCATTTATAGAAGGAATATGCTTGAAATTCTGAAAATATTCTTAAATGAGGGTGTGTTGGGGCTGTTGGTTGGTCTAAACAAGTACATTTTCCAGGATGGAAGATCTTGTTTCTCACATTTCTGCTAGTTCTTGCTCTCCTCTTCTCTGTCACTTCTGCTTCCCTACATATCTAACCCATAATCTTTGGGGCCAAACGCTACTTGGATGCTGTCCTATAAATATCATTGCAATTCTGTGACTTCCCTATCACCACCACGACCTTCAGGATGTTCCAGGAGATTCTATCGACAGGTGCCATCACTTTCCTGCAGGCTGTACTCCACCTCCAACTGCGTCTAGACTGATCCTCTCCTGTCATCTATCTTATATGTGCCTGGGCTTGATGATGATGCATCACACTGATGGGGTCTAGTAGCCCATCTTTGATTTTCTCCTCTGTATCTTCTCTTGACCTAAATAAATATAATACACTTCCATTTAATGTTTTCTTACTGAACTTCTGTCTTAAATTGTATATACCTCCTGATTTGAACCAAGGGTGGGGGGATACGAACCCCTTCTGTGCGGAGTTTGCATGTTCTCCCCATGCAAGCATGGGTTTCCTCTGGATACTCCAGCTTCCTCCCACAGTCCAAAGACATGCAGGTTAATTGGTGACTCTAAATTGTCCGTAGGTGTGAATGTGA
>JAPZEB010000013.1:14020477-14035487 GCA_029783705.1 Chaetodon striatus | reverse complement strand
CAGTATACAGTACAGTACAAACTATAATTTTAATAAGCACTCAAAGCACCAACTGCACACTTATAGGCTAATGAAAAACATGGGGCCTTTGCATTTCTGTGTGCAGGGCATCACAGTCTGCAATAAAATTTTGTCACACATGGAGGAAACACACATATACACAGGTATCCAAATGTATGAAGTGTAGATGTGTATCAATACAAATAAATGGGAAACGTTTTTTAATATCAGAATGTTGTGTCACTCCTCGAACAACAAAAGCGCACTGGAAGAAAACAAAAACAGCAAAGATATTTTTTCAAAATTTGTTATGAGAAAAAAAAACTGACAAAAATTAAGCTAAATCTCGTCTTCTTTGTGTGTTCGGCCAAAAGACTTCAACCATGTGATATGCAATGTTGTCTTGAGCTGGGCAGCACATGTGTCAATGTGGAAAGGTAATTGTCAGCATAGTGTAGCAATGAAGAGACCAATGTTTACACTTTTCTTGGAAGTTGCATTATAAAATTTCAAACAGAGAACATGCATTCAGTTTGGCACACTTGGTAAATGCATTGGCACCAAGTGTAAATGGTTTCAGAGATAGCGCTTCAAGAATCACTAGTGATAAAGATAGGTTGCCACGTTATGAGATGTTCACGGTACAATAACTGTCGTAGAAAATATTGCGGTATTACAGAATTTTTTATTTATCTGTTTGAATGACCCTTGAAGGAATGAAAATGGAAATCTTTGGTTGAACAAACATTTTATTACAGTAATTGAACTTGAAGCCATCTTTAAATGGAAGTATGTGTAAAAACTTTCCCATTTGAAAATAAGTAAAATATTGTTCAAATTAGGTATGATAATCTTCAATTTTCATATCACGGTGTACCTTGAAATCAGTATATCGCTGCAGGTAAAGGTACGTAAAGGTAAAGCATTCAGAAAAATCTTTAAATGCTTTGTGGCCAAACAGTGTAAGACTGGTTTTGGTAAACAAGCTGGGAATGTTTGGAATTCAGTGAATGCAAAGTAAAGCATTGCTGAAATGAGTGTGAGTAATCAGCAAAGACCCCCCCAAACAAGTAAAGGTTACAAATAGAAAAGTGAAAACTGGGACGGATGGGTAACGAATGAAACAACTTGCGGCAGGTATCTTAATGCGAGCTGGGAGCTGGTAGATTGTCCAGACTAATGAGAACATTAACACAACTTAGTTAGACAGGTGTCAAAATAGGTTAGTGCTCTGTTGTTCCTCCAGTCAGCTCAGAGGTTAGTTACATTTTGCCAGCCTGTGCTCTATGAGGAACATCATCATTAGATTTGTTAAGTATGGAATTGTCCTCTGGCTGTTTGTAGTGTATATTTATCTACTTTTCTCCAGTGAGATCATCGCCGACTCAGGAGCAACACTTAACCCAGAATTACTACCACTTTCCCCGGTTGCTAAGCAACAGGTCATGTCTCCGAGGGTATCTGAAAGCAATATCAGAAATGGCTTTCTGAATGTAGGATGTACCCAATTTAAAATGAATTTGATTTGGATGGGGGTTGCTTCCTCTGGATCACAGGGAGAGCAGTGTGGTGCAGGCTGTGTGAACTAAAAGGTGTGAGAGGGCTCTTCTTGTATTGACTCTGACGTGCATGTGTGTGCAGCCACTGGAAGAAATCTCAGTATTGCAAATGCAGAAACACAAAAGCCACAGATTGCTTTTCTACAATATGATGTATGCCATCTTATATCAGTCTCTGAATGCGGGTGAATTTCGTTTTTTTGTGTTGATCACCTGTCATATGTGCCTGTTGATCATATGTGCATTTTGTGTTATTGTACTATGCATTTTTTGTGTAATTGCTCATTTTAAGCTAGTTTAAATGCCAAACAAATAAATAAGTGGACCAAGTTATTGTTATACATGTGTCTTAAACAAAAGTTTATCACATGCACCCGAACTTGCTTATCATGTAGGTGATTTTTGCATACAATGAAAAGGATAGCTGACAATCTTAGCCTAGTAGATGAATTCATCAGTCCATAAATAGAAATTAAAATGTGTAATCTTATGTATTTGTGCAAAAAAAAAGCCAAAGCTGCTAAATGTGAAGAATCATTGGTTTTCTTAGTCTGCTATGATAGTAATGTAATGTCTTATCTCACCAGACAAAACAAGCAACTTAAATGCATCAACTTTAAACCAGGGAAGTAATGATGTGCATTTTTCACTGTTCTCTGACAAGGATATTGATAAATTGATAATGTGAACAAGTGTCACTTGCGGACTTGTTTTCTATAAATATGTATAATGGTGTGATATTGATTTCAGCACAGCCCTACATACAAGCGACGCTGTCTAACAAGCAAACGTGTTTGTGAGAAGTAGAGCAAGTTGGTGTTGGGCTGGCTTTCAAAGCGTATGCAGATGCCATGCATAATGAGTTTTTTAAATAGCTTCTTCTCAGACCTTTTTGATCAGCCCTGTTTGCTTATTTGTCTGCCTCCACCTTTTTTTTTCTTTCCCTCCAGAGCAAAGTACCACAAGTTAAAATATGGGACAGAGTTAAATCAAGGTGACATGAAGCCTCCGAGCTACGACTCTGGTAAGTCTATGGTGGCTCAAACAGCCAACTCCCCCTCTTCAGACTAAATCACTGTGATTGTTGAGTTCACATACCTCAAGTGACAGGACTGGTACGCATGCGAAGGCTGCATTCATGTTGAATCTTGTTTGCCTCGATAGATTTCCTCTCTGTGTCCTTTCCCGAATGCAGAGTGCCATTGTTGTTACGGATGTACTGAAGAAATATTGAGCAGCTTAACAAGGCGATGTATGACAAATGTCATCAAACTGATTGAAAATATTATACATTGAGAGCATTCATGACAGTACATGTAAGACAGAAACGTTTCCAACAATTATACTTTCACTTTTATTTCTGTCAAAGACACACACTATGAAGGCTCTCTTTTACAGTGTGTTGGTTTACCCAAATCACAATGAAATTCACTTGCCTGTTGTGATATCCAGTCATGCAGCTATGCAAATAGTTATGGTTTTATTTGCCCAAGTTTTGGGATATCTGCCTTGGATATTTGTGTTTACAACCAAATATGTGGTGCTCACAGTGTAGAAAATTTACATTTAAGAAAATTCAACAGAAATGTTTCCAGGAAAATCCAAAACATGACCTAGATTCAGTGCCTCAGTTGTGATCATTTTCTGCTCTTCTGCGTCTCATGTGATAGTAATCTGAATCTCTTTGGGTGTATGACAATTTAAGGACATCACCTTGGTGGAGTGTTTTTCACAGTTTTCCGACAATCTACAGATACAACAATTTATCTGTGCATTAGTCGGTAAATCTAAATTTAATGCTGTGAGCACTACAAACAAAATTCCATTTTTCAAGATAAGAACAATGAAGTCTGCACCCTGACAGCTCCCAGTGCAAAGAATTATCATCACCACAAAGGCAAAATCCTTAATAGCATAGAAATATGAGAAACTTGCTGATCTAGAACTCAACAACAACTCGACTGAAAAGCTATGGAGTTGATTGTTTTGATGTGAGGTGCCAAGTGTTGGAGATATGGGGCGTAGAGATGTCAGCCTTCTCTCAAATATAATGGAACTAGATGGCACTCAGCTTGCGGTGCTCAAAGCGCCAAAAAAATGCATTTGAAAAATTCAACAGCAATGTCTCTTTCCAGAAATCACGATCTGGTTACTCAAGATTATAGCGCCGCAGGAATGAGTCTTAAAGCCCGGACACAAGTTTGCATTTTAGCACTCCTGGTTCCCTTGACTGCAAGGGATTTTTTTGGCAAGATGCTTGAAGTTAGGTCTGTGGTTAACACAAGCTTTAGAGACTTTCGCATTTTGTTCTACATCAGTAAACACCACTAAAATACATCAGAAAGCACATTAAAAAACACATGAAATAGGTCAGTAAATATACCACTAATGAACACACCAAACTTCACTGTGCCGAACACACTATGCAACTATAGTGTGGGTCGTTTGTAACCTAACGTCAGCTTTTTACTTCTGGTGATTGCATGTCTGCTTCAAGTAACATAACATAAGTGATTTTCATTTGTGAAGATTATGTTGCAGAAAAACTGTAAGTGTCGTAAGCTTTTGTTTGCCACAGAGTTTATTTTCTGCAGTGATCCAAAAAACAATGGAAAAATCCCATAGGCTTTTGGTTTAGGGAACATGGGCGATGTTAGCATCCCACAAATAAACATTACCCCTGAAGCCCTCTATCCACAGACTTTGTTGTGAGCAATTGCATGAAGAAACTATTTTCTACTGAAATACACCAGCCAACCATATCACTGTGCAAAAGGAAGTGTACGTCTACTTATCAACAAGAGGCTCGTGCTTGTGACAGTGCAAGATGTAAACATTAATGGCGTCCTCTTTGGCTGTGCTGTGACATTAGCTTGCTCAGTGGTGCTAGGTGAGCTAGCAGTATCAAACTGTTTATTAGAATAGATAATAGCTGCATGCTTCCTTCTGTACAATGATACAGTCTGCAGGTGTAGTTTGGTGTAAATAAATAGTTTCTACATGAAACTGCTCACGACAACGTCTGTGGATTATCTTGAGTAACGAGGTCATGATTTCTGGAAAGAGACATTGCTGTTGAGTTTTTCAAATGTATTTTCTGGTGCTTTGAGCACCACAAGCTGAGTGACACCTAGTTCCATTATACTGGAGAGAAGGCAGACATCTCCAACACTCTGCAACTCACACCAAAACAATCCACATTAATAAATAACACTACAGGTAAGAGGGAAAATATGTATTTTTGATTTGGGAGTGAGCTGTACTTTTGAGGATAGGTTTACATCTTTGAAACACTGCAAAAGTCTCTGGCTGTGCAGAGATGTCCTCCTAAAGCCCTTTCAATAGACATGGGGCAAAAATCCACAGTTCTTATTCTGTGTAAAAATGCAAAGACGCACTGCCCAGGGAAGCACAAAGAGAAATTTCATACCAAAAAGACTGTGACTTTGGAAGAGAACTGCTTGATTTGTCTAACTCAGACTGCCCAGGCCTCATATTAGCTTCAACTGTAGTTTAGAAAGCACAGAATGAGGAATGTGGATTTTGTCCCCCATTACTTACACTGAAACTGAGTTAAGAGGGGACCTTTAGTCGTACTTATGTGCAAAGACACACATTAATCCCTCTTTGGACAAACAGACACACACATACACTCATTAGTCACCAGCTGAACAAACTAACTGTCAAGGTTCTTTGTATCAGATGATCAGCTCTGCCACACCACCAGCATGACTATCAATTACACGCAGCAGTCAGCCCTCAGCATCCTCAGGCTGTAAGTGGACATGATAACTTTATTAGCATGCGCCACAGCCACCGTACTCTCTCCCTTTCTCTTTCTGTTTCCCGTACAAACTCCCTGCCCCCACCGCCGCACGCTGCATGCTCTAAATCTTCCTCATATTGGGCTTCACTCATCGTCTCACTGCCTGATCTCCCAGATATCCTTTTGCCTTCCCTGTTCGCCCCTTCCTGTACTCCCGCGGGACCAACCTGGCCTTAGGCTGCCTGTGTTGCAGTAATTACTCTAACTGTGCCTGAAGGGGAGCTGTATTAACCCATGCACGACCAGACGTCTGCCATATCAAGTCATCAACCTTGAGAAGGCCATCGCCGGCTCTAAACAAAAAAAGGTGATATCTGGAAAATGAAAAGAAAAAATAATTGCTTTGATGAAGGCCGTGGCTCTGGTTTGTTTAAAGTTTAACTAATCAAAACTGGTTCTCTCCTCTGAATTTTGATGGTGTTGGTTTCTAAATATGAATTATACCGTCCCCCAGAGACAACCAAAGTGAAAGGCCTCCTCTCAATTTCCACATGGTGATGTAACAGAGCACCATGGGAAATTTCACATCAATTTTCTCTAAACTGACTGTATTGACTTTTAGCATGCCTTCACAGCTTTCTGATACGGTTTTTAAATTTAAATTAGACTGAGCATGCTTTAAATGTAAATAAATGTTATAATAACCCACAAGCATACAAATAGATGATAAACTCAGCAAAAAAGCAACAGTATGGATGATATTTTGATCAATGGACCTGGCTATGCTTAGTCATGATCAAGGGGTAAGGTAATTATTACACCACTGAGCTCTGTAGCAAAAAAAATAATGCAAATTGTCACTATTTTTCTGTAATATCTGACCTAACTTTGCAGACAGTTCGCCTTGAATAGAGGAATAAGGTGGGATAATAAAACATAAATGATGTAGAAAAGTGGCACACAACTGAGATGAGATTGCTGGGCTGGTATTACTTGATGTGTGGGAGGTATGTCAATGACAAAGTAACCCTGTCACACAGAAATGTTTCCAGGTGTGTTTGTAGATGTAATAAGACCCGTGAAGGATTTTTCCCGTTGTATAACTGAACCTCTCTCTTTGTGTGTTGCTGTTAATGCGACTCAAAGGTCAAGAATAACAAATATATCAAGACCAGATGCCTGCTTCGCAAATCTCACATTTTCTTTCCTTCCTCGAGCTGTACAGGCGTTATAGTGAGGGCGGGTCAGTAAAATTCTCATATGAACCATATAACCCTTCACTACAGCAGATCAAATGATCGAAAAGATACAAAAACAGGCTACATGCATACAGAAGTAACATCAATTCACTGAGACAGGAAGACGGAGCATTACGCTACTACAGGAGGTGAAAATAGCTCAAAACCAATCACACCCAGTCCGATAAATTACCTCTTAACGGAGCAGATCGATAGGTCAGATGGTGTGTGTGTGGGTGTCCAAGTTCCGCCTGACTGACTGACCTCTTTACAGTACTGCAGAGCTACACGACTGAGACCCCGAGCACAGCAGATTAGAAACACTACTCAGCTGAGCAGGTTGGAGCGGATCGTTTCCATGTGGTTGGAAGAGAAATCTATAGGGAGAAGCAAAGTCATTTGACTCTACTACAGGTATCAACATCAACAGCAGGAAGAGAGCTGCTTTACCCATTGAAATTCCTACTCCTAAAGTCAAGGTACTGGCTGAACTGAGTGCAGATAAAACCTGGGATGGAGGGGAGGAAAAACAGATTCTTAAATGCATTGCTTTTGGCTGAATTAGATGGTGGCGTTGTGTTGGCTGAACCAAATGGATGGTGAGGTAACAGACGTAAATGTGTGCATCATGTTTACGTTTTAAACTGGGCTATGTCTGAGAATTACTGCGCGTGAGCAACTACAGATGTTTACAATCCAACCAGCATCCCCTGGCTTAGAAGCAAAGAAAAGACAGACGCTACTTCATTACACCTAAAATAAAGAGTAAAGCACCTGGGTCACAACAACCATGTTGGTGTATATGTGGGAATAAAGAGGGAATGGGAATGCCAGAAGCTGCACCAATTCTGGGAAAATGTGAATGTTACAATAAGAGAAATTCTGGGATATACAATGCCTAATAACTGCAAATTTATGTACCTTGGAAATATGAATGACATGGATAATGATAGATATCTGGCCAAGAAATTACTGATCACAAGCAAGACAGCAATAACAAGGGATTGGTGCAAGACTGAATCCTGTACCTTAGAATAATGGTTGGAAATTATAAGAGATTTGTGCTATGAAAAAAAATGACCTATCAGCTCAGAGTGAGAGAAAATATTTTTGTTAGTTAATGGAAGAAATGGTGATTTATGACAGTGGGAAAAAACATCTGGACTAACTGATACATGAACTTCAAGATACTAGATACACTGATCAACCAAAACATTAAACCACTGACAAGTGAAGTGAACAACACTGATCATCTTGTTACAATGCAGTGTTCTGCTGGGAAACCTTGGGCTCTGACATTTATGTGGATGTCACCTAACGCCCTCCACCCACCCGGCAACGACACTCCCCAGTAGCAGTGGACCCCCAGCAGGACAATGCGCCATGCCACACCACAAAACTGCACTAAGGAATTAGGATTGAGAATGGTCCGAGGAACATGACAAAGACCTCAAGGGCCTGGCCTCCAAATTCCCCAAATTCTAGTCTGATCAAACATCTGTGGTACATGCTTGTACCCCACCTCACAACCTACAGGACTCAAAAGATCTGAAGCCAGCGCCCCATTGCCAGACACTATGGGGCACCCGCCAGACGTCCTGTGTCCATGCCTTAACAGGTCAGAGCCAAGTCAGGTACAAGGAGGACCCACCATGGATTGGGGTACCTCTGGAGTACCAGCTCATACCACAAATGTTCTATTAGATTGGGAGCACCTTGAGCTCTTTGTCCAGTTATTTTTTCTGCAACAGAGTTTGGGTGGAGCACGTCAAGTAGCATCCACATGAATGCCAGGACCGAAGTTTTCCCAGCAGAACATTGCACTGTAACAAGATGATCAGCGTTATTCACTTGGTTTTAATGGTCTGGCTGATCGATGTATACATATGCCTCTCTTTGAAAATGGACATTTGTAACCATGGCTGTTCTATTTTTCACCTTTTTTGCTTAGTTTTTCCTTTACCTTTCCAATTGTGGAAAGAATGTTGTTATAAATGACACTTGTAGTTGTATACACAAATTTAAACTTAATAAACATTCAAGTATAAAAAAAATGTGCGATGAGTTTGTCACACTACAGAGAAATGTGTTATTAACCACCCAGCCAAATCTGAATGATTCAAAAAAATCACCAAGTATATAGGGTTTCAAAATCAGGAAAAAATGAGCAGTATTCTGTCAGTATTCAACACGTTTTCACCAAGTATTTTCTAACATATATAATGTGTTTTTTTTGCCCGGACATAAAAAGTAAAAAGTACTCACACAGTAAGAGAAACAAAATCATGTACAGAAACCAAACATTTTGATGCATCAAGATCTATTGATAATCATTTTATAATCACTCTGATTTGGAATCAAATTTGCCTCAAGATTCGCACCCTTAGATTTGACACCACTGCTCCTTTTTTTTCCTTTATCAGTTTGAAATCTGTTAATCTCACTGTGCAGAACTAATTGGGATCATTCTTCTATGTGAAAGGAAATGTGAGGCTGTTAATTACACAACACTTCCTAACGATAAAAGAGAGAAATATATACACATGAAATTTAAAAAAGCATGATAGTCATTAAATGGATTATTGATGTATTAATGTTTTATGAGCATGCCTCTCAGTCTGCATTTAGTAAATCAGATCGAGTTTATCACTCATCTCAGTACTTCATTAGTATCAGGAAGTAATCATAACAACCCCCGAGCTGAGACCAGTACTCACTTAATAATAGATATTATCAGACCTATATTCAAGCTACTGAAGTCAGACTTCGCCGTGAACAATGACACAAATTCTTCTACAAAGCAGTGTTATTATTCAACATTTGACTGTTACACCAATTACAGTTCAACTCTGTGACATTTTTGGTCTAGGCTACACTTACATGATCCATCAGTTCCCTGTTCCAATAGAACAATTACATGGGCTGAGATATGATTGGCATACCACAGCAGGGAGGTGCATGAGAGCTGGCTCTCCACTGTCGGCTCATAAAGACAAAGACTGCTCTGTCTCTACCTGCTGGTCCTGTTACAGTACACGAGTTTAAATGTCAGGAGGCTGCAGGTAGATCCTCCAGATCCTCTCTGATAAAACAAAGATTAAAGGATGCTACAGATTCTGTCATACATTTGAAGTGACACAGTTACCATGACAAATTCAAGGTGTCTTTACAATGTAAATCGTACTGAGTGTAACAATGGATCCAGCACATGCGGCCTTGCTTTATTGCCTCTACTGAGTAGGATTCTTCAAGCAACACAAAAATGAGAAAGGTCCCGCTGCACCGCAACTGTTAAGTGATTGGAAAAGAGTAGGTGTTCGGGCAAGTGGCTGACAATAATCTGGAGTGCAATTACTTCAATTATTATGAAAGGCTGCTTCACTTTTTTGGAGAATATTCCGTCAATGTTGACTCAGCTTGCTATCTCTGCAAAGCAACCATTTCATTAGCGAAGGGGGGAGAAAAAATCAATTTGATGGCAAATCATAAGCTGTGTCTCATCAGAGTGAGTAAATGAACCCCTGCTCGCTGCTACACACACTGTTTAATGCTGCAGCTGTGTGCTGGGTGTGAGGAAGAAGCCATGAGGGTGATGAGTGTTTGGGAGAAATGGAGAAGGAGTCTTTGGGGCAAAGACATTGATTACGTCACATTGGTGTTTTCACAGCAGGGATTGAGGAAACCCATGGTGCAGATGAGAAAGCTCAGGGAGGGAACACCTTAACATACAACATGGCACACTTGTAATCTCACATACTTGTGTTTGTAAAGGCTCCTCGACAAGGTATAGACCTGTCACAATTATTACGTTATCGATTCACAGAGGTCAGCAAAAACTTTAAGTACCATGTCCATATATCATAACATATTCCTTTACATCTGTGTTTGTTTACATAAAATATGTCACCTAGAGTGGGGTCGATTTCCAGTTTGACCGATCTGGTCAAGTGTACAACCTTAGACAGCCAAATCGGCATTTGTATTTATGTCACCCCCTGGCAAATTAAAAAGGTAGCCTACATCAAAAACCTTTGCTGGTGACATCACAGCTCTAAATCCCGCTTGTATTGCATTAGTAATAGGCCATCTGACAATGTGATGAACATAATATTATGTTTATAAAAGGACTAACAGGGCCACTGGTGTCTGACAGACTGTGTGCAATTGACTGCTGAGCCCACGCCGGTGTCGGCAACATGAAGGAGATCAAATTTTAGGAGAGGTAAGAGGGAGGACAAGCAGCACACACTGTGATTGCTTACTTGAGAGTTCATGGGTTTTTTGGGGTGACGAGACAAGACATGGTGGAGTCGGTCTCTAAAGAAAACTAAAACTGCGCCAGTATGACAACATTTTGGATTTGAAGCTGACAAACTAAATGTCCGAACTGGCTGCAAGCGCCATTTTGAGCTAAAATTTTGTCAGACGCTGTGTTGTGTCACTAGTTTTGCAAGTGCCACAATGGACGAGGAATGGCTGATTCATTAAATTGAAATTAGGAATATCTATATGATACCTGATTATTTCACTTCAAAAACCAAAATACAGTGGAAGCTGGCAGGGTGGAGATTGCTGGGGAGCTAAAAAATTCTGATTAACTAAATGACCACTAATATCACTAATAACAGGATAGGTTACTTGCTTCTAGTGAAAATCACAATGTAAAATGTGTTTTCCGTTTTAAAAATATAATGTAGTAAGTAGACTACTCACCCATCTTTTAAATGGTTACATCTCCAGTCTCCAGGGGTCTCATTTATCAACATTGCGTATGCACAAAACAAGGCCTGAAAGAGGCGTACGCCACTTCTCACGCAAAAGTTGTGATCTTTAAAAGCAGACTTGATGGGAGAAACTTTGACCCATGCTTACAAACATTTGGAGACAGGAAATTGGCGACGCAGATGGTGAGGTGGAAGCCTGGTTGTAAAAACTGTCAAATATTTTTTGGTGTGCCATTTTTGGCTCTTGTCTGTACGTACATTTTTAGGATGGATCCTATGCATTGTTTTATAAATGAGACCCCAGATCTCAAGCACACAGCTGATAGCTGTGGATTCAATGTGGACAGAGAACTCTGATGTTACACCATGCTACGTGATAGTCTGATGCTCATCTTCTGTTAGGACATGGTGTCATTACGTTCCACCTGAGAGCGGCTGCTGAGTCAAGTGCGACACCTGGTAAAATTCGGTACACCAGTCTGCTCTGGTGTTTGGCTTAATATTAAACTCATTTGAAAATTTTCACACGGGCCCAACCCTAATGTCCCCAACACAGATGCCCAGAATAAACAGCAGCCTTTTCTCTACCATAGCAGGGTTTTTCTACCATTATAAGACTTGGGCGCAACGCCTAAGGGTTTTGTTCACAGCACCTAAGCCAAATGAACACAAAAAACTATGCTGAGACACATTGTGCAGTCATATCTGGTCGCGCTGCACACACACAGACAAACATTTATTTGTGTGTTATTTATTTAGGAGATATATGTTTTTTTAATCCCAATTAAAATGTTGAAATATTCTTAAGCATAGCATCGTGCTGTTATAGTATCATTAAATAAGTGGCATAAACTGGTCTTAAAATGACAATAATGTAATTTATTGCAATTATTCTGGGGACAATATATCCCCCACCAAAATTAGTTTTTGTGACAGGCCTATTTAGGTAGTTTTTATACATTAAATAAATAGATGGGATTTTATAACAATAATACTGTGAAAGATTAAGCTTTTCCTGCTCAAATGGAAACCACACAGATCCGTTCACGTACTGTAGAGATGATGTCATTTACTGTGGACACCCTCAGTGTGGTGTTAGTGTAATACATGCAGTCCAGTTACTATTATTTCTTTATTATTGAAACTATCAGTTTTGGTTCAGTTTCAGCCCAAAATCAAACATTTAGGTCATCACATTGTTACAGTGCTGCTTTGTTTCTTATTGCAATACACTTTGTACTTATATTTCCACATTGTACTCTCGTATTCTGAAGTTGTTTTGTGTCATTTTAACAGACACATTTTCTCTTCAAGTGTTGTACTCATGTGTGAATGGCAATCAATCTTTCTGCAAGCTCCTTTTCGGTTTAAGCAGCGTAGCAGAGCAGCTGTATTATTACTTCTGCTGCGCCAATTCTCTACATCTGATCAAAAAGAAAATTAAAAAGGAGAATTCCTGCCTCTCTTCCTGGATCCTGTTTCTTCACAACTGAATGCACATGGATGAGTTTTCTTTGAGAAAACAATGAAATGGCCCAGGCTTCTCGAGCACAACACCAAGGTAGCAGCTACATCATTTTTCTCATGAGGAGAGTGGCAGACCCGGGAGAGTTTTCCTATATTTGCCTCTTACTACACCTCTTTTCACTCCCTTTCAAGAACTGTCAGTTTTGCCTGAAAAATCCACACTGCACAATGCAGCCTCACAATACACCATTCACTGTCTAAACACTGTAAACAACTCAGCAATTATCCATGTCCTTGTTGGCTGAACAAAAACTGCTTGGTGTATCTGCAATACACAGCAGGTAAAAGCCTTACCATGTAAGCTCATTGATCTTTGGGACAAACCCTTAAGTCAGCACTTTGCTTTAATCTTCTCTAATTGTGACATGAAGCAGACACTGTTCAATTGTCCAAAGAGCCAAAAATAAGGCGGAAACACAAAGTGAGGAGGAGAACAGAGGGGGAGACAGGTGGAAGAGGAAGATGGAGGGAGGAAAAACAAACAGAGAGAGCACACACAGGACTATCATTGAGCAGTTGAGCCTCACTGACTGCTGTGTCCTCGCCGTAAGATTTGCTGTCCTCATCACTGGTTAAATGCACGTTGGGCATGAGTCTCTGTCCACGGTGCTGAAACAAGCCTCACTACTGCTCTTACATCTGCTTAACATGCAGCCAGTGTTTGCGTGCCACTACGTATCCAGCCCAAGCCCAGAAGTGAAACGTCAGCACTTTGCTACACACATCATGTGAATATTGCTTGTGCACGCCATCCCACTTTATCCCCAGTTTGCATTTCATGGTAACACAGTTGTCTCCCCAGTTGTCAGTCTTGTTCAGCGAGACTCACAGATCTCCTGCATCCCAGGCAAATGCCAGTTGAGCTGGGTGTTTTGTCTGTCTTTTCCATCTTGACTCTGATTATGCCTCACACCTGTGCCGTCCTGCTTTTCAGCAAGAAATCCAATAGCAAACAAAGGATGAAGTCATGCTCTCCCCTGGGCTGCTCAGGTGCCACACTGAGACAACCCGGGGATGAACACACAGATCCCCTGACTGACAAACAGACAGAGAGGCAGGTAGTTAGTTTGGCTGTGTCCTCTGTAGCAGAACGCACAGTAAAGCCAGCCCTGCTGTGCATTATGAATTACAACTGGCTCCTGTGAGTGGCCCTAACTTCAACTAACTGTAACAATGTCGAGACAGGCAGTAGCAGGGTGCAGCATCCTCTTTTGAAATGCAAATTAAAGGCTGAGTGTGGAAATGTGAGGGCAAACACAGCAGCTGATGTTGCCGTATGTCTGTGTACTACAGTGTGGTATAACCGGAGCGCAGTGGGATGTTTTAGGAAGGCAGCCAGACGCCAAAGTGAATAAAAATAAATGGTTTGCAATTTAAGCAGCAGCTTTAACATCAACAGGACATGTGTGTGAGGTGAAGGGAGAAATAATCTAGTTTAACACAGCCTCAGTTACTCCACTGTGACAGCTCACATTGCAGATGTGCGCTCATCATTCAGCAACTGTAAGGAAAAGATGATTAACGCAGTCTGGTGCAAAGCAATGCTCCTTTAAAATGTCAGCCAACTACTTGAGAGTTCTTGGTTGTATTCGTGCACTCACCTCAAACAAGGGTCCGATTTTATTCTTCTCCAGATACGACTGAATTCTTGACTGTTGTGGAGACGCCATGAAGAAACTGTTGTGCCTTGCCAAGAGCTTTTAGCGGGATGAAATCATGAGGTGAGCCGGTGTCAGTCGTCCTTCAGGAGGCGTCTCGGCGACTGAAATGTGCTAAAAAAAAAAATGTCACCAAGTGGAGCCGCAAGCAGAGCCACGTTTGAGTTGAGACGGTGCGCGTCAAGTGCGGAGCAGGCGGCTCTGAGCCCGGCTCATTGTGGAGACTCAGCCCGGGACCATCCCCAGTTTGTCGCCTCACTGACTCTCTGGCGGCAGCTTCCCGGTAGAAGCCAATGGCACGGCAGCTCTGTGACAGAGATTACAAATCTTCCGCTCACTGGCTGCCAGCACTGTTAACGGTGCCACCGCCACTCCCATTTATCCGCCGGGCTCAGCCAAGCCCTCTGTGTTCACCGAGAGTGTGTTGCTTCTCATCCATGATCCACCTGAACGCTAATAAACTGCGCAACGACACACGCACGTGCACTGAAAGCTGTTAACGCAGGTGCAGAAAATCTTACTAATTACCGGAAGTACA
>JAPZEB010000013.1:13992291-14020377 GCA_029783705.1 Chaetodon striatus | reverse complement strand
AGTTGCATTTGCAGTAGTGATGAAATGGTGAAAAACAGAAACAAAATGAGCATCAGATGGACTGTATTCATAATGAAGGCAGAGCCAATTAATCAGTCAATGAGAACGTGTGTGTGTGTGAGGGGGCATAAGCACATTCAGTGAGCAGCAGCAGTGACCCACCCTGCAACACTGGCACACCGCGAGGATGGAAACAGAGGCCTCGGAAGGGACAAAGCACCTGCTGCAGCAAGCGAACACGCCATCTGCAGCCATGTTGACTTGACCGGTGGACTTCACTAGAAGCCGTTTGTTTGTTGAAACAGGTGACGAGCTTTACGTTCTAAAACCAGCCACCGGCGATTTGACCAGCAGAGTTGCAGGTCAGATTGTCAGTTCACACCATTGCACTTTTCTCTGCAACATTCTAAAACAGTTTCCTCTCACTGCGAATCATTGGCCTGAACTGGGCTTTAAAATTCACAACCATGATATAGCCAATATATGCTATCATGCTATCCTATCTAATACACAAAATAGTCCTTGATTGTGCCAAGCAGGCCTATGTATCTGAAAACATACAGCAAAGCCACTTTGCCAGACATGCTTGTCTAAAGAATGAAAAAAGGAAAAAGGTTGCCCATCACGTTTAAACATTTCAGCATCTAGGATTAAAGAAAGCAAGCTTTACATGCATGATTGATGAACAGTTCGACACCACCGCTGTTACTGTCACTGCAGTGGTGCTGAGTGCCAACACGCCAGGAACAGATGTCTACAACACTACAAGGTCTATTCAGATATAAAACATACACAGAAGTCTAGCCCACGTCACCACAGGGCCTATTCAGATATATAGCAGAATAGAGTCGACAACACAACAGGCAGTGACTCAGACAGGCGCAGAGACAATTGCAGTAACGTGGAGTTAAAGGTCTAGTGTGTTGGATTTAGTGGCATCCAGCAATGAGGCTTCAGAACTGAAACTTGTGTCGTGTGCCAAGCATGGAGGAGAACTAAAACGGCCAAGGTTAAAATAATATGGCGGACTCCATAGAAGAGGACCTGCTTCATACCTAGATATAGAGTTCACTGTAAAGTAACAAGAACACAGTGATTCTTGTTTTCAGGTATGTATGTGTTACTCAGCAATTATTGTCCCATCTATGCCTGCTGTGCTTTGTGTGGTGCATTTGTATATTCCTCCATACTGTGGAACAAACTAATCCAGAGAGAATAATCAGTGTTTTACAGTACATACTGTATCACGTTTCCTTTTTAAAACTTCATCCTCCTTGTGGTTGTGTTGAAAGGATGACAAAGACTAGAGGTAAGATGTAAGAGGAGCAGATGATGCAGACAAATTTTTCCTACTCTCTCGCTCCATGTATTTTAATCCACCAGATTTGTACTTTCTCTCCCTTTTACTGCCGAGCCAGATGAAAAAAAATACACAGCAAATGGCAGAGCAGAACAAAACAAGGCTTTTTACTAGAATACTGTAGTGATAGCCCACATTTCCCACCATGCCTAGTCATAGGTGTAGATTTTGGGGGGGGACATGGGCAGGGGATATGTCCCCATTTAGAACATGTGCCACATTTGTCCCCCTGAAATAAAACAATAAATGTAGCAGAAGACTTTTATTTTGACAGAGCTTAAGTCAACCTAAACTTTTGTTTTGTATGCTTTTTTAATTTCTCCTAGCTATTTGGGATCAGTTGGACCCGGTAAGTATAAAAAATAAACATTGTCAACGATAACTAAGTCCCAAAGTCCTCAAACAAGTCGATAATAAGGTCCCAATGTTCTTTAAGGAGTCCTTTCAAATAACAGTGTCTCAGCTTGTTACTGTTGCTAAAATTGGTCAAATTTGTTGCCATATTAAATTACAAACATTATTTATAATAAGTAAACAAGTTTCAACCATAAAATGTGATCAGGTTTATGACCTTGTCCACTTTTGTGTCCGGATCGGCCTCAGACTGGCTTGGCAGAGATGGCTGCCATCTTGTTTTTACATGCATTAGTGTATTGCTGTTTTACTACCACTAGATGGCACATAAAAGTGTCCACAAACAAAGACAACAGGTCTAAGTTAAGCAGAATAAAGTATATAGTAAAAAAACTCAAAATGTGATGTCCTCATTTGTGCACACGGGGTCTCAAGAGAATTTATGCATAAAAATTCAACAGAAGGCAGGAAATCGTTTGATGCTCAAAATTTTAAGGCAGAAGACCCAGACCCCCCATTTTATTTGTGAGCCCCCCCGTGCTGAAACAAAATCTACACTCTTGTGGCAAGTGCGAGACTAAGTAGTTTGTTAAGTTTGCTATTTATGTTCCAAAATGTTACTTTCTATTAGTGTTTATTATGTGTATCATTAGTAAAGTGGCTGTTACAATTTTTGACTTTTTGAGGCCTGCTTAGTCCATCCCCACGGGTCGCCCTGCTTTCGATAGGTTGCATAAGTAAGATGACAAAATAAATGTCTGTTACAAGAGCACTGACAGTGAAACCTAAGGTGAGTTGATTCTGAATAAAATGTAAGTTTCAATCTCCATCCATTGTTATCAGTTTTAATATATTTTTTACATACTGTATACATGAGAGCTTTTTTGTAGTGTTTCAGAAATTCCAACATTTCCACGTGGATGGCACAGACATACAGTACACAGGAAACACAAGTGGAGCTTATTGATGCAGTTTATTACCACTTGTTTGTTTGCATAGTAGTGAGCTAGACGTCCATCTACAATGATACATCCAATAATAAGTAAAACAGAAGAGACACTTTAATCCTGAGTACTGTCAATATAAAATAACAGAATACATCTCATAGCTCTACTTCCAAAAACCTATTTCATGTTAATACTGATAAACCATTAAAAATCTTCACGTGCATGCAACAGCTGTAAAAATCCAAACACAATGGGAATCATCTCTTTTAGCACATTCACCCACTACATATGCATATTTACAAGTGAATAAAAACACTGAGGAGCGTTACAAAACACACATTCATATGGTTATCCAATACTGAGACAATCGATAAAGCATAGAGGTCAGAGCTGAAGAGAAGCAGACAAATTATTGGGTAATTTGAACACAATACAACGCCAAATATCCTTTTTAATCAATATTATCTTGCTCATTTCATATGCAAATGAAACTAATAACATGAAATGCAAATGTCCCTCATGAAAACAAACATCATTTTCAGACCCTAATGTGCCAACAGTGAACTGATGGGATTCATTCCATTTCACTGGGCTAATTTAACTGCATTCTCTGGCTATAAATCTTCTGGGTTTTTTTCTTACTCTGAGTCATTGTCTTGTCGGATGCATTACATGAAAAAAAAACAAACCCTCAAAATATGTATAAAGTACAATCATGAAAAATATACTGTATTAAAAATACTATTTACGTTTTTTTAAATTCTATTTACACTTCAGGCAGCTACTCTGGACATATAAAAATGGACCCAATAACTGTCTTTTATTAGGCTGATCCTTCATGGGCGGAGGGAGGACGCAGGGCTCCTCCAGACTTCAGCATCTTCTTGGATGCAATGCATTATGGGTCACCATCCGGGGGGGGAGGCTGGCACAGCTTGTACAACCTGATCAGAGAAACATGCAGGCAAAATGGCATTTAATTACGTTCTATTATATAGCGCGTAAACAAAGCAATGATCTGTAAAGAAATGTCACTTCCCTAGGCAACAGGTCTTTGTTTGGTGCAAAGGAAGTGTAACCACAAATTTAAGCTGCAGTCTCAAGAAGAAAACTGCCAGCCCTGGAAAAACAATTATCCTTAGCAGGCAGCACACATCCAGCTTTGTGTTTCAAAGTCAAACAACATTAACTATGTTCAAATAGTAAAAAGTGACTTCAGAGTTTAGCTTCTACCTTCAAGAGTTGTTGGTTTTTAAGCTTTAAAAAGTCTGACTTCTTAAAAACATACAGAAGCCATATGCTTGGTGTTTTAAATGCCACATGAATAATGCATTAGATAGTTGTTTGCATTTGTAAGGGAATATAAAACTCTGCATGCTGGTTGATGGCGTTCCTCTATTTTTCTCTATAACCATTATAAAGTCCATAAACAAATCCTACCAGCTCACAGTCGGGCTGTATATGGCCTGTTCTGCTGCCTTAATGAACAGGAAATATAACTCACAACAACACATTTATTTTGCATTATCAATAATTGATCATGTTTTTCTAAACTCAGTGCCATTTTCAGAACAATCAACAGTATTTCTCGCCCCCTAATAAAGCACTGCTGCTGTCTTCTGTAGTTTAAATAACTAATTGCACCACTCACATCTTTTGGTCTTGATGAGAAATGGCTGCAGGGTAAACTCACACTAAAACTTTACACTCCCTTTTCATCCACAGATCAGTGAACAAGCAGCCAGTGTCTCATGATGCACAAAGCACACGTCCACATTCTGCAGCAGTCACTCACACTGCAACAATTAGGACATAAACCAACTAAGAGTGCAGCAATTTTGCTCTGCAACCACAATGTCTCAACACTAATCATCCCGCTACTTAATTGTATTTGTCAATTTCACTAAAAGGTTCAAAAGGGCTGCCTGTCACACAAAAGCCTATATGTCACAGCCAAATGGCTGAGGCAGTCCTCGTCCTCATCTTGGGGCTACTGAGTGCAGGGAGCTCCCTTCTAATGGAACCATTTGGCCCAAGTCCTGCACAGGAAGCACATACACAGACCTACAGTGCTGCACAAATACATGCACTTCTAAAAAGCTGAACTGCACAACAACACAGAGATGGACTTTACAGGGGAATGGATTTAAACCATTGTAGTTCTACCCACTGCTGACTATTTGCAGAAGTATACCACAAGTTTTTAGACTTTCAGGGAACACTTAGACCACTTTACTTATTTATTATTTTTTCTTTTTCGGTTTATGCTATCCCCTCATGGTACAGTAATTGAGAGCAGAGGCAGTTTTTAAAAGTGCTTGATGGTGCATTCAAGTACATGCCAACATCCAGGATTGTTATGGCGCCAAAGATACATGATGGAAGAAATTGGGAGTGTTTCTCTATTTGTCTTCTCTACTGCTTGTTTCCCACAATTTCTAAGTTCAGTCACTCGGCAAAAATTGCCATATCTATCGCAGAGCTTGCCCTATCACAAACTATCTACTCTCTATACACAGATACCTGTACATGAATGCAGAGTCTTTAGGCGATGGGACAAGATCTTGGTATTGGAAGTTGTGAGTTTGTAGTCTGAACTTTGCAGTCCGAATAGAAATGACGAATGACTTTTGAGCAAGCTTTGGTTGCATGCAAGTAAACAGCCCATCTGGAGAGCAAAAGAAGGCAGAAGGCATTGGCCCAAATGCATTCATAAAACCCATCAGCTTTCATGTGGTGACAATTTAGCTTTTTATTTATCTATCTGCATTCATATGCAGGATATTTGTTTATAGAGCATCATGATTGTGTATATAGCGTCTAACTCAGTGGTTCCCAACCGGTTCAGCCACTGGGTACGGATTTCTCCTTAGTCATTAGTTCAAGGTCCACACAATTCAATATATTCAGCGTCACACTTGTGTTTGGCCATGTCATTGGGCTAGTTTGCTGTCTCTGTCAAGAAGCTGTCCATTTGTCAATTACTCTACAGCAGGAAATGACACCTCAAAATAAAAGCTAAGTGCCAGAAATTCACTGTACTTCAAAATAAAGTGTGTTTTTTACAAACTTGACATGTTTGTGAGTCACTTGCGGTGCATTCAAAATGGACCTGCGACCCACCAGTTGGGAACCACTGGTCTGATGTTGCTAATTGGTCTGTGGACAACAGTTGGCACTCTAAAAAGGAAGTTTTGCCCTGGATATGCATTAACCAGATCAGCATCAGACTGTTAGCTAATGGGCTCCAAGATTCCAAACACTGTCTGTCCATCTGAAGTCCGAAAGATGAATTGACCTGGCAGATCTGTGCTTTAAAAATGTGCTTTGATTACAGTTTTCAAACCCTGAAAGCACTAACAAGGAAGAAAATCCAAAGCAGTCCGTGTTTGCAACTGTGTTTCTATGTGACAGCTTCACTTTAAACTTAAATAAAAGCAATTAAATTCTAACTTTGGCATGACATATCTGTCTCCGTCTACAAGTTGATTTTAATGCCCAAGTAAAACTAAAGGAAATAAATGGCTGCCTGGAGGGTGTGAAATCATTCAAAGAACTTTGCTTTAAAATGGCCAGCAGTAATGCAGTGTATTGTGGTTAATAAGCTATAACATGCAAAGTTTGCTCCTTTAATTCCCTCGGCTGATGTTGCCTCAGGTAAACAGGATGTGGCTGCAGTTTTACCTTGGGACTGATGAAGGCGTGCGATCCCTCACTCCCAGATTCTTGGCAGAATTCTGAACTCTCGCCCCCTGAAAGACAAACAGACATCGATAGTTCATGACATCATGGATCAGGCTGAAATGCGACAGTCATAAACAGGGGCTAAGAAAAACACCACAGAGAGAAGACACAAAAGGCACACTTTTTAAAGGTCCGCTGGGCCCACAGATGAGCTACGCCTGGACACCATCTCGGAGGAATAAATCTTTCTTGATGGTTTTTGTTTAATAACACGAGTTGCACCCAAGTAAGATTGCTTCGTGTCAGACCATGAATGACTGGCAGTCACCTGTGAGAGAAAAGGAATCATTTCTAGTCTAAACAGCTGCTATAAATACTAAAGGTTTTAGAGCAAATGTCATATGATGCACATATGATGCACATCAGCTACTGGGTGCTGTCTGTCCTCTTTCAACTGTGTTAGCATTCGACCACATGCTGAATAGTCTTTGTAAGGAAATAAAAGTAAGTAGTAAGGGATTTAGAAGATGAATAGTTCCTGTTTGTGAGTGTGTGTGACAGAGCTTCATTATACCCAGTCAGGAGTACGTCTGCTCTTCACTAATGTTCCTGTAGTCTGCTGGCTGTGCGCAGAGTCGGCAAATACACAAACATAGGGGAGCAGGAAGCAACTCAGCCTCTCAATTTAGAGACGTGAACACATGCACTCACAAATACACCCTCTCTCTCTCCCCCTTGTGACGCACGCACGAAAGCAAAAATACACAATCAAATCATTATCCGAGGAGGTCATCAGCGTCTCCTCTTTGAGCAGAGAGGCAGCAACTGGCCAAAAGCGCATTAGCTGACCTCTCAGTTACAACTCTGCCGTTTTCCATCTTACTGTCTGCCCTGCGTTACGTCCTGATAGTGGGATAGCATCAGCAATTATTCGATGCCTATCACAGCCATCCATTCTGATGCCTCTGGACAGAGATGCCCCCTAATGTCCCTAAAGGACACGACACCCAGAATAGATGAGATGAGTTAGAGACAAACAGTCGAGGCAAAACTCCTTTACAGTTTCTTTAACAAGTGGAACTTGATTAAAATACCTAAGATCTCTAAAACAAACATGTGATGATACCTTAAGTATTACAGGAGGAATTCAAGGAGAATGTTGGAAATAAATTCAGATTTTTATTTTCCATTACAAGGCTATGAAACGTTGTCCTTGATGTGGCTCACAGTGGATTTATAAAGAGAATTGGATACAGTGTTGAAGATGGGGTCCTGATCATTCATATAAAAGTTGCTCAGTGGTGCATGAAGCCAAAAATCTTCAACATCCCATGTATAAAACCACTTGGTCTTCTACATCCATGGGCCCATAGAGCAAGCTCACTAAAGAGCAAGCTGACTTCCTGTTTGGCTCTCTGCTAACGTATATGGGGATAAAATGATTTAATTACCCTGCTCTTCTGGACTTCTGACAAGTTATCAGACTGAATGGATCAAGTTCTGATAGTGAAATTGGGTCACTTTAAAGGAGTTGTGAGGCTCAAAAAATGTACCCACTGATTTACAAACATATCTTTCACAATGTAAGTCTATGGGAAGAAGTGTTTTTGGGGGCCCATGGCATCACTTGAGAGACTCAGGACTTGTAATTCCACAGTTTGGCTACTATGTCAAATTGGCAGCATAGCAAAATGCTCACAATGATAACACTCACAGCCAGAGATTAGCAAGTATATTTTTTACTATGCTCACCTCTAAGTTTAGCATGCTAAGATTTGCTTATTAGAAGCAAAAGAAAGTACAGTTAGTACTTTCATTCATTCATTTTCTGTAACCACTTATCCTGCTTATTCACCCAAAGTTCGAACCAGGAACCCTCTTGCTGTGAGGCGATAATGCTAACCACTGCACCACCATGCCCACTACAGGTAGTACAGTTAAGAGTCATTACAATTCTGTCTGTCTCTTTAATGGCAACCTATCAAACAAAAACATCAGCCGCATGGTGATGATGCTAGACAAATACTGTAGTCAGAGGATTACCACAGTCTTCAGGATTCAGCCTCTGGAGAACAAACCTCTGTACAGAATCACTAAGCAATCCATCCAATATTTGAGCCTTGAATCAATATCAAAGCCTTGCTGCTAGCTTGGATACAAAAACAGTTCACACAGAGTAAAAGATATATTGGACAAATACGATAAATCTGGCTGTCCAGGAAGAAGCAAAGTGCAAATATGTGCAAATGTTAAAATGCAAAGTCCATCGCTGCTTGCTTATAATGAACACCGAGTCACTCATGCATTTAAAATGCTGCATGTATTTTGTATAATTGTTTTTCATTTTTCATTCCTGCATCACTTAATAACTCAAACCTGATAGCTGATTGTTGTACAGATGAAGTCTCTACACCTAAAACTGAAACTCAATATTCTGCTGAGGCTGTAATGGTTGGAACATCAATGAGAACATGAAATAAATATTACCATGGTGGATATTTTGAATCTAGTTTATTTAATTTGATCTGTCTTGGTCAGGCAAGTTTACTTTGGATTTGCAATTTGAAATACATTTTCTTGTGCTTATAAAATATTGTTTTAACTTGTTCCTTTCATATGCTGACACAGGACAAATAAAGTCCAAAAGGGAGGCACAATGAGTTATCTTCCTAAGATAGTTGAGGTAGTTGTATATGGTAAACTATACCCGTCCTGTACAGACCATAAATTGGAAATTGCCATGCAGGAGTTTACAAATCAAGCTGTTATTGGACCCATTTTGCCCAAATCACTCATGCATTCTCATTCTGAATGATGTCGTCTGGGCTTGATGGATGGGACCTGCTGGGGCCGGATGCTGTGCGGATAACCTTTTCGTCAGTAAGTAGGACTATTCAGCGAGGAAGAAGAGGCATCATCCAAAACCCTGTGTGATATTCATATTCATCAGATTCGTCGGCTGATGTCTGAGAGCAAGGAGACACACACCGTCAGACAATGCAAAGCATACTCCCCTCTGCTCTCTATCCGGAGTGAACCATCTCTTTTCGGTGGTGTCTAGGTCAATGATGATGCGAAAAAGCAGGAAATGTCTTAATGACAGACAGAAAAATGACACAAAGCAAAAAAGTTACATCCCACAAGGACGCAAACAGCAAATTTCCATACCTGCACCTTTTAAAATTCCATTACAAATATCTCAAACCACACCCGCCACAAGATGGATTTTTTCCCAACCAAATACAGTATTGCTCAAGGTCACACAATGCACAGAGTTGCATCCTCCTGGCTGGCAGCCCAGTTCTCTGAGTGCAGAAATTAAATGCCTGTCCTCCCGCAGGATCTCAGCCTCTCGACTAACTTCTCCTCTCACTGCAAACAGCAATATAACCACCACTCCACAGAACTTCTAATGACTGTCGGAGATATGGGCCAGGAGCCGGTCATGGCTGGAGCCTTTTGTAGGGTGAGTGCGTACGCGCTGAGAAAGTAATGGGAATTCCTTGCCTTGACCCCAAAACAACACACGGACAAACAAACAAGCTCCAGACTCTCAACCAATCTGTTCAGTTTCTCATTACTCTTTTTTTTATTGCCTCATTTGGTCAAATTCATATTCTAGTTGCGGTGAATGCATATCTGATAAGACTGAAATCAGACAGGGGTGAAACAGGGGAGGAAGCAAAATAAAGTTTTATATAGACAGAAGCAGAGCTAATAATTTTTGCTTGTGGACAGCAGCTAACACTTCGTCATCATCCACACATATACTTACTTGGCTGCCTTTAAAAATTGCAGTCTGAAGTAATAGTGTCGGAGGAAGCTAAAATGGCATGGATGCTCCTCTACATGCAACGTTAAACTCATTGCTAATACTGCTTTAGCAGCCTCGTTTGACTCAATGAAGCATACAGTTTATCTAATGATTTTGGAGGCAGAGAGTGAAACACAAATTCACTCTGAGTGAGAAAATGTCACAGCAGGAGCTGCAGCAGTGATAACAGGAGTCCAAATAAAGAGAGAGGCTACGTGCGTGTGTGTGAGACATACCTGCTTCCTCATGACATCAGTGGCCTGCATGATGCAGCGAGGGGGCAGGCCGTGGTTTCGGGCCAGCAGGATGGCCTGCTCCAGTGTCACACTCAGAGTGCAGCTGTTGGTCAGAGAGAGAAAACATCAGGTCAAGCTCATATGTTTGCTCTCAGTCTGCATATTTATCTGATTCTCACTGAGAGAATAAATTATGCTGGATAATCATAGAGCAAAATATTGCTCCTGTTAGTGCAGTTTTGGGAATACAATTTTGTTCTGCCAGAGAACATTGGGTTTTAATGTTCCTATTTCACAGATGCTGTACTATCAAAGCATAGTGTCTGTATTTGACACAGACTGTATAATAAAGATGGACGACGTGGCAGGTCTCCAAAAGTGAAGCCAAAACATCTCAACTGCCCCCTGGTGGCTGGGTGGAGTACAGGTCATAAACCCCGCCTCCTCCATGATCGCGGAAGGAATGTGGGCCAAATAAAGGATCAAAGTACATGTCAAATAAATGTTTTCCAAAATGATTTCTGTCATTTTAAGGTAGTTCTTATCAGGCTGCTGTATGTTTAGGTGTTCATTTATCTGATAAGTAATTTGATGCTATAAAAAGGGGTGTGATGGCATCACTGACATGTGTGTGTGCCAATTAGTGTGCTCACGATTGAGTTGTACAGGTTTATGGGTTGGATGCAGCGGCTCCACTCCCCTGGGCTCCCTTAAAACTTGGTATTTGAATCCGGGGGCAGTGCTTTATATCCTGTGTCACACAGAGTGCTGTGCATGTAATAAGCTCCCGTTGGGTCATCTCGTCAGTTTTTGGCTAAACTAGCAAAATCACCATCTACAATGTTGTTTATTAACCTAATCTATGCCTTAAACCCAAGATGAAACACGAAAGAAGCTCCTGCCTAGCTTTAACTCTAAACAGAGATGTTTTTTTCTTTTCGGTGACTGATTTACAAAGATACACTTAGATTTTTGCTCCTTGTAGTGCTAACTGGCATCAGCAACTAGCTTTACCTGCAGATTTTCAAATGACTTTTAAGTGACTGTCATAATGTTATACTGAAATAATGCTAAAATATTTTAACATTTAGATGGACAAAATTATGTCCAACAACAAAAATCTACTCAGATGGGGGGGTTTGCATTCTCATATCATGCAGTACAGTACTGTAGTACTGATTGTACTTGACATTCATTAAATACATTGATCAATATTGTATGTGTGTACTATTTAGTCTACTTTGCCACAGTTTCAAAGCCTTGGAAATCAAACTAGCCCAAAGTCAAACATCTTATTTACATAAAACCTAAATAGTTCAGGATTTTGTTGTGCCTTCTTGCAAAAGTGCACGCAGGTTATCATACTCAGCTGAAAACGTATAAACATGCACTCACTGGCTGAGACAGTCATGAAGCTTGCTGAAGCTTGCACTGCTACATCCTGTAAAACCACAGTGATCCAGATGAAATATCAAATTTTAGGAGTCCCACTACTGGCTCCAACTGATGTTACCAGCCAAAGACAGCAGCGGCCGTATCCTGGATATTCTGGCTTTATTTTTGTACAGTGGGGGAAGGTGGGGACATGTTGTTCATCTTCTTGTACAGTCTATGATCTGACACAATAAAATCATCTAGTGACAATAAACACCTTTTTCAGTCAACACTATCTCAATCATTTTTTTTAACATGCTGTCGTGGCAATCAAAGTCGCCCTTGCAACAGATTGAGACTGAAACAAACATCAACAGAAAACAAAAGCATGCCAAACTCAAACTCTGGGCTTCATCCAGATATGATGAGTCTCTGGCAGAATTCAGTACGATTATATCAAATCTCCCTGCACGCATTTTGCTCCTCTTGACACCTTGTCATCGCCTTCACATTCCTCCCGCATCACCTTCGCTCATATCCTCGCTAATGAATCATTTCGCTTGCCACTGAGACATCACTCACAGCGAGCAAACACACGGCATCAGGAGAATAACAAACCTCCTGATCTTTGCTTTAGACCGAGTGGAAAGAGAGGATAAAACCTTGTGGTGGACTTTCAGCACTTGAGGAGACTTCCCGCGTTTCTCATCATCATCAGGATTGATGCTGCTCGTTGCAGCCGAGAGAAATGGGTCCAAGGACAAGTCAGCGTGTCTCCTGTGGCAGAGGCGAAATGCTCTCACCGCCATAAGGGTGTGATGTGCGTAAAATGAGTGTTGACGCGAGTCTGTGATTTATTAGTTACAGCAAACTTAGACACACTGTGTCTCTTCCCCTCTCTCAACTTTACACACACACACAGGCAGACGGCAGCATGTGGATAAATCCTTCGAGAGCCTGTGACAAGTATCAAGGCTGCTGGTGACCTTTCTATGATAACAAGCTGTACTAGTATATCGATCCAGGGCCTTTTCACTGCAAATTGAACTGTCCAAAGTTACAACGCTGCCAGGCACCGTTACAAAGAGTAACATTGCCATGGGGCCGCTAAGAAATATGAGCTGTTTGTTTAATATCTCCATCTCTGTGGTAGGGTTTCACACTGACTGAGAACAAAACTTAAAAAAAAAGAAAGAGTAGATGTGCGATGAGGAACTCATTGCTGCCAGAAGCCAAACTTTGAGGCAATCAGATCAAGATTTAAAAGCCTCCCGAGTTCCAGTTGCATAACTTTATGACGGCGTAACATGATGTGATAAAAGTAATGAACTCAACAGTCATCTCCAGTATGTGCCAAAAGATATCCCGGTGGAGAATTGCAAAAGAATGTCCTTTCGCAGGCCACCCCAGAATATTTTAAGCATCCGTTTTCAGCTTCCCACACCAATAAAGGAAGAGAAAAAAAATTCACCCACAGAGGATCTTTAAATATCTCTTCAGCTGGAGCAGGATGAAGGAACTGCACAAAATCTGTGTGAGTGTGTGTCTGTGAGGCTGCACGGTTTCCCTTTTCATTAGGGCTGGTGAGATAGTATGAGGTGATTTATACCCATCTGTTTTATGTTGTTCCAGCCCATATCCCATTTACACTCTGTGTTCCATCCAGAGCTAAGTCCATTCTGATAAATGAGATGAAACACGAGAGCAACACACACAAAGAAATGGAAAGAATGACAGAGAGGATGCAGAAACAGGAGGAATGAGCAAAAGGAAGCGTACACAGGCCGAACATTTATTTCTGAGAAATAACTACTCTGTGAAATTCTGCTATAATGAATAAAAAGCAAGTTGGAGTGTGGATTAGGCTTTGTGCCTGTGGTATTTTCTCCCTCCTCTGATATCGTTTTTGTTCTGCTGTCAGACAGCGAACTCTCCTTTTGCCTCTCTTAATGTATTTTGTGGGAGGTGATGGACAAAAAAAAAATCTGGAGAAGAAAGGAGCGCTGCATATTGCAAAATGCTGATGCCCCCAAAATATCACGCTTTCACTGTTATTAAAACTCATCCATCAAGTCAACTAATCCAATCAATAGTGCCTGAGAAGGCTGCCACACTGATAATGCAATTTCCACATTACTAATCTACTGGCTTGGTTTCACAGCTTTTTCAATTATACCAGATTTAGTTTGTGTGCTCACCATTTACATGAGCAATACATTTTGAATATTTTAATATTCAAGAAAGGAGTGGAATTGATTCATTTGTATATAATCTGTATTCTGTCAATAGTAAGGGTGTTTTACATGAAAACCCCGACGGCCAAAGTTTACGACATTGATTTTGTGGATACTTTCTTCAGGCAAAGCCTCGCTAACTCACTCTCCCGTGAATCCAATATGCCCATCAGTCTGCAGCTTTGCAGGGTAAAACAGTATTTAAGGAGAAAGCTAGTTCACAAATAATCCTAAATATGGCAGGTCCTGTCACCTGCTGTGTCACGCTACACTTAGCCTGCCTGTCTGGGTGAGTTGTGGCTAGTGTGTATAATTGCAAAGACACACACACACATAAACGCACACAGGCTGCAGGTTAATAAAGTAGTAGCAGTCATTGCACGGACAGGAACTTTCTATTAGAGCTCAGGCAACCACACGGCACCATCCGCTGCACTTTATCAAGCCATCAGTCACATCCGGCGAACGCATGAACGCAGGCGTGTGTGAGCATGTGACTGAGACGCAGAAATATGGAAACTGTCACGGGGTAAAGAAGAAGGGTATGAGAGAGACGGGTGGGTGTGTGGAGGGTAGGAGCAGAGTTAGAGATGAGAGATGAAAGGTGGGGATCAGTGGTGACAAACGATCAGGATATTTCTGTCCCTATGCATTGATGAATGGTGCCCTTAGCTGCAGGTGAAATAGGCTGCCATATATAGAATTCAATGAGAATGGGAGTAATTGACCTGTCTCCTCCCTCTGTAAAGCGCTATACCTACTTGAAAGTCCCTCATCTGGCCTGAGAAACAATGGGCCCTATTAACTAGAATATGCTGCTGGTAATTAATGCAGAGAAATGTGTATTAATAGAAAATCCCCATGGTGAGGAGTGCAGGCAGGGTTCTCATGAAATTGAGAGGTAGACAGAGGATAAAAGAAGGTGCAGGGAACCAGTGAGAAACTATGGTAGATGTGGTAAAGGTGAGAAGAGTGTTAATGCAAGAGAGATGAAAGAGAAAAGAAAACTGTAAGAGAGCTGTCAAAAGAACCAAAACGGTAAGCAGAGACGTATAATTAAACTGGAGGCGGGTTCATACGGTGCCTGGAAGATATGAGTAGTATATATGTGCCCACACACTCACCGATGCACACCGCTGTTGCACATGACGATGTGTGTGGCTCCCAGACGCGAGCAGAGCTCAGAGGCCACACTGAGCAGCCCCACTCCAGAAGCCCCGCAGGCGGTGTACTGACAGGCAGCGGTGCGGCGGCAACTGATAAAACTCTCCATCAGACGGTACAGCTCCTCAAGAGCATTCAGGGGGCGCATCAGCTGGGCAGAAACAGAAGGAGAGGGGTTAGTGGTGGGTCCAACTAGGAAACAAAAACACTGCCAGGCTGTTTATGAGCAATTTGCACAAGAAGAGTAGATCTGCTGAGTGTGAGGTGTTTGTGGTCGTCTGTCAGGTAGATTTAGATTGTGCTGTTGATGCAGATTTACAACAAAGGAGAGCTGCCCACTGGGAAAACATGCTCATGTCAGCTTCCTGGTGGTAACTACAGGTAATATTAGGTAATTCGAGGTAACACTAGGTGCATATTTTATGCATTTACAATCGGGCTCGGTATCCGTACTCAATATCTTTGAAGTATCAACCAAAACAACGTAGTACCAAGTAATATAAAAACTCCTCTAGTCAAACGATACCTTCAATTAATTCTTCTTATCTAAAAACTACTCTAGTCTAACACAGCCTGTGGTGTAGTGAAGTTGAGCCTGGTGTCTTTGACGGAGTTGGCAGTACAGTGTGCCGTGATGCCACCACAGTGTTCGACACTACACTAAAATGTGGGCTGCCCCCTAACAGTCTACCAAACATCAGTCAATCACAAAGGTCATTAGTCGCTTAGTTGCGGGAAAACTAATGTAGCACAGTGTTAACTATGTTACTGATACTATTCTTTCTCACACCTTCAACTCAAACTACTGTGTTGCCCCGCCCAAAATATATAATTCAAGAATTAAATTAATATAGTAAACATGCGGGTGACTAGTTGACTAATGGCCCTAAATGACGATTATTGGTTGACTAAGAAAATACTTAGTCTGGGGCAGCCCTAGTAAAATGCCACCACACACTACCTACTTGTGACATCTGGTAGTATTTTATGAAACTGAATGTTTACATGACAGGTATCAAATGAAGCAGAAAATAAAAGGATATCAAATGGCGTACTCTACTGTCAATATCACTCACTGAACTAAACAGGTATTTGCTGCCGATCTTCTTTGCTTGATTTTACATATCAGTTGACTTTGCAGCTGCCATTCTGTGAGTCATTACACATGCAAGCACTTCCACATCGCAGTGTTAAGATCTAATCCTGCTCTCCAGTTTTTCCATGATGTCATGAACGCAGCACGAGGTTGTGTGAGGTTGCTCTTACCTTATCTATGAGGGCAGCTTTGGGTGCAGAGCTAGGTGGCATGTTGGACTGATCCAGGTAGAAAGCCCTGAAGGGGAGAAACAACAGTTCACACATGAGGTGATTCTATGTGGATGTTTGCACTGCAGTGGAGGAAAAAACCTGTGTGTATTAAGTATTAACATACTGCAGTAGACTAACAATCACACACAAGTTGTTGTTTATTTATTTATTTATTTATAAGCTCCATTGCTTGAAAAACACAATGTGGTATTCTTTTCTCTGCACCATTAGGTCATCAGGAGCACTGGCTGCCTTTCTGGGAAAAGTAGGCCACCTGCTCATTATGGAGCTTCACCATCTGACTATCAATCATGAGAGTAACTTGGGCACAGCTCAGCAGAAACACGGACTAAGCATCTCTTGTCCTGGGCATCACTCCAAATGCCATTGCCTCATTCATTCACGGAGTACAGTCCATTTTGGTGTTATTTTCCTCTCTCGTCCACCGGAGGCAGTACTGGACTGGTGTCATTATGCAGACAGAGGGGATGTATGCCGCAATGAGTCCATCTGAGGTGGAGTGCTACTGGTGCAAACTCAGCAGTCTGTGACTCCATCAAATCTCAGTAATCCAGCAGTGGGCTAAAAATAGGTACACTACACCACATTAAACCCCTTGTAATAAAATCACATACTCCATTACTTCTTTGCCGGAAGCAATAATAATGTACAGCACAGAGTCACCCGTAGAGTTCTGAAATCGCAAATAGTCAAAGAAAAATTCAGTTTGAAGCGATGCAGCAACGGTAGACTTTGAGGGAGGGAGATTGTTTATGAGAATCAGCGAAGCAGGGCTCATTCATCTGCATTCACTCTGCTATTAAGTGATTAAAATCAGGCCAAGGAGGCATTCATTATGACTGTGGTATTTCTGCCTGACATAATATTAATGAAATTAATTCATCAGAGCAGAGTTAACACATCCCTGATTCAAGATTTTAGAGTGATTATAAACCAGCCGAGTTGGAGTAAAAAGTCATTGAGAACACTGCACACACACAAACTATATACCAAAGTCACACTGAAGACAAAGTGCCTGCCTAATACATGTGACAGGTTCCTTAAAGGAGCAGTGTGTAGGACTTAGTAGTATGCAGAGGAGAAGACTGCAGATTACAGGCAGCTGAAACTTCTCCTGGTTAGGATTCCTCTAGGGCTTATTGTTCAGGAGGTTTTTTACTGGGAGCTGAATTATCTGCAGAGATCTCCTCCTCTCCAAAGCAAACAGACCGGGCGATTTAAACCGTGAAAAACATGGATTAGCAGTTTCACTTTACAAATCAGTATTTCTCCAAAACTGTTCAGCTTGTCGCAGACTGCTAATGTGTGCTCACCTTTAATCTCTCACAAGCTAAGATCCTTTTTTTTTTAGTAAGGAATCCTAGCTTAGGAGCGGTTTAGGAGCAAGGAAGGGGCAGAAACTTTTTAGTGAGGAGGTGTGGTTGACAACATTGCTAGGTATGACAGATTCTTTCAACAGATGTGATTGGATGTCCGAGACACACCCCTTTGTGAGCCTGCCGGGTGTTGACACCCAGTGGAAATGAAATGAACTGCTGACTGTCATTGTTGATATGATCGCTCTGCTGATGGAGGGTTGAGACAGACTCAAGTCATCACAGCTGCACTGCTGTATTTTTCCGGTTTTCCAAATACCTTAGTGTTGATCACTTTATTTCTGGCATTACTGTGTTGAGTGGGAAAGTGTGTGTATCCCTAATGACATCACCCACACATATTTTCCCCACACAATCTAATCTGTAGTATTTCTTAACTCCCTGTCATCCAGCGTTTGGAGAATATTTCTCCGACCTCTTTGTCTTTCCACAATTTTCTCCTCTGATTAAAAAACTTCTAAGCCTCTTAAAAGTCCTCCTCCCTGCTCCTAACAGTATTTCACCATAGGAGACCTTTTGTAGGTCTAAGATGCCCCGTGAATAACTTTTACCTTTACAAGGACCTAGTCTTAACTTTAAGGGGAAACTCTGAAAACAAAAAAAAAAAAAAAAAAGTCACAATTTTAAGAATTTTCTTTGAATTTCATCACTAGAGCAACTCGCGCAGAGCTCTTTTCCTCTCCAAAATGAAAGGACCTGGTGATTAAAACCTTTGTAAACACTGAATAAAGCAGTTTCACATTAAATATCAGGAGCTGATGACTTCAGTTGCCAATGTGAAAACGCACAAATGCAACTAGCCCTATCCAAAGTCAGTGTTTGGTTTGTCCATTCTGAGCTGCTGTACAAACATGGCAACACAACATGGTGGACTCAGTAGATGAGGATCTGCTCCCTATGTAGATGCACGACATATAATACAACAGTTCTTATTTTCAGGTGATTATACACTAAAGAAAACATACTTCTTATCACACATCGTATTTCTGCCAATATATCCCTCTAAATCCTACACACTAAACCTTTAAGCCTCTATAGTACACTTCATCCAGTCAAGCTTGTAAAGCTCTTGGTCTAATATGTGAGCAAATGTTTTTATTCACCTTAGCTCATTCACATATAAATTTACGATGCAACATCTATTCTTTGATACGGATGAGTAACCTGCTCATTTTAGATCTTCACTTGTTGAGGTTTTCCAGGTATTTAATCCCTATCGGGCAAATTATCCTTTAACCTTGTGGCGTGCTCTACTAAATGGCTACGAGCAGAGTTTGCTGAGGGTTCAGACGGAGCTAACAGCCCATGTAATTGGTTCAAGATGGCCTTATCATTCAAAAGATGCTCAGGATAGACCGGGAGTCACACCGCATCTTGGCGTGGAACATACACCTCTTCATCTCCTCTCGTAAAGAGCACGCAAGGTTGCATAATGGCTACAACTGCTGATCAAGCTACATGAGGGGCAACGGGCCAGTGTTTTGTTGAGTTGACTGTTTAAGGCTCTAAATATTTGATTTTCTCATTAAAGCTTCAACACTAAACACCTGGCATCCTTATTGTAAGTGTGTGCATGCCGGTGAGCATATGGGGTTAAGGTCTGGTTGCTGGGGGAAAACAAACAGCCGCAGTTAATGAAAGTTAGAGCTAACTGTTTCCTAACAAAACATCATTCTTTTAACAGGTCAATAGAGAGAGCTGAGATCGAGCGAAGCGATAAAACGCTACAGAACACAATAACACAAAAGAAAGTTTATTGGAAATCAAAACCTTGCCCTGAAATAGTTCCTGCTCTGGCTCGTACTGCAGGTATGGCCCATTATCTGTCTACTGTGCTGTGAGTCCACTCACCCTTGTCCCTGTTGCTTATCGGTCAGCTGCTCAGACTTTTATCTTAAAGGTATATAAGGGAATCTGTCTGAGAGGAGTCGACTTTTGAATCACTGCCCAACTTCATCTGCAGGCATTTGTTTATCTGTTTCAGACTAAATAAAAGCACCTCGTCCCGCCCTTGCACACCTCTTCTGCAGAGGCAAGGTCACAATACCCGCTGATTATCTCATCCTCTTGCTGTAGGAGTCGTTCTAAAAATACCATCAGCCACAGCTTGAGGAGCAGGGCTGACTCTCCTGGAGGTCTCTAATGACAAAATAATAGGAGTCAGACTGCAAGTGATGTATGGTTTAAAGAGGACCTGCATTACATCTTCTGAACTGATGATGTTTTGTCAGAGGTTTGGAGACGGAGCACCTTAGAAACATTTAGAATGGATGAAAAATGAAATTGTGAGCCCACACACGGCGTGCAAACACAACACTAAGATCATATAGTATTACATACACATTATATATATGGTCTAAATCCACTGGGGGTCTGTTATTTCTTCACCCATCTATGCTGGCTCTCTGGTTTAAGCCCCTGAACTCCAGCTGCCCCAGGACATTGAAGGCCCCTGCAGGCTTTCACACAAGTATAGATTTTTTGGCATTCTCCAACACTGAAGAAAAATGTTGGCACCTCTCGTTGATTCTCAAGTTTTTGGGTGGAAATTGGTGCCAATCAAAACTCCAACCAACCATCTGTCAGTCAGTGACAGAAAGGTTACCAAAACTGTGTGCGATCAGGCTCGTTGTTCTTCTTTTTCTCTTAAAGCTACAGTTGGTAACTTTTATGAAATATCTTTGTGTCATACTTGCTGAAAATGTCACTATATTCTGAGAGAGACAGATAGTCTGTGAAAAAATCATGTCCATCTTCTCATCCTGCTGCCTTCGATGCCATTTGCTAAAATCAGACGTCGACATACCCGAAACAGCCAATCAGAGTCGAGGAGTCTCTAACGCAGCTGTCAATCATTTTAATCACTCTGTGAACTGAGGTTAAACTGTCAAACTAGGCAGCGCTGATCAAATATGAAGCAAAATTCTGTAACTGCATTGCATATTTCTAGCCTTAAATGTTTTCAGAAGCATACTTAAGTGCACTGTTTAGCTGTAAAATGAGAATGTTTAGTCCCATTTCCACTGAGCAGTACAGTACAGTACGGTTCAGTTCAGTTTAGTACGTTTTTTTTCCGTTTCCACTGTGAAAAGTTGGAAAATGGAATCACTCTGTACTGTTCCCATTTTTGGTCCCCCCTCTGTTGGGGTACCTAGCACACAGATCTGGTACTAAATGGTGGAGCTGTGAACACTGCAGTCTGTTGATTGGTCGATAGCGAATGGTGAATCTGCTCAGGGCTGAGTTGTGGCTGGTTTTGTAGCTTATGTAACCACTGGTCATACTATGGAGAATTTTACATATATTAGTAAACTATATGTATAAAATAAAAGGATGTTTTGTTGCTTCTCGCAGCAGCTGTAGACTGAGAAAAAAATAACTGAATTCACTAGGCCGACTGCCGGCGACTTTTGAGGTCGAACATTGTTACTCAATACATGACGTGAAAGTGTGAATCCATTAACACACCTTAAATTTCACTGTAACAACTCTGACCATTCCATTAGTTTTTATTTATATTTTAGTCTCTCTTGGATGACATACACTTTTAGTAATGAGTGGCTATTCAAGTGTTTAAAAATATATATATAAATTGCAAGCAGGTTATGTGAACTGCATATATTCTAATCCTCACTGGGAGAAAAAAAAAAGCATCGTGGAGTGTAGTTCCTGTGGGCTCAATTCAATTCAATTCAATTCAATTTTATGTGTAAAGCCCAATATCACAAATCACAATTTGCCTCAGAGGGCTTTACAGCATATGACATCCCTCTGTCCTTTGGACCCTCACAGCAGATAAGGAAAAACTCCCATAAAAACTCCTTTAACAGGAAAAAAAAACAAACACAACAACAAAACAACACTAAACCCCTGAGCTTGCCTGAGAGGGACTAAACGCACAAATCCGATAATTTTAAGTATCCCATGGGAGAGAGACTCTTCTGACAATGTTAGCGTGGGCCCCCATTCTGTGGACAATTAACGAGGTGCAGACTTTCCTGTGTGTCACCAGTGATGAGTAAATACAGTGAGTGCTGGATGGTGCAGTGAGTAACAACAACTTCAGCCCTACAACATTTTACATAAAGCAACACTATTCAGTGTCACAAAAAAGTGATGAGGAATTTGTTGTGAAGTTAAAATGTTTGACTTATAACTTTAGCTATAACTTTAGCTATAAGGGACAGTTCAACATTTTGGTAATTACACTTTCGTTTTCTTGTCAAAAGTGAGATCATTATTTCTTTCTGTATGCTTAAAATGAAGCTACAGCCAGGAGATGGTTAGCTTGTCTTGGTAAAAAAAACTGGAAGCTGGAACCATACAGAGGTTTTTGTGCTGGACTGGAGTCTCTCTATGTCTAGTTACTCACACTGTCAGAGGGTGGTCTTATCATTATTAGATGGCAGTAGTACACAAACACCAACACACATACAGAGCTTCTGGTGGCTGAGGTAAACAGGCCCAGGCGAACACACATATTGCACATACCATAAGACTCACACATCTGATCTGAAACCAAAAACAGACCTGGATCCACTCACTCCAAAGAAAACTGAGAGATTTCTTGAAATCTGCAATCAGCCATGGCACCTAACGGTCACCGAGAAACTCTGACCTCACAAACTGCATCATAATCTGAATCACTGAAGGTAAATCTAGAGCTGTTGTTTGTATTTACCATCCCACTCTTCAAATTCTCCACAGGCCTGACAGGAACCTTTTCTCTCAGCCAGGTTCCCAGGTCCACGCTCCCACCCCTTTGATTGAACAGCTGACAGCTTGACCTCCTCTCACCGAGACGCATCTTTTGACTGCGGCCATTTTCTCACCATTATGTTTAGCAATGGGCCTGTGCCTGCCAGAGACGGGGGGCTAGTTGCTGAGGCTATCATTCATAGCGGAGAGGAGGAAAGGATTAAGGCCACTGAGAAAGAGCAGGAGAGAGAGGGGTCTGCATCTTAATGCAGGCCTGAGTGTGGAACAGCCTTGTTATTAGGTGGCTCGGTGAAGAGGGAGGAAGATGCAGCGGCTGGGTGGGTTGGTAGGTGGCTGTTGGTGGGGGGTGGGGGGCAGGATTAGGGGGAGGAGAAAAAAGGCAGATGCAAAAAAAAAGAGAAAAATTTGGGATAAGAAGGGTGGGAGACGAAATAAAGAATGCATGCACAGTACAAAAAAGAACATCATGTACAATATAAAAAAAGAACAGCTCTTTTTTAAATACTGCTGGTGCTGTACACATTACGTCGTTATATGTTATTTTAATTCAACCGCTGCTGTATTGAACAGACTGTGGCGCCAAGAAAGAATTATTTTGTTCTAATGGCACTGATGTCATTTAATTTCCTCATCCATCTCTTTTTACTTACAGAATAAGTTTAAAATCCTTTATTATGGGGTGGCCACATGGTCACCTGGTAGAGCAGGCGCCCCATGCGAAATGGCTGTGTCCTTGCCGCAGCAGCCGTGGGTTTGATTCCGACCCACGGCCCTCTGCTGCATGCCATCCTCCTCTCTCTGCCCACTCAACCCCCCCCATCATATCCTTCCTATCAAATAAAAGCAAAAGGCCCCAAAAAATATTTTAAAAAGCCTTTATTGTCAGAGTTGGAGCATGTCCTGTGGATTTCTCTATGATTGATTGGCATCAACAAATCTAAATCACCATTAATTTGTCTCCCCTTGCATCTACTTTAGAGAACATCTGCTTTCTAAAATTCATCAGCCAATATTTAAAAAATGTATCAAGGGAATCTGTTTTTTTTAATGTCTGATATCCTAACATACAGTACAGTGTAGCCAAGCTCAAAAGTTGACACAGATGTGTCACACTAAGGGTGCTTTTACATCTCGCCTGTTTGGTTTGGTTAAATCGTACTCAACTTCTTTTCCCCCCCAAGTGTATTTTTTTTTGGGCGGGTCTGAACACAGCGATCACACTCAGATGCGCACCAAAACAACCTGACCAAGGCGTTTTTGAAGAGGCGGTCTGGTTACAAACAAACTCTGGAGCGGTTTGTTTGTGGCGAGAACGTGTTCCGACCTCGATCCGAACCAACTACAGCCGCATTACTTATTATTTGGGTTATACAAGCATGAGCATGTTACAGTCCTGGAGGATTATGAATGTGCGCCTCCTCCTGTACTGCCTTAATATGCACATTCGATGCATCCAGTGCATCAAAACATTGTTTTCTAGTTTGATCCGCGCCTCGTTTTCAAACTGTATGGTTTGCCAAAAATGAACAATGACAGCAATATAGTCCACGATGACCAGTGCTAAAATCAACCCGTGTAGTTGTCCCTCCACTGTGACATTAGAAAGTATCTTGCAACTGTACTCTTCTTCAGTGTCTTACTTACTTCCTGGATTTTTCCCACATGGAGAATCTGACCATTCAATTGCAGCTTTCTCCTGCAAGGCATTTGATCTGGTCCACTTGTAAATGCTGCCGTGAGAACACTAATTAACTCTTGGTAATTATGCAACTTTGTAACCAAAGCAGTCCCTGATTCACACCAAAGCAAACAAACTCTAGGTCTGAAAGCACCCTAAGTTTTAACAACATAAAGTTGTAAAAGTTTCTCCAATCTTCCAGCCAATGAAATATAAGGCAGCACAAACCAGAAAGTGACATCAATATGCCTGAATAGATGAATATGATTTTCTCTCTTCAACATTTGCCTGATGGGACTAGAAAACCATTTCAGTCAGACAGAGAAAAACATTTCTCACTCTTCAAAGGAGTTCTGCATTACAATCAGACACAATTCACAGCTCATACAGACTCACACAAAGCAGCACTTGCAGTCACACACACACAGAGACATGCATACACAGACATACAGTATATGCATGCAGACACACAAACCTAACATGGATCCATCATAAGAAGCATTTCACACTCCACTGGTCTCTTTGGGTCCTGGCTGTTTGCTCTCACACTCTGTTAGGTTACAGTTACAATCACCTCAAAGAAAATAGAACTTCTGTCAGCCGAAGCAGCTGAAAAGGAAAAGGTCTCCTGACGATCACTTTACTGACAAAGGCAAAATAATTGCTGTTGCACACAGGAATTTAATCTAGGTGCCGATGTAACTAAAACATGTTTTATTCTTCTGGGTATTTGGTGCGTTGATCGCTTTAAGCTATCTGATGGATGGCGCTTGTTTACACAAATAGCGAAACCACCTGACACACACATCGTAATTCCTTTTCTATTTGCTGAGTCTGGATGTTTCCATCGAATCATTACAGTGCGGAGAAGAGGAACGTTATAGCATATGTCTGGTGATGTCTGGCCATGAGACGCTTTCTTTAGCAATGCAGACTGTAATTTAGTCCATCAAACACAGAATCAGTGCAAACACAACATGCTTTGACTGTAGCTGGCTTTGAAATGAAAACCTGAGAATCATTATAATTTCTCCCAGGTATACACTTGTTGACCTCAGGTGGGTGTTTTGCATAACTTCATATGGTCATTAGCAGATCTGTGGAAAAGTGCATAATTATCTTTGGGGTTCCACAGAGTTTAATCTTTGCAGAATAGAAAATGTAGCAAGCCACAGTGTGAAATATCTCCTTAGTGGATGAGTATTTGAAATGCCTGACATGCATTTCAAATAGGCAGCTGATAAGCATCTGACATATCAGCATGCAAACTTTGGCAAACTTGTGTATCTCTTACCATGTCTGATCAGAATCCTTATATACTGACTCAACTGGCATTTTCATGTACTGATTAGTATTACTGCACTGTGCTTTTCAAACAAAATATTATCTTCAGCTAACTTTGTATGTTTTAGTTGCTTGAAATTAATCATGTTTGCTTTGCGCCAACACTACAGGGGGTTATCAGTGGAGAAACACTGCCAGTAAGATATCAAAAATATCACTGATAATTCAAAAATTTGCAGACTCCTTCTGCTTGACAAGAGGGCTGTAATTCCTCCCTAAACCCTTGACTTGTAGGTGCATAAAGCAGACTATTTTTACAGCGTTAACGAGCATCACACCAACCATAGTAGCACGTCATGTTGTGTGCAGAATTACAAGAGCCTCTGTGGTAAAGCTCCCCCTTGCCAGACTGAATCTGTGCCAACTCCTAGTATCCCAGCGCAGCACGGATAGCATGACTATTAGCTGCAGGGCAGGTGAAAAGAGGGTTTGGCACCCATTCCTAAGCCTGCCGCCTCTGGGGAAGTGAGACGTAAGGTTTAATTAGAGTGGATGGTCTTGGGTTCTGGACTCATAGACGAGGCTTTAATTGATGTCAAAAGTGTCTTACTTCATGTCAGCTGTACCCACACTACACTGCTTTGATTTCAAGCTGGAAAAGTAGGAGGTTTGGGGTGGGAGAGGTGCACCGCCTCTTTCTGAGTCTTTGGTTTAAGTAAAGATAGAGTCAGCAAGTTTATGCTCATGACAGCTGAAATGTGAATGTTTGACAGGTAAGAGCAGGCGGGAGAAAAGTAAGCAGAACGAGGAGAGAAAATACTGCAGCAGTGACACTGACTTGCTCATTTTTCTAAAATTACACAGTTTTGTGACTGTCAGTATTACATTGAGTAATCAGCAGATGGGTGTGAATTGTGCCATGACTTCATTTGAATGACAAACATTTGTTTCATTCAGTTGTTTCATATCATCCTTGATGGCAATCACAGCAGTGTCCTAAACAAATTACTGATAGGGACTTTGTTTAGCATAATCCGGTTTACTTATAATATTCGTGTTGATTTTGTTGCATCTCAACTAGCTCATAATAAGCCAAGTTAGCTTGTTGTCTAATATTATTTATATATTTAACTGCAAATAACTCCTTGGCAAAGAAAAGAGCAAAACGGGGGGATTGTTTGACATTTTCAATGTGTGAATTATTCAGTTTTGACATTGCTGGTTATACCTGGCAACTGCTCTGGAAGGGAAATAAACAAATGTTACGTCTTTTTTTCCGCTCTCATATCAAATACAGGTGCAGGCTCTTCATCCAAAACAACCTGTAACAATATTGTAAATAGATCCCAAGCTGTGATGTATTTTTTTCTTTATAAAGAACAAGTCGAAAGACAGACAGAGAGATATGAAAGATTTGGTTTCTTCTCCAGACATGGTTTCCAACTGTGGGGAATGACGACATCTTATCTCTCTAGTGAGGCTGTTTAAATATAGACTTCTGCTACTTTATCTGTTTCTGCAGCTTTAGAGTCGGTTGATACGTGATCATAAACTTCCTTTTATGTTTTCATCCTTGAATTTCAGCACCAGTGTCATCAACTATTTTGTCTCCAACCTTTTCTTTAAGACGCCAACATTATAACTCACATTTACTGCAGTAACATTAAAGCATCCACTTAAGTATTAATTATGACTGAGCCCACACACTCCAAAAGCTCACAACACCACAGTGTACTCTCTGCAGAAACACAAGAGGGGGAAGATTTTTTTCCCCCATTTCCCTATATTGCCTTCATCCCTTCATTGATGCAATATGGTGTAATCTGGCCCCCCTGACTGAGCAGTGGAATACACACCTCCGACTCTGCAGATATTTAATACAGGACGCCTCTATACATTATAAATGGCCTTCTGCAATATACCATCCTTCTAAAATGAAGCCACTGCGCAAATAGAGAAAATAGAAATGACCTGCCCTTGAAATACCGCCGGGGTTGGAAGTTCTATTCTGGTGCGTTTTCTTTCTGGACATAAAATATGTCACACGAAACGCAGCCACACTTAAACAAACAGATAACCTTGTTCTAAGGTCAATAAGGTCATCATGTAGAGTAGATAATAACTCAAGAGGAAGTCCAGAATGTCATTAAAAACAAACACAATCAGATGATGCAGAGGAGAGGTAAGTGCAAAGATCACGGATTTTTATCAAATAATATCCAACATGGCTGTGGGCTGGTGTGCCCCTTTTTACGTGTGCACATGTGCGTGTGTGTGTGCATGTGTGACAGAGACAAGCAGAGAGGGCAGAGTGCCACTGAGAGTGATGAGATGCGATGAGACACAGTTTGAGTGAGTGCATACTAGCAGGAGGGAGAGAGAGGTAGAGTGTGTGAAAGTGGATGAGAGAGCAAGAGAGGAAAGATGGACATAAATGGCTATGAGTTAGCTTAGCCTGCTAGTTTTTTTATGTATTTTTTTTTTTTTTTTTTTTTTGCAGCTGAAGCAAATTGAGGCCACTAACGCAGAAGTT
>JAPZEB010000013.1:13950732-13967097 GCA_029783705.1 Chaetodon striatus | reverse complement strand
AGGGCTGGCACGATTTTCACTTCCTCAGCACGAAAAAAAAAAAAAAAAAGATAAAAAAAAAACCAACGACCCTATAAAGTCTAAATAAATATTTGCCCTTTAAAAGTTGCACATGAGATATGAATCGTTTTGGCTTTGAAAAGATTCCCTAGCCCAGGTTGCCATTTGCAATCACACAATACGATTACGCAACACAATAACTGACCTTTAACCTTAACAAAATAACAAAAAAGTTAAATGTATTCCACAGGGATCAATAAAATACATAAAGATTTAAAATAAGAAACTGGATTTAACAAATGTTCAGGGACCAGAACAGCAGATAGTGAGACAGCTAGCTTCTTTAGGCTTTCTGCTAATAACTAAAATCTGTCACATCCGTACAGATGTTTCGCTGACTCACCTGGCTAAACAGATGCTCCAGAAAGCTGTGAAGTTTCTTCTGCTTATCATGGGACAGCCACACACTGGAGGGCATCTCATCTCCTGCAAAGGTGTGGTTACAACTTGTCATTGTTCCACTAATGTACTCTATAACACACGTTTACTGCAGTGTTGCCTTACTGCATCAACCTTTTTTTTCTCCTTTCTTTCAAATGCATATGTTTTCAGCTTTTAGGACAAAGAAAGAGAGGTGATATCTGACCTACATCTTGCTACAATGTGTGTATATGTGTGTATGGAGTGTGATTGAGACATCCTACGAGACAGAGGGGAAGGATATTTGACAGGATGCACAGCTGTGTAAGATGTTAATGACAAATCCAGCTGAGATGTGTGGCCAAACGCCTGTCGTATCCAATTAGATTCATCTTCAGGCTTTTTTGTTCACGTCCTCTAGAAGGTGTAATCATGCAGTTAGACTGTAATCATGGCCTGTCACTATTTGCAACAATGTGGTTGATTGGGGTTATGGATCACAACGCTCAGATGGGAACTTTGGTTCTTACTGGTCATGGCCATATAGATGTTATACAGTGAATTAATTATAACTCATTATGTTTAAAGGCTTCCTCCCACAGTCCAAAGACATGCAGGTCAGGTTAATTGGTGACTCTAAATGGCCCGTAGGTGTGAATGTGAGCGTGAATGGTTGTCTGTCTCTATGCGTCAGCCCTATGATAGTCTGGCCAATTGTACAGGGTGTACGCCGCCTCTCACCCAAGGTCAGCTGGGATAGACTCCCACCCAGCCTGACTCTGTTCCAAGAAAAGTGGTCATGGATAATGGATGAATAAATGAATAAATGCTTAAAGGGTAGCTTCTGTACTTTTCAACCTGGACACTATTTTCCCATGTTACTGAGTCTAAGTGATTAGTAGGAACACCATTTTTTAAAAATTGATCTGATATTAAGCTGGAGGGCTGCAGTCAGAGGCTGTAAAACAGCAGGGCATGTTCGCACCATCAATATGCGTCAACTAAAAGTGCTTGTGTAAGTGTATAACAACATTATGGAAAGGATCCCTACAGAGATGGACATTTTTGTCAAAGATTAAGATCCTTTTTGTTTGACCAGAAACAGCATCAAAAGTGCTATCACCAACCCACCAGGCTTCATTTAAATAAACAGTAATTTTATCATCATAAAACAAACTTCATTCAATGTCAACAGAAGCTAAATAAAGTCACAAAAGTTGTCTGAATTTGTCTTTTCACATTTCAAACAATCACCAACTCTGATTCGGTTTAAATAAACCCTTAATTTACCCAGTTGGATGAGAAAATATGCTGGCTCTATATAAGCTAAAATAACAGTTTTTTCCTATGGAGTCTGGTAGCTTTGGCGATTAATATTTTAGGGCTGTTTCTGGTAAAAATAAAAGCATCTTACTCTTTAACAAAAAGGTCCATCTCTGTAGGGATAATTTCTATAATGCTGTCAAACACTTATAAAAACAATCTGAGCACGACAGTGGCAAAAACAAGCACTTTTAATGGACATACATTTAGGGTGCACATGCCCTGAGTGGTTATGTCGCCAGCTGCAGTGCTCTGTCTCAACACTGGACCAACTTCAACAACTATTGTTCCAATTAGTCACTGAGACACAAAAACATGGGAAAGTCGTGTCCAGGTTGAGAAACACTGAAGGTACCCTTTGTTAACGCTGGAAGTTATTTCATGTGTTCTACTGTTTGACACACGGTGGAAAGTAAAGCTTTGTGTACCTGAGTCCAGCTCATCACTGTGAACATAGGAACTACAGTGGCTGCTGCAGATACTGGTGAAGGAGGCAATGGAGTTTCTGTTGCTATTACAGTCACTGAGAAGAAACAGAGAGATAGTGTTAAGGAGAAAATACACTTTATTACTGTAGCTTTCTATATTTGGACTCATCTATCTACCACAATTTGGTACACCAATTTACAGTATTGTTTTACGTTTTATGTAACCATATTTCACTTTTTTTTTTTACCTGTATGAGTCTCTGTTGCTGATTGTGTCGTGTCCGGAGTCTTCCTGCTCGTCCCCTGCCACATTAAAACACACTTTCTTCCCGTTCCGCTCCCCCTTCTCCCCTTCACTCTCTGCCGATATGTAGCTCTCTGGGGTCCTCACCTCTGATGCTGGAGGGTGGGTGATGGAGGATAAGAGGCTGACGGAGAGGGAAAAAAAGCAGGAAGGAGAAAACAGTGGAAAGAAAGAGAGAAGGCATTACCTTAAACAACTATGACATTTGAGACAGCAGGATAGAGGCAGCCTCTTTGATCACACTAATGCTACACAGGAAGCTCTTACATGTATCCAGACGCTGTAACATATTGAACTGTAAATACAGCATGTACAGTATGTGCGTACTGTACATGTGCGTGGGCTCCAACAGCTGACTGAGTGTGCCAAACAAAACCCCAACCTGTTTGTGCTCGGCCTTCCGCACAACAGCTTCAGAGGCTCAGGGATCCACTTTGTATTAATAGGTTCAAACGTGTAGCAGGGTACAGCTGTGTCAACACGCTGCAGCAGCACTGCAAAGATCAGCTCCCCCTCTAACTGTTACAGCCGGCCTGTGTTCTATCACACGGCTATCAGAAGAGCAGGAAGAGGCTGGTCGGGATATTTTCACAGTTGCAGCAACACATGTTGGCATTTAAAGCCATATTCCAATAAATGCTAGGCTTGGACTTTTTTTTTTAATTATTCCCCATGCACACTCTGACACGCGATGTCTGTTTACCTTTTGGCCTCATTTTAATTTGTGTCCGCTTACATTTTCCATTGTGTCATAACATCGGCCTTAAGGACATTTCAATGTGGAGGCATGGGAGGAGGGGGGGGCAGCTGCTTGAGGCCACTCAGAGCTACACGAAATAAACAACCTGTCTCCCTCATGCTACCCAAATGCATCACAGGTTTTTATGCCTCTTTATGATTTTAAACACCTCTCCTTTCCCCTCATTCCTCTCTCTCCACTGACCCCCTTTCCACCCATTCACTGGGCCACAGAGATGCCCTCATTATGGTCCACTCCAGGAGCCGCCACAATGCCCCTCCACAGCCGAGTGGCATTCCATCGCCATGGAGAAGCTCTCCAGGCTCTGTGATTGGCTATGGGTTAATAAAGAAGCGAGCGCAGTTTGGGGCCTTCGGGGCGCAAACTATCGGAGGGAGCGGGGCAGAATAACAATGACTGGATCAGAGACGGGGCTTCAATACAGAGAAAAAACTGGGGGGAAACAGAAAGAGTAGGCCAAAGTACACCACTGCTTATAGCAAGCAATCAGAAAGATCTCTTAATCTCTCGCAGGAAGCTCTTTAGCCCCTTCGACACTTTAAACCATTAGGCATCAATCGCCCTCAGTGCATCTATACATCCATCTGCATTACAAAGCTCCGCATCGGGCTGTTTCTTGCTCAGATATTTGCATGCTTTGATCCATACTGAAGTAAATCAGTCAGATGACCCTATAGCTCTCAATTAATGCACAGAATACGGAAAATATGTGAAAGTAGAGGAGGAAAGTGGGTGTTTGATCCAGGAAGGGAGGAGGTCCTGATGTGAAGTACACCACAGGGCACGTCCTCACACAGCTGCAACCCCTCGTCTGTGGCCCCCAAGACAAAGGTTCACAGGTCGCTGCCTCAAAATGGATTCCTCGAGAATCAGCCAAGAAATTACGTAACATCATGCTATGTCCAGTTGTTTTCTTTTCCTAAATTACTTGAGGATATTTCTAATCTCTGACCAATGTGGCGTGGACTCTCTCTTGACTTTAGGTTGGGAACTATGTGGGAGGTTGCGTTTGACATTGTGCACAAAAGAGCTCTCATAAATATGGTCAGTTCAGTTCATTATTACGTCATTATGAAGTTGTGCTGTCCAAGTCAGAGAAAGAGACACAAGGAGTGAGGAATGTCTGTGTCTATGTGTGCAGACGGGTGTGTAGAAAGCAAGATACAGAGGAACTGAGACAGAAAAAAAGTCACAGACATAAAGGAGAGCTAGGAGAGAAATGGTAGGGTGTGTGTGCAGATGTGACCCTAGGCCAGTCAGCAAACAGGTTAATATGCAAACTACCCTAATGGAGCGCTCAGGAGGGTTGAACACACCCACAGAGGTCAGCGCGATGCTTCAAGACTGCAGCTACTGGCAACACAACCCATATTAGTTCCACTCCTGTGAAACACTCACGCCCGGCCCCACAGCCCACTCTTAACAAGCTCCTGAAGTGTGCGTGTGTGTGTGCGTCTGCATGTTTAAACAGATAGCGGATGGTAAAGGTCATTATCCCCTCACCAGCCGCGTCTCGGACCATTTGAATGCGCGTGAAAACAACTCTACTAATTGGCACTGACAGGAGCATGACAAAATTTGTCCAGACTCAGTCATTAAGAGCCCTGCTGTGGACTCGACTCATTATTACCACGGCTAGGTGACAGCTCCGCTCCATCTAGCGACTTTTAATGTCATTCTCCGAATGCTGCCGCCTTGGCTGAGGAGACTTCTAATGACTGCATCAATCTAATGATCTGAAGATTCATAACACATAAGTCAGCTGTCCACCAATAATTACCAGCTACTGCAGGGCAAATCTGGAAGTTTCTTTTTAAAGACATTTATTTGGAAATAAGAGCTTGTACAGACATAAGGGTGCTTGTGTTTTTCTCAGTCATGTGCATGCATGTATCAGTGGTCTATTGTTGATGAATGGCATTTCCAGAGGGCACCTGGACTAATGACACACCCTTTACGTCATTGAAATTGTATTTCCTGTTTGGGGGTGAGGGAAGTAGAACAGGAGCAGTGTTTCCCATTTCCTTTCAGTAGCCTCGTGTGCCTCCAAACAATGAACCCGGCGACCATGCTGAACACAGAGTGGCCAGCCAGGAAACACTGATCTAACACACCCACATACACCATATCAGGTTTAAAATCCAGAACATAAATGAAGCATGGGCATACCTTTGTGCATAACCAACAAACTGACTTTTTCAGTTTTTCCTTTCCTCATTTCTCCCTCACACACACAGCACACCAACAGCACACACACAGGTGTCAGAGTAATGACCGAAATGTATGCCCGCCAAGTGCCAGATGCATGCAGCGCATTGACCAAGGGGGCTGCTGAAGTTACAGTGTGTTATATGAGGCAATCTGGTTTCAAAAGACATTTCAAATCGAGTGGAACAGAATCAGCAGGAAGATATCTTTTCCCATCATAAACAAAAAGAGATTTGAAGGGTTTCAATAAATATCAATTTCACTCTTTGTTTTGCAACTAGTGGGAAATATGTTAGAACAGAATAATCTTAGACTCAAGCCCACTTAAAGGGGACCTATTGTGCTGTTCCTTATTTTCTGTCACACATAGGCCTAAGATCATTCTGAATACTCTGTTTCCAATGGACTTTCTACTTTTAAGACAGGCTGATGTTAGCTCATGACGGATTTCTTTATATGGTCATCTGTTCCAGGAAAGCTATTGCAAGTGTTTAGATTACGTAGCCTCATATCATCATATTCCTGCTGCAATATGTCCAGTTGTGAGGGTTTTGATTTAGAAGCTTTTATTGGTGATTTTTCCAGTAGAAAGTGATGCCAAACTCCATTGCAGTTATTCTCCCTGGCTGCAATGATGGTGCAAAGATGTGTAAGATCCGGAAATGCTGACAAATCAGAGCAGGAAGGGGGCTCAAAGAGACAGGCGCTAAAACAAAGCATCTAAGGCAAAAGGTGAATACAGGTGTTCCAGCACAGGCAGTGTGAGGAAAATAATGTGTTTTTGTTCATTAAAGCATATAAACATGTTCTTGTAGAAACCCAAAAATACAAGTATGAAGCTGAAAATGAACAGAACAAGCAATAAGAAACACTGTGCCTCACATGGGAATGATTTGCAGGGAGCTGTGCATATGAGAAACAAGTAAACATGTGCTGCTTACGTGTGTTTATGTTTGCAAATTTGACCACTTGAATCTCTACATTCAGAAACAGATGTTGTATATACTGTAAGTATGTACGTATAGGCACTCACTCATGAATATGGGCACCGTGTGTCTCCATCTCCTTGACAACCACAGTGAGTTTGTAGAGGAGTTTCTGGTAAGCATCCAAGGTGAGAAGGTCTTCCTCTCTGAGCAGGAAGCGAAGGCCGTGACCCTCTGTCCTGCCCAGGCTGTGACCTGATGGTGCGGCCATAGTGGTGATAGTATGCTGGACATGAACCATGGGGTTTATCTTACCTGAGGCAACACAAACATGTCGGGAAATAAAAGGAAAATCAGCCATGTGAAAGCAGATTTAAATGAATATGCATCATTACCCCACTGTGCAGGTGTTCCTGACTCACCCTGCTCAGCACTGCTGCGCCCTCCCTTTTCCAGAGTGTTCTTCCTGTTGTCCAGCTGCACACCAAAGGCACTACCCAGGGAGGTGGTTGTCTTTGGGTAGGACACCTCCATTACATTGATATGACAGTTGGTAGGGCAGAAGTCGCTGCTATGGAGGGGGGACACCTTGGCTTTAGCCTGCTTGAAGGTGGGCCACGCTCTGTTCTTCAGTACCCGAGCAAACTGTGGAAAAAAGAGAGATGCATGTGGTTTAGAGATAAAATATGCTTTCTTTGATGTGGTTAATACAGTGAAAAGATAATGAAGTAGAAATATGGGTATAGGTTTTGCATTATAACGGCACTCAGTGCAGAGAATGACATCCTATGATGCTACTGGCTGGTAGATTTGTAATCAATAGTAATCAAATGCGGGGAGTATGAATTGAAAAGACATTTTTAGAACAACCAGGCTTCAAAAGTCTGAATCTTCGCATTAAGGAATAAAAGGCTTCATGTGAAACACACTAGGGAATATCTGTCAACTTAATGTACTGCTTTGTTTTACATATATGACAGCTGGCAGTGGAAGAAAAGCATAAACATCCATTACTGTACATTTCCCGCATTCCTCGTTTTTTTTATGTGGCAGCTCAAATATTCAACCAAAATCAAAGATCCAAGACAGACACAGAACATCGTCATTGCTCACATATGTGAAGAACTACAGACTCAGGCTTGGCGGTTTATCATATCAATTGATATGAATTGACTCAAACTATTGTACAACACATATCATCATGCTGTAAGATTATATGATGAACGATTTTATTATCTGTGATTTGATTTGTAACTTCATTCCTAACAACCTCCAGAATGTGAGCTCATGTTTTCAATTTGCTGAAACTGTTTATTTTCATCACTGTAATATCAAACACACTATCCACTGAAAAATATGTTGCTTCAAATAACGTAAATATTCTTTTCAGATAAGAACATGTATCGTGTTATACGAGAACTTCTGCAGGACTTCTAACTCCACCCAACCCCTGCTGTGGAAGGAAACTTCCTGAACGTGCCATGAGATAGTATCTCCATGTAAAAACACAATACACAAGGAGTCTGAAGGTCTGCTTGGGTCCGGTAGAGCTGATGCAGAAGATCACAAACACATTTTTTCTTTGCAACATTTGGTTGCACTTTCCTTGAACCCTCCATCACAGGGCCTGTGTCCTGTCTTAAATGTTACACAGCAGATGGTATAAGCCGCTGGATCGGTTTTTAGCAACTTGGGCTGTCAAGCAACATAAGCATAACATAATGTATATGTCAGCTCAGGAACTTAAACCAAACATGTCTTCCCTGGTTATCTTAGATAGCTGGAGTATGAAGCTCCTGCTTTAAGTGAGATGATATGCTCCAGATGGGCCACAAGCTGACCTTCTCCTGAGACTGAGGAGTCTCACCACATCTCTTCTGCCTTTGCAGACTCTTATTTCCAGGCCTCAGGTTAACATCTCCCCTTATATCACCCTCTCTTCTATCACTCTGTCTCTTTATGGTCTCTTTCATCCTTTCCTCTCTCTCATTTCTTGTTCCTTCTCTCTTTCCTCCACTTTCGCTCCCCCCTCCTTTCTCTCTAGGGGTCTGAGAAGGAATGCTCCAGTGCAGGAGGCGATCTTACACAACAAAAGTCCTGGCTGTGGCTGTGCATGGCTATTTATAAGTGACTGGTAATTAATCCAAGGCCCGCTCTAATGTTGAGTCAGATCTTTTCCTTTTTACCCTCTCACGCACATTTGCAGGCATAGGGATGTTTGGCCTATAGACACATGCTTACAGATGTGAATGAAGTGATGAAAATACTTTGGCAGTCTCAACATCCAGCTGTAACCTAATTACAAACAAAGCGGCGGATATATACGTATTGCACACACATTCACAAAGTAATCAATGACAAGTTTGCAAGTCAGTGACAGACATCTTGGCTAAATGCTTCACTCTCAGGTCAGTGAGATCATGTTGCATTTTAGCACGGGAGTCTTCAGACACTTGTGTTCAACTTGTTGGTCAGTTTGATGCGCTCTGACATGTTGGTGTTAGTGCAGCAAGAAAACAAGAATCCATCAAGGGCATTTATGTCTCCTTTTAGAACATCTTCAGTATGTTTTACTCACTTGCACAGTACAAGAAAATATTTTTATCGCAGCCAGTGTTTAATGGAGGCAGGGTTGGGTTGCGTTTAGGTCTTTTCTGATACTGGCACTAAAACGATTCTTATGAAACAGCAGTTGTGCCTAACAGGCACCTGAACTGATAATTTTCAAAGGAATAAAGCACTGACAACAAGTTTTCTATTGCAAAGGAAACTTTGAACTTTGTTAGCTCAGGCAGGACACAATGTCAAGCTCAGCTCACATCCCAGCTACATCAGCTGATCTCAAACAGCCCAATCAACTGATGAAGCAGATCACATGATTCCTTTCCACATAGGCCCGAGGAACGGCGGAGAGGTGTGTGCTCTCCACCTTAGGCCACCTTGCCATTTTTTAGCATGTAGGTGGTTGGCTCAGATGGTGTTATTGTTGTTTCACACAGCTAAGGAGATTCTTAAAATACTAATACACAGATAGCTGGCCAAGGGCAAGCTTATAGCCACAGTCTACATCCACTGACTATTTTTGTAGACAGTGATTTTGTCATGTGTCCTTAATTTACTTATTTATTTTTATTGTTTTTTGAGAAAGACTTGATAACCTTGTGAAAAATTTTCAAAATGAAACAGGAGACAGTGTACATGCAGTTAAAGGATCACTGTCAAATTAATTTTTAAAGCGTCTATGGATTCTGCTGACTGAACATTTTGAGGAAAGCTGCTTCCCTGTCTCGGCAAATAATCTAAGAAAAACCCCAAACCAGAAACATGTGTGTTATCCTGGAGGGTAAACAGGAATAGCTAAATTTGTCTTGGACACAACAAGTCACTATTTTGAGTGGTGGTCACAGATAGAGTTGGATGAGATGGATGACTTTCTTCAAAGCATAAAATCAGAGGACAAACACAGGATGTGTTAAGTATGGGAGGCTAAATGTGTGATGCCAAATGTCACTTTGACCTCCGCCCTTTGTACTTATGTAGTTTATTACTGTCTGTTCTATTTTAGTAAAACCCTACAACTGGGTTCATCATGAACTTCTAAACAGATCAGCGAAGGAATCATACTAGTTTCTGTTTTCAATAAAAAGCAGTTTAATGGGAAATTTTGATGGTTTATGGCTGCTGACAAACATATTTGAATGATGGCATATCTTTTCTAACGCTCTTGTTAATTCCTCCTTATCTGAAGTGATTAGTCATCACTCACTGAAATCAAAGCTTTGACCATCAAAGAGCCTCACTCCAAATGTCCTGAAGGCTTTGTTTGATGTGGTCGACTGTTTTCATTCCTTGGCCTTCATTTTAATGTTGGATAGAGCAGCACTTTGACTGTTTCTAGCTGTTTTTTTTTTCCATGTAAAGTTTTAATTCCAACAGTGGAAGTGTATTTATGTTTTTGTATCCTTTAAGTCTTTTCTGTTTTGGCATTGCCTTTCAGGCATGAACAGGTTATGAAACAATGGGCTACTGTTCATGGCTGCTTTAAAGAGGCACTTCATCCCCATAAAAAACTCACCTCAAAAATACATATTTTTCCTCTTACTGGTAGTGCTTTTTACCAACCTAGATTGTTTTAGTGTGAGTTGCAGAGTGTTGGAGATATTAGCCGTAGAGATGTCTGCTTCTCTCCAACATAATGGAACTAGATGGCACTCAGCTTGTGGTGCTCAAAGAACCAAAAAAAAATAATAAAAAAATCGCAACAGCAATGTCTCTCTCCAGAAATCATGACCCGGTTACTTAAGATATTCCACAGACCTTGTTGTGAGCAGTTTCATGTAGAAATTATCTTCTGTCTACTAAACTTCAACAGCCAAACAAATCCAAACTGTGCAGAGGGAGGCGTGCATGTACTGCTAGCTCACCTAGCAACACTGAGCTAGCAAAAGTTAGAGAGCTCAGCCAAAGAATACAGCATGAATGTGTACATCTCTTACTGTCCCAAGCATGAACTTCCTGTCATGGATGTATTAAGAAAACTGGATACATCATTGGCAGTGGGGCCCTATTCATTCCTATAAAAGTTGCTCAGTGGCGCATGAAACCAAAATTGCTCTATTCGCATGGTATGAAATTACCTGGATGATCGACACTGCCTCCACATCATTGGGCCCATAAAGCAAGCACACTAAGCTTGCTGGCTGACATCCGGTTTAGCACCTTGCTAACTTGAAAGGGAAAAAGTAATTTAATCTTGCCGCTTGCCTTAACTTCCAAAATGTTATTAAGAAATGTAATTGTTTAAGTTTTGATAGTGGAACAAGTCATTTTGCAGGAGATGTGAAGCTCTTTCCCAATGTTGGTCAATATGGAAAAGTCTTTCTGGGCCTCATGGCATCATGTGATAGAAAGAAACTGCAGTACCACTGTTGGGCCACTAAGAAAATTGGCTTTAAGCCTGGCACACTTCCTCGGGGCCTGCGCCTTGTCCATGAGAACATGTACACTTTCATCATACTGTGATACAGTTGGTGGGTTTGGTGAAAAGACAATAGTTCCTACACAACAAGGTCTGTGGATTATCTTGAGTAACTGGTTATGATTTCTGGGAAGAGACGCTGCAGTTGAGTTTTTCACATTTATTTTTTTGGCACTTTGAGCACCACAAGCCAAATGCCATCTAGTTCCATTATACTGGAGAGAAGGCAGACATTTCTAGGGCCGATATCTCCAGCACTCGGCAACTCACGCTAAAACAGTCTAGACTGATAATACCACGGTTAAGAGGAAGAATATGTATTTTTGATTTTGGGATGAATTGTCCCTTAGAGATCCCACCCTATCCATACATCGAGTGATCAAGTGACCATTCAGTTTCTTTCTGCAGGGCCCATGCTGAGGGCCCATGTAGCATGGTGCCAATAGAGAACCAAAACTCATCATACATAAAACCTGAAGGAACAGCACTACCTTAGAAGCAGTCATGATGGCCTCCTTCTCACCAATGAATATTATTCCCTCAGTTCTTTTGGATTTAACCATGTTGAGCATCTGCACATAGGTCAGTGGTGGAGCACCCTTGTTGTATAGCTGTGATTGGGTTTCTAACAGTGCGATGATGAGTTAGAAACACTCTATTCCCCTTACGCCCACTGATGAAGGCTCCTAACTGCCAGTTGCTGTGGCTGTAACTGGCCAATGATAGACTGTGGCTGTTGAGGGTTTGAGTGAGTGCAACTGTAAGTGTGACGCAGGATGAGAAGAAAATTCCTCTCTGTAGCTAAGTGTTGGAACATTACAGCACATAAACATGGTTACAGCTGTAAAGGGCACGGTTGTGACTGAACCACAGTACATCCTGTGTACAGTGGGGACATTATACTGAGTAAAATGTGACACACGATATAACTTATGAGTCTTACTGCATACCTTGAAGAAATAGCAAGCTCATACAGTAGGCTGCCGTCAGACGGGATTAGAGGTGCATCAAAACGGCAATTTACGATAATGTAGAGTGGTCCGAATTAAGATGTTTATTTTTCTGGGAGCGGCCTGCTTCCTGGCCTTTGCACCACAGAAGCCTGATGGGTGAAAAGATGGAATTTGTAAGAGTCTGGAAAGTGTCTGTCAGGCCGGAAAGAGAGTTGAAACAAGCAGGTGTCTGTTCAGCTGCGAGGAGACCACAGAGAGAGAGGACATGTCCTGTCGTACAGCAACGGAGCATCTGAGTGTCTAATGAGGTCATGGAGTGCAGAGCAGCTGTGTGTGGCTTCCAAACATCCATGCATGTAAGAAATAAGGATGTTAGTGTCCCTAATTTATCCCAGTCCTTTTAAAATTAGAATTCTGTAACGATGATATTATAAGAAAAATACATGTGTGCATGCTTGTGTGTGGGCATGTATGCTTATGTTTGCAGCACATTTCGACTTGTGTATGTTTTTGCCGCAGGAGTTAGGCTCCTCTAATGACAGAGTAGTGGTTGGTGGGAACAGATTTATGAAGGCTTTCCTTCTCCCTTTTCACTCTGACATCTCACCTTCACCCTCCCTCATTCACTGATCTCTGCTTGTTTGATCGGTCTAATGCCTCTAAACCAGGATGTTAGTGTTGTAGATAAGGATGTTTTTCTCCCTGTGTAGGCTTATTGCTACTTGACTAAAGGTAACGCTTTATTTGAACTTGGATATTACTTAGTGGAAGTTTAGCTAATCATCCCCAAATGGTGAGGGTGAACATCTTATTCCAAAACCAAGACCGTAGGTTTTAATGTGCTCCTACAGCCTCCACTTTCAGGTAGTGGGTGCTGATGTAGGCAGCCACCAAACTTGCACTTTTCTAAATTAAGTCAATTACAACAAGCCTTCAAACAGGGTTCACTCAGACTTTATGAAATTAAATTCAAGGACTTTAAAGTACTTTTTTCCTTTTTTTTTTTTTTTTTCCTAATACATCACTCAAAGCAAATATTTCATTTTTAAATTTTTTTTATAAGCAAAGAAATTATGTGATCAGTATCTCTTCTGTCAGGAAAGGGTTACTTGTCCTACATTGTAAAGAAAGGAAAACTTATCTTCAAAACAGAACCATCTGAAGTAGCACAAGCTAGGGAACAATGTCAAGCTTTAGTTTCATTTTCAGTCTTTAGTGGAGCTATTACGTTGGGACACCCCTAAAGAAAGAGGAAAAGAAATCACGACAAAAAGCCGGCTCATGAGGTAAAGTGATAAGTTCAGCCATACCAACGTAGGCCTAATGGTTTGTTGTGGGTTTAAAGGGTACAAAGTAAAAAAGATGTTGGGTGGAACATTGCCCATCCCATGCGTCAGCTCATCCAGATGGTCTGCACAACTTTTTGTATGTTTATATGTCTTAGGCGCGGCGTAAAAATGCCTAGGCGTTGCATCCAAGCTGTATAATGGCAGGGAAAACCCTGAAAGGATTTTCACAAGATTTGCCTCGCTGCAAGATATTGCTCCCACTGGGAACAAATTGGGCAGGGGTGTTGACATACGTACGTTTGTCCCTTCAGAGCAGGGAAGTTTATCTCTGTGATTATCTTTGATGTTGCTTATTAAACATAAAATCATTGGTTCCCTTTTAATAACACTGGGTCAAAATTATAAATCAGTGCTTACGCTGGACAGCCCTGCACAACGTCACAGAAAGCCAAAGCTCAGCAGTGTCTCTGGTATGTTGTCCCAACCTTGACTCCTCATGGCTCTAATTTTGCCTCCTGTCAAGCTGATCGATGGCTTAGGGTCATCAGCAAACAAAAAACAGACTTCAAAGAGATTCTTCAGCTTATAGTTAGGTAAACCACAGAAACTCAAACTTTATATCTTCTATCTCTTTATATCTTTATATCTCTGATGACCACCTGTTCGATTCCTACTGGAATAAGGAGGTGCTTGTGTGATGTAAATTTCTCTGGTGAATTTCAGTGTACCTCCTGAGGCATGGGCTCTTTTCTGTGGTAGCTTGAATTACAATGCAAAATAACGATATCCTGCAGCACCAGAGTGACAGAGACATTCCCTGAAGAGCCTCGGTAGTGACGTCCTGATTGTCTCCCACTGGGAGCTGGGATTAGTGGTGGTGTTGATGGTGGTTTTGTGGCGTGTGTCCCTGTGTGTGTGTGCGCGCTCAGCTGGTCTGCAGCTGCGTTGTTTTTGAGCACACTGTCGAGCCACTTCCTGAAAGTCCCGCCGCAAATCTAATTGATGGTTTGGTCTCACTTGACCTTATTGTGTCACCACCGTTGGCGAGTAAACATCAACGAACATCTGCCTGTTGCCTTTTGCCCTTCTGTCATTTATATCTGTTCTAGTTACTGTCATTTTGTGTGCCTTCCTTTGTGTTTCATTGCCCGGTTTATCCTCTCAATTAATAATTTTTTCTGTCTTTTCCTTTCTTATTTATTTGATATCCTCACATCTTTGCTTGTAACCTCCTGCAGCTGAGTGCTGTTTATTCTGCTGAGTGTTTATTTATCCCGGAAATTCATACAGGAAATAATAAGTATGTGAAAATCACAAAGTCAGTTTCTCACCTCGGTTTGCGGTTTGCTCTTTGCTGCTGTTTCTGCTGTTGGCCTCTCATTAGCACCACCAGTTATTGTGTTTGTGCATGAAGTAGAGTCTTTCACTTGCACAACTCTAAAAGCATAAGTATGTGGCAGCTTACCATCAAAAGGAAAAAGCTCTCAATGGTGGTTAATGTGCTTTTTCTTTTATTACATCACTCTATTCCTGTTTTACCCTCCATTTAGCCCTTCCCTTACTGTCTTAAGAACCTAAGACTACAAATTATATAGAAAAGATAGAGGCAGAAAGAGAGAAGATATAACTTCTTAGTTGACTGGAGCAGGGTTGAAGCTTCTAATTTGGAATTCACACCATTTGCAGCAGTGCTGATAGTTGTAATTTGCTGAATTTAGTTGTACCGTTGCTGTTGTTGTTGCATTAGACAGCTAATCACAGCAAATTGGGACTCGCTGCAGGACCTTACTTACAAATTTAGATTTAACAGACCTTTGCAAGCTGCTTAAGCTAACACAAGCTCAAGTTTGTGTGGTCACAGAAATGAAGTCAGTCATCTCGTGACTGGTTTCCTCACTTACTGAAGTGGTGGACTTGTAATAGATTAGATAGATTTGTTTCATATGGCACTGGTTGATATGTTTTGGAATACGAAATGCGTTCTCTTGGTATCTGGCATGAAAAAGTAATGATGTGTCCTAAGCTGTTGAGGTCTCTGTAATTATGCATGTCGATGGTCTGCAATAAAAAACTCATGGAGATGGTCAAAACAGCTCATGAGGGTTTCCCAAAGGGATCCTAAATATCCATCCAGACTGCTTCAATGTTTATGAGGGAAGTGTTTTGGGTGTTTTTCATTTCTCTGCTCTTTTTCATCCTTGCCAAAGCTGCATTTCACTTCAGCTTGTAGTACAGTGCTGCATTCAGTGAATCTGAAATACTTCATAATGAGCAAACGTTAAAGAGGTCAGAGATGTGATTTTGATTATTCCCCTCGACAAGAAATGTTATTTAAATGAAAGTAAAAAGATAACAGATATATGACTGTGTCCTCTCACCACAAATTGTACTGTCATCTTTATGTTAGTCATAAAAACATATTGGCCCAATTTTTGTTGAGCTTTTATTTAAAAAAGAAAGGCAATTTCACTTTGGGTAGCTGCCCAATTTTAAAATGAGAGCCAGGTTTGTGTTCTAAAGTTGACAAGCAAAACAGTGCAGCTGTAGTCAGACACACTCATTACTTTAAAATTGGCTTATTTAACCTCAAAGCTTTGTGGCTTAGTCCTGCATACGTGTGTGGCTTATTGTTAAATCAGCCAATAAAAAACACAGATTTCATCAGGTTGGCATCGTTTCCAACGCTTGCTGACTGGGTGAGCAAAGCAAGTGTAGCTCTTTGTACATATTGTGCCTTTTTCATGCTTTGTCACAAATCTAAACCCTTTCATGCATG
>JAPZEB010000013.1:13932531-13942877 GCA_029783705.1 Chaetodon striatus | reverse complement strand
CTGTTTACTACAGCTGCCCCTGACTAAGAATTTTCCTAGTTGACCAATAGTCGTCATTTAGGGCCATTGGTCGCCTAGTCGCCTACATGTTTACGATATAAATTTAATTATGAAACTATATATTTTAAGTTCAGGCTCTGAGAAAGAATAGTATCAGTAACATTGTTAATGCTGTGTTACATTTCAGAGAAATACAAAACCGTACTAATGAGCCTTCATTATTATAGGCCGATATTTTATCTAGCGCACTTTAACAAGCGCATTTGGTGCATTCCCACCTGTAATTAGAGTTGTCCACTATGATCCAATCTCCTAGGACACATGTTAATACCAGGGCTCATGATATGCTAAATACTGGGTCAACACTTTCCCTCCCTTCTGGAAAACTGCAGTAGTTTGCTTATGCCCTTTTCCCTGTCCCTTCTTCTCCTCCCGCCTCACCTGTGTGGGTCGTCGATACTTCCTGCACGCAGTGACATGAGCGATGACGCTGGCGTGACTCTCCTTGCTCACATTGATGCCGTTCACCTTGATGATGCACTGGCCTGGGTGGAGACCGGCGATGGCTGCCACTGTGCCTGGCATGAGAAGAGCAACCCAGAAAGAAGAGGCGTCAAGGGCAATAACTACTGCACGTTATCATGCAGGTGAAAGCTGCATCAGGTTGAAAACAAACACCAGCACATCCCCCCCACCTCAAAAAATAACTGTCACATCTCCCACATCCTGTACACAAAATTAGGCTGAACAACATTCCTTTTTCTTCTTTGTATTTACAACTTTGCTTCCTGTTTTGGCAGCTCAGGAGGAGTGTGAGAGAGAGCGTGGAGAGGAGGGAAGTTGTTTATCTGGGGTAGACGAGGGCCTCTCTGAGGGATGTGATTCAGACCATACTGTAAGAGATCTTCAAGGTTTACAGCTATCAGAGGGAAGTGCATGGCAGACTAAATATTCCTCCCACTTGTCTGCATAGCTCCTTAAACACACATCATGCATAACTCGCATCGCAATATACAGAATCTGCACTCCTCACACCAAATATTGCAAGAATGAAATTACTGAGCTGTAGTTTCTTTTCTGCTTTAACTGAGCTAAGACAGTATATCAACAGGCAGGTCTACTTAATAATACAGCAGAAAAACAGGCCAACACAACAATAGGGTCAATAAGATAGTGAGTCAGACTGCAAGGACGTGAACAAGTATGGTACAAGATACAGCACTCTAACATCCATATTACCAGGGCTGCATCTGCGCGTGTGTGTATGTGAATCTATTTTTGCTTTCCCATCACGGACTGATATAATAAAATAATAAATAGCTATGTTTGTTTACATTCCCTGTTTCAGGTAGGTGCCTCTTGGGAAAATAGTGTGCAGTAAACAGAGTGTGTTTTGAAGTGTTAACACCTGTTAATTAGCACTAACGTGAGCATGACTGGTTTGGCCTGAATTGGACCACAAAGTAAAAATGAATTTAATCTTTTAAAAGGATTATTTTATCCCCAGATGATCATCTGAATATCAATTACTTGATCTGTGTTGCGCTAAACTTGTGAAGAAAGCTTTGTTTTTCTCGCATGCCGCCATGGTGAATAAAGAATGCTTAACTACAGCAAAACTATAACAAAACATCCGTCTACAAACTCACGCAACTCATGCAGTATGATCCAAGTCCCATTTATCCAGTTGTATACTCCATTCGTCCCAAACATGCATTTTTACTAAAACCTAAAACTATTTAATACTGAACTAAAAGTAAATCTTATTTATGCTCTCTTCAAAGCCAGACTCAATTGACAAAAACAGTAATTTGTGTTCGCTGAAAATGGGAGCTGCTGGCCTACCACTTCCTCGATCGGTTGTTTGTTTGTGTTATTGTGTGACTTTGCTAGATCTGAACTAACACTTTAAAACACCAAAGTCACACAATGACATAAACAAACTAAGTGATCGAGTCAGCGGTAGACCAGCAGCCCCCATATTCAGCATGGTAAAATTACTGTTTTTTGACAATAGAGTCTGGCTTTGAAGAGAGCATAGATACGTTTCCCGTATAGTTCAGTCCCACTTTGGAAAGGGCTGTCTTTTTGGGAAGTACTGAGTACACAGCTGGATAAATAAGACTTGAATTATACTGCACAAGTTTTGGATGGATGTTTTGATAGTTTTGCTGTTGTTAAACGTGGTCACCGATGACTTAAATTCACCACGAACGTTCTACAGTTTTTGGATTCTTTGTTCTGAACAGAAGCACACAAGAAAAACAAAGTTTGCTACATGAAATCAATGTAGTCACTCAGCCTGTGTCAACACATAAACAAGTTGTCATTTGAGGGGTAAAGTATTCTTTTAACCGCATCTTCTCCTCGTCTCACCTCTTCTTGTATTTCAGTTCCTTTGCCTTTAATTGTTATTACCTGCTCTGTTGACCTCAGACACCAGGAAACAGCAGCTGTTATGACAGTCTGAAGGATTAGACACCTCCTACATCATCAGCTTTGTCTCGGGGGATCAGAGCATCTACTTAAACACACAGCAGGTTCCCAGGCAACCACATCATCAAGCCAACACATGCACGCACACAAGCAAAGTCGCACACATGCAAGCACATACCCAGCACATTTCTACTCTGCCATCCCACTTAGATTGCTTAAGGAAAAAAACAGGATCCAATTCTCCTGAGAACAGCCAGACAAGGCCATGGATTGTTTTTTGATTGGACCCTATCTCGTGCCAGTGCCGATAGCAGTGCTGCTAAACATGCTGTGTTAGGAGAAAAACAGGGACGCTGCTCAAAAATGCTTCTCCGTCACACAGAGAAATGGGGCTGAAAAAAATGTGAATAGGTACATGTAAATTATTGTAATGTGGAAAGAGACTGATAACCAGCTAATTCTCCGTTTTGGCAGCAACATTAACCAACCAGCTGAGCCACATGGAGAGCAGGAGTGTGGAAAATTGGCCCCTTGTGGCCAAGTCATGCACACCCCCAAAGACTGGCGTGGCATCTGCTGACCAGCTGTGCCACAATACCAGAGAGGTGATGGGAGGCATTTTGCTGATGAAGCCAGACACCTCAGTAGAGGTGGCGATTTCTTACCTCTCCCAACAGCATGGACAACAGAAGGACCAAAGCCACGAATCTGGAAACCTAATCCATCAGCCGAGTCGGGAATCTTTACTGTCCTGAGGACAAGAGGAGGGAAAATGATAAAATCTCTTTGATCGTATCTTTAGACGTATGCGCACATTAATGCACATGCATATGCAGATGTGACTTACTCTCTTGGTTTGGTGCTAACCAGCACCCTGAGGGGTCCTCTGCTGTTAAAACACTGCCTAAGAAGAACTTCCACTTCAGAGAAAGGCCTGAGGAACACCAGGTCTCCATTTATGGCAAACAACTTCTTCCCCACCTCCAGGCCAGCCATCTTACAAGAGAATATAACAGAAGAAAAGAAAAAAAATGATATAAAAGTATTGAGGTTAGGTTTTGATGCCATACAGAGTCACAATGAATTGTTTGTCATTTTTAGCTTCAAGTTAACTTTGTTGGTATAAAAACACCAAACTCTCAAAGGATTTCTATATATCACAGAGAAAAGCGCTCACACTCCCAGTCATAGGATAACTTTTATCTATGAGTATACAGCTGGATCCTGTTGTGGATTTCACTGTCCCAGACTGAATATTCAAATGCAGACACACACAACGCCAGTCTCTATACAATCCAGACCCTTTCAGGCTTGTTCAGTGCTACTTCAGGACTGGAGGGAATTATGGGTCGTGCGCTCAGATTGATCACATTTGCCCTCCATCTCCTCTTACCCATTTTCATCTAGCAGATCAAAGCGAAACACCAAAGGAGACCTCAAAAATATGGCGCCCTTTCATACGCTCTATTTCTGCATGAAAATGCTTCTAATGTTAGAGTCCGTGTCCACCATCATAAAGCAGGTTAGAGGTTAGGATTTTTGTGTAACTGATGACTGAACCACACTTTAACAACAAAAGGCTTCTGCTGACTGGAGCTCATCTGCTATAAAGGCGTCACAGCTTTGCAGAATCACTTCTGGGAAACAAAATCAAATGCAGAATGATGTTAAATTACAAAGGGGACATAGCGAACCAGAGTCTGAACACTATAAAGCTAAAAACACCCTCAGATCTCAGGCCCTACTTTATTACAATAGAGATTACATGGATTTGTACAGTAGGTAAATCCGCTCAGTAAGGACTCAGTTTCAGCAGGATCTTTAACGACATGATTTTGGAAATCAATTCGTTTAATAAACATGGATGTACTGCGTGAGCGTGTGCATGGGTAGATGATGTGACAATGGGCCCCTGGGCACAGACATGCCCCACCACCTCTCCTACATAAGAGCAAGAGACACAGACTTTGTGCTGGCTTTGCCTGTTTTTGTTGTTGTTGTTTTGCATATTTTGCTATAAATTTGTGTCTTTATTGGTCATTTTGCTTGTCTTTGTACTTGTTTTGTGTCTCTTTGAAGTCATTTTGTGTCTCCTAGGGGTATGTGTGTGTAATTTGTGATCATTTTGTTTCTCTTTGTAGATGTTTTGTGTCTCTGAAGTTCCTTTGCTTACCTTTGTTGCTGTTTTATGTTTCATTAAAGGACTATCTCTGTCTCTTTGAGATAGATTGGTGTCTTTTTTGGTCAAGTTGTGGCTCTCTGTAGTTCCTTTGCATCCCTTCGTAGTTGTTTAGTAATTTTGTGTCTCTTAGGGATACATTTTGTATTTATCGGTCCTTTTTTTTTCTCTTTGTAGTTGTCTTGTGTGTCTTTGTAATTTCTTTGCATCCCTCTGTAGATGTTCTGCGTCTCTTTGAAGTCATTTTGTGTCTCTTAGGGGTTTATTTTTTTTCCTTTTTGGTTGTTTTGTTTCTCTTTGTAGTTGTTTTGTGTCTTTTTGAAGTCATTTTATGTGTCTTAAGGGTATATGTTTGTCCTTTTGGTCATTTTGTTTCTCTTTGTAGATGTTTTGTGTCTCTGTAGTTCCTTTGCATATCTTTGTTGTTGTTTTATGTTTCTTTAAAGGTCAATTAGTGTCTCCTTGAGACATTTTGGTGTCTTTTTTTGGTCGCTATATGTTTCTTTGTAGTACCTTTGCATCCCTTTATAGTTGTTTTGTGTCTCTTTGAAGTGATTTTATGTCTCGTAGGGATACATTGTGTCTTTATTGGTCCTTTTGTTTCTCTTTGTGGTTGTTTTGTGTGTCTTTGTAGTTTCTTTTTATCTCTTAGTAGTTTTGCATCTTTTTGAAGTCATCTTTTGTATCTTTGAGGTATATTTGTGCCTCTTCTGGTCAGTTTCTTTTTGTCGTTGTATTGTGTCTATAGTTCCTGTGCATATCTTTGTTGTTGTTGTTTTATGTTTCTTTAACGGTCAATTTGTGTCTTTTTTTGGAGATATATTGTTGTCCTTTTTGGTTGCTTTGTAGTTCCTTTGCATATCTCTATAGTCATATTGTGTTTTCTTAATGCTCAATTTGTTTCCCTTTAGGTATATTTCGGTCTTCTTTGATCATTTTGTGCCTCCCTGTAGTTGTTTTGTGTCTTTTTGTAGTTCCTTTGCGTGTCTTTGAGGTTATTTTGAGTCTTCCTCTGGTCGATACATATTTATTTGAGTGACAGTTTGCAGGTGAAGGACAGGGGGCCCCTGACAATTTGGGCCCCCGGGCCTGTGCCTCGTAGGCCCGTTCAATAATCCATCTACGTCTGTGTGCATTTTCACCTCTGCTGGGGAGCCCTTCTCTACAGATTTGATGATGGGGACTCTGTTCCTCTCCTCCAGGGTAAAGCCGTAGCCTCCATCACTGGGCCTTATCTGGGGAAAAAAACCGACACGTCTCCCATCAGCAAAATCCCAAGCCAGCAAACCGAGACATTTTCACAGAGCACAAGCACACAAACCAGAAGCAGATACTGGTACAAAACAGATAGCAGCCATGGTAGTATTTGCTCACTCCACAGAAAGGAATGCTTACTGAGGTATAAAATGGACTTTTGCAGAGTTGTGCCTTTTTCCTTCTCACAGCTGTGTGCTTCCTAATGATTTACTGTGCCTTTGGTTTGTTTTGAATTGTGTATATATTATAGCTTCTTAGACAGACTGAGAGCTAATCAATCAATCAGCCACAAAAGAGTACTGTAAGTGAACACTCACCAGGAGAGACTTGGAGATGACGTTCTCAACTATTTTCAGGTCATGCTTCATAGGTTTGTGTTTGGTGTTGGAGCCCTCCATCTCCTCATCAGCGAAGAACCGAAACAACAAGGGCTCGTCCTTGAATTCACTCTTTTCCAACACTGAAGGAGGTAACAACAAAGTCACAAATGACTAAATGTCAGAAAAACAAACAACTGAACTGATACTTGCTGAATAATCACATATTTGGCAAATAGTTTGTTTTAGACTTTAGGGTTCATACCAGGGTGTTGCAAAGTTTTAGCTGCTCAACTACAGATCACGCATAAATCACATTTTTGCTGACACTTTTCAAAAGTTTTATTTATATAGTTTTATTTTATTTATTTATACAGTTTCAGATTCTTGGATGATATTCTCTACTGTTCCAGTGAGGCAGTGCTTTTCATTTAAACAGTGTTAAAATTAACGAGACTTCTAAAGCTTGCTGGAGTTGTGAAATCCATCACAGTGAATATCAAATCTGCTGTAACTTTTTTATGGTGATGAATTTTTGAGGTTTTAGATGTGAACCATTTTAAACCCCAAAACTATGTGACTTTGACAATCATAAAAACATACTGTACTGAAATGAATGGAAACCAATGGCTATGTTTTTTTAATTGTTTTGTAATGTGTAGTATATGTGATCTGTGGTAAATGGGCTAAAACATGCTAAATCACTAGTACTGTCCTTCAAGGCAGCTATATAAAATTAAAGCATGTTCTAGTTCAATGACCCAGACTGCCCACTGATGGTTTATTGAAAACTTGACTCTCTTGGAAATGTATTATTTTTTGGACACAGGGAATATGTGTCATAATAACGATGTAAGCATATGCAAAAGTAATCTTTGTGAGCAAAAACCTCAAGCTTTAGACCGTTCTCAATAGTCTGTTTACATTACAAGTCGTCGTCAGCTCATGACAGATTTGTTCTGATCACCAACTTCAGCTACACTACTGCAAGTGTTCACATTACATAGCCTACAATGCTACATGCAGGTACATGCTGACGACAGGGAAACATATCACCTTAGCTGCCAATGTTGTTTATCTCTCCCCCATTTTAGATCACTTTTCCGCTGGAACATGTCTCCTTGTGTTTCGAAGCATTTATTGGGAAATTTCAATAGAAGAAAGTACCACTGTGCAGTTATTTTCCAGCGGCAAGTGTAGCCACATGCCAATGACAGTGAAACACGTAATCTTGGTTGCTGATGTGGTAATTTCTCCCTGATTCAGGATTATATTCAGGATCATGTTTAGAGGCTTTAACTTGTGATTCTTTACATCAAAAAGTGCCGACATTCTCTATAAACAGTCATTCCCCCCGGCTGCAATGAGAGATGTTGAGATGTGGAAGACCTGTAAACACTGACTAGTCAGAGAAGATTGAAATTTTTTAGCGAGTAAGCTGACAGAAACAGGTGCTAAATTGGAACAATTCAGACAGAGGGTGAATAAAGGTGTTCCAGCACACTGTATGAATAAAACAAAGTGTTTTTTGATCATTAAAGCATGTCAACATGTTCTTGTAGAAACCCAGAATACAAGTTTATTATCTGTCACATGCCAAATGGAGCAAGCCCAAGCCCTTAAACACATGCATAGTTAGTATCCTAATATGCACAAATGCAGCACACAACGTGAGAGACGGGGATCACTTTTGAATGAACCCAGTCTCCACAGCAACATAACGCCTTAACCAAGACTTCATTTTGAAATGAAAAATAACCCTGAGGGGAAAAACAGAGTTTCCCTCTCACATTCACTTCATTCCCCTGAAGGATCAGATATAACGCCAATAGGTTTAATAGCCACATCGTCAGGCCAAATAACTCACTGGCACGAATGGCAAAATTACCCTGAAGGCTGTGGAAGTGAAAGGAAGTTTGATGGCTGGGGTTGTTACTGTATGTTCCATAGATGTGCTGGTAATTTGTAGTGTGAGGCTTGAACTGTGGCTAGATCAGTGCAGTTACATCATGGAGGTACAAGGAGACACGCTGTGACTCATACTGTAGCGAGTATGATGTGGACTTTGGCACGCGAGAAGTGCCGAGTTAAAAACAAGTCTGACTCGCATAAACAAATTGTAACCATGGCTACTGACCATTTTTGCACTTAAACTGACAGCCATGTGATGTCTGCCAAGTTCTCACAGCTAAAGGAAACCATGCACGTACCCTTCGCTCGGTTACTTAAGTAAGATGCACACAAGTATGCATGAAGTTAATGATAGTATGCATGAATACAGACATAGCCCTAACCACACACACACATGCACACATACAAATTCATTCACTGGATTGGAAAAAAGTTCTATTCCTGTAGCGTGTCAGAGGGATTATAAGTAGAAATGGAAAGAGAACAAGAGTGGTTGTGTTCTAAAACAGGATGCTAAATGCCAGCCGCCCTCTGTGTGGTTTCTCCAATGCATTCGACTCTTATTTAGTCAATGATGGAGAGGATTCCACGGTTTGTGAACAGCGGGATGGGAACTATTTTTTGGTCTGTTGAAATCCTCAGCAGTGAACAGTGCCGTACCGTGATGCATGAAGCCATTGTCGCACAGCTCCACCCCCAAGATCAGCGCTTCCTCTCTGGTTCTGCAGTCCCCCTGCACCAGAAGACACGGGAAAGAGAAAGAGTGAATGCAGTAGAGACAGGTTTGAGAATAAAGAATGGATAGAATAAATGAGTCAAGGGAAAGTAAGAGAAAGAGAGACAGAACAAAGGACATTGTATGTTCACAGAGCAGCCCCCCCCTCCTTTGTTCCTGTGTCCAAAAGCCCAGAGGCCTGCAGACCCACTTCATGCTCCATCTTGAACACAGCCAAAATCATGTCTATACAGCAAAGTGTGACAGCTCTTGAAGTCCCACGGAAGGAGTGAAAGCTATTCCGTCGGCCTGGGTCAAACACATTCATATGGACTACTACGCACACACACACACATGCACTCATACGCACACACAAACATGTGATGTCTGTCATTGATTCTGTGGTGGCGGCCATATACATTTCATTTCTTTGTTGTCATCCTGGACAGGGCTATCAATCTGTCAGCCTCAAAGCTTCCTGTCAAAGTCAATAAAGCTCAGCTGTCGAATCAATTCTGCCTTTCTTTCTTCGTTTCCTTTTGGCCCCGCTGAGAGCCTCGAGTCTGATGGCAAGAAATGCTTTGTTGTCTTAGTTTGTTTCCTCTGTTGCACTTTTGAAGTGGCCTGAAAAACTACACTTATAGAAGTAAAATTGATTGATTGTGTTTCAAGTTATGTAATAATTCAGAAAAAAAACTTTTCACACATGTAAAACAAATACATTTTTATAACATTTTGACTTGGGATGATTTATTTGAACAAAATTTAATTTGCCTGTACACTGTATGATCACATTGTTATCATGCTTCCACTGAAAGTTGATATACGATAATACCTCTCACCCATTACTGCGGATGAAGCTAAGTTAGGGCTGCCTGGGTCTAGACCTTCGAGTACGCCCACTCCACCGTGTCTGAGTTGACTGATTTGTCTGGCATCGAGAAATGAAACAGTGGTTTCTCAGTTAAAATAAACTAGAATTACCGCCTTGCGGTTGTACGCCTCCATGAACCAGTCAAGATGCAGTTACAGTGTACATCAATGTCTCATACGTAGCCATGACATTAGACAATGCTTCATATATGGATGTTGCTGCAAAGAAGCTATTCAACATGGCAGCACAAGATCAATACAATCAGCACAGTTTCAAGTTGGACACCTAAGACTAGTGTCACCCATTCAGTATCTGACCAAATGTCTCCCCTTCTGTTCCTGAATTATGACGTTGAGTAACGGCTAGAAGAGTGTCATCATTTCATCCTTTTATACATTTGTGACAAATTTAGTCATAATAATAAAATGAATTATTGAGTTATAGCCAAAAATGTGTTTTATGAGGTCATAGTGACCTTGACCTTTAACCACCAAAATCTAATCAGTTTATCGTTAAGTCGAAGAGGAGGTTTGTGCCAAATTTGAGGAAATTCCCTATACTGCTTTCACGAGAATGAGATGGAAGCAACATCACTGTGACATTAACATCTGACAACAAAAATCGAATCATTCATCACTAAGTTCATGTGGATGTTTG
>JAPZEB010000013.1:13889770-13902956 GCA_029783705.1 Chaetodon striatus | reverse complement strand
GACCCCAAGTGTTACTTGAAAAAGACCAAACCAGACTGGCCAACCCGTCTGCTCTCACTCAGTGGATGGATGATTTTCAGGATTGCTGAAGGTGAGATGGCCGGCTTTGTGGTTGATAACTATGCCAATCTTAGAAGGACGACACTTGAATAGGTTCCTCCAGTTTGTTTTGCTATCAAAGCTAACGTTAGCTAATGTGCTAAAACGTTAGCATTACAGAGAAACCCAATATTCATCTTTATACCTACCCAATGTCTGATCAGGTGGACATGATAACCCTTAATATACATAACGTTATTCATCTCTACAACAGTAAATACTTTTTCCCTAACCTGATTTGAAGTGTGCACTGCACACACAAGCATTTTTGATGATCACCTCCATCCAGTCGTTTTGTCTTGGTGCATTTAACCATAGCTGTCTTTGTTTTTGTTGACGGTCAGTGGCGGCTGGTATGTGATAAAATTTAAGTTTTGAGCCATGACTCTTTCTATTCTGGCTCCCAATAACACAACAAGACGACATTTTAAGCCTCCTATGTAGCCTACAGTCCTGTGGTGGCGAATCGTGTTTTGCCTCCAGCTAATAAAATGACGTCATTGTGATATCGTCCCTAAAAGTGTCTTATATTTCAATATAACTGCAACTTATACAGTTAGGTAAAGTAACGTTAAGCACCAAGTAACTTGTACTAACCTCATGAGTTTGCTAACATTAGTTGGCTAAGCTAATGTTGTATACAGTAACATTAGCTAATGTTAGCAAAATTGTGTTAGTACAAGTTATTTGCTATTTAACATTTCGTCACGCAACGTTATAAGTTACATTTATATCGAAATACTGAGGTTGTATGGCTTACCTTTTAAGTTGTAAGAGGTCATGTGACATCTAAGTTAACCCATTACACTCTGTAGCCTAAAATGCAGTGGCATCTAAACATATAATACAACTACTGATTAAAGAGAAATCTAGACAGATCATATATTTGTAGCCTTAACGTTAAAGCAAAGTGACCAGTCAGCTTATAAAGGGCTTGTAGACCATCTTGTGATGCATGTTACTTATACAGTGGCATGGATGTGATACAATGTATTAAATATACACTCCGTAGGCTACTTTATTTATTGACCTTAAGCGCCATAAAACAATACAACGCGCAATATAATACATTGGCATGTAAACGTTATTTATTGATATGGAATCAATAAAAACATGTGATTTTCGACCATGGGTCCTGCTGATGGAGGTGAGTCCCAGCATCAGATGTGGGCCTGACCCTGAAGCTTTGCAGTAGGACACTATTGTATTATGTGCACCTTTACAGCCCCCTTCTCACCAGTAAACATGTCCTGACGCTCCTGATCTTATTGAGCTCCAGCAGCAGCCTCTGGGCCTTCTCATGATTCCCGCAGTACTCATCATAAATCTGGAAACGGCTCCTCTGGAAGAGACAGAGAATGACAAGGTGAGAAGGACGCATGGGGAGTAAAAAGGACAAATTACAGACAGGAGGAAAAAGAAAGAGGGCAACAGAGTCAAACAGAAAATGGAAAAAAAGAGAGGAGGGCTTGAAGAAATAAATTAAGCCAGAGAGGGTGATACAGAAGACAGATACACTGACTAAAGAAATAGAGAAAAATGAGAAAAGGAGGCAAAAATAGACCACAGAGCAGACATATGAGTTATAGGATTCATGGTGGGCATGCATTCTTCTCCACACTCCTCTCCATCATGAAATAAATAATTTATATATATACGTGGGGGGCTCCAATCATATCCTGTCATCTGCCTTTCAGCCATATGACCGACAACTTTCCAGCACGGCAGTTCTCATGACATTCATACTCCATTGTCTGTGAGAGGCAGCAGCGGGATCAGACCACACAGCCTTTAAATCACTCACTACAAAGTCACTACAGAGCAGCAAAAATAGTACACACAGTCTTCAGCCATGCTGCTCTGCCTCAGAAGACAAAGCTGGTGATGTGGAGAGACATAACTGTCATAACAACAAGCGGGGGCGTTTTGCAAAACACAACTTCATGATTAGCTGAAGAGTATGCTCTCTTTGTTGAGTCATGTTTGCTAAAAGGTCAGTTTATGAACCTCTATAAAGATTATTTTTTTGGCCCTTGGGACAGATTTTACTGTAGTCCAAAAGGGAGGAGTGGAGTCCAATTTGCAGGCCTGAATCACAGAGGGATTTTGATTTGAGCAGTCCACTGTCCAGCTGGCTTACTTACCTGTTTGTGTGTCTTTAGTACAGTTAGATTGTGTAAGTCTTTCTTGGAGCTTTTAGAGCATCAACAAATCACCACAAAGACGAAAAAAAAAGCTGCAGAATAAGGGAAAGGACGGAAAAAGAACATTTGTCCAAGTCTTATCTCAGTGGACTCACATGGTCACTCATGACTGAATTATGGTCATGAGTTTTCAGTTATGCTGCAAATTATATCCCATTTTCTCAATGAGGTCATCTCTCTGTCTCTCCCTTTCACCTGTATGAGCAGCAGCCCCACACTACATCAGCGACCCACTGGCAGAGACGTCGCCTTCGGCCCAACAGAAGGATGGTAAGATTTATTACACTTTGAAACCTATTATATGCCAGTGGGCTTCAAGGCTCTGCATCAAAGACATGTGATATATTGCAGGGGTGAGCAGTATATCAGAACCGTATCAAGTATATCACACATGTGCACTCCCTCATCATGGGTAATCCAGAGAGATGAATTGACAACATGTGGCGTGTCTTATCATTTTCAGCAGTACTCAAAGGCATAACTGTATTTGAACTTCGATAGTAAAGTAGGAGAGAAATTCTTTACATTACAAGCTCCAGTGAGCAAAGGATTATTGGAAACAGAATTGGCATTGATGCAACTGAACTATAAGAGCTTGGACAAGATGGTCACATGAGAAACTAAGGTGGTGACATGACTTTCAACTGAACAATATGAATTAAACTTGATATTCATCTAGGTTTGCTAGAGAATAGGATAGTATATGACGTTATCACCTACAGGGCGCAGCCATCTTTCAACAAGCTAGTAGGTGACATCACAAGAATGGTTTGTCTCTTTGTTGTATGCCTCTCGCCAGTAGGTAGCTGTAAAGCTAGACTTAAACTTGGCACTGTAAAAGGTGTTTTGTGGTTTGATGACTGTTTTGTTCTCTGACAATATATTTTTACAGCCAGTGTATGAGATATTTTGAGTGGAGTAGTGCATGGAAGTACTGAAGCTCAACCCCAATAGTTCTGCTGATGGTATGTGTTGCTGTTTGCTCATGTTGCAGTGGTAGAATACATATTTGGTGTGGAGAAGTGTTTTCTGTGGTGAATGTAACTATAGTCATGTTCAGGTAGCTATTCACTTTCACTTCCACTTCACTTTCATTGTTCGACTTAATGAGAACAGGTCTAACCATTGTATTTGGTCTTATTGGCTCAAAAGCTTGGAGAACTGGTTTTTGGCTTTGTCCCTGGTTCTTTGCATCTCATCTAAACTCTTAAATTCCACTGTATCACCACTTAACTAGTATAAACTTCAGTGTTGTTCTCAGTGCTCCTTGTAAACCACCAATCTTTCGATGTCACCAACTAACTTGTTGAAAGATCACTGCTCCCTGCAGAAGAAAAAGTGAAATGCTTACCCATTTTCTAGCAAACCTAGATGAAATTCAAGTTCAACTGCAGGGCCATATCTTGCTCAAAGTAAAAATAAAATAAACCACAGACATGATCCACTGTAAGTAACGGCAGTTGCATGTATTACTCACAAAGTGCAAGAAGCAGCGCCCGATTTCATGGTGAGCATGAGGGTCAGGGTGGAGCAGCTCTTCCACCATAGACAGGAAGTCTTTGTGAACGGCCAGGATCTCCTCAATGTTGGAGAATAAAACCTGAAAGAGAAAAAGGACATTATATGGTCACATAAACTTAAGTGTGTATGTGTGTTTCTAGTATATTTGCCAACTGTTTCTTCCTCCTAGGATTGCCCAAATCAATACTTTGGCATATATTGCTTTTTTGTGGCCATGTGGCACTAGGCGAAGGAATTTGTGAGGCCACACAATTAAGACTGAGGTTTCTTTGTAATGGGCATCTTGGCTTGAGACGTCTTTGATATTTGAATTTCAAACATTATTAGAGATATTTCAATAGCGAGGCAGAAAAAAGGGAACACATTTTTAAGATCTGTTGTATGGAAACTTTCCCTTCATGTGGTGCTGACTTCTGCCCCCTTTTATGTCCTTTTTGTGGTGATATTAAAGGACAAAACAACTCTGGATGGAGGAAGAAGCTAGTGAAATAAAATCAAAGCATGAAAACCAGAAACAACTTTTTATGGGTGTTGTGAGGCAAAAATAAGTGTAACAAAAAAAATGTAGTAAAATCCGATCAGTACATTTCTGCTCCAAAGGACTGGATGTCATTCAGCTGCTTGGTGACATCACAGCCCAACCTCATGATGACCCACGTTATCCAAACCCCTCTCTAGTTTGTACAGCATGTTCCCAAACAAAACATAGCATGGATAGACATATTCCAAAACACAGGACGTGCGGTAAATATCCACTGAATGTGTATTTACCTTCCAGAGTAAGCAAGCTCAGTGAAACAGTCACACTCCCACTGTGAGAGAGCATCCTTTATTATCCTCCAGCCAGAAATAGATTATATTTACAGCTGCTTCCTGGATCTCCCACTACTTCTTTCTCCATTCAGAACTTGGCTATTTTAGACTGACAGAGCACCCCAAATAAGAGACCCACTTTATTTAGTTTCCAAAGAAGTTTCCGGGCCTTTAATGGATCAGGTTACTGTAGGAAAATAAGGTCTGTGTGCCGTGTCTGAGAGAAGGTCAATTGACCTTAATATTTTTCCAAATCTTAATTATGCAGTGCCATAACTCACAGTTTGACCCTCACCTTAACAGTCTCCTCTGTGATGTTCTTGTCGAGTTTGGTGGCTGCATACTGGTTAAGACGATGTAGAAACACCTGAAGCAGAGCAGAAAAGGAAAGCAACAGTTAACACTTTTGATGAAGCGGTCCACTGGGATTGAATTACATGTTGGCATCTGATCACTTGCACCTTTAATGAGACAAACAGAAGATTTGATGCTTTGTGTGCAGCTGCAACACTTGGCTGCCAGAGCAAATTGGTAACTATCACAACGGACACCTGATACACACGAAACACAATCTCTTAAAAAACATAATCATTGCAGCACATGGCATTTCAAAGGCGATGTTAAGTGGCTGGGGATGGGAGTTGGGGAGGCCAACAGTGTGTGAATTGAGATGGATGGGAAGTGCTCTTACTTTCCTCAGTCCCCGAGGACGCCGGTTCCCAGGCTGCTTCACCGCACAAGCCCTCAACAACCCATTTAATGCTTCAGGGCACTTTCTGAGAATGGCAAATTAAGAAGGTGTGCTTCGAATGTATTCTTAAAATGTGACTAAGGAGGAATTAGTCATTTTCTGAACTCCGCCTGAGGGAGAGCTTTTAAAGAAGACATCCATCAACAGGTACCAGACTTGAATCTTTATGTATGTGTGCAATGTTTGGAATATGGTTTGTCAGACAGGAATCTATCTTCAGTAGAAAAGCTCTGGAGAAAACAAATTGGTGGCATCACACTTTGATTTTGATTGATGTCTATGATGCACTTCACTTCGGGGAAGCGATGATGAAATCCAAAGCAAGGCTTAAAAATCAAAACTTTCATGAAATATAAAGCACGAGAGAAATTGCAGTCAGTCACTCTGAATTTGAGCTTCATCAAACTTGATGTCAAGCAACAACAACAGCGTCCCTGATGTTCATGTTGCTGTCAAATTTGAATGTGAGCGAGTTAAGCAGCAGGAAAAAAAAAAAACCTTGGCACAACATCACATAAACACACTTGTGTGATTTGGGTTTTGTCTTACATTTGTTTTCATTTCCCATGTCGCAACACTAACTTTATTTATCCACCAAATGGCATAAAAGGCAGTAACTCAAGCATGATAAAAGCAGAGATGAGATCTCTAAGTAGAATCAAGTGTGTGCTTTGATTTTATTGTGCCAGACCTGTCTGCTAAAACACTGTGGAAAGACTCATGACACTTAAGATAAATTACTAAATAAAAGAAAACTGAGGCAAAGAAATTATACTTCAAAAGTTTACTATGCAGGATAGAAAGCTTGCCATTTTGCCTCACTGTGTCTTGGATGTCTGCTGCTTAAGATCTGGCACCTGGACGTTACCTTTTTATAAAGGCCAAACTTCATCTGAGCACTTTGGGGGTCCAAATGAAAAAATAGGGATGCACCAATTGTGAAATTCATTCAGTCATTCTTTAAATTAGCAAATATTAAATTAAAACGACCTTCTTTCGCATAAAAAAAACTGCTTGAAAAAGTCTTTTTACTAGATATTATATATCATGATTCCCTCTATTATATATTTTAAATTGCTGTGAAAACATCAACAAATTTCTTCCTCAAATGGCTGCATTTATTCAAGTTTCTCACCAAAAACTACATTTCACAAGATTACATTTGAACACATCATGAGAATCATAATTTTCCTTCACCTAATACTCATTTCTACCGGAGACAACTTGAACACATCATAATGTAACTCAAAGCAACCTCCGTCAGCAGTTAGTTTAGGCCACCGGCTGCTAACAGTTCATGTTAACTAGCTCTCCTCCTGCTGTTTCAACACGCATTTGTTGCTCACAATGATGCATTAACAGGGAAACAATAGGGTGCGTCCCCTGGCACATCAACAGTGAGTTTACTGCATCCTTCCTTCCCCATGGCTGGCAAAATAGCCTGCGCAAAATTGATGTGACACAACAGACAAACCACTGTCATCGGTGTGCATCATCGTATTTGCCGATAAAACAGTGGCAGGTAAAAATCGGCCGATACCGATGTGCAGCCAATAACTAGGTGCATCTCCAGAAATAAAATACGAAAATACAGGCGGAGTGCAGAGTCTCTGCAGATAAACACACTGCAGTACATCTCTAGTGAGTCATAAGAGATGATTGAGATGGATTACTTCTGTATGAGTCTATACATTGTTTTTTTTTTTTTTACGAAAATCCTTCATAGTATATCTTTAACCAGCAGTTTAAATCCTACTGTGTCCACCATAACACCATTACCAGCTCACAGAGAATGCAGCACGGCTGTCAAAACTCAAACGCTGACTTAATAAATGGCCTGTCACTGATCACACCAATCCTCGCACAAAGCCACTGCAACATGACAGACAACATAATAGGCACAGAGACAGTGCTACAATACAAAACATTGTGACACAGAAAAACACTTCAGCAGCACAAAGCTTCATTTCACGGTACAGCGTGACACAAACCAACAACAGCAGCTCCGTAAACAAATGACCAACATGGCGCTCCATGCTGAAAGGCAGAGTGATGCATGCGGTCACTGTGAGTGCTGTTAGAAGTTTACATCTGTCTTTGCAGTTGACCCTAACCATGGGTGTCCCTTTACCGCCCCACCGAGGGCCGTAATGCCATCTGTCCTCCAGTGCAGCCACACAGCGGGCTGCCTGACCTGAGCAAGCCAGCGTAATGCAACCACAAAGCATGTAAACAGCTTACTTTAATGAGCAGGCAAGCCAAGAATTATTCCCTGACACCAAGATCTAAGTGAGTGGTTGGGACTACAGTAAGCGTATTGAAGTTTCACTTGATTAATTGTGAACAGATGGTAAGGTGGTTGGGCTGGACCTGTGTTAAAATCTCTATTTCTAGCTCATTAGAAAGCCAAAAAAAAGAGAGAGAGAAAAGAAAAACAAATAGACATGAAGAAATTACTGAAATCATCTTAATCACATTGTACGGACGTCAAGCAACACTTCAAAAGGAACTGTATAAGTGAATGCTTGAATTCGGACTTGTGGTTGGGGAAAAAAGGGGGGGCTTAAATAATCAGCCTCTTTGTTGTAGGCCAACTCCACACTGATTACCATTCTGTAGCTGCCTTGCCTCACAACTCTGCCACTCACAAGCATTAGCACCTGATTAGCAAGTCTAATATGTACAAACACGGAGCAGACTTCGACAGGCCCTCGCGAAGGCATGACAGGGCTTACAGTACAGGACCTGAGCTGAGCAAAAGTGGTGCTAATTTGCATCAAAAACCAGCGCCGTATCATTGATGCGTGACATCAAACATGGTCTCATTAGAGAGTCCATCACTTCAGCTTTAATACTGAAGAGTCTATTCAACAGGACATAATCACTATATCTGCAAAGCACTAATTATACAGTATATCTACAGCTATGGGGGGGCTCTGCAGCAAAACATAAGGAGCCACACTGCAGATGCTTATCAGAAGTAAACAACATGAGAAAAAAGGCACGGCATAATGGAGTGCAGGAACTCTAAATCTGATTGGATGGAGATAATAAATTGTGTTATCACCCAGAAGATAAGGGAGTGTTTGTGTTTGTCGCACACAAGTGATGGTGTAAAAACTGGAAACATCTTTCATGTAGTTTTCGAGATGAATGTACCACACAGAAAACAGACCGGGCAACAAAAAACTCCAAACGATTCATCTGAGACACTGTTTGTGTTATTCTTTAAACTGTGGAGACTGGATTTGTGGAAACCAACATGTCTCTTCTGAGGAGACAGCCAAGACTGCCTTGTTGATGTCATTTAGAGGTTGATCCTGGAACAGCTCCACGGACAGTGAATAGGAAGCTGACTGACTGTCTGGATTTATGGACACAGTAACGGTACCCAGGGTGACTGTGAATAAATATGAGCCAATTTCCAGGTTTGTACAGTACCTGACAGCGCTGCGGTGCATAAATACACTGCTCCTTTGCAAACGCCTATGTGTATTGTATTTAACGCTGTGTGAGTCCAAATCCTGTATTGTAATTCAGTGTCAGTGGATTTGTCTCTATTGCACCACAGAGCAGAGCATCTGCTCTCTGGTTTTAAGCTATGATAATATTAATTACCAACTAGAAAGTAATTAAATTTTAGTGATGACTGCAGTAGTTTCAAACAAATGGCATGAAAAATTGCATCTGAAGAACTGTTTAGGTTTCAGCCATGATTCTTCAAAAAACATTATCATAATGGTCCACCACAGTTGCTATCTCTGTCCTTATAGCCAGCAACGACCGACTGAATTCCAGAGGGACACATTTTGTTCCCTAGGACTAGATGTGCTTTCTAGCAGGAATCCACCATGTCTGGGCACCGACCACTACTGAATCACAAGCAGACTTTACTGCATTTTAAATCTCAAAAGGAGCTGTTGGTGATCCATGTCACGCTTTCGGGGGACCAGAGATGGACTGACATTTTGAACTGAGCAGAAAATACTGAACTACAAGTCACAGTTTTCTCTCCGAGTATGTGAGTGTACAAATTTGAGAGATGTTTTAGATATTCGGAAAAATGATGAGGTAAAGTGATGAGCTCAGATGACAAAGAGGATAAAGAGTTGGACAACAGCACTGATTTGCTTACAGTGTTCTTTCCACTGGTGATTCAAGGAAAGTTAGAATCATCTCCAAAATGGCATCCGCTCGCTGTCACAAACACACCAACACACACTTTTTTGGGCAATGAAGCAGTGGCTGTTCTTTTCTGCATCAGTTATTTCCTGTCTACTTGTCTGACATACTGTACACATTTACTATCTTTAATCATGTATCAGCAACATTCAACAAGAAAAAAAAACACTGTGTCAGAAAGTCATTTTGTTTCCCGAGGCCCGGGTATAATCACCTGGATCGTCACTCTGATGGCTGAGGGGGTGACTTCACATTAAAACCCCATTAAAGTTTTCATTATTCCACAGAGCAGATGGGTGTGATGAATAGATTGGTCCAATCACTGCATGTGGCCCTACCTGCCATTAATCAACACGGGCTCACACGCTGTGGGCAACAAAGCCGTGGTAGTGGAAATCACGACTGTACTGCCTGACGCAGTAATGCTTCGATGTGATAACAACCTGACCTTTACTGTCACTGTAGAACTGAAATCAGGTTCAGTACACAGATTAGCAGACTGCATCATAGACCTTTCCATAACTGACTTACTATTAAGGTTGCACAATATATTGTTTTTTATCAACATCGGGTTGTCAACTTACATGCTAAACACACTGGGATACAAAATTTAAGATGGCAATAATACACTTTGAATTTAAGACCAACCTATTTCTGTCTGTCTGGCGCCATTTTGTCTGATACCTGCCAGGCTGTTAACTCCTGGCCAATCAGCCAGAGCCCTCACCTTTTGGCAGTGTCCAATAATAAGGACCGTTGGAACCTGGGGCCAAAAAACAAGTTGTCCGTTCAGGCCAGTGTTAAAAAAATTTAGCGAGCGAGCAACATTGCTCCGTCTGGTCTACACTCAGAGACTTTGCACTGCTCTGCCTGCATCCGTCTTTACACTAGTTGAGCCCACCGCACAAAGACAGACACAGGCCAGCTTGTTTACTTTATATATGAAGTAGTGGTCAATCCTAAAACATCATATGAGTAGAAAGGTAAAAGAACATTCATTGTATCTCTGAGAAAAGCATACTACTGAATGGAGAATGATGACTTGTTATAAGAGTAGCGTAGCTGCTTTAAGAATAGCTCAGTGCGTACTGTGTGAGAGCAAGAGAAAGAGTGACGTGCATGCCCTCAGAGGAGAAAGCTGTTAGAGAGAAGAAATTAGCAATCAAGTTGTCTGTGAAGATTCTGTCATCCAGGTCATGGTAATCTTAAGTGCTATATTGTATGTAACTGGGCTTGCTTGACTTTCTTGAAGATGTTTCACCTCTCATCAAAGAGAAAGAACTGAAGAAGCCTCTTGGATGACAGGTGAAACGTCTTCAAGAAAATCAACAATATAGCACTTAAGATAGCAATCAATCAATGGTAGTAAATGTACAGTTTGGCTTTAAGTTTGTCCATGAATAAACACTGCAGCTCCTCACGTCCCAAGTAAATACATACAAGCATGGGTACTGTGCAAGTCTGAGTCATGAACTGAGTGCACTATAGCTGCGTTTCCACGAAATGCTTTCGGTATAGTACCCTTAAAACTGTTGCAGAACCTGTATGCAGATGTATCTAAACCCTATAATCTGTTTAGCTTTCCAATACAGACAGTACTCATAAATGTAGGTGGGGTTGTTACAGGATAATAAAAACAACATCACTGTTCCATCGAGCTCTCACTGTACTTCGTCTTGACTGAAAATGCAGAGGGATGTCTTCACCTCGTTGATCATTCACGGACAGGGGTTGCATGCCAATATTTTCAGGACAATTAGACAATTTGCAGTCTCTGTGGCATTCAATGGGATATTTATAAATAGTAGGTTTGTGCACTGAGTCCTTGTCAAGCAAGAGTGATGGTTTTTTGCCAACCAATCATCAGAATGGAATATTTCAAGCTCTATATTTCACTGTTGGATCAGTGCGCTGGGTACCTCAACAGAGGAGTAACCCAAAAATGGTATGTAATGGAAAGATTTAATTGTTACCATCCACAACTTTTGACAACGGAAACGCAAAAATAACCATTTTAATGTGTAACAATATGAACTGATCCAAGCCGGACTGCTTGGTGGAAACAAAGTTTATAATATTTGTTTGTCGCAGGTAATATCATTAAAGCGATATTCAAGGATGTTATTGCATATGGCATATTTTCCTCAAATCGTGCAGCCTGTAGACTGGAATGAGTGGAAAGTTACCTCCATCTGTGAGTGACAGTTTGCTTAATAACTTCAGTTTGCTGACATAGGCTTTTTGATCAGGGTAGTTGAAATTGCACCCTTCATGCTCTGGACATCAGTGTCATATAGGAAAGGAGAGGCAGAGGGGTAATAGACTGGCTGGAGGGCTGTTTCCATGCCGACAGAGTGTGTGTGCTGACTGAGCCAACCTAGTTCAGGACACTTTGTGAATGGACATTATGCAATGTTGTCCCCCCCGGCATCCCTCCACCAGATTGGAAAGATACGATCAGCGGAAGGCCAGCCCCTCCTACTGTATATGTTGATCTCTGTGTCAATTACACTAACAATTACATAACAAGAGAGACAATGATGGACATTCTTGCACTTTAAAATAAAGCGTGTGTGTTCAGTGTATTTGCCAAACCAGAGCATGTGCTTGGGTCAAATAAAAAAATGCTAGAGTGGACGGGAAGTGAGTCGAAAAGAGAATGAGGAAAGTGCGAGGGGAGAAAAAGCATGTCGTTCATCACAGCCAGCTGAATGGGCTGTGACGGGAATACAAATCAAACCCGGGAGAGGAAAAGAGCACTAAACAGATCCAAAAGAGCAAAATGATGCAGCAAATCGCTTTAATAAAAAAAGCCATCTAGCTGCTCCCATGCTACAGAAATTAGTTTGAATCAAGAACAAAGCTCGACTCAAACATCTGCTAATGCATTCAACTTAAAACTATCGGAGGAGTGGGCAGGAACACGGGGCCTGTTTGATGTATTGCATGCAAAACAACCATTTTAGGTCCCTGTGGATCGATTGGTTCAACTGTAGAACACTGTGCTCTCCTTGAAATTAAAAGCACTGAAGCAGCTATATTAAAAAAGAGTAAAAAAAACATACAGTGTCAGCACAATTTTAAAACTTCTTCTGCTACCAAAGTTCAGTTTTTGTGGTGGTGTGGAATCTATTGCTAACAATTGAAATAGGTCCAATCTGAGTTCATTGGCACTGGTCACCAGTATAAACTCTGCAGGAATGAATAGGCCTTTCTCAGAGTCTATTGGACAAACTGGCTCTTTTGTCCACCGATGATTCACTGATGTGCTTTGTTGTCCGGATTGGAGAGCTGGCAAACAAACAAATATCCTGTGTATTTTCCTCTGTGTGTTATATTTAGTGCTGTAAAAAAAAAAAAAAAGATTATAATGTAGAGGGATATTACAACACACACGTACAGGTATTTCCTGGTTTTCTAATCCACCATCTGTGGAAGAATCCTCTCATGTCAACAAACAAGAAAGACAAGACAAAGACCATTCAGCGCCAGAGATGGAGACAAACAACAGCTTCCACACGAAAAAGCCCACTGTAGTGAATCACCAGACTGTGAAGGTATGCTCATTAATGTAACAGTCTTTTGAGTATTTGTGTGTGTGTGTGTGTGTGTGTGT
>JAPZEB010000013.1:13855501-13869276 GCA_029783705.1 Chaetodon striatus | reverse complement strand
GAATGGTTGTCTGTCTCTATGTGTCAGCCCTGTGATAGTCTGGCGACCTGTCCAGGGTGTACCCCGCCTCTTACCCATTGTCAGCTGGGATAGGCTCCAGCCCCCCGCCACCCCTGACAGATAAGCAGTTATGGAAAGGAATGAATGAATTTATAGGAAAGGTCATGAAGGCGATAAATAGTATCAAAGTGGAAAAAGACAAGTATTTTGCTTTAACTCATCATTATGAAGTAAATGTTTGTTGAATTATGTAATTGGTGTAGATAATGACACCATCTGCGTCCTCTGCTGTTCCTTTTCACTACGTAATTTTGTCTGCTACTGGGTACGATCTCCCATAAAAATTAAGGCTCGATTGACAGCACAAAGGAAGTGCATCAACCATTGCGCAAAACAGGAAGGATAGTCCTTTTGTTTTCTGTGGTAGCTGTCTATAGCCTTTCCCGTTTACCAAAGAATATCAGTGTAAGTTCTTTGCAGTTACAATCCCCAGTAGCAGAATGGCCAGACGGTGGAACAACCAAGCAGTAACCTTGGGGCCTGAAAAATAAAGCCACCCCAATAGTGCAAAAAAATGAAGATTGTAGCCCAAAATTGTAGGCAAGCCCAGAATGAATGAATAAGGGTTGCTGGGTTTTGGTTGCACCATTGACAGGTTGATTCAAATTGTGGAAAGAGTTAAGCAAGCCTGCTCCTGGACAGATTCAGTCTGTGAAATATTTTAAATTGGATCAATATAAGTCTGCCACATATGGAGGTTGTGTGGATCATTGCAATGGACAATTTCCAGATTTCATCCGAGATCCTTTCACCTCCTTAAATTTTGATTTGAGATCATCCAAGGAGGGTGAGGCCACTGACAGTTAAACATCATAAATCTGCGATATGGAGTTGTGCTCAGTCGGCCCCAAGCCACAACCTCCAGGTCAAAAAAAGCCAACGTGTAAGTGCCAAAAACTGTAGTTCCTCTAAAGGCCACTTGAGGCTGGCTCCTGAAGCAAGTCAGTCCCCACAGACCCTCATGTTAAAATGCCAAATTTTACAGCAAAAATAAACATGTTTACAGCCTGGTACCAAACAACTTTGGTCTCTGTAGCTGATTTCAACATTCAAGACAACTGTACGGGGGATGCATCTTTAAAAACTCACATGTGTACATTTTGTTAAGGCTGAAAGTAACGCATATTTAAGGGCGGGGCTGCTTGAGTCACTGTCTGCGAGCATTGCTACAGTATATGAGTCAGATCCACCTATCGCTCCTCCACAACTCCACCCTCCCTTCCAAATAAGGTGACTTCTGGCTCCAAAGAACCAAAATGGCGACCGCCAAATGCCAACTTGAGGCTTTGAAATGGGAGTCCACAAACCAGTTGGTGATGTCACGGTAGCTACGTCCATTATTTTACACTGAATTACCTGTGGACACTGAGGCTCTGAGGAAAACAGAAAGCTAACGGGCTGTTTGCAACAGTGGCGCCGACAATGATAACACTTGGGAACACTAGGGGGTGAAAAGTTGTCTGTTTCTACTTTGAGTCTGTTTTTAGAACAGCTAAAGCAAACGGCTGGAAATGCTTAAAATCTTGACTCTATTATGTCATCAAGTGAAAGAAGATTCAGTGGATTTATGTGGTGGTATTAGTATGATGTCTTAAATCACAGCAAGCACACAAAGAGCATTTTATCTCAAATCCGTCATGGTATCAGTTTCAAGTTTGTATCATCAATAAATCTTTCAGCCAGTCCTGAGTTTAAAACTTAATGCTAGCGAATATGAGCTCACTGCTGCTTAAACTCCATCCTCAAGTTATTAGGCTAGTTATTGCTACGCTGATTTGAGCATCTGTGTTTTGTAAATACCATTACCTCAACTGGATAATAATTCTACTTTTCTACATCTCCTGTGCGTTGAAGTGGGTGTTGTCATAAACAGCACTCCTGTCCTGATGTCTATGTGTGTTTGTAAGAGAGGGCTTTGGAGGGAGCAGGGAGTGTTTGGGCTCTGTTGTACAGTAATTGGGTGTAAAACAGGTGGCGCACTGTTGACACTGGAGCGAAGCATGTGAAAAATGTGCTGCTGCCATGCAATCACAAAAGGAAAAGGCTGGCAGTTGACTTAGACATTTAATCACTGTGTTGGGTGATAAGTAGAGGATCAAACGGAGGCACGAAAAGCCTGGAATAACAGGGAGAGCCACCTAAAGCTCAACAGAGGGATTCCTGGTGGAGCCAGGCCAAGGCACTGACAGAGCTGCTAGCTGGATATCACTCAGGCTTTGAGGTATAGAGGTATAAGCGAACAGGAAGCTGAGGATTCAGGAACTCGATGGGCTCTTAATGTCTGAATGAACAATACTCCCTTATTGTTTTTTCTGGATTCATTATGTCCTTCCTGTTCATGTGGGACATACATTTCCTTTCTACTGATCAAGGCGATTGACATGATGCGATCTTTATAGGATGCTCACTGGGACATGATGCTGTTTATAGTGTCTGTATGACAAAAGTACATCACATATACTGTTCATTACCCACATGCAGACGACAGCTATATGGTATGCTACTTTATGAGAGTCTGAACTGAATGTGCATTATTTGCTGATATGGAAAGTAAGCACATACTTAAAAATAATTTTGAGGTACTCACAAACTATCCATGAGAATATAAATAAATTAAAATGAGCTCCACCTTTACCAGCTGCAACATTAGAGGGATGAAGACATTAATGTATCAGTGATTTTAATCCAATGATATGATATTTATTATTCTGATATGATGGGTGCTTTGTGTATATTTTGATGCAAATACTTTTGGAAAGCGCTGCTGAGGAGAGGGACGTCTGGGATGCTTTGCTTGGCCTGCTGCCTCCAAAACCTGGCCCCAAATAAGCAGATGAAAATGGATATTTCATCTTTTATCTAAAGTTACTTCAACATGTACCCTATTTTCCCCATGTTTTTGTGTCAAAGTGACCAATTGTCCAGTACTGAGTGAGACCCGCCAATTAAGGTCCACTAAAAACATGTGTTTTTGCAATTGACAGGATCAGATTTTTTTTTTATTATAAAAAACTATTTCTTTAACTTTTATTTCACCAGAAAAACCTCTTGAGATTAAAAATCAAGAGTCTCCTGGCCAAGACAGGCAGCAACACAAGTTACAGACAGACAACACAGAACAAAAATACAAAATAAAAATAAAAATATACAGCTCTAAAGCAAACAATATAAAACACAAAATGAGATTACTACAAAGAAAAGCCAAAAAGTATGTTAACATATGCTCCAATTGAACCATAAAAAGAAAACAAAAAACAAGGTCACATGATCACAAAGACCAGCTAAAATACACCTTGACATTGGCATATAGAAGACTGCGTATGAAAATCCTGCAACAGTGCTTTGAAACGGCCGAGAGGAACCAATGAGTGCAACTTAAAGTCCTTCTGCAGAATATTACACATAAAAGTAGCTGCATACATAAATGCTTGTTTGCCAAACTCCATATGTACACTAGGTATAGACAATAAAAGCATGTTCTGTGAACATAGAGCATAGCCATTTTCAATTTTTTGCTAAATATACACACATAAAATATGCTGTAATAGGCCAAGAAAGGCTTTGTAAACAAGAGAATGCCACTAAAACCAGTCAGAAGTGTCTGACAACATTATGGAAAGGATCCATACAGAGATCAATATTTTTGTTAAAGAATAAGATCCTTTTTGTTGAACCAGAAACAGCACTGCACTCTAAATATGATTCATGAGGTGAGTAGATAACACTTAAAATAAAGACGTTTTTCAGTATAAAAAAATTACATTTGTTTCATTAATGCATTTCAGTCAGTCAACAGCTTATTTTAAGAAGCTGGTCAAAATGAGACACATTTTTGCCATGTTTTTAGTAAGATGGAGTTAAAATTAATAAATAAACTAATCTTACTACTATATAATGCCACAACTTTTGGATAAATATTAAGTTGGTTCAACTTAATTAGGTTTTTCAAGGTCAAAGCAAATCATGTTGGTTGTGCTAAACTGAATGAGTCAGATTATTACTACTTAAAAAGATGCATGCAAATACCTTGATTTTTTAAAAGATGAACCAGAGGTTTCTTTCTGAGAGTGTAGAATGTCTATCGTCAAACCCACCAGACTCTATTTAAATTAACAATAATTTTATTATCGTAAAAACACTTCATTCAAACGCACCAGAAACAAAAGAAAACTCTTGGTCTTGGTTTGTCTCTGCACTGCTCCAACAGTCACCAACTCTGGTTTGTTTGACATAAATCTTAATTTCACCCAGTTAGATGCGAAAATAAGCTTTTTAACAAAGAGGACTTTCTCTGTATGGTCCTTTCCATAACAGTGTCAGACACTTTGAGCATTAACCTGAGCCTGTCAGTGACAAAACAAGTACTTTTCGAGGATGTACACTGAAGGTGCACATTTGCCTATTAATACATTGCAGCCTTTTAAGCCACTGCAGGCTGCAGCTTGAGAAATTTTAAAAAATGATGTTTCCATTAGACACTTAAACACAAAAACATGGGAAAATAAGATGCAGGTTGAAAAATACAGAAATTGCATCTAAGGTAACTTGTGACAGAGTATTCCTGCATTTGCTGTTGCTCCTTTTACTTAAAGTAGAATATGTCAGTGCTGCATCCACCACTGATGAGTTGTATGGAGATGGTCCAGTGGACAGCACAGCACATTTGACAGTTTTATCAAAACAAGGAAAGAGCTCTTCTTCAAAGGACCTGAGCTGAGCACACTGGAAGAATGAGCCTGTTGTTCTCAAGTGATAAAGATGAGTCACTTGATACACTTCGTGAATCAACACAAAGCCTTGTGCATCACTTAAAATGTTAAAGGACACATAATCTTCCATTTTAAAAATCACATTTGGTGAATGTGTCCATGTATGCACGGCTCACTGTAGAGTACCCCCCCAGCACACAGTGCGCACCAGTGATCAGGGATCCAGTTACCAACTTCGCCGACACCGGGCCACGTGACTCAGGTCCTCCTCATTTTAAAAAGAGCTGCTACCCTGCAATTCCCTCCACAGCTTCAAAGAGGTGGTAAATGCTTCCCCCTGTGCCAGATGACCGACCTTCGCACCTTTTGCACCTTCTGTGTCAGAGGGACAACCACCGGAGCGCGCACCGCGACAAAGAAGTGACTTTAGCTGATGGTGCGGCTGGACCGAGTCCTTTGAGTTTCATTTCTTCTCTGATAAGTTGGCGTGCATCCTGCAAAGTAGCCAAGTCGGTATCTTCCGTCTTTGATCTGCTGGCCAAGGATGGTACTGGACCATAAGAGCGCATTTCGCGCCTCCGTTTTACTGGCGTGTGTGATAATCTGCAGTAACGTGCTATGTCCCGTCGGTGCCTATCTCTACAACAACCGCTACGCAGGGTGAGTAAAGACCCCCATTCATTTGTGGGGCTCACCAGAGCCTCTCATCCTGCAGGAAAAGCGCACTATCACAAGTTTTCTGCAGAGACTACACACCAAGAGACGGGCTTTATCTTAGGTTGAGAGAAAAGAGAGAAAAAAAAACAAAGAAAGTCTTTATTCTCACTATCTTCTTCATCGTTCTGGGACATCTCTCCTGTTTGAGACATAATATAATGTTTTTAGTTTACTGTAGACTGATCTTGTTGTCTGATGGCATTTGGATAAGGCTGTGCTACAGAGAGGCTCTCAGACTGCTCATGATAGGCACAGAGGACACTGGGGATGCTTGCAGCTACAGTGGCCTGTCAAACTGCTCAAAGTATTCATTTCAGAAATTATAGCTGTAGGATGGCAGCAACTCCCAGCCCTCTTCATGTAGCCATGTGCTTCCATAATCACAAGAGAGAACAAATTTGTCATAACAGTCATTTTTGTCAAAAGTCCTGGCAAACTAGTCTGTCTGCATGTTTATGAGGCTGAATGTGGGTCATACACCTCCCCATCAAGACCCTAAAAGTAGCTGTAGCCTAATAGACGGTCTCTGACGGGACCACATGGAGGTGGACACATATAGTAATTTGGCAGAAGGCATGATTGGGGCATGTAAGACTTTATGGTCTGTTTTTCAAAGGAGCTTTTGATGCAATTCAGCATACGCAGAGGGCGACCAACTGTGCTGGAAACCCCCTTCTTGTCTGTCTCAAACAACATATATTTTGGATATCCTCCAAAAATTGCAACCACCTTGAGTTTAACACAAAAAGTCTCAATATGCGTTTCTGAAGGGGGGCCCGGTTTCACTCAGAAATCAGGGATGTGGTGGGTGTTGTTCATCTCAGCCTCACTATGAGTCAAAAAAAAAGACTTTAACTGTCAAAACATTTGATACCATTCATTCACAGAGCTTCTTTACTGTACATATTGAACACAGAGAAACGATGACTGTACTATATTACACTATCAAAACACCGCTGAGAGTCAACTGCTCGGTTTTAAACAAATTGCTTCCATCCCGGAGAGAGTACTGCTGTGGGAATCAACACACTGTCAACTTAAAGACAGCTTTAACTCAGAGAGCCCCGCAGCTGGTAGATTCAAAGCAAAAGGACTTTGCCAGGCCAACACTGTAACAAAAACAGCATGTCATCTTTGAGAATCACAACAAGATGAACGAATGGTTCAATTTGGACTACAGTAGAGCTCTGGGGTGCCACTTTAGTTTCTTGGAGACTCTGTGCGTGTGTGTGCATGGTGCTGAATGCACTGGTGAAAACAAAAAACACAGGTCTTAACTTAGACCAGTGAGAACCGATTGAAGATGTGGAAACACGCATTCTCTGATGTTCCAGACTGAGAGAATATTTTAAAGTACAGTTTGTTTTTTGCAGTTTGAGATCTGTCTTGGTTCAGCTTCCCATATTTTCTATCACACCCAAATAATGTTCTTACCTCCAAAACCTACTGGTCTGTATTCTTTGAAGTTCATCTTCTATCACCGCTGTTCCCATGGAAACAGGCTGTTTTTGGGCACTGTGTTGTGGTCACTGAAATGGGGTGGCCACTCACGTGGGACACCCGGACCCCTTTTGTTCATCGAAACCTCAGAGTGGCCGACTGCCACCTTTGTTTAGGGGGCCCAACTTCCTGTTTGACAAATTGTAAAAAAAAAAAAAAAAAAAAAGCTCTTTGAAAGAAGCGAAACATGAGAGAGGAAGACACAGAGAGAAAGAAAGAGGTTTAAAAAACATGAGACATCAAAGTGGACAGATATACTACCTGGCAGACAGACAGGTATCTGGGCAGACGCAGAGTCTGTAATTAATGAATTATTGGCAGTGTGTTAGCTTTAAGGTCAACCCCAGGAACTGTGATCTGCAGAGTGAACGCAACACTGTGAAAGATTCATGATGAGGATAAAGAGCATCTTTGTTTTGTCATAAAAGATGTGGTTTGCAGATCGAGTTAAAGAGACTGTCAAGGTTCTCTATTTTCATTCATGGTTATTTCAGTCATCTTCCAAGACCTATATGTGAAGAATAATATTACTCTGTAATGATCTTTATATTTAATTTTCACTAATTTCACTAATGAATTCTACAACAAATTAACTTTTTCTGTAGTTGTTTAACATGATTCTTGATTCTCAATTAAAATTGAATTAAATGCTTAAAATCAGCAAGAGCACCAGTGTTTTTTAATCTGACCACATGTTTAAATACAGTACAGCTTTTTTAAGCCCCCTTTTTTTTTTTCAAAAACAATTAAAGAGTACTTTTAATTGTCTTTGGGCCTTTGAGGATTGAAGAATCCAAAACTGGAGCAAAGTCTTGATGAATAAAGGTCATAGGGGTCCATGTTCAACAGCAGCAAAACTATATCAAAACATCCATTTAAGAACTCTCACACAAGTCGTACAGTATAATCCAAGTCTCAGTTATCCAGGTGTATGCTCAGTAGCTCCCAAACAGACTACTTTCTGACTGGGAGCTGAACTAAAAATGAAACTTATCCATGTTCTCTTCAAACTATTGATTGAGGCAGCCATGGAGGCTGGTCAGTCAGGTTCTGTTTGTTTGGCTTTGAATAGAGCAAAGACATGTTTCAATCAGAGTGCAGTTCCCCGTCAGAAAGGGTGGTCTGTTTGGGAAGTACTGAGCATATGAGTAAATGGGGTAAATGAGACTTGGATTATACTGCATGAGTTGTGTGAGAGTCTGTAAATGAATCAAATTCACCTATGACTTTGATTCATGAAGAATTTTTTCCATTTTCACCGCGGAGGCATACCACAAAACACAAAGTTTGCTTCACAAATTCAGTGTAACATGGGGTGAGTGACTGATGTACAATTGGTCATTTGTATGAAGTATGAAGTATTGCTTCAACATCCCTTTGTAGTGACTTCTATCAATGAAAAAAGCCGCCAAGAGGCTGTGACTTGTTCAAAGAATGAGTCCATGCCAAGTCCAAAGGTATGTTTTATGATGATTTATTAAAAGGACAACTGAGATATCTAAAGCAAAATGATCTGAAATTAAATATTACTTGATGTGATTATGTTATGTGATTACAGTCAACAGAAAATATCGGAGCCAAAAACTCACCCTCTTTGTCTAAAAGCTGCTTCGCCAGTGAATGAACAGGGAAAATACTGTGAAACCACACCCACACTGGTGCCTATTACTACTGGAAGTGAAAGTGACCAAATAAACGTGTGCAGCCTAAACAAATAATAAACAACAGAGGTTAAATACACATTCTGGTTTCTACACACCCCCATCAGATTTCATTCAAAAGCCGGTATGATATCCTATGAATTAGCACCCCACAAATGACATTATGTCCTTAACATGAAGTGATGTTATTAAAGTAAAGTTACGGAGGTTAGGTTTAGGCACGTAAAGTTGTTGTGGTTAGGTTTAGAGAAAGTAAACACGGTGATGATCTTAAAATGACTCAGAGTTTACTCAGTGTTCACACGGTTCTGAACACCTGTCTCTTGGGGAAAGTCCTGTGTTTTCTGACACATCCACTGCTCCAAACTGCCTTCTTAATGGACTGCTTGGGACCCCTTCCTTTTTCTCCCATCAGCGCATTGGTCACATGTTCGCAGCCTTCCAAAAAGTTATGTGTACAGGAGACTTTTGGGACATTACTTTTTGTAGGAAACATAGGAGCAGTGCATGAGAACAGCCTGATTTCCAATGTATGTTGCCTGTTGCAATGTCAAACAAATTACTTGACTGCACTCGTTCATATGTTCAGGTGTTTTTCACATCTATCTGCGACATATATCAGTATATGATTGATGTATTTACAGTATGAAATATAAAACGGCTGCTGCTGCTACTGTATCCGCCAAAGAATAGTTCCAGGTGCTACCTGCAGAGCTGGAAACGATGAAATATAATCCTTTAATGATGTCTCACACAGATTGTTTGACTGGGCTTTGACCCTGTCATCTATAGCACTCTGAAGGAGGAACCACCCATTTCACCATCAAACATCTGTTATTATAAGTGTCACCTTCAATCAGCACAAAAGCAGGTAGCATTACCTGTGACTCCGCTGCCCAGATGTTTTTGAAATGATGGGCACTTAGCGAAAAAGGATCTAAGCCCTGTTACAGTGAATTTTAGTGTCGTTAAAACCCCCTTGGGCCGCTTTGAACCCGAAACTTAGAAAAGCTCTGTTGTTTTTGCAGTGATCAAGTCTTCAGGATAACCCCGACTAATGATGAGGAGGTCCAAGTGCTCAAGAAAATTCTGGGACACATGAAGGTTGGCACATATTTTTTCTTCTATTCCCATCACACACACTCATGCTCACTGCTCTGACTTATATTTATGACGCCTCATCAGATGCCATTTAAAATATTTTCACTCACAAATCTAATTTGTTATGACTTTTTATTGTTGTGTGTGTTTTCGTTCTGAAATGCCATATTAAAATGTCACATCTGTTATTATTCTGCTCACACCAGCCTTTAATCCCCCAGTGGTCATTTTTATGACACTTGAGCAGCAGTCACAGACAGAGTGAGGCGTGACGCTGGTGGTAAAGGGGGGGATGATGTGACAGAGGACTGGGGACATCGATAGGCAAAACAGAGAGACAACGAGCAGCCGAGTGTGGTCATCCGTCACAGTCAGGACATATTCCCTGTCTGAAAGGCCGAGATACTGTTGATAGGATGCTCTGTATTCGTTTCAGTGAGAAACCTCAAGAGAAGAATGTGGAAGAAATACAGAAGATTTCTTCATAATGACGCCTGAATGTTTGGATCTCTTTCAGTTATAGACTATATGAACATGTGTTTCAAAGATACAGAAATTAGAGGGGAAACCCTGGAGGACACGAAGGCCTCGCCTCTTTTCCCCAAACTCATTTGGGAGTAATTACCCATCAGCCTCGGGAGCATGGATGACCTTCCTTTACATATTGTTTTAGTTTGCAAATACACAGCAAAGATTGTTTGTAAAGCATAAAAAGCATGATGCAATTATAGGCATTCTTGTTCAGCAAATATTCAAAGAACTCCTTTGAATAATTGATTGCACAGTTGATTTTACTAAAAATCAGTGTTTCCAGTATTATTATCCCTCTGCAGATGAATGGTGCATTCAGAGGAATCAAGCTCATCAAAGACCAAAGCACACTTGTGAACATTAGTGTGATGCCGGTGATCAATTTCCTGTAGTGACCAATGACTACTAGATTAAAGACAAAAATGCCTCTGACTGGATCAAAGTTTCTATTTTTTTGAAATTCTCTTTTTTTTTTTTTTTTTTAGTTCTTTCAGGGTCCAGTCAGACAGCTTAATCATACTCAGAGGGATTATATCCCTATCTTTCCAGGCCTTCTGTAGGACACAGTTACAGCAGAAAGTAACATAAAAGTTACAGTGTGTAATACAGAAGCCGAAATGGACCGATAAAATAAATGTAAACACAGGTATGAACACAGAGAACTAATAACATAAAATGAGTCCAAACTGAATATATAGAACCAGAATGTTGGGGATTGCCCTCTCAGGGTTGGGGGAGAGTTGCTGCCTCAAGGGAGGGAGTTCAAGTATCTCAGGGTCTTGTTCACGAGTGAGGGTAGAAGGGAGCGTGAGATGAATCGGCAGTTTGGTGCGGCTTCTGGAGTGATGCTGACACTGTGCTGGACAGTTGTGGTGAAGAGGGAGCTGAGCCAGAGGGCGAAGCTTTTGATTTATTGGTCCATCTATGTCCCAGCCTTCACCTATGGTCATAAGCTCTGGGTAGTGACTGAAAGAAAGAGGTTGCAGATACAAGTGGCTAAAATGAAATGAAAATGGATGGATAGATGTTGGGGTGTGTTTTCATGATACTTAAATACCTTTACTGATAAGGATAAAATAAATAAATAAACAAATAACATAACATAACAATAGAAAATATAAATAAAATAAAATAAAATAAAAATAAATAAACAACCATATTGCGGGCTGTAGCCACTTTCTAGCTATGGCTCCAAAATAGATATCTCTCATGAAAGGTAACATTGTCCAAATATAGGATCTCTAGTTTAAAAGGAAAGTCCACCCGGTATACTTTTTGCAAAACTGTAGGAACATCCTGCCAGACGGGAATTAATGATGGACAAGACCAGAATATGTGATAATGACTGAAAAGCAAACTTCATAGATGAACCAGAATGTTGGGGCGTGTCTTCATGATACTCTAATTACTTTACAAACAAGGATAAAAAATCCATTAAGAATAAATAAAATAACTCAAAAGGACATAAATTCACCCTCAACGAATGAGGAACAAACTGGTTTAATGTGCACCATCCAATTTTCCCATCTTTTGAAAAACTTGTCTTGTTGCAGTCTAATAGAAAAAGTGATCCTTTCCATCCGAAAGACGTCATATATAATGTCACTCCAATCATCAGCTGTAGGTATTGCTGACTTAAGCCACTTTCTAGTAATGGCTTTCCTGCTAGCAGCACTTAGGATCCGAAATATATATCTCTCATAAGTGGTAACATCGTCCAATGGCAAGGTGCCCAAATATAGGGTCTCTAGTTTAAATGGAAAGTCCACTTTTTGCAAAGCTGTATGAACCTTCTGCCAAAAAGGAATTGATGATGGACAAGACCAGAATATGTGATAATGGTTGGCAGCGGAGGACCCACATTGTCTCCAGGAGCTGGACATTTGATATAGTGACTCTGTTGAACAGGAGTAATGAAGAACCCAAAGAGGTTTTTCCAACAAAATTCTCTCCATTATGCTGAACTTGTACTTTTACATTGTAGCTCCCATAACTCCTCCCATTCCTCCTCTGTTATACCTAGGTTTCCTTCCTTTTCCCATTTTTGTTTTGTATACAATGAGTTACATTTTGTTTAGATGGTTATTTGATTTGAGTTCAAAACATAAGCCTCTACGAAGACTTTTAGTATCATAATGTCCACATACTTTTGTATTTACCTTCATTAATTGGTCAATATGGTGCTGACCTTGAAGAAATCTATAAAAGTCCTATTATGCCATGCTGCATTTTCAGAGTTTGAGAATCAAAGATAAAAACTTTCACATTGTTAGGCTGATCCCAGTGTTTTTAGATTCAGGATATAAAATGTACTAAATCAGTGGTTCCCAACTGGTGAGTTGTGGTCCAGAAGTGAGTGGTGGGTCAACTCCTAGTTTTGTAAAAAACACTTTATTTTGAAGTACAGTGAATTTCCCTAACAGAGCTTTTATTTTAACAAGCTGTTTTTCGCTGTAGAGTGAGCGACTAATGTACAGCTACTTGACAAAGACAGCAAACTAGTTCAATGACATGTTCAAATGCAAATATGACACTGCAATATTAAACTGTGCAGACCTTGAATTAATGACTAAGGATAAATCTGGACCCTGTGGCTGGGAACCACTGTACTAAATAGGTTAAGTATTCAGTATTGCTCCATCAGAGCTGTAATCATGGCAGTGCGGAGAGGGCTTTGGAGTAGAATTTAGATCTTATTGAAATAAAACAGACACACTTACGAGCTCTTTCAGAGCTTGCAACTGCTTCTCACAATCCGTTTTATCTTTTATTACCATCTCACACTTTATTTTATAGATCTGTTTCCTAATCATTTCCTCGGAAGTTTCCCTGACAGAACTATGTAATCTGGTACTAATTACAGGAAAAATAGAGGCAAAGCTCCATGACAGAGTTTTTTTGTTTTGTGAGTTTATATGTAGTTCATGTTCAGACAAATTTCCTTCAAATTACTGCTCCATTTTACCTCATCGGGGACAAACTGCTGGAGAGGATGTGGAGAGCTAACAGCAAACTATACTCGAACCATTTTTCCCTGCCCAGTGTTAAAGCCCTTTTGGGACGAGGTTAAGAAAACAATACAATTCATATTTGATTAAAAAGAACCCTTACAGATAGAAAACATACTCAGGGTGAAGTTATGTGGACAGATTCAACAGAATGAAGTGCACCACTGTGTGTGGCAGCCATGAAGCTGGTGTCATGGACATGGAAAAATCCAGTCACACCCAAACTAAATTCATGGATATCAACAATAGAACAGATTCTTGAGATGGAGAAATTAACTTTTGTGGTTAGAGACCAATTTGAGAAATGGAACGAATTATATCCTAACAGCAGAATACAAAAAATGATATACTGACACACACACACACACACTTCCCCAAATATTTTGTTTTTCTTGTTCTCCTCTTTCTTAACTTAAAGGAGAAGTCCAGTATTTTGCACTTTGAGCCCCATTCCTGGTTGTTTATGATGAAATAGAGTGGTTAAGACC
>JAPZEB010000013.1:13830658-13841268 GCA_029783705.1 Chaetodon striatus | reverse complement strand
GTTTTTACATGGATTCATGTATTGTAGTCTAACTACCACAAAATGACACAAAAAAAGTGTCCATGAATGAGGACAACAGGTCTAAGTTAAACAGAATGAAGTATAAGGTCAGGTAAACCCAAAATATGCTGTCCTCATATGAGGACGCAGGGTCTCAGGAGGATATTGTCGATTAGCAACTTTAGTTTAAAAGAATATACGTCAGAAAATTAATGTACAAATGCACATGAAATGACAGTGTTTTGTAAAAAGATGAAGGTCTACAGAATGTACCTGTAATTGTTTACTCAGAAAAAAGGTAAAATATTGAAGCTGATGTTACTTACAGGTTATTGTGCGATGGTTTTATTGGTATCATCTGAGATCAAAATTAGTTTGACGTACCTATTCTAAATACTGAGGGTGGGGGTGTCCCCTGTTCCCCCATAAAATGCAAACCTAGGGGCTTATAAACATGCACTTCCATCTCACACATAAGTGTAATGTGTAATGTGCATATATTGTCAATATGTAAGTGGGAAAGTGACATGTTTTATTCAGCAAAAAATCCTGCACACATTGAAGCCATCACGCTTTGTTTAATTCATAACATGCATATATTAACGCCAGTCATTTCACATGTGACTTTAATCAGCCCATATAGGCTTATACACAAGGCTTAGCTGTAAGACTACACTCATGACATCTCCCCTCTCTGTCTCTCTCCCTGCTGCCTCACTGCGGCCGTTCTCAAACGTACGTGACGTCGTTTCCTCTCTCCAACATGGCGCAGGAGGCAGATCGTTAATGGAAATCTGAGGGATTTACCCCACCTTCTGTGTTTATTTATGTTTGTCTGTTAGGGGCTCTGCGGCTGACATTTGTAAAGGAATACATCTCTATACGAGGCGGCTGCAGCCCCCCTTGGGACCAGGCACACCTCGCCCCAAATTCCGGTGCGACATGTTTGAGGGCAAAAAGACGAAAAACATGTTCCTTACACGAGCTTTGGAAAAGATCCTGGCCGACAAGGAGGTGAAAAAGGCTCACCATTCACAATTGCGCAAAGCCTGCGAGGTGGCACTTGGTAAGTTGTGTTGTTTTAGCTCCACATTTTTCTTGTCTTGGACTCATTGATTTAGACACGTCATGCAGCCTTTCACTTATTAACCGGTGATCCTGCAACAATGTCGCAGTGTTTGGCAACACAGCGGATTTTCCATTCATTACGTGCTGGTTGCTGTTATTGTCTTATTGTCTAGCGTTATAATTCAGCAAAACCTGCGTATTTATTTGACGTGGCACGGGCTCTGTGGAAATGATTCCGTATAAAACACGGAAATGGTGCAGGAGGGGTGGGTGTTTGCAACACTGAAGCGATGCTGCGAAACTAGTAGCGATGTGAGAACAGGCCGAGGACTGGACAGAAAACAAAGTTGTTAACGGCTGTAACCTCCTTCAATATTAAGCCAACCAACAATTACACCTCATACATTCGTCAAGTGTAAACTATATGTATTTAAACTGCTTAATTTTATGTGTTTAACCCCGTAAAGGTGGGATGTTTGTGTCTCTTCCTGGTACACAAGAAACATAGCCGTGCCCGCTGAGCACAGGGAGTATTACAGTCATATTTTTGCAGTATTACATATTTTATTTATCACCCAGTGTGATTATTAAACACTCTGGGCTCTTTTCTTGATTATTATGTTGTGAAACTACATGTGAAGTCCGGACAGTGAATGTGTCAGCTGTCAATAGCACGTCTATGCTAGAACAATGTCAAAATACCGGAAATAAAAAGATATAATTTCCGGTCAGATACAAAAAAATAAAATTAAGTTAAAAGTTAGAATACACGTTCAATGATCAAAATACTAGCGAATGAAACTAGCCAAGTGAAAAGTATACGTTTAAGTAATAAGTAATATGAAATGATACTTTTTCTCTTCGTTTAGCGTGTTTAAAGACCACGCCAACTTTTGTCACAATGACCGCCCTTTTATTTTGAAGCCAACCCATCTCAACATCCGGTTTTAATTTAACTGCATGCGGTAACTTCATTAAACTATTTGTTAGCAGGTGTATTTTCCGGAACACGTCCTTGGAGTGACTATTAATAATAAATAAACATTTTTAAGTCGATTTAAACAAAACAAAAAAACTACAAAAGGCCAGAGTAGTTAATAATATACCCTTTTATAATATCATAACCAACTGTAACATGCCAGACATGAGTTAGAACAAGCCGGGTTTTGTCCTGCAAAGGCAGTAATCTGACACTATGGAGAAACAATGAGTCCATGTTGTGCAGCAGCCAAACATCCTACCTGTCCTGACAGTTGCTGCTTTTATCCACACACTCGGCTGTGGTAGGGTTTTAAAATGGCCTTGAAGGCTAAATACACTGATCTTGTTTGACTAGGCTTGCTCTAATGTTTTGTAAAACCAACCCACCTACACACAAATGATATGTTCCTTCCCCCACTGGTTTGTGTGTGGAGCAACAGAAAAAACTGTGAGTGCAAGAGGTAAGCCTTAAGAAGAAGAGTGAGGCTCTCTGTAACAAGGGTTTAAAGGGAAAATACACCCTAAACTGCTCCAGTGATCGGAGGAGAGTCGGTATTGTCTCTTTACTGAGGAATCAGAGCATAAAGACACGAATCAGGTGACACTCTCTGTCTATTTAAGTGGATTAGTCATCCTATGGGTTTTATTGAAATGTAGGCCGTCCAACTGTGAGTCAGAAAACAAAACAAAAAAAAAAAAACGGTTAAAAAACCCATCATGGCTGCTGACTGCCATATAGCATCCAGGCAGTTATTCACTGTTTATGGAGCAGCTCCATATTTTTTCTCCAGATGACATCACCACTACAGTCTGTCTCTACTGATTAATATTCATCAGTTAGCACTGAATCCTATTTGAGGTTGTTCTTTCCCTTTAAAGAGCAGTGTTAGTCACGCAGTTAGTGGTTGTAGGTCTTCTCAGGTCAGAACATGAAAGAACAATATTCAGATAAAACACTAACCACTGTGAAAATGAAAAAAGTATAATATCTCATCACAGTTTACCGTCTATGCTGATTTTAACTTTACACCGAGGCTCAGCCATACACTACAAATGCACGGCATGAGAATCTCTGTAATGAGTGTAGCAGTCGTACAGTAGTATTGCATATCAAGAACGACTGGGTGACCCAGTATACTGAGTGACTTACATAATCCCCTCCAGCTCTTGGGGCTGTGAGACATCTCAGAGAGAGTGCCTGTGCCAGAGTCTCCTCTTTGCTGTCACTGAAAGTTCTCCTGTTATCCACTGTGCAAAACTAGGTATTGTTTGAGTTTTTTCTTGTAAAAAACAAGATAGTATTTTTATCTGGCTTTACATGCCTGCTGGATCATATTTGGCTTAGAGATTCAGGCTCAAATTGCTCATCACTGCTTGGTTTAATGCATAGGAATGAGGGGAAAGGCTGCCTATGCCAGATAGTACACCCTCCTCACTCCCAAAACTGACCTTTCTCTTGGATTATCAAAATGTCGCTCGGCAGTTTCCCAAAAAGATCTCAATTTCTCACATGCTCCAAACCATAGCAGTGTAGGGTCCTATTATCTTTGGATTGCACCGTCGGCTTCTTTGAGAGGAGCTGTCTGACACCAATGAATAGACAGAGGGTGAAACCGACAGTTAACTCAAAAATATCAAAGACCCTCAGGCTGTATCTGCCTATCACCTCTCAGAAGCGAACATAGAGGCTTTGGTTCATTGTTGCCGTGCATTGCAAGCTTCACATGATGCTGCCTTTGTGGATGGTCTCATTGTTTTTAAACCCAACCTGTCCTCTCCGACTTGAGAAGTTCACACAGCTTTACTTCTGCTGCTGCAAAACAGTCATACTGTGATGGTAACAAGCTAAATCAGGGGACTCAGTACAAGCTACCACGCTAAGCGGAGTGAGAACTTGTATCCAGGATAGTAGTCACTTAAAAGGAATTGAGTCCTGCTGAGCACATTGCTCATTATCTCTCCCCTTGGGGCGTATGATCTAAGGGTCAGCTGCATAGGTCACAGCAACCTGGAAACAACCTGGAAACCTGCTGCAGACGCATTCTTGATTCCTCCTTTTAGTTTTATTACCTGCATATGCATATACAGTTCAGGCTCTGGAGTCAGCCACTGGAAAGGGAGCTCCATCATGTCTGTAGCTGTTTGTATGTGCAGTATGTCTTTGTTTTCCTGCCACTGGTCAATGAAGATAAATTATTTGCTCAATACCTGTGGCTGTAGCCTAACTTTATTAGTCAACATGATGTAGTGTGGACAAAAGTGATATGGTGATGATAGCTGTTCACTAGCACCGCTTATATGTTAGTGAAACTTCTACTTCTGGCAACTTGGCCATCCCATTGGATTCATCTTTTACTGCCACCTGAAGAAATCTATTATTCAGCTGTGTTTTGTTCCTGGTTTGATCCACCAACTCTTGAGAAAAACACCGGCTCTCGTGGCTTTGTAAATGCTCGATTTTCTTCTTTCATTCACTTCACCTCTTTCTCGCTGGGCAGGTAAGGGTTGTCTGGGGTTATTTGCTGAATAAAAGTCTGCCTTTGGTTTGAAATGGGTGTATGTGAGAGCACTGTGTGAATTTTTATGCCACAAAGTTGTGTTTTGTGAGCAAACCTTGTCAATTGGCTTGTCAGCTTGCTTGCGCTCTGAGATATTGACAGTTTGAGTGCCTGTGGTTTGTTCCTGGTGGTCTGAGGGGTTTGACATTCATTAAATCTGAATGTTTTTGCTACATGGGGAGGATATGAAAAAGAAATTACAATAAACCAGACGCTAGTAGCTATATTGACACGGTCCACTGACTCTTGGCATGCTATAGTGTTTGTTTCCCTTTAATTTATTCATTAGTCCCCATCTCCTCCTCCAATGTCATCAACATTATCCTTTTCTTCTTAAAAATGCAATGTTCGTGTTGTAGATGTTAAATGCTCTTTTGTTGCTCAGTCTGTAAACCTATTAAATCAGAGTATGGCATCTAACTAGCCTCAGTGTACCTGGGCCAAACACTGAATGTAATAGGAATGATTCATTTGTTGCACTGCATCCACTTTTTTGCAGTGTCTAATGTGATTGTAGTATGGTTTTCTTTACGCGTTATTTCGTTATTATGTGTATTCATGTGAAACAGTGGACATCCTGGGAGGTTAGACAAATTTCAGATTGTTTGCGACGATAAAGTGAAATCAAATCAAATCAAAAGTTGGTGATGTTGTTAGGCGTTTTGTTATCATACCTTTTCTAGCTCTGGTGTAATACGAGAGCTCCCAGACGTCTGGTTAAATCCATTTAAATAAAAGTTAACAGTTCTAAGTAAGATAATATGATGTCAATTTGTTCCTATACTTTAATTTATAAGATCCAAAGAATATTTTCGCCTCTGATGACACGTTTATGTATGTTTTATATATTTTAAGCAATTTGTTAACTGATCTTCTGCCACAGCATTATCAGTAATCATTTAATAACCAATAACTCATTAGCATACCCACTCACAAGGTATGTAAATTTCAACTTCCCACAATTAAGAACTGTTTCCTGTGTTTACATGAGATTTTTGCTTCTCTCTAAGATTTAGTCCAAACCACGCTGTTTGACAGGTTTGACCAATGCCATTGTATTTTTGGCAAAACATTTTCCCATCCAAGGTCAGAAGATCCTTGAGTAAAAGCTATAAACACTCACAAAATCAACAAGAGTTTGCAATCTGCTCTCTTGCACAAAACTCAAGGCCACCGCCTGCACGGGCCGCCTTTTCTTTAGAGTTGGCAAACATGGCAGGGGAGCCAATGTGACAAATGCACCTCTGATCATTAAAGATGGTGAACACATGCTCCTCCATGATAAGCTGCGCCATAGTCACCACATGCTCACCCATGATAAGCACCAGGCTATAAATGATCCCGTTTGTTAATTAAGGTTTTCACCACGACTCCCCAAAGAGCCACACAGCCTTCCCAAAACATGAAGTGCAGCAGCAGAGGGCTGCTGTCAGGGCAAACCTCGGATGTTTGTGCTCTTACTGAATAATAAAAGCTTTGCTGATTTGTGTACCTGACAACCTTTTTACCGGCATCCTTCATATTCCTGACAGAAATTCTTCAACCAAGAAGTTGAAATCAGGCAGTTTCATTCTGCTTTCCATGCAGCGGCGGCACACCAGGTAGTCTGCTGATGAAACTGGCAGGCGTTGCCAGGGATGAGAAAGTGTAAATGAGGGCAGAGATGGCAGCCCGCAACTGCATTTTTATTTCACCTTTATTTGTCAGGCTGCTATAAATTGGCACTAAATGTTTTGCTTTAACTGGAATCAGATGTGTATGTATGTACACAGGTCAGTTTTCTATTTAATAGTGTAATTCTTTAATAGAGCTGGATTGATTTCAGGTTTCGCTGGTCTGCTTTGTTGTATGAGCTTAAACTATTTTGATTTAATGCAAACTGGCTGAAATTTAAAAGCAGCCTACGTCAGCAACCTGTGCCGACACCATCAAGGTGCCAAATCCAACTTATATTAAGTTAGTAATGCTATGACAATGTGATAAACATAATCATATTTACCTATAAACAGACTCATGGAGCCTTTAGTATCTGACAGGGCGTGAGCCGAGCACGGCAACATGAAGGAGATCACGTATCAGTTGAGGTGGGAGGGGGAAGAGCGGCACACGTATTGTTTGTTTTCCAGAAAGTTCATGTGGTTTTTGAGGTGACGAGGAGACATGGCAGAGTTAGTCTCTCAAGAAAGCGAGAGCCTCGCCAAGATGGCAACTTTTTGGATTTGAATCTGACGAAAGAGGTTTCCTACCAGGCCCTGAGCTACGCAGTTTTGAGCCTAACTTGTGTTGGACATCCTGTTTCTGTTTATTCCTCTTGCTTGCTTTAATTTTGCTCCAGTAGACGTTAAACAACTGATTCATTAAAGTTTAAATGAGGAATGCCTCCTTATTTCAATACAAAAACCTGATCACCAGGTAGCTTAAAGTTTCTGGTAAATGACCATCGCTAAAAACCTACTACTTGCTGTTCACAATATTGTATGTTGTTTCCTTTAAATATTCCAATTTAAAATGTTTCTCTGTTTAAAAAGAAGATGGCAAGTAGGCTACTCTTTTATCTTTTAAGTAGGTACGTCTCCAGTCTGATCTTGAGTGCACAGCTGATATTGTCATGGTTCGTGTGGACAGAGAGCTCCGGTGGTCAGACGTTTGTTTGCTGTTGGGATATGATGTCATCATGTTCCACTTGGAAGCAGCTGCCGAGTTAAGTGCAACACCTACCGGTAAAATTCGGGATACTGGTCAGGTCCGGCTCTTAATATCAAACCGGTTTGAGAATGTTTACACCGACCCAACCCTATTCTTAAAAGTACAAAAGACATGCACATCCTCTTCCACAGTGGAGCTACAAACAACAAATAGAGACCAGACTAGAAAAATGCTTTAAGGCCGTGTCTCCACTTCTAGCCTGTTGTCGGGCTGCAGCTAATGATTATTTGCTCTAGTTATTATTCCACTGATTATTAAAATTTGTGGAAATAGTGATGAAAGTCCGTCACAAGTTCTCAGTCCACAGGGCAAGATCTAAGGTCCTAACTGGATTTTCAGTGTGCTGTATGTGTTAAAAAGTCTGTTCCAATCACAGTCGTGTCCACTGCTACATTGCCCCGATGGAAATTAGAGACATGAGAAAGGGTGAGGCCCTGTGCCTGGTTTCTGTCTCATTTCTCCCCTCCAGACTAAGTGCAGACACTTAAGCTGCTTGTAACCCCAAAGGTTGACTGGTATTCAGTTAATGAGCAGTGGAGTAGTCAACATGGCAGGGCCAGTGCTCGCTCTGAAAGCATAAATAATCCTTTTATCTATACAGACGAGACGGTTTAGAATTTAGAAGGAAGAGTCTGTTTTTTTTCCACCCCGTCCTCTTTTTTATTTATTTTCTTACACTGATACCACCATACATAATACATTATTTCTCTCCACTGATGTCCCGGGACAGGTGATAAATTAATTATACCGCAAACAGATGAGACGAATGAAGAGAAAACCCTCCCCTTTCTCTCTTCCTCCCAGTTTCTGTTTCATCTTGTGCTGCTTGTATTTATTTGTATTATCTATCTTGTATTGATCTATCATCTGTATTCATCCAAGGAAAGTTGGTACCAAGAAAATAATACATCACCATTACTGAGGGAGATGGAGGGAGGAAGAGGCAGTTTAAAACATGGTGTGAGTAAGGAGGCAGTGTTACGCAGAAGAAATTGTGAGCGTATACTTGAACTGAAATCAAAATACATTTTTGCTACTAAATCAGTGTATATAGATCCTTTTTGTTTGTTGCTTACGTGGTCAAATGTTCAATGGTCATCTCCAGTGGGTGTGACTACGAGCATTCCCTGCCTTACTTTGCGATGCTGTTCATCACCTCATGTCCTAATTCAAATAATTTGGTAATACAGGGTGTGCTGAGGTTACAGAACTACACTGGTGTGGTTATTTGTTATCACATTAATGACAAGACTGTGCTGTTGACTCAAAATAATGTGAGTAAAAAGTAACGTGTTAGCAAGGGCAGCTGACTAGTTCCCACATTCCAAGTGAAATACAAATTTAACAGCATGATGGGTTCACTAAACTGTACGTATCATCTGATAATAACATGGGCTTGGGAATCTACAGACAACTCACTCATGGTACTCAGAGAACTGTTATGAAAGTACCATTAACCTTAAGTTTTTTTTCCCTTCCACAAGCCCACATACACAGCTCTAACGTCCTTTAGGCAGTAGCACACCACGGAAGTTGTCAGTGTGTCTCCTAGCAATGTCAGCTCAGTCACTTCTATTAATGGGACACCCTAAAAACGGAGTATTTCACCTGGATGGGCTTGGTTTTGCAAGACACAGCAGTGCACTCACTCTCAGCCCACGCTCTGAGTGCACAGTCATATTTTATATAAGAACCTGTGTGTACCTTTTGTAAGAATGCAAACCATGGGGCGCTGAGTAGCTCACCTGGTAGAGCAATTGCCCCATGTATAAAAGCTATGTCCTTGCCGCAGAAGCCATGGGTTCGATTCTGACCTGCAGCCTTTTGCTGCATGTCGTCCCATCTCTACTCCCCTCTACACTCAACATGTCCTATCTATGTCTTTAAATAATCTGTAAAAAAAGAATGCAAAACAAAAATCCTCAACTATTTTGCTTTGATGAAAATGCAAAGGTGGACTGAGCGTGGGCTAGTTTTATTTCTAAAGCTTGGAAAATTAGGCAATCTGAATAATACACACATACTATATAAGATTGGATTATTGGATGCATGTTGAATATAAAGGCATACAGGATATGCTTTTCATGTTTTCCCATAATTTGTATGTGAATACACTTTGGCTCCTTCAGCCAAAGTGCCCTTTCTCATCCAACCTGCCCTCTTTAAGGTCCCAGCATGCTTAGCAGCAAGCTTTGATGGAAATTACACCAAGGTGCTCCATAGGATTGGTCTATTCATGTTTTCCTGCAATTTGATTATGTATACATATTATGGGAAAACATGAATAGACCAAATGGTTGAACATTAATATACATGGAACTGATAGTCTGCCTTGTAAGACTGTTTGGGCATCTATTGATGCAAGATACTACATTGACATCAGCATACAGGCCCCCCCTATCAGAGCAGATTTTTGTTGTTGGACAGAGTTTAGTCCATCTAAATGTCAATATATTTAAGCCTTACTTAGTTGTTTATATTTTCCAGTATAACTTAATGATGGGTAAAGTGAGAATTTATCAGCATTTGGAAATCCACAGGGAAGTCTAGTCATGGTTGCAGCCGTGTCAGCAGTACAAGGAGCAAAAATCTAAGTGTATTCATATTTATGTAAATAAATGATTACGAACAATTAAAAAAAACATCTATGTCTGAGGTTACAGTTAGGCGTGAGGTTTCCCTTAGGTTTAAACTTGGGGTTAAAGCAAAAATTAGATTAATAAAAAACTCTTTGTTTTCAGTTTTGCTAGCTTATCCAAAAAGTGAAGAGACGACCTAATGTCAGCCGATGCAACCACGCGCGAGACACCCAACATTTAACGCATAGCCCTGGGTGAGGGACCAAGTTTTTAGGGAGTCCTGTCAGTTACCTCTGGAAACTTAAAAAGTGTTTTTTTAGATATGTCCAGAAACTATTATATCCTCTTCAAAATATGTAACAGTATGGGCAATACCTGCAGTAGTTGTCTCACATATAGAGCACCTCGGTGATATTTCCATCAAAGCTTGCTGCTAAGCATGCTGGGACCTAAAAGAGGGCAGGTTGGATGAGAAAGGGCACCTCGGCTGAATGAGCTGAGGAGGATGCAGTTCACAGTGCACATATTTATCTTCCATTGACTGGCTATTATCTCCAGCTTGTGCAGCACAGTCCTGCACAATAATAATAACCCCATTTCAGAGGACAGAAAGTGCAATTCATAGCATTGGAGCAGAAAAGTGCCAAATCATGTATCAGCAGCGGCGTTATTAAAGATTAATTCATTTCAATAACAAAGCCAACAGCTGAGTAATCAA
>JAPZEB010000013.1:13811597-13825562 GCA_029783705.1 Chaetodon striatus | reverse complement strand
GGGTGTAAACTGCATGGCTCTAGGGATTTTGGTTGTAGTTGCTGCACGAGGGGAGCACATTCCTCGTTCACTCGGCTCAAATTTTCCTCCACATATTCCCGGGATTCGAAGTATTAACCCTGCTACAAGCCCGCTTCTAACCTTTGGCTCAGGGTTCCCAAATACTTTCTTTGCCGATTCATCATCCTTATCTGTTAACAGCTGCACATTTGCATCCTAAGAGGCTGACTACAACATTGTGCACTTGATATCTAAGCCATGATCAGCTTTTGCCATAGCTCAGTGTAAATGTGATTGAAGGGATCACTGATAAGCCCCTTTGTAACATGTATTATATAAAGCACTGCAGAAACCTTTCTTTGCTCCCTGTCAAGTTCAACGACTGAGTGTGACGTTGCCGTCTTTCAGTCTAAATCAGGCTGTGTTTATCCTGGCATCTCAATCTGACACTGTCACCTGAAGCTGTGAGGTTGTTGTCAAAATAACTTTCCATAGGATTTCCATAGCTGTCATATGGCTCACGGTCTTCGTACAGCACAGTACTGATAATGTGTATAATGCATGTTGTGTTTTTCCATGCAAGTGCAACATTGTAGCAAACAGAGGCGGCATTTTGTTGTTTTGCGTGAGCTGACTTCGAGCTGAGGTGCTGAGCTTTTGTCTTGATGTCGTCATCAACTCATGTATTTTTCACAGTGGGCCTTGTCGTGCAGGTGTCGTATATCGTTGTTGTGCTGAGGGACCGAGGCTATTATGTTTGCTTTAATAAGTCTGCCACCAAGGCTGACGTACAGGGATGTTTGTGCAGTTTCGTCTCCACTAGACATAGAGATATCTAATAATAAGTTCCAAGGAGGATATGTTTCATGAATTAATCATGTTGTAAAGGTTGGCAGCATTGACTCAGCAACTATGTGTGTGTCATGGAATCAAAACAGTAGCTCAGGCTGCAGGTGCTGAATATTTTTTGAAATGTAGGAAGTGTTTTATTTCCCCATCAGATAGACAAAGGCTGTTAATATGATACTGGAGGTGCCACAAAACCAGCTGACAGTGGGGAAGTACCTGACTGGTGTGTGTGCCTTCACTGGGCTGCATTCATGCCTGTCCATTTTGTACACTTGCTGGCTCTCAGAAATCTCCCTCTGCCCACTCTCGCCTTTATCCGGGCTTGGAGACTGCAGTCACTCCAGAGCAGAGTGGAGAAATGATTAGCCAGCTTTTGACTGACCTTCTCCCCAGCTTAGAGGAAGCTTTAGGGGGGCCCTTGAATAGATGACAACCTCAGGGTATATGGGATTCAGTACAAACTGAAACCAGAGTAAAAGGCACACTTGCACAGTATCTGGTCAGGACTGGATTGGTTAACTGCCCTTTTGTGGACACTGCTGCTCAAGTACCAGCAGCAGCAGCCCAATGCAATAATACACCGGAGAAATAGGAAAATTCTACTTGTATCTGACCCACTTGTCTCTCAAAAGTTAAATGTGGGCCTAAAATGACTCTCCAAGGGGGGATTTGACATGCTGGCATTAATGCTCATTTAATGTCTTACTGTCATCTACTGGAAGGATCTGGGTCAAAGTCAGGGTTAGAGGGAAGGAGTACCTTGAAGATAAGTGAAATGGTGGAGGTGACAGAGGGCTTAGCAGGCTGCTCTCATACATTATGGAGCTCTCAAAGGCTTTGTGTCGCGGTCTGGTCTGGGCTACAATACGCAGGAGAGCAGCTCCTCTTATGTATCTGGTCAGTGAAATAGGTGTATTATGTATGCTGCCTCCCATTGGGGTTTGGTAAAAGCAGTGTTTCAGCATCAGTGTTTGTTTTAAGGGGAGCACCATGAGGCACAGTAATTCTGTTCTCACTTGCTAAAGCAACAGCACAACACAGCAAGCCTGTAATTGAGTATTAAAGGAATACTTCACCCCCCAAATGACTGTTTGTGTATCAGTTACTCAACCCGTGTTACGATTAATTTGTGAAGAAGACTTTGTTTTACTGGCATGCCTCGGGGAACAAAGAGTCCAAAAAAGGTGAACTTTCTTGATGAATTTAGGTTAACAGGGTCCACTTTAAACAGAAAAACTAAACTTTCAAATAACTTGTGCAGTATAATCTAGTTCTCAGTCATCCACTGGTATACTCAGTTCTTCCCTAGCAGAAGCCCCTTTCTGAACAGAAAGTAAAACTTATCTGAGCTCTATTAAAAGCCAGACTCCTCTGACAAAAATATTATTTTTACCTCTGTCTCCTAACACAGGAGAGAAGTAGCATGGTGGTGCAGTGGTTTGCACTGTCGCCTCCCAGCCAGAGATATCCCTCTTCAAACCTGCTGGCCGGCTGGGGTCCTTTTGTGTGGAGTTGCATGTGTTCCCTGTGTTAGCGTGGGTTTTCTCCAGCTTCCTCCCACAGTCTAAAGACATGCAGGTTATATTAATAGGTGACTTGAAATTACCCGTAGGTGTGAATGTGAGCATGAACGATGTTCGGTGACCTGTCCAGGGTATAACCTGCCTTGCACCCTATGTCAGCTTACATATAATGAATAAATGAACATGGGAGCTGCTGGTCTAAGACTCCCTCAGTCGCTAGTTTGTGTTATTGTTTGACTTTTGTGAATCCGAACGAACACTTTAAAACACCAAAGTCACACAATAACACAAACACACTAACTAATCAAGGCAGCGGTAGACCTGCAGCTCCCGTTTTCAGCAAGCCAAAATTATGAGGATGGACGATATTGGAGTTTTTGCTGATATCCAATATGCCGAGATGTAACAACTAATTTGGCTAAGAAATGATACCGATATCGATATATCCACTTTTTTCCCCTACCTAATTTTAGTGATCATCAAGTCTCTTCTGTAGTGGAATAAGCATCATATCATGCACGTGTACTCTTGTTGTGACGGCCCAATATTCATTCATAGTGCACAATAAGTAAAAGCATGTTGGCTGATTCCGATGTTTCATTTTAAAGCCAATATACGTGCTGATATTATTGTGAATCCCTAAAATTGACTGCCTATGTCGATGGAGTCTGGCTTTGAAGTGGGCACGGATTAAGCTTCACTTTCTGTTAAAATATTCCTTTAAGTGATATGATTAAAAAGTTACAGCAATCCAGTACACATTTGTTCTAATAGTTTACCTAAATGAGTTTAGACAAGTACTTGACCCTATTGTGTCTTTATTTTCACAAAATTGTTTCAACTTCTTGGAAAATATGTATTTAAGATGTGAGATGGAAATTTTTGTGGACAGTACAATAATTTTGGGCTTTGTGGGAGTCAGTTTCTGAAGTTTCAGTTTCACATTTTAAAAGTTTAACTAGATGATTCATAAAAACCCCTGGTCTTTTTCATGTGGGCTCATTAATTTAAAAAGCGGTGAGACATTCGGTTTCATCTGCATTGCTATAGTTGTGTGTGTCAACAGTGTGGAGGAGGTTTTACCCACCACACTGAACTACTGCTGGTGCTGTTGTTGTTCCTTGATTATACAAAGGTCCTGGGACAAACCAGGGCACAGAACACAGTGTCTTCAAGGTCAGCTGTATTTGGTGTATGAATGCGGAGGTAGAGGCAGAGTGGGATTGGGTTAATAAGTGACAGAAGGCTGCCATTTGTGAGCACATTATCACCAGTACAGAATAAATTCTTTTTTTTTTAAAAGCAACTAACTTAATTTCCACAGAGTACCAGATATTTTAGAGAAGTTTAGGGATATTTTATATTTTTAAGCTGCTTTGGAATTTTGCTGTGAAGTGTTTTATCTAAGTTGTCCACTAAATGAAACTTTTCCTCTACCAGTAAAGTATTCCTGGGCTCCTGTGCAAGTTTTTACCCAGTGCTTGGTTTATTTTGGGACACCTGATCAGACTGTGATTAGCCATTTTGTGATGTCTCTCCCTGTCTGCTTCGAGGCAAATGCAGACTAAAATATTTGTATTCTCTTTCACATACTGGGTTCATTCATTGCAGTGTTTCTTCTGATTATATCGTGGCAAATCTGATAAAAACAGGAGATAATTTAATAAATAATTGCTTAGTTTTGCATGTGTGTGTGTGTGTGTGTGTGTTGTAGTCCCACTCAGCCGCCTGTGCCTGCCTCCCGGCATATGTCTGCACTCTATAACTGTGTGTGTTTGTTTTGAAACCGGTAGCTGGCAGATCAGACGTGATTCCACTGCTTTAATTTGCGGCTCGCGTCTGCCCAGTCCCAGGAGTATCCAGCACTTATATATCTGTTCTTTCTCATCACCAACACCACCCACCGTTACCATGGTTTCACTGTTCAAATCCTTGGGTGACAATTCCTCATCAACACTCCTGACACACCAAGCTAATTATCTGACGGTTACTTACACAGACAATATGACAATCCCCACCCCTCCCATCAAACTGGCTGCTTGTGTGCCCACCTGCCTGTCTTCTCCTTTTGACTTGTGTGTGTGTATTTGCATAAATCTGATAACCCCGTGCTGCAGAAATCATTTGACGTGAAGCTGATATTAAAAGCGTAATAGCCTGAGGTCAGTGCGTGTTTGTAATTTCACACATCCTGGAAAAGAGACCTCCGGAGTCCTGCTGTAACTTTTATGTTATGGACTACGAAGTGGCAGACTCACACAGACACTAAGCAGAGCAGGAGAGAGACAGACATGCAGTAGTGTGCAGTACAGTGTGATATTGCTCTAGTTTTCTCACGGGTCCAGTTCTATGATGTCGGGCTTTGTCTAGCACTCGAGCTAAAGTGAAAGGGTAGCTGGGAGAGATAAAAGATCGGACTGTGCTGATTATTCACTTTGTAAGAGAAAAAAATGCTGATTGGTTGTCAAGAATTTCAAAGTTTGAAGGGAACACACAGAGCAAGAGGATTATGTTGATGAATATTCATGGGTATTATAATGCACCATTTATGATAGTTATGATTAGTGCTGAAACAAGTTGTCAATGGATTAGTCAGTGAACAGGAAATTAATCCACAACAACTCTGATAATGACTAATGGTTGCGGTGATTTATCAAGCAAAAATGCAAAACATTCTTAAATATGAAATTTTACAGCTTTTCTCTGTTTTCTATTGTTATCTCCACCGGGCGTAAACCTTGAAAGAATCGTGTTTGGTTTGGAGGCTGCAAGTGATCAACAAAATAATGTAGCAGAAGCATAAAGTGAAATACATTCACAGCAATTGGCTCGCCCAAAAATTACAAGCTTTACTGTCTGTTGCAGGCATGGAAATATAAAGAGAACTGTACACAGAGTTGGAGGTGTGAAGCCAAAACAGTTTGACTTCCGTGTGTGAAATTACTCCCATCTTACGCTCTACTTCCACATGATTTGGCGCAGAGAGCAGGCGCACTAGAGACTTTCGTCAGTGCGGCAACATTGAACATCCATCGAAATTTTCGGTCTCATTTTGAACTGGAGCATTTGCATATTAATTCCACACGTAATATATTATGATCCACTAAAGTTAGGCATGATACAAGATGAATAAATTCCAGTTTTTGTTGTCCTTGCCACCGTTTTTACTGTAAGGGAGTCAGGAGGAAAGCAGCTGCCTGGCAGAGATCAACGCTCTACTGAGTGCACTGTTCTAGTTTTAAATTATATATTGTTTGAGTTATGGGCTGTTGGTTAGATAAAACAAGCAATTTGAATTCTGGGAACTCTAAATAATTTTTTGATATGTCATAGAATGATTACAAAGAGGTCAAAGTGATAAAACAACTGACCTGAATTATGTATTTAGTAGCCGTTATACGCTGTAATACAGCTGCTTACTGTTTAAGTCAACACCTTATGCTTAGGAACCGAAATATATTCATACAATTATGGCTTTAAGTGTGAGATTTTACCTCGGAAGAAGAAAAACCCCCACAGTGAGACAGGTGCGATGGCACGATCAAGAGGAAAAGACATTAAACAAACACAATATAATGAGAGGTTTTCAAAAAAATGCCCCTACAAAAGAAATCAAAAGGTCAAAGCTAATATGAGAAAGTTGTCATCATTATAACAAGTTAATTGGCAGTGCTTGGTATCTCTCAGCACATTTATATCTGTCCATCCATCCCTCTGTTTTTGTTTGTTCCTGTTACATCTGATGCTGATACACACTGATGGCATCAGTCTGTCGGCTTGAGCCAGAACTTCCATTCATTCCAGATTGAAAGCTGCCCCTCCAATTACTCAAGAGAATCATCTTCAAATATTAATCAATAAGGAAAATAATCTTTAGTCGCAGCCTTATTATTAATTGATCAATCAGATTCAGAATCTGGTTTATTGCCAAGTAGGTTTTTACATACAAGGGATTTGCTTTAGTGATTTGGTGCATGACAAAAATAGTACGAGAAAATGAAAATAAAAGCAAGTACTGCAAAAATCAAGATACGTAAATATAGAATAGAAAGACATAACGAAAAAAATACTAAAAAAAATATGTCATTTATAATAGAAAAAAAACAAATACCTGCAGCTTCTAAAATGTGAAGATGTTCTGCTCTTTTTTATTTCATTGTATTATTTTTATATATTTGAATTTTGGATTAATAATGGGACAAAACAAGCAATATAAAGATGTCACCTTGGACTCTGGGCCATTTTTTAAACTGAACAGTTAGCTGATAAATAGAAAATTAATCAACAGACTAATTAGTTAGGTGCATTGCAGCAGTCTGCGTGTGTACAAGGCTTTAAAGGCAGTGCAGCAAACACACTCAGGATGATACACAAACACACACACACACACACACACACGCTAAGGCACATAACGGATAGACAGATGAGACTTGGGTCAAGGCTCGATGATCCCATTCAGTCTGTCTCAGAATAATGACATGAAAAGATGACAAGGTCATACGTGCTTGGCGCTCATGTCACATTTGGGTCCACAGGGAGTGGAGCATTTTCACTCCTGCAGGCCAGTTGTGACTGCATGTTTGCAACGGATGTGTAGATTTTGAATCAAAAACGACACCTGGCTTTGCTTTTCCCCCTCATGACTGTTTCCCCTGCATGTCCCTAATGGGTACTACAGTAAAACATGGTTAAAACCAGCCTTAATTTAATTCCACCGAGTGTTAAGTGCTAAATATTCTCGCCAAGTGGATTTCTTTGAAAGGACTGTTAGCCTTCCAGCAGTGAAATAATTGGGCTGTCATTGCATTACTGGGGTTTTTCCCAACCATCACAGGCTGGTGCAATTCTGTGAGGACTTTGCCGATTGCCACTGTGTTTTAAAAAGCTTCCTCATTGAAGGCCCCCTTTAATGTCTAGCACCAATTGGCCTCTCTATCGCTCTCCCTAGCTCTATTTTTGTCTCTATATCTCTCTCATCCCTCCCTCTGTGTGTCTGTCTCTATTTTTTTTCTGCTCTTCTGTGCCAGTGCTCAGCAAGTTCATACAACTGCTTTCATGCCTGGAGATCTGTGAAATAAACACAAATGTTGGCCTGGCTCACAGACACGCCACTGAGTGAATAATGATTACATTTTTGGGGCTGAGCTGCAGCTGAGGCAATACATTAACCAGGCTCCTTTCTGCGCCGCGGTGGGACGTCAACAAGACCATCACCATGACGACACGATGACAAAAAAAAAAAGAAAAACACTGCGCGCATTTCTCTGCTTGAATACTTTTTAACACAAGTGTGTGTGAGAACTCTCTCTGTCCTTGCAGCCATGTCAGATGTGTGCACTTATATGTGCTGCAAGTGTCAGCACAGTGTGTACAGTATGTAGCCTAATCCTCTGGGAGTGAAATTGGTGGTTGCACACACACAGCTGCAGCTAAAAGGCTCTGGCTTTGAAAAACATTACTGATCTGATGTGCAAACACTTAAGTTGTGCATTAAGGAGTTTTTAGAGAAGATTCTCTTAAAACCGTCCTTCATAAATAAGTCTAATCCCTACAGTGTCATTAGCGGAGTAAAATACTGCAGAATTTACATTCCCCAAAGCTCATACTTGACTAATTTAACTTCTCTTCCCTGTCTTTTTTTTTAATTTCAGAGGAAATCAAAGAGGAATCAGAAAAATTAAGGTAAGCAATTGATTAATTACATACCACAATAAGGCATCGAGGGTCATTTAATTGGTTTTGTTTCTCTTTCTGCATGTTCAGTCACTGTAAAATTCATGGCTCAACTGCAAGCCTCTCTGTTGCTTTCCCCTGTGTTCAGACTAGTAAAGGGGATTAGCACAGTGTGTGTGTGTGTGTGTGTGTGTGTGTGTGTGTGTGTGTGTGTGTCTGTGTCTGTGTCTGTGTGTGCGCGCGCGTGCGCAGCCTCTAGTGTGTTTTTGTTTGTGTCTCTCTGCCTGGCCTGTTCCCAACAGCCCCTTGCCTTCTCATTAATGGCTTTCTTCACGAACCCCTGCCTAATGCTCAACTTGTTTTTGAGAGTTTTGTGTGTGTGTGTGTGTGTGTGTGTGTGTTTGGTGTGCTCGTGTATGGCTGCCAAGTAACGTGGGCATGGAATGAAACATAGCATGAGTGCCACCTCTCCTCTTCCCCGTCCTCTCTCCCTCCTGCCGCTTCATTTTTATTTCCCTCTCACATTTTTATCCCTCGCCGCTTACCCTCTCTCACACACCGTCCCTCCCTTCACATTCACTGCCCATTATCTCTCTCCAACTTTTCCATTCTCTCCAAATTAGCATTACCAGTGACCAACTTCATCCAGATTTTACCCTTAAGGTTAGAACTGCTAGATCAAAGTTAGATAGGCGTATGTGCGGCCACACTCAGCTCACACAGACGCTGCCGCTTCTGGATTCATCTCAGGCACTTTACAGCTCTCACCTATTTTTCCTGTTATAAACTGAAGATGCAATAGTCTCGCAGTGCTACTCAGGAATACAAATATACTTTTTGTGTGAGCCTGCAGTCCTATTTAAATTGTTTCCCTATGTGCATTCATTCTGCAGCTCAGCTGCCAAGAGGCCAGATTTAACAAGGACATCTTTAAAATCTCAGCAGTAGGGATGGGCAAGATCCATCGCAGTATCACTCTACAAACATACATCTTGATATCATATTTGCATAGTAGATAAAAGGACCAGATGGGAATGAGCACTCAAACTTAAACACTGTGATATTCAACTTTCAGATATTGATACAAAGAGATAATGAAGAGTGCTTTAGGGAATGCTTTCAAAATAAACTGTGAAGTGAATGTAATGACCCAAATAAAGGGAACAATTAACTATTATTTTTATTAAGCTAAAACACTCAAATTTAGAAAACGCAATCACCTAACTGTAACACCACTTTTAAAGACAGGGAGACAAAAACATTTCCTAAATGCTCCACACTCAAGGTCCCGTCACCGTGAGGTTGCCAGGCAACCGGAGGAGACTCCAGGTGGTATTGATCTTCTCATCTTACTCTTGAGAGGAAAGCAAATCAGCATATTTCCCCAAAATGTTGAACTGTTCCTTCAACAGTTTCATGACAAATAAGTAAAACTTCAGCTGCTGAAGAAGACGGTGTGATACAGTTCTGTTGAAAGCTCCAGGGTAAAGAGAGTAAGGGGACCTTGAGTGGAGACAGGGGTACTTGACTGTTACCAAAGTCAAGTATGAAGCATCAAACTCAGTATTAAAGATACATGTCAACATTACTATAACCAAATACCACATAGAGCTGCAGTGATTAATTTATTCATTGATTTGTTGTCAACTATTAAAACTAATTGCCAACTAATTTGATAATCAATTAATTGGTTGGAGTGATTTTTGACAGATAAATATTCAAGATTCTTTGATTCTAGCTTCTTACATGGGAATGTTTTCTGGTTTGTTTACTCCTCAGTGACAGTAAACAGAATATCTTTGGGTTGTGGACAAAACAAGACTTTCGAGAACATTGTCTTTGCCTTTGGGAAACACTAATTGGTATTGTGAGGGTTAGAACCCACAACTCTTATTAAAGCCTATACATCCTTATATGCAAGCCTTCTCAACTGGGAGCAAGCTGCTATTTGAGGAGTGTCTTTTAACAGACAGGCTGCCCATCCCATGTTCACCAAGTTCAGGTATTCCCCCAGCCATGAATCCCCGGAGAATCAGGCTGGTTTACTCTCCTTCCAGTTTTAAAGGATTAGTCTTTTAGTAGATAAGCAATCCGGGTACACAGGAGGTTAACAGTGGCCCTTTTTATTGGGCTGCCACTAAGTCCCTTCTTTATGCCTCCTTTGCATTTTTACAAAGAATCAAATGACGGTGGCATCATTCTGCTCTAGTGTGTGACTTTAAATGGCATCCCGGCATTGCGGCATCAAAAGAGGCGTGACAGGCATGTAACACAACAGCATCTCGTCCTCTGCTCGGAGGTTAAGGAGCTCCCAGCCCTCATTAGCCCCCTTTTCACCAACATTTCCAAGAACTTTATTTTCCAGGAATTTCTTTACCTGTATGTACATTATGCAGTAAAACACTGTAACCAGAGTGTTTTACAACTGGACAGTCCCAGAGCAGATGGAATAATGAAAATTGATTGCCACATTTGTGCCAGCATAAATCTTGGCTTTTGTCGTCCATCTTGAATAATCTTTAATTCATGATTTATGATTACCTTATTTAAGATTTTTTTGTTATTCACTAAAGAAAGATATGTGTCCTATTTGCGATGCCATTAAAATAACAAAATGTTAGGAAAAGTGAATCCAGTATGTTGTTATGCCGTTTTAAGAGTTTTATTTGGATAATTATCAGGATAATATTGTGAATCACAATTATTTTAGCTTAAAAAATTGTGGCATTCAATTTTCATATCATCCTATGCCTATTTACTGCCACACAAATCCGTCTTCTCCTTCATGACATAACCCGTGCCGCCTCAAATGAAGCACCCCACGACGGCACCAGGGAGTCGTACATGCAGACCTTGCTGTCTGACTAAAACCCAGTTAATGGCTGTATTATATTTTATAAGCAGGCTAAGTCTGACGTTGGGCTGATTATGAGGGAGAGAGCAGGCCAGCTGACATTAAGCAGGGAGTCCAGGAATAAGCCAGAGGAGAGGAGCTCCCTGCAGACACACTCACACACACACACAGACACAGCACAATAGCCGAGAGAGATGGAGGCTGGGTCAGACCGTACAGATGAGCCAGCCGAGTGCTCTTTGCTGAATCACAGCTCTCCACTTTGATCTTGTCGTCCAAAAGGTTTTGAGAATGATGAGAAGGCTTTTAAACGGATTCACCTTTTTTTCCATAATTTCTGTTTATATAATTGTATCATAGCTTTTTCCCCGCTCTAGTGTCTATTTAATTTGGGGTACTTTACGCCTGTCTCCTCTTTTGTTTTCAGATAGCTCTTGTAATTTCTTCCTTAACCAAGCTCTTCACTCTTCCTCCCTTCTTGTTTCTCTCCATGATCTCTTGATCTCACTCTAATTCCTCTTTAATACATGCTACTCGATGCCTGCTTCCTCTTTTGATTTATATTTTCTCCCTCTCCCCCTCCTTTACAAGGCACTTCTTCTGTTTTTCTCGACGACTGTGCCCTGCTGTGAGGTCGTCCCTCTAAAAAGAGCTGAAGTCATCCTTTTTCATTGCCAAGACATAAACAATGCAACCCCTCCTGCTCTATCTGTTCCCCTCCTTCCATCTTTTGCCCCCACCTCCCTCCCTCCCTTTCTATTTTCCTCTCGTATTCCAGCCAGTGCAGTCTGGGTGTGGTGTTTGTACTTGGGGATGCTGTAGACACATGGCTGCTGAAAGCAATGGTCCATATTTTATGTCTGAGTCTCTGGTCTTAAAAAATTCAGAAAAAAATCGCTGTATCGTTTGAGTTAAGGCCAGGAGATGCTTTGTCAGCATGAGCACAAGGCTAAGCCTGAATAACAAACCTCTGGGATTAGTACCCCTCCCTAAGAGAGATCAAGTGAAAAATTTGAAGCAGTCAGGCTCTACATTAAATTCACTGTAATAAAGATTTTGTTACTCTGCATTTTCCTCGGGGAGCAGGATGCAGGGCAACACGTCAGAGGCTGTTCTCCCCAGTGAAACATGCCATTCTTTGCACTCACTTCTTTAATGCTCTGTTAGTCAAGGGGAGTGTGAGTGTGTCAGGCTGATTTTTGAGCCCTCCTTCTTTTCAAGTGACTCCAGCTGACAGACTGGACCGTGTGATCGCTGTGTTTATCTCACAGTCTCTATCTCTTCTTTTTTTTCTCTATTGTTCCTTCCTAGTCCGCCCAGTGGAGATGGCAAATCGGGTTCCAGCACTTTACCGCCAATCAAATCAAAGACCAACTTCATTGAAGCCGACAAGTACTTCTTGCCGTTTGAGCTGGCATGTCAGTCCAAATGTCCCCGCATCGTCATCACCTCGCTCGACTGTTTACAGGTCAGTGGCAGGACAAGTTGGACTGCAGAGCCCCAAATTTTTACTCTGAGATCTTATGCCTAACTCAAGCAAGTCATGTTGAGAGACAGCCAAAAAAGTAGTAGTATCTCAAAAGGTAATTGTACAGAAAGTGACATGACACATAATCCCAATGTTTACACGTTTCTCACCTGTAGAAGCTGATAGCGTACGGCCACCTGACAGGCAGCGCCCCGGACAGCACAGCCCCGGGCAAGAAGCTCATCGACAGGATCATCGAGACCATCTGCGCTTGTTTCCAAGGGCCGCAGACTGATGAGGGCGTGCAACTACAGATTATTAAGGTGTGCTGCTGTCCTGGTCTTCTTAAATGTCACAGCTCATTACGCAGATACCTTAGATCGCTTTAACTCAGCATCACATTTATAATGTTTCTCAAAAGCAGATCACTGTATCTCTGTATTACTTTGATATGAGTCGGTTTAATATTTTATTTCACCACACTACAAGTAGCTGCTTTTGAAGGCAAACATAGTTTTCGCTTATGAATTGATATGTCATTTGAAAAGACTAATTTAGCTGGTGTGTAATTATGGTATACTTGTGATGATTTACAGGGAGACAGTGAGCCGTATGATCTGGTTTAAGATGAGGCATACTTAAATCATCATTTTGATTCCTCTAATTTGATGTTTCTGGTCTGTTTTCTTTCTATCAGGGCTGTTTCGACAAAATAATGTATGTAGAAGTACTAAAAATGTTTGAAAGTGATGCAGCTACCCACGTTTTGTATTTCTATAATTATGTTATCGATATTTTTGTGAAGAAATCGATACCAAATGAGTAGCTTGTGAGTATCGATCCAGTAGTATCGATCTGCCCATCCCTCCTGGATGTTTATCCTGGAAGCTGAATGGTTTTTTGGTGTTCTTTTGTAGTGCTGCTTTATGGCGGGGAGTCCTCAAAGAAACACATATTTAAGAATACGCTCACGTCTTAAATAACTTCCCTTAGAAGTACAATCTGCTAGTAATTCACACAGTGTCATGAAAGTATTATCCAGGTCCTGAGAAGTTAAAACTAGGCAAAAGACTCAGGACTGTTTTTGCACATGACACTGACGTGTAAAATTTCCAGAGCAGTTATGGAGTGAGGCACATGTGTGAAAACGCCTTTGAGATATTGACATTTGACAAATGGTGAGGTTAGATGTTTAAGCTTTTCCATGGCCCATCTGGAAAACTTGAAAGTAACTTTGTCATGATAAAACATTCTTGTAAAGCACTGTAAAGTAAGCCACAAATAATTGTGTCTTAAAATGTAAAGTCTTACAAGTCTGCTGAAGAGGTGCTACCTGAACAGGCACAAAACAGTACAGGTACATTGATAATTTGGGCCAATGAAAGGCAGCTACAAGAGCAGCATTAAAACAGAAGACTCACTTTTTCAAACTTTAGATTATTAAAAAGAAAACCACACACCCTTAGGATCCTTTTACACCTGCCCTGTTTGGTTTGGTGCGGTTTGTTTGTGGTGAGAACTTGTTCCGACCTCAATCCGAACCAACTGCAGTCACATGACACATTGTTTGGGTTAAACATGAGCATGTTACAGTCCTG
>JAPZEB010000013.1:13787127-13798245 GCA_029783705.1 Chaetodon striatus | reverse complement strand
AATTGAAGCATTTCAAGTTAAAAGTCCAATTTTCTAATGTTATAAATCTTTAAAAGCATAATAATTTCATTTTACTTTATACTTGCACTTAACCTGTTGGCAAAATATAGATCAACGTAACTCTAATTTACCTCTGCCGATGCTTAAATAAGTAAAAGATTATTTGTCCAAAAATCTGTCCTAAGTTTGGTTAAAAGGTGTCTCGAATGGTCTTGAAAAGCATTACATTTAACTGTCAGAAACATGTAGACACTCTGATGCATCTTCATAGAGTTGGTGCACTGACAATCTTTGATGTAATATACAAATACAATTTCTCTCGGTCACGTCTAAATTCCTTTGCCTGAAATTCTGAGGAATGTCTCTGCATGTCTCAGTCAGGACCTGCAGCTTGCACTCTGAATTTTTCAGTTTTCTTTGTCTCTCTGCCGTTGTTCTGCCCACTGTGTTCTTGGCGCAAAGGCAACATTTATACTGATTACAATGAGATGCAAAAGAAAGGGCAAATTGCACTCAGCTACACAACTTTGTGGGCGTGTTTGTGCTGTAGTATCATCAGCGCAGTATCTTTTGTGAATCAGCTTTTGAGATGGTGCAGGTAGCGTTACTACGTCATGCTCAATTCATGGTGCTATCCATTTTTTTGTGAGTTAGCTCCTCAGTCTTCTCTCCTGGTTTGCAGAGCTATGGGTAATGTAGTTTTTTTTTTATAAAACCCTTTGGATTTAGATTTATTTATGCATCCTATTACCACTACTTCACATTTAAATGACAATAATATGCGTAGAGTATTTTACTTTCAACAGTTTCTGATAAACTTGTGTCATATTTACCAGTAACTATTGTTTCTCTTTTGTATTTCTTGCTCTATAGACCATTTACCATGAGGATGCAATTGTAATGTTTTGACAGACGTAGTCCGTTTCAGGGGAAAAATGTCCATATTTTTGGGCACTTGCAGAAGCAGTCGAGACACATTTTCGTTGTGCCACATAAATCCTACTTTGTCTGCTCGCCAGAGATGGAAGACATTGCAGTGAAGCAGCCAATCTCAGCATATAAAGTAGCTGAAAGTATGTTTTTTTGAGCTCCAGTTTTTCTGTCCTGCTGCTGCAGAGAAAACAGTTCAGACAAGCTGAGGCTCCACACGCAGAGGAGCTTTGATTTAGTTGCCCTAGCATTTCTTTGATGGCTGTTGAAGATTTTAACTCTCAGATGGAGAAACATAGTGTGATGTGGTCTCAGTGTGCATTACGCGTCTGCTTCTTTGAGGCGTAACTTTTCTTGAAGGACAGATAATTTCCCTATAAGTACTCGGTTATAGCGAGACTTCTTTGTTTTTGTCTCGCTGGGTGTATGGTACGTCTGAAATGTTAATGCTCATCCGATTGGACAATGTGTTCTCAGAGTCTTGAGCAGATGGCTGGAAAAAATCCCTCAAGTTGTTTTATGTAGGAGCCAGCTTTGTTCCCAAAGGGCTGGGATACACAATACAGTGCAAGAGCTAAAGATACAGACATGGACCTGCTTACTATGCACAAAAATACACACTGTCAGTCTTTATCAATCATCATGCCCTTCCCTATTGAAATATTCAGACTGACTTCCTGATAATACCACTAATGTGTCTTATACTTCTTTCCTTCTGACTTTACACGAATAGTTTTAATAATGTTACTGATGAAGCTGAGCAAAACACTGCTTGAACTTCTTCCTCTTCTCTCCGCCTGCCTCAGGTCCCATGAGCTGCGGTCGAAGGTCTTGTCCCTCCAGCTGCTCCTGTCCATCCTGCAGAACGCCGGGCCCATCTTCAAGACTAACGAGATGTTCATCAACGCCATCAAGCAGTACCTGTGTGTGGCCCTGTCCAAGAACGGCGTCTCTTCCGTGCCTGAGGTCTTCGAACTCTCGCTCTCCATTTTCCTCACTCTGCTCTCCCACTTCAAAACGCACCTCAAGATGCAAATCGAGGTAACGTATTCACGGCAGCATCTTGTGTCTATTAAGAACATTTCAGGTTTTTGGTGACAGTTTTTCAGACTGAAAGTGTGACGGTAAAGAAAGTAATTTCTTTGCTGACGCCGTGAGCAGACCTTAACGTGATGAAATCACAGGAGACACATTTTTCAGGGTTTTTCAGGCTCCACACCTGACGTACTACTTCTGACCTACTACAGACTATAACTCAACACTTCACGCAGCTGCTTCACAGTAATCAGATATCTCCGCTGGAAAGCTTTTAACGTGATGCAGTGAAGGTCGTCCACACTACCAAAACACACACTTGCTTTCCGACAACAGTTACCTGCTGCTCTTCAGCAGTGTGCTCTCCATGTGTTCGATTTTTTTCTTTTCATTTTCTCCGCAGCTCTATTTCGATTCATATATGCAGGGAAAAACCGGATAAACCAGTTGGCTAATTACAGTTGCTATATTTATATATCCACCCACCACTTCTTGATGGAAACAACAGTTTCACACCTTCTCTGGCAGCTGACAGTCTTCCAGACTCAAGAGGAAAGATTGCACAAATACTAAAAGGCAACAGATTACAAATGCAGTTTAAAATTGTTCATTTAAGTTTCCACCAATGTGTGCTGGAGAGTTTCCCTGTCGAAGAACACCACACACTGTGATACCAACAGTCTGACTCCATCTCTCAATGCAGCAGGCAGCTGACACAAATGATGTATGGGAGATGTGGTTTCTCACAGAGTGCTGTAACATTCTTCCACTTCGGTGCAATTGAGAGCTGCACTATGACCTCCTTTCTGCTGCCCACAGTTTATTGTTCTGTTTGAGTTGGTTCAAAGTTTCTAACGCATGACGTGACCACCCGCTGTATTTGCTGTGTCCACTGAAGGAAAACTCATGTGGGCTCCTGCAGGGTATTGTGTGTACTTGTGTTGTTCATGCAGGCAGCTGATGGTGTTTACGCCTCTCCTAACTTTGTCCGCAGGTGTTCTTCAAGGAGATTTTCCTGTATATTCTTGAGACATCCACAAGCTCCTATGACCACAAGTGGATGGTCATACAAACCCTCACTAGAATATGCGCAGGTTTGGGTCTCTAAATTCTTATTTTTTTCCATTTTTTTGATGTTTTGCAAAATATACATCAGCAAAATGTGTTTAATATCTTATTTTTTTAACTTTTAGTCAATTTTAAAGGGAACCTATTATGGTCATTTTCAGATTCATGCTTTTAGGTTCCTACTAGAACAAGTTTACGTGCTTTAATGTTCAAAAATCACTTTAATGTCCTCATATTGTCTGTGCTGGAACACCTGTAGTCACCCTCTCTTTAATTCCCCCTTCTGAAAAAGCCCAGTCTGTTCTTATTGGGCCCGCTGTATCTCTGCGTCTCTGCATCATCATGGCAGCAGGGGAATGACTAGCGGCATGTTTCTACCGTGAAAAGTCACCAATAAAAGCTTCTTAACTGAAATCTTCATAATCACATATGTTCCAGCAGGAATATGATTCAAAAGCAGAAAGAAATTAACAACATCGGCAACCCAAGATTCATGTTTATTCCTAATGTTAGCATGTAGCTACATGTTGCCACGTACTTGTAGTCGGGGGAATGATTGTAACGAAGTGTAGCCAGGACCAATGAAAGCTTCTAAACCGAAATCTTCACAACAGGACATGTTTCCAGCAGGAAAATGATTCAAAATGGGGAAGAAATTAATCTAATGACATCAGAAACCAAGATTACCCTGACGTTAGCATGTAGCTAACACTTCCAGTAGCGTGCCTGGAGCAGATGAGTATATAAAAAACTCTGTCATGAGCTGACGTCAGGTTGTCCGGCCACATTTAAATGCATCTGACATTGTAACATCATATACACAGTATATGACAGAAGAAAAAGAGAAGCATAATAGGTCCCCTTTGATGATGATAATAAACCTATAATCATTCATGCTTGTTCAGACTCAATAAAAGCTTTGTGCACAGTCTGTGTTTGTGTCATTGATTCTCACTGATGAACTCCATCTGTCTCTCTCAGATGCCCAGAGTGTGGTGGACATCTACGTCAACTATGATTGTGACTTGAATGCTGCTAACATATTTGAGCGGTTGGTCAACGACCTGTCGAAAATCGCGCAGGGTCGCGGAGGCCATGAACTCGGCACAACACCGCTACAGGTGACTTTTTTTTCTTTCTTTTTCCAAACTCCTAGCTTTATTTAGTATTCATTTTTACAGGGGTCAAAGAAGCATTTTCCTGTTACAATCATTTTAAATACCGTAATATTTTTTGTGTCCCCTTCTAGGAGCTGACCCTGAGAAAGAAAGGCCTTGAATGTCTAGTGTCCATCCTGAAGTGTATGGTAGAATGGAGTAAAGACCAATATGTCAACCCCAATTCCCAGACCAGCCTTGGTAAGACACGCTGAACATGAATGTGATTTATCAAGATTTATCATTTCTGGCAGCATTCAAATGCAAAATGAATACTATAGACATGAATATTACCTTTCTGTTCATTCTGATTATATATGCTATGTTTGTATTTTAATCTCGATCAATGGAAAGAGGAATTAAACACACATGAAATTATCTCTTATTTCTAATGATACCAAAACGTTATCAGAAGTGAATTTACGTTCAGAGCTTAAATACAGTTGGTACTTGCTGGAATTGTTTGTGTACCTGCAATATTACTCTTTGTTGGTTTTGCCCATAAAACCCCAGACTGTTGTTTTTCCTCAAGAGTCTGTGGAGAGTTGAACTTGTGTTGTGGAAAGTGTGTGTCAGAGATGAGACTGCCAAGGTTATAACCAGACTTTCCCCTCATCGGCCCGGTTTTTGGCAGCAGTTCATCATCGAGGTTAACCGGGGTTAGCGATAAAGCCCACATCTATCAGCTCGGTTGCAATCAGTTGTTGGATTGACAGTTGGCATTCATCAGGGGAAGCTACCGCTCAGAGGAGGAAAGCGAGCATTCGTCAGCTCAGCTCCAGCCAGAGGAGGTAGTGAGGTAATGCCCACAGGCCAGCGCAGACAGGCTAATCCAGAAGGTTTAGTCTTAAACAGAGCGATACCTGAAGCCGAGCCGTGATGAAACGCCCGTCTACAACATACACAGCACATTCTGTGTGTGAGACTGGCCTCTGGGTCTTTTGCACACAGGAGGATTTCTGTTGTTTTCCAAAGGAGGAGCGCAACATAAGGAGCAAGTGCAACTTTGTGAAACGGCTGGAAAAGATATCCCACAAGCCCCTGGAACTATCCACAGGCTAGCCTCAGGCTAAGCTGTCAAGGCTAACCAGCAGAGGCAGTTGTGTTAACTCGCGGGGACGTTATCTTGCCAGAGTTATGATGAGTCATTAGTAATCTAGCAGGAGCTCATGGGTCAAGGTTTAAATGTTGAATGTTAAACTCACCCTGCTGGCTGTTGGGGATTTCAGACGAAGACTTTTTTTCTTCCTTGTGATAATATTTATGATTACAGTATATCACCTTCACTCTTTCAACTGTCCCTTGTTGTGTCATTTTCTCCCCTTTTTGTATGTCTTCAAAGCAAGAGCAGGTAATACTGGTAGAAAAGTAAAGAGTTTTTGCTAGAACGTGTTGCTGTGATGAGAATCTTTTGTTTTAAACATGTTGTGTCTGTAGCTTTAGATGATTGGTTCTCGTCCTGCATAATAAAACCTGTGTTGTTTGTAGGGTTACACACTTATATTGTAACCAGAACCATGTATGTTTGCATTAATTAAACTAATGGTAGAAACACTTTTTCTGAATTTGAAAACTATCAGTATATTATGAAGTATTTCTCCAGTACACATCTTAAAGGAGCAGTGTGTAGGATTTAGTGGCATCTAGCAAACTACGTGTGCGAAGTATGACCTCCTGGTTAGATTTCTGTCAGCGTTCTCTGTTCAGGACGTTTTTACTGGGAGCCAAAATATCCGCAGAGGTCTCTTCCTCTTTAAAATAAACAGACCAGGTTATTAAAACTGGTATAAAACTGTATAAATGTAATACAGCAGTGTTTTTCTGATGCTGTTCGACTCATAGGAGACAGGCCGCTATCCCATCACCTGCTAATGTGTGCTCACCTTTTTACTCTGATAATTTAAGAACCAGATGCTCAGGAGGTTTTTAATGGGAGCCATATTATCTGCAGAGGTCTCTTACTCTGCAAAACAAATGGACCCAGTGATTTTAAATTGGTAAAAACACTGAATAAAATAGTTTCATGTTAAAAATCTGTTTTTCTGAAGCTGTTTGGCTTGTCGCAGAGAGGCTGCTAACTACGGTGACCAATACAAAAACGCGAACAGCCCTAGAGCCAGTGTTTGGTTTGTCCATTTCGGACTACTGTAGAATCATGACATAACAACATGGTGAACTCTATGGACGAGGAACTGCTCCCAATATAGACAGAATGAACACGATTCTTATTTTCAGGTGATTATACACTAAAGAAATCATATTAATTATATTATATTCCATCTCTGGCAATATATCCTCCTAAATCCTACACACTGAACCTTTAAACTTTCATGTAATTTTCCCCTCTTCCCTTTTTGTATTCCTCTATATACCTACCTAACTATACCTATTCTGTATACATTCCTCTCTCGACACTAAGACTAAGCCTGAGAATGGGGAGTACGTTGCCAGCTCACATTACGGTGACACTGTCGTGAATGTTTTAAAGAGTTTCCGATGGGTAATCAGACGCCTAGCCCCTAGCACAGGGTTACAGGGTGGACCCGCTCCAGCAGCAGCAGCAGTAGATCCCTGAGCTCGTCTCAGGCAGGCTTTAAAAAAAAACACTTCTCTTGGCCTCTTAATTCCGGCTGCTTCCTCTTTGACTGCCTGGAGCTTTTTTAGATAACCCACCTTTTGTAAAATCCTCCCCTCACACCCTGCCGTGCACCTGCTCTGTGTGAATAAGTGTGTGTTTTTTTGGAGTTCGTTAGGCTGCCGTCTTGTGTGCATGTGAGTAACACCAGCCTGCATACCCTCCCTGCCAACAACAATCATTAATAAGGCCTCAGGGTCATTTTGCTCTCTGTGTTGAAGTTTCCCCTTTCAATTACTGAAGTCTCTCTCCCGCAGTACTAGCTTTAAGTTAGCTCATTTTTTAAGCCCCCAGGCTGAGTTTGTGCCAGCGACAGAGTTTCAATTAAAAGCTCTCACCTTTTTTTCAACAGTTCCAGGGGGTTGCCTCTTACAGTAACAATAGAAACACTTGGTTTATTTCCACTTGTCTGTCATCCCTTCTGGGTTTTTTAATGTGGTGTTTTTTGCTCTCCAGGTCAGGAGAAACCGTCAGAACAGGAGAGTACAGAGACCAAGGCCCCAGAGACTATAAACCGCTATGGGAGCATTAACTCTCTGGACTCCACGGCCTCGTCTGGCATCGGCAGCTACAGCACCCAGATGTCTGGGACTGACAACCCCGAGCAGTTTGAGGTCCTCAAACAGCAAAAGGAGATCATCGAGCAAGGCATTGACCTGTGAGTGTCACTGACCACGCTTACATTAAGCATTTCATCTTGTTGTTTGTGTAATGCCGCATAGGCTACATATCCTCTGTGTCTCTGCATCCTGCACAGGTTCAACAAGAAACCAAAGAGAGGAATCCAGTACCTTCAAGAGCAAGGCATGCTGGGTACAACCCCAGAGGATCTTGCTCAGTTCTTGCACCAGGAAGAGAGGCTTGACTCGGTAACAATTCAACTTGTTTTTATTCGATTTCGCAGCTAAAGCCAAGTGCTGCTTACAAAACAGAACATGAGAGTGCACAAACTACACAACTAATCTCAGACAAGGTGAAGTGATAACAAGATTATTCCACTTGGGGAAATCCGAGAGCGGGAAGAGCCTGATGATCATGTTGTAGATTGAAACATTGCCTTAAAGAGAGAAAAAGAGAAATAGACTATTTATTTGGAGCTGAAGAGTGTGCAGACCTTTTTGACCTGCACAATTGGTCCCTCTTCTGAACTCTTCTGAATGATTGCACTATTCAACAAAGACATGTGACAAGTCACTGTGGGGCAAATGTTTAGCAGATGTGATGCATCCATCCCCAAACACGTGCCACGTAGGTATGAAACAGAAACATACACAAACACTATTTTTCACTTTGTGTTATACAGTGTTCATAGTTTGGGCTGGCACACGGCTCTCACCTCAGATGTCACAAGCAAATATAAAGGTTTCCAGCCAAAATGGTGGTGGCTAACAGTGCGGTGCTAACAGTGGCAACAGCACTGACACAGCAAACAGTGTTAGTGGGGGTTAGCTCATATTACCAGGGTGACCTGAGGGGTAACGGCAGGGTGGGCATTATGCTTCTGCGACAAGCCACATATCAGACTAATGGCCCTTTCAGGCACAATGCGACAGCTGCACCACTGCGCTCGGAAACCCATTATTTCCTGTTGCTTGCGCTGTGCCACGATAGTTTTTAAACTCTCTGGCAAGTGAAGCTCAAACCAAAAAAAGGGCCCTAACTACTAACTACCGACAAAACTTACAGTGCAATCACACAGCAGTGCTCATACCATCCTGTATGAACCCTATGTGATGATCAATGCAGGCGTGCAATTCAGGAGAGGCAAACCAGGAAAATGTCTTGCCCCCCCAAAAATTAAGAAAAGGGGCCCCTTATAGCCGCTCCTATTGGCACATTTTGCAGTGACGATTATAAACCTCCCCAAAAAACCCTAAGTGGGGCTCCTTTAGCTACAGTATGACCTTGAGGGGTGTATTTTCCTTGGGCCCTCCAGAGTCTAGGATCATCACTGCACCAGTGTCATCTCCAGTCTCCGCCTTTATGCCCACTTGAGGGCTTTTGTCTGGGGCAGGTAAATCATGGCATAAGTCTTGTAGTCTGCACTAGCTTTAATGGACAGTAGACAGCATATTCTCTCCAGCACCTTTGTTGGGTTTGTTTGTGGAGACTTCCTAAAGAAAATAAGCGTCTACCAGCTAAAGTAAAAATCTTGGCAAATAAAATGAACGGCCAGTCCAGTTTAACAGACTCTGCACCTTCTGCCTTTTGCCTCAGCCAGCCAAACCCCACAGAAGCCACAGAGTAATCTAATGTCTGTCCACCAGCAGCGTAAATGTTAATGAGGAGCACACTCGCTTTGATTGGACAGCCTCGAGGGTGTCTGTGCGCAGCGGTAATCAGCATTAAAGAGTGTTCATAACATCTGGTTAGAAACAAGGGCCCTTAGATGCAGTGGCTCCGTGGCAGAGGCAAACGGAGTGAATAAACATGAAAGTCTAACCTGTATTTATGTAATTCACGCTGACTGAACAGGCAGACAAATATGTTGCTCTTTTACCGTGTTGAAATCAATTTTCTTTGTCTGCTTTTACCTCTTTAAGATGAGAGAAATGTTAGTTGAAGAGCAACTTATTGCAATTCCAGGGAGAGCGTGGAGCACTAAGTCAGTTCCAACCAAATTGGACACATGGGGTGTAACAGCGCAGCCTTTCCAATCTTTTGGCAGGCTTTTCTGTCTTGTTCTAATTTGTATGCTACATTGAAGTATGTTAAAGTAAAACTGACCTCTAACTTTTGCTCCGCCAGACTCAAGTGGGAGAATTCCTCGGGGATAATGACCGTTTCAATAAAGAGGTGATGTACGCCTACGTGGATCAAATGGACTTCCAGGGCAAAGACTTTGTTTCTGCACTACGCATGTTCCTAGAGGGTTTTCGGCTCCCCGGGGAGGCCCAGAAGATTGACCGGCTCATGGAGAAATTTGCAGCGAGATATCTGGAATGCAATCAGGGGTGAGTTTTCATCTCTGGCTGGAAAATCCTGCCTATGGAAATAGCTGAATTTGATTTAACATGACCCACATACAACATGCTGCTATTAATATGCATTCTGCCTTTCCCTACCCTCCTCTTCCCTTCAATTTTCCAGGCAAACCCTCTTTGCCAGCGCTGACACCGCATACGTCCTTGCCTACTCGATCATTATGTTGACAACAGACCTTCACAGTCCACAGGTAAGCACTCCACCTCAGCGAGGCGGCAGCCTTTGGGAATGTTCTGACAGCAGTCATTCCCTCAGATATTAGTGCAGCATAAATCACCCGGATTGCACGAGCAGCTTTTGACCCGTATCCTTGTTGTCGTCTGCAAAGGTGAAGAATAAAATGACAAAAGAGCAATACATCAAGATGAACCGCGGCATAAATGACAGCAAAGATCTGCCTGAGGAATATCTCTCTGCCATCTACGACGAGATTGCGGGCAAAAAGATCGCCATGAAGGAGACAAAGGAGCTCACCATGAAATCCAACAAGCAGAGTGAGTTGTGCTGCTATGGGATGTCTCAAAGACGTAATTAATTCTCGAGCTAGGATATCAGTTATTATCCAGAGCTGTGTACTTGATGTCTTTGTTAGGCTGAGATGATTAATTGATTAGTTGTCAACTATTAAATTAATCGCCAACAAATTGATCAATAATCGTTTTAAGCAATTTTTAAAAACTCAGAACTCTTTGATTCCAGCTTCTTAAATGTGAATAGTTTCTGGTATCTTAATTCCTCTATGACAGTAGACTGAATATCTTTGGGTTGTTGATAAAGACAAACACTGATTGACATTGTTCATAATTTTCTGTCATTTTATAGATCAAACAACTAATGGAGAAAATAATCAACAGAGTAATCAACAATGAAACTAATCAATAGTTACAGCACTAGGCTTTGCTGTGATGGTTTTGAATTAGACTTACCACTGTGAGCAGACAGCACACACGGAGCAGAGACATTACAAAAACAACTGTGAATGGAAGAATTATGTGCAGTGCTGGAACTCTTTTTGAAGCCTAATGAAAATATACAATAGACAGTACATTGACTTGTTTGTTTACCATCAGTTGTTTGGTGAAAAACACTTCAATGACTGGCTTAAAAATTCAATGAGGCATGAAGAGACCCATTGTCACTTTTTGTCTCTCGATAATTCAGTCTCCTTTTGACACTGCAGAGCTTTTCAGATGAAATGCTGCAATGCTTTTTCTTGCTGAGATTGTTTGGTTGCTGTGAAAAGCTCTTAGTGTGTGTGACTGTGTGTATTTGTGTGTTCTTGCTCAGGTGTGGCCAGCGAGAAGCAGC
>JAPZEB010000013.1:13734415-13756304 GCA_029783705.1 Chaetodon striatus | reverse complement strand
CGCAGTCCTCATAAACTTATCGACCCAGGTGGGACTTGAACCCACAATCCCCAGCTCCGGAGGCTGATGCCTTATCAATTAGGCCACTGGGCCACTTCCATCTTCCCATATAAACCCTTGCACCTAGTTAATAAGTTTTGACACATCTGCAAGCCTGACAGCAATTGCCATGAGACACAGAGCCCTGTGCAATCAACAGTTCACTGCACTGCTGTACATTTACTCTGTTGGTGTTGTTGTGATCAAGTTACATCATGCCAGGGGAGGTCCCATCTTGATGACTATGGAGAGCTACTTGCTTCCTGTTATGTCAGACTCAGGGACACACACACAAAAATGTATTCAAGTGAGTACCCACCGGGGCACACAGAAACACACAGACACACACCTGAACAGATGTTTTCTCCTCAATAGGTAAGGAGGAACCCTGGGGTTGCTCACAAGGTTCACTAGTTTTTAGATCCTTTTTCTAGGAAAAGAGCATTACAACAAAGGACAGGATGGTGAGTCTGCAAAATGCAGCAGAGGAGCAACATAGTGAAACCTATCTTATTGATGGTTTTCAAATACATCATCAGACCTGGGCAGCATAGTGTTTGTAGTCCTGTTGAAGCTCCAGCTGAAGCTTCTTCTTCTTTCTTTCATATTCATTTCCCAGCGGCAAACTTAAGCCTAAACCTGGAAAGTAACAAATATATAACACAAATTGTACGACATATATCTATGCTCAAATAATATTATCTGTTAAATATTTTAAACTTGCACAATACCTCTGTCTGGATTAGGGGACATTCTTAGTACTGCTGATGCTGGAGGCATATCCACAGTGTTGTTACCAGTCCTTTACTGTGGAGAACATTCATGAAATCGGTATATTTGCTTTTTAAAACAACAACATGGTTATCATTAGAGACTGATACTTCACATACCTCGATTTGAATTCATGAATGGTGTATCACACTTCAGTGATGATATATCTTTGGGTGTTTCCTCTTCATGCTCCTCGAAAAACGTCCCATCTTTCGTCCATTAATTACTGTGTACACAAAAGTTCAGCTTAAACTCTGCCCTGTCCATAGAAGTCATACATAACATTATAATGTACAATATTATCACATTTGCAGACCAAAAAGTGACAAATGTTCCTGTGTAGGTTTCCAGCATGGCGCTAAGCATCATTCCGTTGCTACAGGCAACCATGACACAAAGGTCCTCCCAGGAGAGGCTAACTAACCTAGCTAACATGAAGACTGCAAAACATGGAAAATATATCTAAGACACGTAAAACTCGTTGGCTAATTGTTTACAAATTACCTTGTAAATATGGCTTTTGGTGTAGTTGGCTGCTCAAGTGGTTTTAACATTATAAACATCAGCTGAAATCAAGTTTACTCGCTACAACAAACCTACAACAAACGATAGAAATAAAGTACCAACGAGCCTTAGTAGCCCTTTGAGCTTTGCTTATGGGCTTTGTCGCGTATACCTTAGTTTAATTAATGAATATTAGCTGCATTTTTGTCGAATGGTCTAATACCTTAGCCCTCACTTCAGTACAGTGCCAAAAAACTAAAGGCAGAGACCTTCATCATCTTCATTTCTGAAAAGCGCCGCTAGATGTCAGTGCGTCACCAACGGTTAGTTGTCGTCTTCCCGGGACTAAACCATGTATGCTGGTAGAGGGGTGATTGTACTTTAATATGACTAGTAGATACGGTAAAAAAAAAATTGCTTCAGGTGGAATATCATTGTTATATTTTTTAAATTCAGTTTCAATTTCAAAATACTTTATAAACCATATAAACATATTACTGTCATGTTCGCTAACATTGTGACATTGTGATTCCACTTTGGTATTTTGGTATCACCCACTGTCATGGCTCCCTGAGCAAGTGGATATTTAACGTTAGCTCCGTTATGGTAACAATATCTAAATCTTTGGAGAAACAGTATTTCTTCGCGCACAGGTGCAGAAATCGGGGTTTTAACGAGTCGGGGTTGTTTTTCTTAGATAACTGATCATGGCGGGGAGTAGCACAGCTCAGAAAACATGGGAGCTATCGAACAGCATGCAGGAAGTTCAGAGCATAGACGAAATTTACAAATATGACAAAAAGCAACAACAAGAAATCCTCGCTGCGAAGCCATGGACAAAGGAGTGAGTATAAACAGTAATGTGGTGTCTAACGTTAGTTTAAGTGATTCATGAGCTATATTTTCGGTGTCGTGTGTTGTGTAAAACGCAAGTGTACTATCAGAACCCCCTTCTGATAGCTTAGCTACAACTAGCATTGTTTTGTTTGTCAACAGCAGTAACGTTACAACGGTGTGGTTTGTATTTGCAAATGTATCTACTTCTTTATAGCTACATTACCCCTAACAAACTTGATATAACTGCTGTTGAATTTTTATCTTCTTTGACCCATAGTCACCACTATTTCAAGTACTGCAAGATCTCAGCCTTGGCCCTGTTGAAGATGGTGATGCATGCCAGGTCTGGAGGAAACCTGGAGGTGATGGGCCTCATGCTGGGGAAGGTGGATGGTGAAACCATGATCATTATGGACAGCTTTGCCCTGCCTGTGGAGGGCACGGAAACTCGGGTCAACGCCCAGGCTGCAGCCTATGAATACATGGCTGCCTACATTGAAAATGCCAAACAGGTCGGACACTGACTTCTGGAAGGACATCTTACAGATTTAATGATTGAGAGAGGGGGAACCAAACTCTGCATTCACACTGCTCAGTTACAGTGTTTTTATATATAGTTAATCTCTTTCTGTAGATGTTATTGATTGCAATCAAAGTGGACAGTTTTTTATTCAAGATTCAAAGTGTTTATTGTCATATGCACAGTGAGGAAACACGTGTCCCTATACAATGAAATTCTTCATTTGCTGACTGCGATGAATGCAAGAAAAAAAGATATCAACTAAATCCACACTCTATTATAAATAGATTTTAAAAAAAAGTAAACAATATAGATGAAAAATATGAAAGGAATATATACACAAAAGAGAAAATATATATATCTACAAAAGATAAATTAAGGCAGCAAGAAAGCAAGAAACTGTAGTGCAAACATTGTATGTGCAAAAAGTCATGTGCAGACTAGAAGCAGTAAGCAGGAATACTGTATTGTAGGATTGCAGTTTGTTTTATAATTTCTTTACTTGTTTTGCATCAGTGTAAATGATGAAGTACCTTGATCTGTAATTAATTTACAGGTTTAGTAAATATCAAACATTCCTGTCTGGTTATTTCATTCATAAAATGTTAGTCAAATGATTTTAAATGCATTGTTGAACTATATATCAAGATTGTAAAATGAAATTACACATATTGTGAAAGTCCATTATCACACCTATCCAATACTGTTATTAATTTTTAACATGGCTACTACATGGTATGTGTTTTTCCTCCTAAAAAAAAAAAAAGACATCATCATTTGATCCTGTTGCTTAATTTTCACTTATTAGAAGTAGCATATTCCTTTAAAAAAATTATGACAAAATGCCATTATACACTGCACGACATACAATGCAGTAATAACACTTGGTCGATATTTTCTGTGCTGTTATTGTATGCCTTGGATAATGACCTACATCTATCTTGAATCCCTCAGGTTGGCCGGCTGGAGAATGCTATTGGCTGGTACCACAGTCACCCAGGCTACGGATGCTGGCTCTCGGGCATAGATGTCAGCACTCAGATGCTCAACCAGCAGTTTCAGGAGCCTTTCGTGGCTGTTGTGGTAAGACTGTGGAAATAATTATCATTTTTAGCGTCAAGCCAAATTCTTCATTTACTGTGATTTCTAATTGCACCCCATGAAAATGGTATGAAGGAGAGTAAAACCATTTCTTTTTTAACCATGATTATAGAAGTTAATGTGTGTGTAACTGAGAAGGCGGTGAGATTGTTGATGTATGAGTTGTAGGTTTCCATGTAGTATTGATGAATATTTTGCTATTGCAACCGTATATGCTATTTACACTTCATTTAGTTCAGTGGTGCTTAATTGCCATCGGCGTTATATAATTAAGTGTGTATTTCCAGCACACTGACAGCCGTAGCAAAAGACTCCTGGTGGCCGGATTTGAGTGGTCCCTGGAGGTTTGTATGACCCCTGACTTTGTTTTCCTGTTCTACTGTATCTTGCTTCATACAGATCGACCCCACTCGGACTATTTCTGCAGGGAAAGTCAACCTTGGCGCCTTCAGGACCTACCCAAAGGTAAAGCAAAGACTGTATTTAGCGGCAGTTCTCCTGAGACTATAATTCTAATAGTAATATAATAATTCGCAGTGCATGTGTGGTTTGTAGTTTTTAAATTTGGATTTCATTGTTGTGTATTTGTTTTACTATATAAACTAGAATTTGAGATCTTGTAATTGCCTGTCTATCTCATGACTTCATTCCTTGTTGGTTTCATAATTATGTGGTCACAGTGCAGGAAAGCGCTTTTGTTTATTGTCATTTTTCAGCATTTCCTCTTTGAATTTTCAGGGTTATAAACCTCCTGATGAGGGACCGTCAGAATACCAGACAATCCCCTTGAACAAGATTGAAGACTTTGGTGTTCACTGTAAACAGTGAGTATTTATTTCTATATATGTATATTGCGGTGTTTTTACCATATTACAGATATTTATAACAGTACTTATAACATATGTCATGTAAATTGTATTTTTTTAATTTATACCTTAATTTCTGTACTTGTATACAGTGTACTCTTTACAGTATGGCTGTTTACTGCACGTGGCTCATGTTTTTTCTTTGATTTGTTGTATTTAGGTATTACGCCTTGGAGGTAACTTACTTTAAGTCCTCCCTCGATAGAAAGCTTCTGGAACTCCTCTGGAACAAATATTGGGTCAATACTTTAAGTTCCTCAAGTCTCCTCACGGTATGTTGGCAACTTCAAAAAACTAAATGCTTGCTAATTGTTTGACATTTTGATTAATGGTTAATTATTACACTATAACTCATTGAGACATGTGGTCACCCGCTTGTGATGTAGTGATTTATTGCAGCTTAGTAGCCAAGAGTCCCCGTTTATTGGTTTTAGTAATAAGCTTAATTTAAACTTTTTAACGAGGGAGATAAGTATTAAAGTTGGACCCAACTCTACTGATACGGATGCTGTCATGGTTCACCGTGGATCATCTGCTTTCTCCCCCGCAGTTCATTGTAAAGATTGAAAGCCCCTCATGTGAATTCCCATTGTGGATGCAGTCACTCTGTCCCGAGCTTGACTAAACAGTCTAAATAGGCATCAGGCTTATCCAAACAGTTAGCTCTTTGGCATTCTGGATGAAGATGAATTGACTACATGTCAAAGACGAGCTGCTCCTTGGGTGACAGGCTTTGTCAGTTGCTACACTGTCGCCCTAGTCAGGGGCCCCCGTGTCATTGTGTTTTAATTACCTTTTCCACTAAAAATGCGGCCTCACCTTAAGTAAACTATTCACTGGCTTCTTTTCATTCACCACAACTCACAAAGTGTTCGTACAGCTTGTTCGACAGATTTGCTGCCATGCTGCAAAATTCTTCTTCTTTGTGGAGAATCTGTTATCTGGCTTTTGTTGGCAAATAGTGCATGAATTGGTGTGTGTGTGTGTGTGTGTGTGTGCGTGTGTGTGTGTTTTTTGGATGGTCAGAACTCGGACTACACCACAGGCCAGGTGTTTGACCTGTCGGAGAAGCTGGAGCAGTCGGAGGCCCAGCTGGGCAGAGGCAGCTTCATGCTCGGGTTGGACACACATGACAGGAAGTCTGAGGACAAGCTGGCCAAAGCAACACGAGATAGGTAAATATTTCTCTTCAAAAAAGAAAAAAAAAAAAAAAGGAAAATGTAAATGTGAACTTCATTTATTTTGGGGACTATAATTACACTGTGCTCCCGTTGCTTACTCTGTATTATCGATCCTAAAAAGAATCATCATATTTTGTGTCATATTTTCCAACTCACTGATTAATTGATGATACACTCTTGTTATTACATTGTGTTACCAATAACATCAATTCTGTATAACATCTCAATGGGCACTGGTATTAAGGAAGGTTGGTAATATAATGCTTGTGTCAGTTTGAATCTTAAAAGACAGTCAAATATTTGATTTAGGGCTATGACCAACATTTTTGTTATCATTAGTCAATCTGCAGATTATTTTTTCAAATAATTAATTAATCTTTTTTTTTAATAAAATGTAAAAAATAAATAAAAAATACCTATCACAGTTTCCAAAAAGACATCTTTAAATGTCTTGTTTTGTCTGACCATGTGTCCAAAGAGATTCAGTTTACAATGATATAAAACAGAATGATTCAAACCATTATTCAGTAATCAAAATAGCTGCTGATTAATTTTTAATCAACTTTGAATCAGCCTTATTTCTTGATCTGTTTGCAAACATTTTTATTTATAAGTAGTGTGATTAAAAAATATAAGAAAGAAAAATATAAACTTTAAGCAATATTACATTTTTCCATTGTTTTATAATAGCGGATTAATTAAATATGGTTGTGATTCAAACCCACCAAAAGTGTATCAGAAGTAAGCCTACAAATCCTTTTTTATTAATATTAGTTTTAGCAATATCTGATACACAAGTAAAGATATTGTACTAATAATGACTATAAACACTTTAACAATTGATAGCTCTTGATGTTACATCTCTCTAAATTGTGTCTCTGGGTAACTGAACTAATCTCCATTTTTCACTGTGGTTTGTTTTAGCTGCAAGACAACCATAGAGGCAATTCATGGCCTGATGTCTCAAGTCATTAAGGACAAACTCTTCAATCAAATCAACACGTCTGGCAATTAAACCTGAACTACGAGCTGATGTGGATTTCACCTGGAAGTCTTGTGCATGTGTAGCACTTATTGGCTTATGTTTAACTGCCAAGGGTAGGATTATCTGTGATTTCTCTTGGGGGTGTTTTTTTTTTCATTCAGTTTCTTCTTTTGTCCTAGAGGTAGCTAAGGATTATACAGTCAAGGACTCGTGCAAAAAATAAAACATAAAAATTGCAACTGCTGTATGTTTGTATTCCATACTCAACAAAATGTTTTGATTTTATTTCACTCTATATTAGGCAACATAATGCTGGGAATTGTTCTACTGGTTTTTAAGGTCAACATTTCTATTCACATATTCAGTCCTTTTTTTAAAAAAAATAGTTCAGTATTTTTGTAGACATGAGGCACTGCAGTATTGTTTCCCACCATGCTCTGCCTGTTGTTAGAAATCTTTTTGCGTGTAGGGCCTGTGTTCTTCCGCAGCCCAACATTTGAACACACACCATGGTTGCATTTAACGCACAGCCTGTCCGAGCACCAGTCAGTCATTGAAGTGCAGTCTGTCACAGCATTACATAATGGAACAACAAACTCAAGCTTCTGCACAGGCTCAAAGGGAATCGGCTGCCATGTGTGGGATGTCTCTGCGGAGTCACTCCCAGCACAGTTTGGCTCTCGGTGGTACACACTCCGGCGGAGTGGCCAGCTCGTCAGGTTGTGGCGTGGCAGTGATGCAGCGCAGAAACAGAAGCCGTACACACTGGAGTCTATTCACCCAACGTGTCTGCTCTCCATCGAAGCAGACACTCACCAAGTCTGCGTTTTTTTTACAGACAGCCGCTTTGGCCTGGGTTTGTGTCATGTCTTTTTTTCTTGTATTGTAATGGCCAAATGTATATTTTTGATGTCATATATCGCAGAGGAGACAATCCCAGTGGGGCAGTGGAGGTGTCTGTTTTTTCTCATGTGCATGAGCCTTGGCACCACTTCTTATAATGATTTTCTTTTACCATTATTTAAGCCATGCCCTAAATTGGAGGGTGTTCAGTATAGCGGTTTAGGAAGAGGAAACTTATTAGATTATATTTAATGTTTAGGAATTTAAAATAGTTGAATAGGTTTTCTGCGCACACGGTCTGCTGAATAGTTGGTGTTTTTGCCAGATATTTAAATGTATTACATGGATGACTGTCACAGTGCTGAGAAAGTATTTAGGGTATGCACTTCTAAAATAGTTTCACCTCATGTTTGGTCTTCATGGTGATTTAAGAATCAGTGAAACATATTGAACTCATTGGACATGTAAATATTGTGATTATCACCAGATGGACATTTGTATGCATGACTAAAGATGGAATAGGAAAATTTATGTAAATTTTAATCAAGTCAAATTGTGGGCAGCCAAAAATCCATTACTTGTGCATTTAACCTTACTCTTTTAACATTTAGCAGTTTTCTAATCCCAAAGTGTGTTCTCCATTAGTATTAAAAAAGCTTTCGTAGATTGCAGTGGAATGCCGCTTCTTTGCTGTCCACAGACAAATAAAGGGGTGATTTGGCATTGACTGATATGAGAGCAGCAGATTGATAAGGCTCATGATTAATAGCTATGAGTAGCTACAGTATTTAAGCCCTATCCATCTAATGACCCCACTAAGATCTGGAGATGTTGTGTTTAGTTTGGCTCTCAGAGGAATTAACCCCACAAGCATGACCCCGTGTGTGAAGAAGTTGATCCTAGCTCAGAGAGCTGGAGGTGCTACACTTCCTCTCCGCCATGTGCTCCTGCATAAGTGGAGGCAAGTCACTCTCTTACAGGAAACCAAGGTCTTGACATGATCTAGATTAACACTGCGGGGGTCACTGGGAGAAGTGGGCCCTGGTCCTGCTTTGGTATGTGGACACTCTCGCGTGGATAAATGTAATCTTAGCTGCAAAATCAGAAAATGTGAACAGCATGAAGTTTAAGTGTACATTTAGTTCAGTGCAGAGGTGTAGATTTTGAGGGGGTCTGGGGTGCAGAGGACACACCCTTAATACTTAGAACATATGCATTTGTTTGGCCCAATAAAAACATAACAGCGGACTTTTATTTTGACAAGGTTATAGACATTTACACCATAAATCAATGCAGAAAAGGCACAAATTGGTTCATAAAAAAATCACTAGAATGCAGGAAATTAAGTGTTAGATGCTCAAAATTTCCTAGCAGAGGTCCCCCAAACTCCGCTTTCATATGTGTCCCCCTAATGTTGAAATTTAAGTTATCCCCTTGGTTCAGTGGATGTTACTTCTGCTAATATTGTGAGACTTACTACTTACACTGCAAATTAGTTTCTTACATTTCTGTTAAATTCCTAACATATAACCAATTCATTTTTAGTTAGTCAGAATTTAGTTAGTCACTCCCTTTTGTCGGAACGACTATTTATCTATAACTATTAAAATAAATAATTATAATGAATTAAATACAAATAAATAATTAAAATAATGTACTACGTAGCAACTTCCGGTATTTCCCTAAAAGGGTGATAAGACTTATGAATGTCTGGTTGTAACCAAAATACCACTGACCATAACAAATATCACAGGAATGTTATAATAATAATAACAATAATAATAATAATAAAATTATTATCATATTTACTTATTTAGAGATGTAAATTTACTTACTTCCGCCTTACAGGTGTTCCGTAACCAACCAGATTCTGAGACTAATGCGTTGTTTCCGTGGTTTCCATAGCAACGTGATACACTCAAACCTAACAGCGGTCCGTTTCACAGCCACAACTTCTGTGAACCACTTTAACTAACTCGCATTTCAAATATTTCTGACGACGCGGAGAGGTAGGAGAGTTTAGTTGATATTAATTAAGTAAATTCACCATAATACGAAGGAATGTTACGCTAAGTTTTGTTACAGAATATACCAGCACGCTACAGTGTTGCGATAGCTTTTAAGCTAGCTGTGAATTAGCCGTTGCCATCGTCAGAATTCTGGGCCAGTTTTTGATGTATAACACCCTACTAAAATTGTTCTTGGCCATCCGTGACTCTGTGAACCCTATCACCACCTCTCACTGCCAGTCTGCGCTCACTTTAGTAGATACTTCCTGTCCCTCACGTACTGCACACGGACATCTATGAGTGTCGCACTTTCTTTGACAGTGATAAACTGCTGTCCCCGAGTCCCTGGAGAGCTGAGGCCCAGGGGAGTATAAGTTCAGTTAGCCTTTAGCTTCTGTCCAGCTCTGGTTTATCGATCAGTGCCTCTTGTCTCCAATAACCTCGGCCTGATGCCTTGAGATCAAGTGTGGAAAATACCTGCTGTCACACCTCTCTGCCTTCCTCTACCTTCCACTTTATTTCAGCCACACGGTCACTGACCGCTGTGTAATGAGCAGGTGACGAGGTGTGCATGTATAATAATGCCTAATTGCAAAGTACAATCAAAGTGCACATTTTTATATCTCAATGTCAGGTCAAGCTAATAAACAAGCCCCATGGGTACTGAGTGAGAGGAAGCAGTGGAAGCTCTGCTCAGTCTGCTTGGGGAATTGACCGCTCTAATTACAACATGGATTGAGTGGTCGCCCAACCTTTGGCCTCTTTGCAAGTTTCCTGGAGAATAGTGATGCTTTTTGAACATCAATTATCCAAAACTGTGAATTGACAATTAGGTTTTAGGCCATTACAAGTTCTGTACAAGGTTAATCTTTGCCTGTCATTAATGATTAAATGCTGAAGTAATGTGGCATTAGTAAATAGTTATTCTGAGGAACATTTGTTTGCCAGCGACGATTTATTTCAGCTCACATGGGTCTATTTTCTCCCCGACGGACAGATCTAGTCCCTGCTGTGGGCTGAATGCTTGGCTGAAGCTGAAAAGGATCCTCTCTAAAGCAGCGTCTGTGACGAGCCACCATGGTACGCCTGACCGTAGATCTGATTGCTAAATCTAGAAACCACTTCAAAAGGAAAAGGGGCCTCACCTTCCCAGAGTACCTCAAGACACTCACCCACCTCCACTTTTTCAGCAAGAATATTGAAGATATTGTAAGTAGCCATTATCGACTCTGAGGTTTTAATGCGCTGCTTCTTTTCTTCCTCTTATATGCCTCACTGTTAAATTTTATTTTCAGGGGGATCTCTCCATGTGCAGAAACCTCACTGTTCTTTACCTGTATGATAATCAGATCACACATATTTGCAACCTCGACTTTGCCTCCAGCCTCACTCATCTGTACATGCAGAACAACAACATCACACGTATGGAGAATCTCTCCAATCTGCAGAGGCTCTCCAAACTGTGAGTAGAAAAGTTAAGCCGATTGTTGTCCTGTGCTGTGGTAATCATTTAAAATCTAGCGGTGTGTCTGAACATGTGTGTGGTTTTCCTGCTCTGTAGGTATCTGGGTGGAAACAGGATTACAGTGGTGGAGGGCTTAGAGAAGCTCCGTGAGCTCAAGGAGCTTCATCTGGAGACTCAGAGGCTGGCACCAGGGGAAAAGTTGCTCTTTGACCCCATGACTCTCCGCTCACTTGCTGTATGACCTATTTTTACACTGCTCAGCACAGAGATAGTGCGAGAAAAAAGGATGATCCACACTCATAATTTTGGCTCCCTTACTTTAAAATCGTACATATTTTTAAGTAATCAAAAGGTCAAAGAAAAGCCTTTTTTCTTACAGGAGAATATGTGTGGTGTATCAACCTGGCAGGTTATCACATCAACTTTAAAAGATCTCAGATTTCCCAGAGGCCAGTGATCCATGTAAAAGCAGTATTGTGCCGGGTTTGATGATGTCAAAGAGACCTCTGTTGCTCTCTCTGGTCTGACAAATCAGTTAGGTCTGTTTACTTTGTTTACTGCCCAGGACATGGATAAACACACCAGAAGTCTCAGCTTCTTGTTTGTTTGGATAATTAAAGAAATTGCTGTGCAAATTTAAAGAGTTCCAGCTTTTTATAAATGTGCCGTTATAGAACTTCAAACCACGATGAATATTTAGCAACAGCACTATCTAGAGTCTGATTTGGACATGAGCCGAGAAGTTCAGGCATATAAAATGAACACATCTAAATGCTTAACCAAAAGGATCACAAGCGAAGGAGGAGATAGAAATACTGTAAAGTGTACATTTACTGTGGCCACAGACTATAGTCATACACTTACTGTTTGGTTTAACACTTGGCTGATAATTTAAAAAATCTTTTGTGTGCTTGGTTTACACATTTAGGGTCCACAATATATTTATTTGCAATATTATGTCATTGTATTAACTGTAACTTCTCTTTTTATTAATCTGAATTCTTTGCACAGGAATCTCTTTGTGTCTTGAATATCAATAACAACAACATCAATGATATCAGCGACCTGACCGTGCTGAAGGAGCTACAGCACTTTTCTGCTGCTGACAATAAATTGGGCAATATGGAGGTAAATATGACTTTAAAAAGTGTCTGTGAGACCAGTTCAAGTCTTCTTCTCCAGTGTGATAGAGGTAGAAACTGACTGCATGCTGTGCACGATGCAAAGTAAATACCACATCACAGCAACTGCGCATGACACGGTGTATTAAAGTCAACATACCAGCTATTAGTTGATCGGGTCAGCATTAACATTGTTCCATAGCTCTCTGCAGTGATGTGTGAAATGATATGGAGAACAGGGTTCTAAAGAACCAAATCCTGCAAATCCCACCATAGGTTCCCAGTCTCCATGACTCGCACAGGGTCAGAATTATTCAACAAATCAGCGAGCCATTCCCCTGAGACTTTTCTCGCTGACAGCTTTAAACAAGCACAAGTTTCTCTCTTTCCTTGCTGATTTTTCCTCTCTGCCTCAGAATCCTCCATTTGATACCTTAAACCACCGGTACTTAACTTCACATGAGGCTCATCTGAGGCAGAGATAGGATTTATGCTCACTGACTTACTTGGAAAATAACCTGCTTGTTTTTGAGGCCCACTCTGATGGATTTAATTTTTCAGTATGAATATTAATTGAAAAGGTTGATGACTTCATTTCAAAGGACTTAATTCTTATTTCTTACTGGTAGCAAACACTCGGATGACACATTGAAGCACTGCGTAATTGACTACACTGCTGAGGCTACTTTCTCAACACAAGTGATTTTTTTTTTTGAGAACGTTGATGCAGGTAATTGCTGTACACGTGTCATTTTTAGCAGATATCTCCTATAATTTATACAACCCGTCTGCCACTATTGATCCTGCAAAGACAGCCCTCCAAAGGATCAATCCCTTCTTCTGCGCCATTTGCACAGAATCCAGAGGAAACATTATGGATTTTTAAAATAGATTATGACAGGCAGTCAGCCAGGGTGACAAATGGGGAGCATCTTTGGAGACCGTTAGCCGTGTGCAGGGCAGAGAGGACAGGGGAATCGAAGCCCTGGTCAAATACAGGTTCATAACTGGCCCATCATTAGTCCAGGCGAGAGAGCCAGCCAAGCTCAGTGAGTATCCAGCCTTTGCTGTTCTCCACGCCCCCGCGTGGGGGGCAATTTGGCGCTGGGCTGCTCTTCGGTGAGGGCCTTCTGAGTGACGGCCCTGACACGATCATTTATCAAAGCCTGGGAGCGCGCGGTGCTCAGGGGTCCCCTCTGAACTGATTGCAGCACGAGCTGGAAAAGTGGAAGCGCTTTGGCCAAGACAGGAAGGCAATGAACAATCAGAGCGTGTCCAGAGAGTATTCATATTTCCAGGCTTGGATTAATGTGCCTTTAGATAAACATACAACTGCAGGCAACTGGCTGGAGGAGCCAGCCTCACACTGCCCCAGGAGAAAACTTGTAGTTACATGACACCGGCGACACTGTTTATTAAAATAGACTGATGTGTTGTTTATGAACTTTCCATTGGCCCTTGTACTTCACATTACCATTCACTTATACCATGTCTTTAAAAGTTTTTGTCTCTGATTAGTAATTATAAATATGCATCATATTTGTTTAAAAGAAAGTTGTGCTTTGTTTCCTGTTTAGTTACTGAGCTGTAGCTGTAGAGACAGACTACTGCCACGTGAATCATTTGTGGTTAAAATGAAAACACAACATACCAAAAGTGAAGGTTCTCTTCTTGTGTATTTTCAGGAGTTAGAGCATGTGTTCAGCCACTGGCCGCAGCTGCTTCAAATGGATTTGGGTGGAAATCCTGTGTGTAAAAGTAAAAAGTACAGAGACCGCCTGATAACTGCGTGCAGACGCCTCGGTGAGTTATTATTCATTTCCTTTCTCAGTGGCATCCTAATCTGAAAATGCACTTTATTGCTTTGACTTAACCAGGCTAACATTTAAGATGATTTTCATTTCAGAATTTCAAATTAAATGCTTGTTTGTTTAATGTATGTATTTATTTTTACAGAGGTTCTTGACGACAGGGAAATTAATGAGGTAACCAGACAGTTCCTTATTAACTGGAAAGCATCCAAAGAAGCCAAGAGGAGAGAAAACAACAAACATTTGAGGAGCGAGCCGTTGATCTCCTATCCCTTAACAAGTAAGTCTTTAAATTCTGTACTTTATAAATCTACTGTAAGATCTTTGCCCACATTACCACAACTATCCACTTATTTTAACCCATGGGATCAGTTAGATTTTAACAACCCTTCAATTCTTAAAGTGATTTAATGGTCCTACTTTGTTTTTACATGGTCACATCTTTGATTTAGTTACATGTATCCATTAGTTAAATCTGATAATGTAGATAGCCATAAAATTAAGAAACAGCCAAATATAATACATGTATTATTTTGATTTTTCTGTTCTTTTCACATGTATCAGTATTTACGTTATTATGCTGGATTGAATTTTACACATTTGGATTTATTTATTTGTTTGTATGTGTGACTTTGTTTATATTCCAGATGACTTTAGCGTGGGTCAGGGTCCACATCCCGGTCACAACACCTACAGCCATGCTAACGTGCAGAGGTGGAAGCCACTGCAGCCGCCTCTGAGGTCCAGAATCCTAGTGCACACAGATCTCAGTTAATGTGAGACAGTACACATTTTGGTCTCACTCCATTTCATTACTCACTAATTGATTTACTGTAGACGTTAAATTATCAACGTCACAAACCAGCTGTCATACAGGAGTTGTGTACCACATGATGAAATGTAGAAATCATGAGGGATGACAGCTGCTAATAGGCTGGACCTCATCCCACATCTTACAGTTCTCCTCAAAATCAAATGAAATGTTTTAGATTTATTTTATTGTAAAGTGGTATCAGTTATTTTGATTTCCCTCATTCTTCCATCTTGACAAATTACTTGCTTTTTTTGGATCCTGCTCTCTTGATTATCCGAGCTGCCGATCTCTGTTGAACATTCACAACATTTTAGACCACCAAGTTAAAAAAAATCGTCCATGGTCTGATAATGCTTGCTCTTCTTTTTCTCTGAAATGGTAGGGCAATAAAATTAAAGATTCCCATGAGCGGACTTCTCAATCATGTGGCTGTCTCATCACCCCTCTGCAGTGATGTGGATGCTTATGACAAACCTCCACCACATCCCCCCTCACACATGCAGGACTACCCGTGCCTTTTTCAAGCACCTTGGTCATCAGATTTTTTATCTTTGTGTATTTAGCAGGACAGAGAACAGTCACTGTCACCTGCGTAGTTTAATGTCCATATAGCTGCAGGTACCCTATAATAATATAATGGTTTAAAAATGTGGCCTTTTTTTTCAATGCATATTTTCGAATGTTTTTATTTGATCTATCTGTTTTAATAGATTCATATAAATGAATTAATAGACTGGAAATCTCCTACTGTTTGAAATTAATGAAAAAATTAAAGAGCAAAACAAAGAATAATGGTTTGTGCATTTACTCCTCTCACTTTCACAGCTGATTTATTTCTAATTACATTTTGTTTTGGGGCTCTGAGGATACAAATAATCTATCCAACTCAAACTGTTACTTGCTGATAGTCTTATTTTCCGTGCGTAATTTTTCGTCTGCATGCATTTCAGCAAATAAGTGAACCAGGAGATGCAGAGTGGCACAAACTAAATGATCACACTGCCCCAGCATTACAAGGCTTTACATTAGCCTCTGTTAGAACAACCGTGATGAATGACTCAGTCCTGTTTTATAGCAGATACAGTAACAATGCGGATGTATTTATTGTCACTGAATGTTTGAATCAGGAGCCACGTGGGTGTGTGACCCCCGAAAGATGCGGGGTTATTAGGGAAACAAGCTTACTTAACCTTCTTTTACTTCGCCTTGTAATTAGTGGCCGGGAGCAAAACTGTTACTCCATCCTTACAAAAACAATGTTTATTAAGAACAGTCCGAGGATATACATATTATGAATAATTCCTTTCATTAATTTGCCGACATCTCCGTTTGGAGCCTTGGAAATCAGAGTGATTAATTTATGAGTCTCACAAGAATTTCCTCAATGCCTGCCTGTTGATTGCAGCGCTGGAGTTTATTTATTAGCTGTTCCAATGAGCTTGCAATTCAAGACACCCTGGCAATTAGTCAAATGTTTTGCATATCACCTTACACATGTCAGCCTGTCTTCATGGTGTGTTGCAAATAGCGTTTTGAAAGACTATAACCTTTATTTCTGACCATGACGAGCACATTTTTGAGGTAATTTTGACTAACTTTCTTCCCGTTGCCACTTCTTGATAGGCTTATAAAGAAAATACAGTGTCAGGTTCGCAGCCAATTAGAGTGGGATCTGGCCTACCACATATCAGGGTACAAGGAAAAGAGAGTCCTGCCTCTGGCGTTGAAAACGAGCCTCTGCTGCCCTCAGACAGAAATAAGTTAGGAAAGGGAAAGAGCAGTCTTCTCCACTGTGAGGGAGTGCTATGGGGCGAGTGATTAATTACGTCGGAGTGAAATACTTGTCCGCCGCTTTGTGTATCCAATAAATTAAGGGCTCCTGAGACTTTTACGCACACAGGTGAAGTGTTGGATGAGCGCAGGGGGACTGCCGCGCACCTTTTCTGCAGACGCAACACTTTATAAGGATAAGCTGGACGTGGACTGGGACTGTTCTCCATTCAAGAGCAAATTCTCAATCCTATCGAAGCCCTCTTTGGATTGCCTTCATGTCGAAAACAGCGCCTTTAACAGATACCAGAGGTAAACTATCAGAAACTGCTCTCACGAGATTGTGCACCGGCAATATGCCTGGCTGGGATTTCATTTGCACTGCAGGTCGATTGACATGTGACTGAGCAATCAGCACAAATTCATGTTTTTGGTGCAACTTTGGACAGCTGTCTGTTCTGTCATTTGGCAAAGAATGTGTCTATTTAATTTATTTGTCAATAATTTCAATAATAGACTGCAAATAAGTTAAGTTAGGGTTTAATAAATAAATGCAAAGGCAATAAATTATATGAATTAAAAGTTAAGTTAAAGGTAGAACAAATGCATTTAGGCAACAATAAATAATTTATAAGTTAACTCTGAAGTCTCATCAGTTATAACTTGAGCTCAGTAAAATGTGCAATATAAAAACCAGGTTAAACAACTATGATGTGTCCTCATCCTTCTGATGTAACCCTTCAGGTCTGTGAGTGCACCCTGATGGCTGGAAGACAGACGCTCCATATGGACAGCGGTACTTGCTCCGGGACGGCGGTGGATGACAGCCCTGCATCCAGCCCGAGCTCCAGTCCCAGTCCGGACGGCCGCCGTCAGGACCTGCAGCGGGCCAGAGTGCTCCAGACCGGCGGGCTCGGCGGCAGAGGACGCCCGGCAGCAGCCAACGCAGCGCGGGAGAGGAGCCGAGTGCAAACCCTGAGGACCGCGTTCCTGGAGCTACAAAGGACTTTGCCGTCCGTGCCGCCGGACACCAAGCTGTCCAAACTCGACGTGTTGATACTGGCCACCACCTATATTGCCCATTTGACTCGAACACTACAAGAAGAAGGCACGGAGGACGGAGAGAGCACAAAACAAACAGAGGCGTTGCACTCACTGAAAGGAGACGGCTATCTGCACCCAGTGAAGGTCAGTATAATAATAATAATAATAATAATAATGATAATAATAATGATGATAATAATAATAATAGTAAATGCATGTCATCTGTTTTCAGTGTCAAGTATTATCCAGTATTTTATTGTGAAATGTCTCTTAAATTCTGAGCTGAATTTTTCCACTACAATGCAAAAAAACAAACAAAAAAAAACTTAATACCCAGTGATCACTTATACTTAGTTGATGTAACACATTTCTAAAGCATGCAACATCATCCTCGGTGGCCTTTGGGCCTATTTTAGAGGTTGACTCACATACAAATTAAATGTCTTTGCAGAAATGGCCCATGCGATCCAGACTGTACGTCGGTGCAAGCGGACAGTTCCTCAACACCACAAGTCCTTCAGAGTCAGAGAATCAAGGCCCATCATCGTCCACCTCCCAGTAACAGGCTTTAAAATCATTGTATGAAATAATTTCACATTTGCATGAGTTCATGCTGTTGCTGCAGCATGTGCATTATGATTGTAGATCTGATTTTACTTCCACTAAAAGCCCTCTAAGGAAGACATTGTAAATTAATATATTACGTGAATTTTATTGTATAAATTTCCAGAAAGCATACGTTATGTTTCTCTGTTGTTATTTTGGCCGATCCTGTTTGCCCCTGCATCGTGCAGTTCCGTACATGTCACAGGTATGATATTTGTAGAATTCCGCGGGGTAATGAGTCCGTCATGCTTGAGGTGTGCACTTTCAGTTGAAACATTTGCACTAAATGCATGTGTGAATAACTAAACATCTGTCATGTGAAGTGGTCTGTCAGAGAGTCAACAATGGAGGCTCCTCATCTCATGTTCCTTCGTATTTTTACATGCATGGTTGTAAATGTGTTTGTGAATAAATGACTTCAGTGAAAGAAGACGAGTCTCTCTAAGATTTGACGATTATAAAAGATCTGCGGAAGTGCCCTTTTTTCATCAGGCCAATTTTGAGATAATAAAATCAAAACAATATAACAATTTAAAGTCTACATAGAGGTTGTCAGGGCGTCATTTATCAAAGTAATTATTAGTATTTTATGCTGTATTATTGAACACTGACGGTACTTCCTGACCATTTAAATTTGTCCTTGTGATCATGGGACAGTAACATTCAATCAAATCCATCAAATAAAGCTGTGGTGCTCGCTTGCAGGCTAAATTTACAATTTAAGACAATATTTAACTGCTGCAAAATGACTGCACCTAACTGAAGAATATGAAGGAGGCTGAGTAGGATGACAATAAATTAAGAAATTAAATGGACAAATAAATAACATGGTATTTCCAGCTGCATTTATACTGTCATCATGTTAAAGAAAGCAAACAATAATTACCCATATTCATACAGATTAAAGGTGCAAATAAAGATGACTGCACCTAATTGAGGAATACGCTGTGGGCTGAGTAGGATTTTCACGACTTAAGGAATCAAATGGGCTAAACCAGAATAAATATATGTCTCGTTTCAGCTGTGTTTATACTGTCATCATGTTTAAGAAAGCAAACAATAAATACATATATTTGCACAGATTAAAGGTGTAAATATTAAGTGAATTAACCTCTTTGTATTTAGCAATTTATTATTTCAGCGGAAGCTGAATTACATGAAGTTGCCTGTCTTTTTGACATGTTTAGACATTTTTAGAAACTGGCTTTATTTGCTTAACTTTGTTAAATTGCTTGATCCCACTATATGGTGAAACTTCTTTGAATACTGATACATGTGTAGGCAAATAACAAGATTTTTTAAAACTAACAAAGGGCAGTGTATGTGTATTCTGGAGAGTTTGAGAAAAATGAAGGTGGCTATAAGTCTATAAATTATTAAATTTAAGGCACGTGTTTGTTTTATCTGCAGTGAGTTAAAAAATAAACTACAGATTGCTAATTCGTCACAAACCTGGTGCATTTGTGTAATGGAGTGGAGAGACTACGTTCATTTGCTATTTTTACATCTTAAATATAAGCGTCAAAGAAATAGGATGTAGCTGGTGCTGACAGTATAATTACTGCTCAGCTGTGCGCTTCATGAGCGTCAGTGCGCAGCTCTGCGGCGCAGTTAAGAGAGCACGGACCCGGAAATACCTCCTCTTGTCTTGGAGACACAACCATGAGCAGAGAGCAGCCCTGCAGCTCCTCGTGTCAGCTGCAAACTGAGAAGACTACAGCATGTTTAATCTTCAGTATGAAGGTAGGCAATTGTAAGATGAGTTTATGTGTTTCCACAGATGTGTTACTTGCATGTCTTGGATGTGTTAACATGTTGATTAGCGGTTAGCTCTTTAGCACGACCGGTGCGTGTTAGCCAGTAGCTAAATTAGCTCATATCTCTGCCACGTGGGAGGAAAGAATAAACCACAACAGCTGATTTGGAGCATTGTTCATGGCACAAACCAAAAAATAACGATGTAAATTGTGTAATATAACGCACACGGGGAGCTTAAGCGTAACACTGCACGTTTATTCTTATTGGGTTAGCTTAGCAGTGTAACATAAACGCACGTGGATGTGAATTGAATGCAGGGCCTGTTCAGTTTTCTCACACCTGTGTTAACGCCGTATTTCATTTGCAAAACGTCTCTGTTGGCCTATATGCACGCAAATTCTGCCGCAGTGACTATAATGCAATGTCAACTTTAACGCAGCCTCACCTGCTAATAAACCCATCACAGTGTCTCCCTATAGACAGGTCACAGCCCAGCAGTAATGCAATAAATCATTCTTTGAGACAGTTAAAAAGGGAAAACGTCCCCTGTGTCACTCAGCCCCTCACAGCTCTGTCCATATCTGGCTGTGTCCAGGGGTCAGCAGATGAGCTGCTGGTCAGGGAGTTGCCCTCTCCCATTATTTCACTGGGGAAAGTCATCATGGCTCCCACTGAGGACGCGAGGTCATGGCAGAGGTCGTGACCTGCTGTTGAACCCTGCGATGTTAGCCATGCTCCCAAGCTGTGTTACACTGGTACACTCTGACCTTCAGGTGATCAGTCATCGGTTCTCACCATATTGGCTGTTTCTTAAGTACATCTTATTCATGCGAGCTGAAAATCAATAGATCACTCCTGAGAGTGCTTATTTGTGAGGTTTGAAGTTATGGTGTCAGACTTGCGCAGGTCTTGTGGGAAAATATTGTAATGTCAAAGACTGAACATGCTTTAGTTTTCTGACATGTTTGGCTTTTGTGTTTTACAGATGTGCAGATGAAGATGTACATTTTAAATAGTGATTGGTACACCTGATAAGGTAAGGTTAAAGTTTGATATAAAGTTTAAGATTGGTAAAACAGTCCATTACCTAGTGTAATGTGTGTGTGCTCAGTGATCCTTTTGTATTACAGATGTCAAGTCACCACTGCCGACTACAGATGGCCAAACACTGGTCTTTATCATGTGGACCTTAAGGTGAGCCTCAAGTATATACGTTTTTGGTTGTATTGGGCTTTAGGTTATAGGGCAGTCCTGCTGCTGGAATAGTGATGACTTCACATTTTTGCCGTTTACCCATCAGACAATAAGGTGGTGAAACTGTGACTAACTGAATCACCAGCATATTAAGGACGCATTCACACTGGTGTTATTTGTTCCGCCTTAAACAAACCCTGGTCCACTTCCACGAATAGTTTGGTTCGTTTGATGCGGTGTGAACGCTTATTCGAATTCTGGTGCGGCCCAAACGACTGAACCCTGGTCCGCTTGAAAACTAGGGGTCTCTGTTCACTTCCAAGTGAACCCTAGTGTGGTTTGCTTACAGTGGGAAATGCAACCGGACTATCCAGCGAACCAAAGAGGAGTGACATAGAGCGCAGTGCATACATATAATTTACAGACATATATGTATTCTGAAAACTTTAAATCCTTGCAATATATCGATGGCGTCTGTTTAACCACAGCAGCACGTCGTAGTCTATCGCTCTCCGCCGTCTTTTTCAGTACTGCTGCATTAGTCTCATGTACAGAGCAACATGCTGGATAGGGAATGGAAGGGGATGCATTTCTGTTTTCGGTCCTGGCCAATCGATGAGGCGGGTTTTCTTCTTCCTCATGCTTTTTTT
>JAPZEB010000013.1:13721848-13734305 GCA_029783705.1 Chaetodon striatus | reverse complement strand
ATAGTTACACTCTGTCCACTGCACTGCTGTCCCAATGATCTGGATTTATGGTGTTACTATGAAAAGTTTTACATGTTGACAGAAAATGTCAACTTGACTTATGGAATTTAAAATATGTAAGATCTAAACATTATTCCTCATTTTCCTGCAGATGAGGCGCTAGAGTAGCATTGAAACACTCCTTGTGTCTGCCTCTTATCTGTGGTAAGTAAACCCCATATTGAGCTTCTTTATTTGCTGTTTGCTGATCTATGTCCTGATTAAAGATGTAATGATGAGTTCACCTTTTCGCCGTTTACCCATCAGACCAAAATGGGCTGCTGAGAATGTGACTAACTGAACTAAAAGTCAAAGTTTTAAAACCATACAAATCACTGTTTTTTTCCCCCCGCTTAAACTAATTATATATTTCTTTATTGGCAAGGTTACAGAGCCAGTCGACAGATCAAGCCGTCTGTAGGGACGCTTGTTTTAAAGGTGTTCAGTGTTCCGGAGCCGATGGATCAACATTTGGAGGAAATCTCACTTGCCCTTTTTTTTTTTTTTGGAGGAGGAGGAAATTCAATGCCTTACATCATTAATAAAACCTGTCTGCAAGAAAAAAAAAAAGCCTTGACTTGGTCTTTTTTATTTGCTTTCCTGCTTATCATTTCTGTAATATATTTTAGATGTTTTCCCAAACGTACTGTATCTAGATCTTGATTAATCATCACAGGTACTTCCTGTAAAATTCAAGGTGAATTGTGTGCCTTTATTGATTCAATGAATTTTAAAATGATGAAGGAATGAAAAGGAAAAATGTCAACCAGCAACAATTGGATGTATAGTTAGTGGGATTTTTGTGCCGCCTACCTGTGTCTTTGAACCTTATGGGGAAGTCTTCACTCCTCTGTGATGTATGTGTCTGCTCCTGGTGCGTACGCATAGATGAAGCGTAGGATATTCTGGTGGAGGTCATCCAGGGTCTTGTCTCTCCTGTGCAAACCATCCACATCTCCCAGGTCACAAGGAAACACTGCATCAGGTGGGATAATGAGGGCAGAGGCCCCTGTAGGAAAAGGCAGATATTGCTTGAAGAAACCTCTTGGCCTACATGGAGCCCTCATGATGCTTACCAAAAAGCCAGGGACAGGATTAAATTTACGAGGAAATTGAAAAGCTCTGTCTATTTATATTTATTGTTTGATAGATCCTTGTCATTGTATATTATACAATTCTTTTGAGCAATCCATTTAGCAGCATACAAAGGTTACACATGCACTAACACACTTGCTCATCGCATGATTCTCAGTCACATACACACACATTCATAACTGTATCGTGTGTATACCAAGTATAGCATTTTAATAGTTGTATACACACTGAATAAGGCCATGCTTATAAATGGGATAACCATAAAACAATAGCTTTAACTTACATGATGTAGTTTAACAAGGTGTGTAATGGGACATGAGCAAATCTGTACAAACTGTCGGATATGATTTCTTAATAAATATAAGTACTGTATTTGTACTTATTGCAAGCAGTAAGAAGGGGATGAAAAAAAGTACCATGCTTGAGAGTGACTGAGTTTTCACAGAGCAGCACAGCAATCACAGCGTCTTCCTCCAGCACTCGTGTTCTGAGACATAACTTGCAGTGAGCCTCAGCCAAAGAGATCCTTCCACATAAAAAAAAAAAAATGACAGTACTATTAATAAGAGAACATTATCTCCTTATTAGTTCATCTTTTATTCTTCTAAATGTCGTAAAAATACTCTGTAAAACTGTATAAAGTAGTATGGCAATTAAAACTGGTAGGGGCCATGTAAATGTTTTGAGATTTAAAGCATAATGTGACATTTTTGTCCTCTTAGTTTTAGTTCCACATATAATACATCACCACAGTGAAAAGACTTGTAAACATTTGTCACAACCAAATGATAAATAGTCTTCTCAGAGTATAGTTTGGGTGACAGTTCTCCATCTAGTGGATGATAGTGACATTACACTGAACAGTGACTTAGTGTCTTTACATACAGTCTCTGTTGTGATGCAGAAAGTGAAGATAGAATACTATAACAGCAAATATTTTTGTGGTAGATTCTAGATTGCTTACAGTAGTTTGATAGAGGCCACAGACATTTTGACACCCTGATTCTGTGTTCGGACTCTTCGGCTGGCCATGTAGTAACCATGGATTATTTTCTCTGCTTCGGGACTGAGCTCCACATGCAAACTCTGTGCATGGGCCACCAGCTGGAAGGGAGTTAAGAGCAGTAATTGCACTTTAAGCTCAATGTATTTTAATAAAACAGCTATGCAAAGGTCTTGGTATAAGAACATGTTTGTTAACCTCCTGGTAGTCTTGGGTAGAAAACTCCCAGCAGGATGGGTAGAGGGGTTTTCCAGGCTGCACTGCCTGCTGGAGGGTGTGGACGGTCTGGGCAAGCACAGCCTGTTCTCCAACCATATCCTTACACTGAATAACCAGGCCAAAGGCGTCTGCTAATTGAATTGGTATGGGACCCATTTCCTGTTCACAGAGAAGAGACCAGGCATCAGAAATCTGTCTAATGGGCTGTTTTCAACGTGTAAACCTGCAGAGACAATCCTATGTAGTCAGAAAGTAACCTGGAATTTAAACCATCTCTGAAATTCGATGTGACTGGTTACACAGTCTATTGTCAACGTTCCCCTCTAGGCAAAAGAAAAAACACAAAGCATTAATTATCCTCAAGGGCTCTGCTGTGAGGTAATGTTGTCTGGGCAGGGCACTTCCTCCAAGAAAAGTAAATTGTCTCAACTTCCTGTTTTGTCTGTACTATGTACAAACATCTGAGTTAAATGAAATTTCTTGAACCCAGTGTGCTGTACCACACGAGATTCACTAACATGACAATTTATCTTCCAAAAAATACCAAAGCAGATCTGCTAGTGCAAATTCAGACTACATTTTAAGCGAGCTATATAAAAATAACAGATCATTATGTTGTGATTGAACCTACTGCTGTTCCCAGTACGGCACAATCTGCCCTCCCAGACCGTCGAGAGGCATCCATAGAGTCTGTGAAAGCCCAGAAGCTGCATTGAACTGGGAAGGAAAGCTGCTGGTCAGCATCCTCGCCATACTTCTTCCCTGGGATGAACACAGACACTGTGCAGCTCTCAAGAACTGAGAAAAAAATCAGAGTGGGGGAAAAAAACATTAAAGTACACTGGGTTTTTTTTTTTTATGTGTACCAGAAATTATCCATCATGTGATTTGCTGACAGAAACCTCTCCTCATGCTGTAACTTATCTAATTAACCACTTTGGTGCTTTACCTGACTGAAGGGCATCCAACCTGTCCTTCCTGTAACAGCCCAAATCTCCCAACATGCAAATGCCACCAGTGGCTAGAAGGGCAGAGCCAGCATGGATGTTAGCAGTGCCTGCTCCGTGTTCGTCCCGGGACAGAGATGCAAACATCTCCCCTGAGGCCTGATGCCTGACCCCACGACACGCCAAGCTCAGGCTGTATGTCATTAGTCTGGCACAAACAACAGGGGGAATGGAAATGAGGAGGATTAAATCTCAGCATTCATCAAAGCTGGCTCATGCAGATCATTTTACCTTTCCAGTATCAGAGTATCAGTGGTGACAACTAGGAGATCCAAGTTGTTAGATGTGTCTTTTGCATCTGCTCTAGTCTGCACCAAGCTCAGCAGCAAGCCCAGCTTTAAAGTGCTGTAGAGGCCTGGAGGGGCCACGTCCAACCCAAAGCAGTGAGCCACAATGGCAGAGAACCTCCAGTGAGAACCGGCTGTGGCCTTTAACAGCTCCTGGAGGCTGGCACTGACTTTACTGGGATCTGTAGGGAGAGTGTGAGACATGGTAGATGTATAAATATGGTAACGATGCACAGTGTGGCAAAAAAAGAAAAGGAAATGGTCCAGATTAATCAGAATATACTGTGTCAAGATTGTTTAGATTCCCATGTTATCTCAGTATGCCTTTGGCTAGGATTTCTGTGGATTTGGAGCAGAGTTTGATATGAAATCATTCACTGCCTTACACTCTGGCTCCCACGGTTGGACGCTATTTGCCTCTACACTCCAGGTAATGTTGGGCCACTGGTGCACATGCGCAGGAATGCCTAACACCCTGTAGAGTTGACCGATTCTCATTGAGTTACACAGCTCATCTGTACGAATAGGAGAAACAAAGCAATAACACTCAAAGGGGTTGTTCTGTGCTGTCTGGTGATTATTGAAGAAACATGCATGCCACCTACAAACCACTGCCAAGAGAAACACAGAGTGAGGCCTTCAGAACAAAGATTTCTCTGTGTGCGAATTGCACAGCCAGCTAATGAGTGTTCCTTGCACTTATTAACATATATGTTTAGTAACGGGAACCCAGTGTATTGAATTCCTCTACAGGACTGGGTCAACAGAATATGTTAATCCTGGTGCTGAGATTTGCTAAGCTCCCACGGGGGCTGGCCGGACAATGTTATTAGAGGGGACAGAAACACTTAATATCCCACCATGAGGCACTGTGTGCGGCTGGCTGCACAAAAATCTATTTATTTGAACTCTCCCCTACTAAGTTTGTGTTCGAAAGTGAGCCTCATTTAGAAAGCCAGAGAAAATTAATGACAAACCTCAATACATCTGACTGTGTGTAAATACAAGCTATTACAACCACATTATTCAGGACTGGGAGTGACTATAATGGATGAGAATATTATTTTACAAATAAATAATACCTCTTAAAATTGTGAGGATATTAATCTACAATGCAGTATCTCTTTTAACAGTTTGACTTGCAAATGAAATCTGAGCCTTTTAACCCAGAAAAACTTAGAAGTACTCATTTGTTCTTTGCTATGCAAACAAACCTGTCAATCCACAGTCTCAATATACTAATGTCATTTCTTGGCATCTTTTAGCTGTCATACAGCATCAAGCAATCAAATAATTATCAACTCATCCAGGGTGTAGTCATGTTTAAGCTTTAGATGATTATAGTAAAGCAGTCAAAGTTGAGTCTTTTTCATAGTTATGTTTTTGGTTGTTAAAAAATATCACAGACACATATTTAACAGGGATGCATATTCATACTCCATCAATGAGATCAACTTATTTTGTGCTGTTTAGTTCAGAGGTTGTAAATAAAAGTCCATTCTTGTGTTCTGCAGCTGTTCAGCAGATTGAAAACTGACTTGATGGTAGCCAAAAAACACAAGCAAATTCAAAGAAGAGAAGGTCAGGGGTGAACTTGTTACACTTTGTACTGTTTATGCTATTATTTTGCATTTTTTTTGTTGTTTTAAAATTGAGCTAAGTGAACCTTTGATATGTTTTCCTTTACCCTGAATTGTTGTTAATAATGATGTGCTGTAAAACATGCTGAAAGAACACATTTACACAGGGACAGAATTATGCAATGATAGAGTGTCTGTGTTTGAGCAAGTCACAATGTAAGCTTGTCTGAAGTAGACCTACCTCTGAGAAACAGGGTGACAGACTGGTATCTGAGTGAGCTTTGCTGATGGGCCCTTAGAACATCCAGTGCTTTGACATGGATCAGCTTAACAAGCTGTTTGTCTGCCTCCACAAAAACACATTTGCAAACATACTTATTAAAACAGTGCACATAGTTTTTTCTTTACTATGTGTACCAATTTAGATGTCGTCCCCAGTAACACACAGAGGCATCACTCTCACCTCCCAACACTCTAAACTTGACATCTTCTTTCAGCTGTGAGCTGCAGATGATGCAGCTGAAGTTGTTTCTCACCGTAGCTGACTCTGTGGCTCCAGGTGCGTGGACACGAATGTGGTGAAACCCTGGAGTCAGCATCCAGGAAATTAAAATCAAATGTGAATCCAATTTGAAGTCTATAAATGCTACATGTCTGACAATTGCTTGAAATACACAACATTTTGTGTGTACTAACTCAACTGAGTCTGGTCTGTCTTTGTTGTTAGCACCACTAGAAATTGAGAGGAGACAAATGTGTCTTCCCAGTAGTACCTGTAGAGCAGGGACAGTCATCATTTATGCAGAGGAACCTGGCTCCCTGGGTGTATTTCGTAATCCTCGTCATGGCAATGACCAGGCCCTCCATGGAGACGGGCCTCATGGGCCCATACCAACGAGGAAAACCACAAAGGTCCAACGTATACTCAGGGAATGGAGGCAGATGTGTCAACTTCAGAATTACATTCACCTCAAAGGGAACAATCAGATGACACACTGTTACAGGACTGAGTCAGAGCCAATGGGGCAGAGACAGCTGCAGCTACACCAATCAATCATACCTGACTCTCTGTGTGTATTTTTTCAACAAGTGAAAGTGTCTTTATGGCCAGGAAGCAAACCTGAATGAGGAATTGGGCAAATATAATTAACCTTATATTAGAGGTTGACATTTTATTTTAGCTGGCTCACAGTTTTCACTTACAGACTGGAACAAGGCTGTTGCATGTAGGGGATCACGCAGAATACAGTCACCCAGTATAGGATCCACCTCTATCACATCAGAGGGATTTACACTGACACAAAACCTGTAGACTGCCTCAATCTGCTGTGGGTCTGGAAAGGAAAGGCACAATTTGAAATCCTTACTTAAATGTAGTTTAAGTGATTTTAACGTTCATTTCTACTTGCTAACTTAACGTTAGCTTGTAATGCTATGAACATCGACTGTGCCGTGAACACAACTGATGTTAGCTAGCTAGTTTTGCCATTTTCCTCACAGCTGCCCTACCGTTGAATGGTTTGCAATCTTCGGCCAGTTTCTGGAGGCCACCACTTCTGTCTAAATAGACCAGGACTGACTCTTTCAACGACAAAATGTCCGCCATCTTGAGTTAATGGAAAAAGACGTTATGACATTCTGTTGCGTCCACAGGTAGCATTGGCGCGCGAGCTTCAACCCCGTTGCCACGGTGACCAGAGGGCCCAGGACGTAAGGTTAGGGACTGTTCATAACGTGTAAGGGAGTAGAAGGTGGTGCAAATAATTTTTTAAGCACTGGGCAAGGATTTATGTATTTTATTTTTTTATTTTGGCTAAAGGGAGGGGAACGCAAAATTAAATGGTTGTATTTTGTATTTATTTTACTGCAGAAAATGTCTTTCAGAAGGCAGATTTTTTTTTTTTTTTTTTAGAAAATTGCCAATATTGCACCATTTATCATAGCCAGAAACTGTAAAAACATAAATTCTAGTTGCATTTTGTAATTTCCAACAGTCCTTAGCAGCCCCTCCAGGATCTCACAGCAAAAAACCCAGGAAATTGCGGCAAATGACTAAAATTGCAAGTCTGGAGAAAAAAATGTGACTTTTTTTTTTTTTAAACTACTGCCTCCAAGAAATAAGTCATGTAATAACTTGCTTTAGCAATCATACTGAATATTACAAAAACAAATGTTTCAGTTCTCTTCTTAAGTTTTATTTGATTAGTTTCAAAACATGAAATTTAATAATGTTGTAAAAAATCTGGAGTGAATATTATAGCTCTCAAACCAGACAATGTGGCTGTAAAACATGTAAGCTACATCTGTTCCTTACCATCCCCATCCAACCCACCCCCTCCTCTGATAAGTCATGAACAGTCCCTTATTGACAAATAAGAATAATATTAATAACAAAATAAAAAGTACATTATGATTATTAAACATAAAAACACTCTTAGACTACATCTGTTTTATATTTTTTATTATTGTGCAGGAGTATAAGCCTATTTAACTGCCAAGCGTAGCAAAGCATTGTATATTTCTAATTTCTGTAATCATGAATAAATGTGTTAAGGCAAAGGACAGCAAAAAACAAATACAAACAATCCAATATTTAAAAAAAAACAAAAATTCACTCAGTATTTAAAGACAGACTGAAAGGTAACTTAAGAAGTAGAAGACAATTTTTTGTTTACAAATGTGACCTATAAACCAAAATGCTTTATTCAGTGGTCTCTCAAGTAATCCCTATTTCCAGCTTAGTTAAGACGAATATGTATTTTTACAGTAATTACATGGACAAACACACTTCCACCTGGCAGTCAAATGGTGTGATTTTTAGTCCAGTGAATTGTTCAAGTTTTCCAGAAAACTGCTTATTGATTTCATTTAAGGGACAAATTTAAGGCTTTAAAAGGCTCATTTTAGAAACCACCAGAAATACCATTAACAGAGGCTGGCTGTCCTTAAATCTTAAAAATATCATCCGTTATGTATATATAATTATATAAATACAAATTGGTAAAAAATAAAGACTTTTCTGGCATGCTTTGTTCCCACCAAAATTTGTTTTAAGTGCCGTTTTGTCTCATCCGCTCGCTTTGGCTTCATAGAACAAGTTAATCCATGGTACAAATTCTTCCCTTTAGTCAACAGAAGTTATGATGGTTAAGGCAATCAACGACCTCACTGGGAATGTTTCATAGGAAAGAGTCATCCGAAGCTGGGGCATAAGAGAAGCCCACAAAGGCATCGTCGGCCTCCATTACACTGGCGTTGACTATGGAATGGTCTTGAGACCAGCAGATGGAGTTGGGGACCGGCTCATCTGTGAACTCAGGATCGAAGTTTGAGATGTCACAGTACGAGCTCTGGAGAAACATAGTAGGAAGAGGGAATTAAAACAAGGATCATATTAGCATTCGAGGAACAAATTTAAAACAAACTGGATGTGTGTATTTTTAAAAGGGACTTGATTTGATGACAAAATACAACAATAAATAAAACTAGATTTCTCAAAGTGCTTTAAAAAGACATAAAACTTAAAAAAAAAAAAAACAAGAGTAAACATATGACAGAGGTGAGACCAAGTGTTGGTTTTGCAAGTCATAAGTAAGTCTCAAGTTTTTGCACTCTAATCCCAAGGTGCTGAGTGTTTTCAAGTCAAAAGGCTAAAGTCCAAGTCAAGTCGCAAGTCTATTTTGATTTTGTCGAGTATAAAGTCATTCAGTTTTTGACTTAAGTCTGACTTGAGTCCAAGCCATGTGACCTGAGTCCACACCTCTGACTTATGTCTAATAAATATTATTAAAATTACAAAACTTAAAAAATATTTCAAGAATTACAAGACTAAAAAGAGAGAACTCCAAAACATTACATAAAATAACTCTGTATAATGCATTTATGAGGTAGTTTAACGGTTGCACTTAATTAGGCAACCTCCACTGTTAATTAGAAACACCTGTCCAGCTTATTTTTTGTTAACAGTATATGAGAGGTATTCATTCAAGACTTAAAACCAGGAATAGAGAGCATTCAAATATGATCAAATACAAGATTAACTCTCTGTAATTTTCTAGTCTTCAAAAACAATGTGAGTTATAATGTATCTTTTAAGTTCTGGGTGCAGTCGTACAAAAGTCAAGTCGCGATTAAACACCTTTAAGTTTCTGATTGCTGGGCAACAGACAAATATTTACCACTTTGGGTGTAAATGGGGCAGGGATCTTCTTCTGTTCGAGGTCATCCCAGTTGATGGATGAGAAGAAGCTGTGTGCTTTGATCTCATTCTGAAAACATAAAATAAATCACAACTTTAACATAATTTTTTGTCTATAGAAAGTTAGTTGAAAAAACTTCATTAAGTGAAATTAATTTATGACTGTTCATTTGTTTTGTATCAGTGACATGATGTACACAGATCAGCCACCAGAGGGAGCCCAAACACGGGGAGTTCTGCTGTACATGCAGTGTCTGTATCTGCACAGTGTGAGTGTACTGATTAATCCCACTCACAAAGTCATCCCTCGACCCCAGTCTGTGTGTGCCGTCTTTCTCCAGCAGGCCCTGGAGGATTGACCATGCTGTGCTGGACGCACCAGGACGCATCACCAACGGCTTGTGGAGGATGTTGTCATACATTTCATGTGTGTCCCTGCTGTAGAACGGCGGCTAGGATATGAACAAAAAAAGACATTCAGGGGCATGTAAGTGAGTGTGACGGTACAATGAGGTTCTTAAACATTTAACGCTAAAACAAATAGTGAAATCTGGTGCAGTTTACCTATACATCGCAGTAAAACTAAAAAGCTTTATCTGCAAAAGTAGTCAAGACTGCCTAACTGTTAATTGTGTGGCATGCAGAAAAAATTAAGTACAATGCATTGGGGACGTGGGCTCAAAATAAAAACTCACCAGGCCGAAGAGCATTTCGTACAGCACTGAACCCAGACACCACCAGTCTACTGTGTTATCATATGGCTGCTTCCTCAGGACCTCTGGAGCTAAGTACTGGTCAGAAAAAACACACAAACATCATAATATAACACTGACATTTTGTCCTTGGCTTTAAATACACCAACAAAATGTATATCAACTATTTTTGGTTATAAAAGCCTATTTTCCTCTCTGGAAAATGTGACTCATATCCCTGCACAGACAGCAGTATAGCCTTGAATGGAATACACTCACACTTAAATCATTAACCACACTTTATTCCAAAAAGTCTGTTAATGATTATGACTTTCTGACACTAATTGTGAGACTTATTTAATGTGTCTGGTGCAAAATTGGTAGAAATTAAACACCCAAATCATTGCTGCCATACCTCAGGTGTTCCACAGAATGTAGTGGTGGTATCTGTCTGGGAAATGCCTTCCTTGCACAATCCAAAGTCCGTCAAAATGATATGCCCCTTTAAAGAGAGGACACAGGGACGTTTTTAGACAACATGTGCCACACAAGCAGCTCATTATCCCCGGGGACTGAGGATTCTATTGTTGCCCAGGAATGTTGGCTGCACTGAAGCTCAGTCAGTCCCATTCACCGTTCCCTCACTTTCTCAATAAGGCTAGGCAGGAAAATCATTAGTAAGAGCTAATCCAATCACACGCTGGAACTGGAAATGACACTGTTGTGCACTGGTGGTACAATATGACTGGGAAAGAATGACATTTGTGCTGTAAGGTCTTATGTAATGAATCTGCAGCCAGTGTTTAGGCACTGTAGTTCCATGGATACTGTATTGTCAGTAAACTTATATCTCGATTACACAGCAGTGTGTTGGATTAGACAACAGGAATACTCACCTCATGGTCAAGGAGGATGTTTTCTGGCTTCAAGTCTCTGCACAAAATCAACACGAATGAATGTCAGTAAAGGAGACACAGGGCCGTAGCCAGCATTAGGAAACACTGATGTCGTAAGCTCAAATTACACCACTGCAACCCCATATCCTGCAGAAATAACGACGTATTTCTTATATGTGTACCATACATATTCATCTAAATATTAAAATACACATTTCTGTAAACTGTATTTTCCTGTATAAAGATCTAAATGCTGCTTCAAACACATTTCTGCAATGTGAGGGATATAAATCTGGTGAAGAATCAGCCTTATAAAAAAGCATCAAGTGTAATTTTTATTTTTCTGGTCGTTCAAAACCCCAGTTTCCCCACAACAAACAAAAAAAGGTTGGTATGGCCCTGAGGACACATTATCATGTGATCAAGCCCAACATGTGTCACACACATGTTCAGTTTATCTTCAGTTTCATACACCTCATGGCATCAATGTCTGATTTATTTAATATGTGTATTAACAGCAACTGATATTATCACATTTTCTAGATCTAAGTTGTGTCGATTTACGTCCAATGAAAGTGCTTGTTTTTGCCACTGACAGGCTCAGAAAGTGTCTGACAACATAACAGAAAACACCCTCCAGAGAAATGAAACATTTTTCTTGACCTTTCACTGCTCAGTTTGTTACTGTGACCAAGTCTCGCTCAAGAAGTATCATTCTGAAATATAGCGAGTGGTGACTTGTTGCAGGAAAAACAGCGGTGGAAACGTCAGTGAGAGTTTGAGACAGGAAAGCTGGGAAGAGTTTGTCATGTTGGAGTACAGAAAAAGTAGCTAAGTGTTATCTAAAAGCTTTTCAATGTCAGAATATTTAAATTAGGTCCACTAGATTTCAGAACAAGACTTCTCCTTGAGGGAGACTTGTTAACACCTCTAAAAACATACCAGAGGCCTGTACTACGAAGCCAGTTCAACTGACCCAGGATATCTTTTTGTTATCTGGCTTGACTAACCCTAACATTTGCCGTCTGGATAACCGGCACTACAAAGCTGGAAATCAACTCCTTCAGTCAACTCTGGGTTTTCCGACCCAGTCACGAGCGTGTTCATGTGAAAGAGCGGGGTTGTTAATTACGAGCAACATCATCAGAAGCATGAATGAAGGAGGCTGCTTCATATGATATGAGATGTAAACAATACTCTGCACTCTTATAACGGAAGTGTAGAAATATTAAAAATACTATCCAAAAATTCACCGTTGGCTGAGATTTAAATTAGGTGTATGTATCACTAGACTATATCTGACATCAGTATAGAGTATTTTTTGCCATTTAGTTGGCTGATGATGAATATGTTACATAAAACATTTATTTTCCGATTTATTTTCGAATAAAATATCTTTTTTGGGCCTCAGTGATGAAATCAGAGTGTAAAATAGCAACAC
>JAPZEB010000013.1:13680647-13695869 GCA_029783705.1 Chaetodon striatus | reverse complement strand
ATAGAGACAGACAACCATTCACACTCATATTCACACCTACGGACAATTTAGAGTCACCAGTTAACCTGCATGTCTTTTGACTGTTGTAAGAAGCCAGGGTACCTGCAAAAAACCCACACTGACACGGGGAGAACATGCAGGCTCCACACAAAGGGGCTCCCCAACCCTAGAGTCTTTAAATGGGAGACTTGTCGGCGTCCATAGAACCCATTGTCGTCCTTGCCAAAATCTAGCCCAACATTGGAGTGTGTTTTTAGCCCCCTTCCTGACAGTTACAATAAAGCCTCTAAAGACAGGGATGTCGGCTGGGAGCGCCAACAGCCCCATGGGTCTCAGAGGGTTAACTAGTGACACACACAGTACAGAATAACCATTGCTTTGATATTACAGAAACAGAAATGCAGTTACGTGGTTTTTTATGACAGCAGTGTTACTTTGCTGAATGCCTATCCATGGTGATGTGAACTTTTTTTGAGGATGTTAGTAAGAAACTGTCAGTATTGCACTACTGAGTTGATTTCACTGCTGAGAAAGGAGCAGTGTGTTTAAGGGCAAACTGGATAGCACTTGTGATGGTATCTTTGTTTAACAACTCGTTTCCTTTCCAAGGCCATAGTGTCCGTCGAGACATCGGTTGAATGTATTTCATTGCAATGTACATGTGTAAGAACCTCAATGATGGAAGGGTACCTTAATGTTTATTTCTGTTTGTTTTATTTATTATCTGACAGCTCTAAAGCTTAGATATTAATATAAATCGGACACCGTGAGGTTTTTTTTTTTTCTTTTTCTTTTTTTAAGAAGTTTAACTTTGCTGACAAAACAGCCTAAAAACCCTCACCTGCTCTAAAACAGTTCTCTTTGTAACAAAATGAATGGTCACCATTGCTTCGATACTGAGCAGTTTTCATATCATCAGTGTTCTACAACAAGCATTTGGTCGAGAAGGATTTACTTTTTGTGTGAAGGCTGTAGGTTTTATTTATTTAATGTCTACTAATTTATTTATTTCTAAAAAAGAAAAAAATTTAAGAGAAATTATTGAAGAATTTTATTGTCTTTTCTCTTTCAAAATCAGGATTGGGCTACAGTTTCATTACTCCAAGTTAGAAGAACGTGCACTGCCACTAATTTTAATTTCTTTTCCTGATCAGGCAAGATCTAGCAAATAATCATTGTGTAGTCGTATCTGTGATCTTGTAACATATAGATAGGACATTTTCTTTCTTTGATTCAAATGTGTTCTCCGCTATTAGGTAGCAGGACTCCATCTCCGACCTCTAATCATAGACGAATTGCACTTTTTACTCATCATTTAATTTTAAATGTTTGTTCATTCTAATGATGTAGCTCTTGTCCTCATTTTTGTTTTTGGTGTGTGTTTGCGTGTTAGACGGTTGTCTCCCCGTTTTGTAATGAATGCTGACATTATGATCCTGCTGCTCGATTTTAACATGTTCTCTTCTCCTGTTCTGCTGCAGAAATGCGTGTTTAAACACACTACACCGAAGCCTTACATTAACATTTTTTTAGACAGATGGCTCTGAGCAACAACGCAGCTAACACAGACCGTCCTTTTACTCAGATAGCCTGCTGAAACACCCTTGAGCAAGACCCTAAACCCTTACCTGCTCGCTCATTATTTGATACTCTGCGTAAGAACAAAATGTAAATATGCACGGATTTGGGTGTGAATCTGATGAAATGTACTGCACTGTGCTTCCATGTTAACAGGCTGATTCATGTCATTTTTAACCCTTCTGAAACATAATCTTTTGAAGGGACACTACAGCTATAAATGGTCCTCTTTGTATTATCGGCATTAGTGGGTCCAGTATTAGTTATAATCTGGATTATCCTGCATTAAGCATTTGAGTGAGAATAAGAAGGGAATCTTGTCAGGGAGATCAAGTGGAAAGATCAGGAGCACACAACTCTAAAACAGAAAGTAGACTAACATCCACATGAGACGTTTGAATCTGGTGGCTGCGATGTGTCTAATCTGTATATAATTGTGTCATTTGTTCTGTTCGTTGGTTTGACTTGTGTTTGTACATTCCATTTGTTAAGTCCAAGTTAATATGTTTGTACGTTAACAACATTTGGCCATGTAACATCATAGGTTTTGAGGGAATTAAGTACATATATACAGGATAGTAGCAGCCGTTATATACTACTGTAGTTATGCATGAGCAATACACAAGATGCTGGACTTTGCTTTAACTGACGAGGTGAATCACAGATGTAACACTCGCTCTGTATTTTTGTAGCATTTTCAGAAATCATAACCAAGGTACCATAGAAATCCTGCCAACTGTCTTTGTAACCATGTACTTAATTTGGAAAAATAAATGCATATGTTGCATGACGTCTGCAGTGTTTTGAATTCTGTTTTGAAACCAAGCAGAGCTTTCCGTCTCTGCCAACTGCCCCTGTACAAATTAGTACAGGTTACATGCTTTTTCCTGCATAATAAAGATTTCTTATGATCCTTTAGTTTCTCTGACATGCTCACAGCAGGCGTAGCAATCTCTTGAGCTCTTGCCAAAAACAGATTCCTTAAAAGCCATTTTCTTGAGGAAACTGGAAATCCAAATCCTCCACCTTTAATCCTATCTTGTCACTTCCGTAGGTGGAGTTGACAGCCATGCAGGTGGATAGTTTGGGTGTGGGACTGACAACTGATAGAGTGCTTTAAGCTGAACCCCCCCCTGTCATGTGTGTATGTATATGTTGGGATGCTGTCAACTTGGCCTGGGGTCCAGGGACACGAGCCCCCTCCATCAGAACAAGAGGCCTCTCCACAGGGTCAGCTGCTGGCCCTAAAGGGGCCCACTCACCCATGACTTAATGCCCCCGGGCTCCTTTGTCCTCGGGGCTGTTGGTTTTACAGGCCCATTCACTCAATTGCCCCCCAAATGGAGGGAGGCAAAGGACGTGACGACTTGCCTTATGCTGAAGGAGCAGCAGTGCACATGCATACAAACAATGTGCACATAAACACACGGGCGCCGCATGCACGCCATGTCCACTTAATCAATCTGTCCTCCCTTCGCTCTCGTTCTCGTACAAGAGGGTCTTTTGTTCTTGAGTGACCCGCACTTGAGTTGAAAGATGTCAGCGACCTTTTGCCACTTAATTGGTTATTGGCAGCAGCCCCTCCACCTTATGCTTCATGTGTGCGTTTAAAGGGAGCACTTTGAGGAGTAAAGTGACTTACTGACATGCAGACACATAGATACCTGTTGTACGCAGACCTTGTTAGATTTATTAAAACTGAATTTTATTGTCTATCTTTTTATCTGAATATACTATAAAATTTGACACGCCATAGTCTGCACCACCCATTTTTAGTATCCACTACAGGTCTGGTTCCTTTCATATATCCTCGGGGTCCCTGAGTTAGCCGTTCATGGACTCGGTAAGGTGTGTGTGTTCAGTTTCGTGTCTACCTTGCACACTGAAGACATGAAACAGAGCCTGCAGGCGTCCGACCAAACCTCCCCTGCCTTCCTCCTCTGAGCACACGCCCGAAAGCAAGCGCACAAACTCTCACACACGCGCTCTGTTTGCCTTTGTGTATGCTAGACAGCAGATGGCAGCCCATTATTGGGCTGACAGAGCAGTCATCTGGCAGGCACCCTGTTACCCTTCCCTCCCCCCCATCCCCCCGAAGACACCCAGCACAACACAGCATGGATAGGACACTTTTAGGCGGGAGAGTCGACAGCCCTGGTAGTGTGCGTGTGTGTGTGTGTGTCAAAATTGGACCCTGGCCTTTCCGCCCTATATAGGTCACTGTTTCCACTTGTGTGTGTCAGTGTGTGAGGTAAGTCAGGCTCCCATTTTCAGCGGGCATTTGTCATGTTTTGAATACACATGTACAGTAGATGGTTTACTTTAAAGTGATGTGACCTGCTATGAATTTGAAAAAAATACTTCCAACTACCTATATTTGAGTACTTAGCCACCACTTATACTCCCAGAAGCTGATACCTTTAGGATAAGTGGCATTTACCTTCTTTAATGTGCCTCCTTTTCATGCACATATCTCATTAAGGGAAGTGCACGTTATCTTGTTTTATATCCTGTCACATGTGGTCATTGTAGGTCACAAAGTAAACGTGCAAAATTCTCAGTAATTCCCTCGCTCTATTTAAAAGTGAGAGTCACAAGCTCAAGATAACAGTAACGGCAGCAGAAAGGCCCACACAAATATTCTCCTCATGAATCAGAGTTTGCTCAGAGGACCAGTGGAGCTGTCTCTCTTTGTAACATTTACACCCTTCCCTGTGCACGACATGCCGCCCAAACCCTGGCCCCAGAGTGACTGCCTCCTACAGCCTTTATTACAAAGGATTATACAACAGTGAATATCAAACGGTGGGGGAGGAGGAGGAGTGTGTTTCCCCACGGAGGTCAAGGCCAAGGTTAGGGATTAGGTTTGGTGTTTGTGTCCTGAGGAAGGAGGTAATCTACAGCCCACCCTATAGAGACCCCGCTACTGGGACACGCTGGGAGGCACCACAGATGAAGAAGACTACATTCGACTTCTGAGAGCTGTTTTAGCGTTGCCCCGACAACCGGCACAATCCCTGGTCCTTTGGCGAGGCTTTCAGCAGGCCTCAATCACACTTCCTTTCGCTTGAGAGAGTTTTTTTTTTTCCTCCAGCACTGTTAAATAGGAGGGAGGCCCAGTGTGTTCAAAGGAAAATGACCAGGAGCTGAAGTATGAGGTAATATACTGAGGCATGTTTCCACTGAAATAAAAATGCATCAGCCAGTTAGGGTATACTGGTTTTATAATCATTATAATAATAACATATTAAGCAGCAAAATACATATATATTAACAGCTTCATATGAGCAGATGAAGTTAAGAAACATGAATGATGGAACATAATGTGCACAGACAATGGAAACACTTCTCTTAATCCTCATAGAAAAAAGCTACATTTGTTGAGCATCTTATTGCTTCACTGACTCCCACTAGCTCCTGTTCCTTTACACATATGGTTGCAATGATTATATAGTTATTATATATTCAAAGCTAAGCCTGGCATGTCATGTTGCCATGCTGGAAAAACAGGGCAGAAATCAGCAGCTGCTCAGCTCTCTGTACATTCAAACATGTTGCACTTGTGGCAACGCCCCCATCAGTGATGTCACATCAGGCATAGTCCATTGAATGTAATGGGAAAAACATCCCTCTGTGACACCGCTGATTTGGGTTTGCACACTCCTAATTCAACCTCCTGATTCTACAAATACAGCCAAGTCAAGAATACCTGATATGGAAATGAGTACCAGCCCACATCAGCATATTCAAGACCTGTCTTTTTACATTTCAGAGGTTCCTCCATTCACACACATACTCCCCCCACCAAAGTGAACTCGGCTCAGCCACCCAGGACAAAGAGGAGGGCCTCTTAGTCGCCCTCGAAGGCCCCGTTGGTCGCTCCCTGGCATTCATTCTTTTTCCGGCACTTGGACAAGATCCTGTGGAGCAGGCCCGGGGATCTGTGTGTCTGAGGTTGGGAGGCCACGGGCTGAGGCACAGGGATCTGGGGCCTCCGCACCAGGAAGGGGCCCTCGCTCTCGCCTTGGCCCCCATCCAGCCCCACTCCTCCTCCTCCTCCAACTCCTCTGCTCCCCCTCCTGAGTGCCTGCCGAATGTGTCCACTGGGGGACAAAGAGGAAATAACAAACACAAAGGCCCTGTTTATTCCTCATGACCCAAATTCCACCGCTAGCAGACAAGACAGGCACGGAGCTGTACAGAGGGCTCTGTGTGGTGTGTGTGTGTTTATGTGAGTGTGTGAGCAAGGTTCAGTGGCAGGCTGTCAAAAATAAATGCCCCCTACTGTCAAATAAACTGCAGGGGAGATACAGTATCCTATCAAACAAGTTTTGCCACACTGATTATCGCACTGATAAAAAGTTGTTTGACGGTACATCGTAAATATTCTTATAACATTTTGATTGAGCGATCAAACATTTTATTTTCATGTTGGATAGAAAACTAAAAGGTCTTTCCCTCCTGCTCCTCTTTAATTAGATGCATTGCAGTGAGAGGGGATTGACTAGATAGTGTGTGTGTGTGTGTGTGTGTGTGTGTTTAGGGGGGTTAGTAATCAGTGTGCTTTGTCAACTAATGAGGGACGAGAGGGGCCACCTGTTCAGGGGCGCTGGGCGGAGAGCAGTGAGATGGGATTTGGAGATGGGGGATGTGTGGGGGTTCACTGGTGGAACAGCTGCTGGGTGTTTGCTTGATGTGTATGCATGCACTTGTCAAGGGAGGACGTGTTTGTTTGTTGTTGCTGCCGTATGTGTTTTACACTTACTTTCCATGTCTGCTGCGTACACCTGACTCGTTGTCCCAGGCTGTGCTTCTCAGAGATACACTCCTTCGCACGGCTTTTGGAGGAAGATTCACCTGAGAGGGAACCGTCGAGTGTGTTTGAGTTAAAAATGTCCTGCAGATGTTCTGAAATAAACTGTACACCTCCTCTAGTATCTCCTCTTTTCTAAGGCTACTTTTTTCCACGCTAAATCACAGTAGACAGCTCAAATTCCTTTGATTTTATCTTGCTGTTATTTATTTCTTTACTTAGACAGTAGCAGTACAGAAATAGAAATTTTATATATTATATCAAGTCTATTTATACAACACAAAAACACTGCTACTTACTTATTTACTTACTGCCCTTAATACCTACTGGCATGTTGCAAGACTGTTAATTTAAGTGTCTGGAGGATCCACGCAGACATAGACCTTTTCATTTAAGAGACAGATCTTTTTCACTTGACCAGAAACAGCCCCAAAATCGCTGTCGTCAAAACACCAGACTCCATTCAAATAAACAGTAATTTTAGCATGCATAAAGCTTACAGGCTTTAAGTGTCTGACAACATTATGGAAATGACTCCTACAGGGATAGACCTTTTTGTTTAAGAGTACGATCTTGTTTGTTTAACCAGAAACAACCCTGAAATTGCTATCGCCAAAGCCACCAGAGTATTTTTTTTGTTTCTGTTGACTTTGAATGAGGTGTGTTTTACAATGATAAAATTGCTGTTTTTCTAAATGGAGTCTGGTTAGCATGCTGATGGTGATTGTCAGGCTGTTTCTGGTTAAAGAAAAGGATGTTACTTTTTGACAAAAAGGTCTGTTTTTGTAGGGATCCTTTCAGACACTTATAATAGTAATGTGAGCCTGGCAGTGGCAAAAACAAGCACTTTCAGCAGACGTAAACCGACAGTGCATAATTGCCCTCAGTGGTTACATTGCAGCCTGTTTTGTAGCTGCTGCACTCATGCCTAGTACTGGACCAAGTTCAAAAACTGTTGCTCTGATGGTCACTTAGACACGAAAATATGGGAAAATAGGCGGCAAATTAAAAAATACTTAAGTTACCCTTTAAAGTCCCTGTTTAAAATCGTGAGTATTTCTCCATAACTTTTAAGAGGTATTAAAAAATAATGTTTAAAACTGAAATAGCAGAGGGCGAGACATGACAATCAACATTTTTCATTCGACCCTTTCTGCCTCCTGAATGCCCACTTAATGCAAATGCCACATGCTTTCTACATTTAATTTTGATTCTCAGGCCAAAGCTGGGGTAACCTAATGACACCACTGTGACACCATCAGGTCATTTTGTCAGACTTCCTTATCACTCTAAAACTAGCTCAGCAAAACAGCACAGACAGGAATATCTCAGTGAAACCAACTACAATAAGTTCTGACTTGAGCAGAGAATAATGTGTCCATGTACAGTCCTAGTGCTGATTGAGAAACTAAATTTTTCATGGTGTTTAAAACCTACACGTCTGTGGAGAAACAGAACAGGAAGTGCAATCTGCCTTGTGACATTAAGCAGCAGCAACAACACAGTCCAGTAATGCTGCATTGCTGAGCACATTCATCAGGCAGCCAACCAACCTGGCTCAGCTCCATCACACAGGAGGCGGGGAAGTAACCCTGCTGGCCGTCCTGCAGCCGCCCAAACCACCTCTCCTCCTCATGTTTGGACAGCACCAGGATGACGTCACCAGGAGACAGCTCCAGCTCATCTGGCCAGTGGGGCCTGTAGCTGTGCACCACTACCATCTAATGGACGAAGGGAGAGTTACAGCCAGTCGTTTTGACTCAGAACTCTGCATTTATAATGTAATTTTAAACTGAATTTCAATAAGGTGTAGTTTGATGCATTTCCTTTTTGTTTAACTGATTAAATCTGCTCTTACTGTCTGTGTTGCTCTCTCAGGTTACACTCAGTGAATGGAGAGGATTATGTGTCAGAGATTAACGGACGGTGCAGTTAAATAGAAACCCTAAATCTGGGTCTACTCTTCATTATCTGTTCCTCCTAAATATGGTCCATGTTTGTCAGAGGAATTAGATGAATTAAACACATAATGGAGGCACAGGAAATTAACCAACTTCACATAACATCAATGTCAAACTCATGTCAATCAGTCTCACTTAGAAAACAGCAAGTTTTGATTCATAATCCTGCTGTTAAAGATTCATATGATGTTGAACTAACAATCTACAGCCAATGCTGCATTGTAACCAGTGTATAATAGATGCATAATTGAATGGAGAATGTTTAACTTGCCTTTTCAGCCTCTGCTCTGTATCGATACCTCCCTGTGAGAGTGAAAATGAATCAGCAAAAATGTTATATGCAAATGTGCACAAGAATTTCTTATAAGCATCACTGTAAGCACGTCCTTCAGTAAATGAACAGAACGCAGGGAGAGAAAACAAACAAGCTACCCCCATTATTTATTAATCATCTGACACTGGTATGCCACCTTGCTCTCACTAACAATGAAAAATGATGTCACACGTCACTGCAGATATGATTCCACTCACCTTGAGGAGCAAGGACAGTGGTGAAGACTTCAAAGTGTTCATTGCTACGCATGTAGATACGCTGCATCTTGAAGATCTGACACTTGCACACTGACAGCAGCTCCTGCACTCTCTGTGCTCTACCTTCAGATAAATGCAGCTGACTAATCCGCTGCAGCACTGGCTGGAGCTGAACACAAGCAACAACACGTCCTTCCTGGGGAATAACACACACAAGCATGTAAAGCACAAGACTGCGGGCAAATCAGATCCCAGTGCAAGGAAGGAAAGTGTTTGATTATCACACAAATAGCTGGGTTTTAAATTTTTAAGACTAAATTTCACCAAATACAGATCTGTTTTTAATCTGTCTAGCTCATTAATTTCGACTCAGAGCTCATGCTTGACCACCTCATCTTCATGCCAGTGCCTATTGTTCTTTGACCATCTGGTCACATGCAAGAGAAGTTTAGAGGCCGCTGCCACTGCTCGCCTGACGTGGATGAGAATTCATAATTTCACCTCGTCATGAGTGCTCGATTGATTTAGGGTTATTGACTGTGTCCCATTTTCCAGTGGCCTGGGTGAGCAGGGACAAAGATGAATGGGCTTGGGACGGGGTGGCGGACTGCTCAACAGATGGTGATTGAACCCACCCTGCACACACACACACACATACACCTCCCCTCTCCCGCTCTGGTGCGATGGAGCTTGGCTGTGAGCTTGTGTCAGCGATTAAAAAGCATCCATCAATAACATGAGAGATCGCTCAGCCAGACGATCACATCTGAGCCATGAAAGTTTGCTGCAACTGTTATAAAAATGGGAGCCAATGAACTTAAACTGCAGAAAGACTTTATCAACTTATTTTCTTATTTCACTGCAATCAGTGTCAACAGGATCTAAGGCTGAGATCATGTCAGAAAGGCTGTGGATAAGCTTGTGTTTCTCTGAAAGTGGAAACACCTGTAAATGGATGAGACAGCTATTAACCTAAATTTCTTTGGCCTCAGTAGCTCTGCAAAACACTTACGTGGCCTGCACCCCCTCTCACTCATAGAGGAGTCTTTTTCAAAACAGGCAGCACATTAATACACCTGAGGAGAACAAAACGCTGTGCATACGTTTGGCTTTTTTTGTTTTGTTAGCTGTCTCCAACACTTCTGACTGCTCCTAATTCAGTGTGATGCCTCCAGTCTAGACGCCAAGGCCAAAGCAAAGCCTTTACATAACCAAAAACCACAGCTAAGCCGCTTAGAAAACCAATGATGTTTACTTCTAGGAAGGAGAAACACATGAACACTGAGCTCCTCCACGTTCATGTATTATCTGCTCAGACAAACCAGGACAGCTGTTAAAAACTGGGGCTGCACAATATACACAAAAAATCATATTGTCGCTATTTTGACAGATATTGTGAAGTGAGCCGTGATTTTAGTGTTTATATAAATTTAAAATATATATATAAATGATGATGATGTGATTTTAGCTGAGGTCTGTACCAAACAAGCACGTTCGTTTATGTTCAGGGTGTCTACAGCTATCAGACAGTTACATATAAAGCTTTTTAAGAAACATTTTAACCAAATTTAGGACAGATTTTTGGACAAATCATGTTTAACTTTTTAAGCATTGCAGGTTAGTGTAATGTAAGAATATGCTTATTAGAGTGAGTTAAGTCAGTCTACATTTTGCCAACAGATAAGTACAAATATTTACGGTTAATATTTGAGACGAGACTTTAATTAAAAGAGTCTGTGTGTTTCAGTGTGTGGGGGTGGGCCTGTGGAATGGGCTGCGTGATGAGATGAAACAAAACACAAATATAAATCAATTTTAAAAAAATATATTTTTGGCAGATACATGTAGATGAGGAAAAGTTGTATTAGGGGAGTGCATATTTATTTAGTAACACTGGGTGGTACTTGGACTGTAAATAAACTGGGTTTATTACTTATTTATTTAATTGGGTGGTGAATAGACTCGGGATAGGTGTATATTAGTTGTAAATAAGGATATAAGGGAATTTGTTGAAATAATATATGAGTATATGGTATATGAATATATGAAGAAATGTAAGAAAGGCGTTTTACTCCTCCCTACTCCTTTTTGGATACTGTTGTCTTGTCTTTGTTTTTTTGTTAAGATGTTTTAATTTGTGGTTCGAGATAAAGTCGTTCATTTGTGAAGAAAAATGACTTTATTATAGTTTTTAAAGGTTTGTAACATTAGAAGTGTGGACTTTTCACCAGAAAGGCTTCACTCATTTTCACAAAAAGAAATTAAAAACTGAATAAATTAAATTAGTTAAAATGTTTGTAGTAGCTGAGACTGCACAAATTCAAATTTAAGACTATTTAATGACTTTTAGGCATCGCTGTTGTAACACTGAATTCAAGACATTTTAAGACACCCTGTTGTGACATGTGACCTTTTTAAAAAATGTGCAGCTCCTGCGATTTGGATATCCCACTTGGCTGTATTGTAACTTTGATAATATTTCGAATACTTGAGCAGCCCTATAAAAATGTACATGAAATCCAAGAAAAAAAAGCAGCTGTGCATCGCAGCTTCACTTTGAACATTAGATTGCAGTGGCTACATCAACCATCATCACTTGATTAATAACAGATGTAATCTGTTGCTGAGATTCTTTTACAGGCTAGACCTTGAATCAGCTGTTGGCTGCTGCAGTTTCATTCAAGCAACCTGATTAAATACAAACAAAGATCTTTCATCTTAAGGTTGACTGATATAAAAAAATAAAACTTTATAATACTGTTTAAACACAGATACAAATCCCTTTAGTATATCTGGGTGTATTCAATTATTGTGGACAATGTTGAAAGTCACTGAGCATGGATTTTTTTATGTGATTTTGACATAAATGTGATCAAATACTTTGATTTGTCTGGACATTAATTCTGGATTCGCCAAAAACAGACTCTGCCTAAAGGTTAATGTATCCATACACATTTTCCTGGACTGATTTTTCAGAAAATGCTTTATTTGGGCAGCCTGAGCCCATTAGAGGTATTTTTCCACAGGTGACACTTTTACACGTCACAGCAGGAAACACACAGGTGTGATCAATGTTTGTTAACAGGTGTGATCTGTTTAGGTGTTCATGTCCAGCAGAACAGGTTCATCGTTAATGTGCTGCACTGGATTAAAGCGCTGTGTAGTTAGTTATGAAAAGTCAGGTGCTCTTTAAGGGCAGGACAAATAGTCACATGAGGATAATAAACAGTGGCTGGCCAAAGTCAGTGGCACAGGCAGTAATATTTTACACCCTGATGAAGACTCTAGTCGAGACGAGTTGGTTTATCCATGTATTAATTAAAGGTTTTTAACTGCAGTCAGAGTGGCTCAGACGCTGCGTCATGGACTTTGACACTGAGTGAACTGGCCAGTTGTTTTTTAATCTTTATGTGACTCATGTACTTGTTTTTGGGACTTTTCAGCTTTATCGCCCAGTTTAAAACATTTGTTAACAAGGGAATGTTACATTATTTTGTCATCCAGGATTCATAGAACCGTAGTTACATACATAACTTTGGTTTTACATATACTACGACATGAAACAAAGCAAACTTTCCCATTTTAGAACCTGAAACCATCAAATGTCTATTTTTACTTAAAAAAAAAAAAAGACCTAATTGCTTAATCGATCATAAAAAATGTCGCAGATTAATTTCCTCTGTCGGGTTAGTAATTAATCGGCCTACAGTTGCAGCTCTACAGGGTCTTATGTGACATGTTTCTACATCAGTGCTACTATGACACGTAACATTAGTCTGTAAATTGATCAGTGTGCTTCTCCCTCCTCCCCTGCTACTGACACCTCTCTTCACTACAGATCAAACTTTTTTGTTTACCTTTATTTGAACAATGTTAGAGCTGATCCAATTAGCCAGTTAATCAGTTGTCAGTCAACAGAAATTAACCAGCAGCAGTTTAAGTGCTAATCATGTCAGCCATTTTACAGTCTTTCATTTAAAGTTATCACTATAGTTACTACATTTTTGATCTGTAACCTTCTACAAAGTGACCCTCCCAACACTGATCACACTTTACAACACTGGTTTTGTGATGTTTTTAGTAAATGTAATCAAAATATTTCATGTTACAGCCTTGAATATAAACATTTTTAAAAATCTTTGAGAAATGATCACAGCATATTTGCACAAATCACGACCCCCCCTGCAGTCCTGAGTGGACAGCCTCCCCTCAAGATGATACACCTCCACCCTTCAGGCCTGTGACTGTCTCTTGCCCGCCAAACATGCCGGGTAGAACAAGTTTACACTGTTGTTATGAGAAGAAAAAAGATGCACTAATGACAAATAAAATTATGTGAATACCACCACAGACCTGTTGAGACGTCACCCTGGATCCTGTGTGTTTGCACGTGCACCCCATCATCAGCTGTTTAAATTCATAAATCCTGCATTCAATTAAAAACTGGAACATGATCTCAATCTGCTGATTTTAATTTGGGCTGCAGTTTAAATATGTTTCCATTAATATAAACCACATTAATCAGTGTGTCTCCATGAATGATCAGACTGACATGTACAGATGTGGTGACAGCTCAAACTCAGACACAGTCACGTCATTCACACATTCATCAGACAGTCATTGCATCATTAACGTCCAGTCCAGTGTCCTGATGCCAAGGCACAAACTGATGGAGCAGGGTACACAGTCCTCAGCGCTTCCCAGGTTTGCCTCTCCTCTTCCCTCCTCCTCCTCCTCCTCCAGCTTTACCTCCTTTCCCCTTCCCACCCTTCCCACCCTTCCCTTTGCCTTTCCCAGGCATGCCTCCTTTGCGTCCTTTCCTCCCTGCGCCCTTCTTGTGTTTGGCTGCAGCCTCCTCTCTGTCATCCTCTCTCATCTGCTTGTTGACAGCCATGGTGATGTCCAGCTTGGGCTTCTTGCTGTCCATGACTCTCAGGAGCTCCAGCTGCTTCTGCCTCTCGCTGGAGAAGTCACCGATGAGGGGCTCAAACTTCCGCTTCTTGCCGGTGTTCTTCGGGGCTTTCTCTTTGGGCAGGCGGTCCTGGAACCGGCCCGCGGATGCTGTGGAGGTTTTGGCGACGCTCACGGCTCTGGCCAGCTCGTCTCTGGACTGCTGGGCCGCAGGGGTCAGACCCACACCCGGCACTTTGACCTTCTGCGCCCTGGCGATGTTCTTCAGCCGGTTGAACTCATTTTTGGCCACCCGCTCCTTCTTGGCTTTGACGCGTTTGGCGAACTGGTCCTCGTTGGGGTCTGCGGTCTCCGGCACCTCTATCAGCCACTCCTTGGTGTCATCCTTGGCTCTCTTGTAGCCCCAGCGCCTCCTCCACTCCTTCGCGGTCTAATCCCACACCAGGTTGGTCTTCTTCTTCTTCTGGATGCCCTTCAGTTTGGCGAACTCTTCCCATTTAGTTGGAGGTTTGGGTTTGGGAGGTGGTTTCTCTCTGGGCAGCGGGGTCGAGGGGTCGGGTAGTTTGGCCACTATCGCCTCCTCGACCCGCTCCGTGGGCTGTTTCCAGATCTCGTTGATGAGCAGCTGCGTGTTGTCACGAGCTAACGACCGCAGGAAGTCCTCTTTCTTCTGCTCTCTGAAGTCCCGGGACTCGATGCGGTTTTTGTCACAGGCTAAGAGGTTCCCGATGTCAAAGTCCAGGTCCAGCTCTTTGTGGACCGTGATGCTCCTCAGTTTTTCTGCCTCTTCCTGCTCAGCTTTGGCTAACAGCTCCTCCACACTGCACGCCGCCATGTTGGTGAGTGCTGTTAAATGTTCAGTAAGCACGTGTGGATGAGAAAAACACACAAAGTTACTTCCGGGTCACAGTTAACGTGGAGAAGTACCACATTTAACCACAAGAGGTCGGCATTGGTCCATTTCATATTTCTCTGTACACGTCTCAGAGATCATGAAATCAGATTTTATTTCAAACATGACAATAAATAAATGAATAAATAAAAAATAAGTAGGAAAATAAAATAAGAATAGTCAGAAAAACTATAAATTAAAATTAAAAAACAATAGAAAGAATATAAAAAAAATATTTTAAAAAATAATACAAGATGCAGTGAACAAAAAAATAATACAATAAATAAATAAATAAAAATAAGTAAGAAAATAAAATCAGAATACTCAACAAACATCTTAACTAAACAACAAAAGTATTTCATAGATTAGATTAAATTAGATTATAGGGTACAGACTGTTTACACATTCTATAGTTTGTCTTTTGGGATTTAGAAAAAGAAATTAATTTAGCCTTTTAACAACAACACACAGGCATTACATCTGTACAAAACTATTAATAAAACTATTTAAAAAAAAATTACAAAAAATATAAAATA
>JAPZEB010000013.1:13652167-13671814 GCA_029783705.1 Chaetodon striatus | reverse complement strand
GTGTTAACAATGTTACTGATACTATTCTTTCTCACACCTTCAACTCAAACCATTGTGTTGCCCCGCCCAAAATATATGATTTGATAATTAAACAATATTCTAAACATGCAGGCGACTAGTCGATTAATGGCCCTAAATGATTACTATTGGTCGACTAGGAAAACTCTTAGACGGGGGGAGCCCTGCATGTGAGACAAAGTTTTCTTCACAAATTCAATGTAACACAGGGTGAGTATTTGAAATATAAATGATCATTTTGTCGTTTAAGCATCCCTTTAACTTGACCTCTGTGTCACTGATTTGGAATCATCCTTTGAACGTAGACTCCTATGATGCTGATTAATCAAGAAGGTTGCCATTTTGTCTTCTTTCATCATTGTGGGGTCATGCCAGAAAAAAGTTTCCTCACAAATCGAAGGTAACACAGGGTGAGTAATTGATATTCAAAGGGTCATTTTGTGGGTGAATTATTACTTTAAAATTTAACTTTGTTTTCAGCCTCTTTAGTAGCTCACCATTATTTTTAGCTATTTAATTTATTCTGCTAGCAGCTATAAAGCTTTTCCATTTTTTCAATTTCTATCTCTCTAATTGGGCACACCATTAGTCCATTTGTGATCTTACATAGCCTACACTTGATGCCCATTTGCATCTGCAACAGGTAATGCACCTGCACTGTTTGCATGCACTCTTTTATATTATATATTGAGTGCAGAGCATTGCATGAATAAGCTGACATCCATCAGGGAATAGTGACTTTGTTCCTGTGCCATTCAACAGGAGCGACTCCTCCTGTATCAGTCAATGTTGTTGAATGAGTCAGAGGGGCTCATTAGCAAAAGGGCAGGAGTCACCTTGTTCCCCTCGTCCTCAGGGCCACTGTCACTTATCGCTAACAGAGTGTCAGTGTGTCACTGGCATGCTAAACATCCCTGTATGATCACATTCGTGTCACAGCAGGGAATCAGTGATGGTAATGTACAGTCGTTCTCCTGCACTTATGACCGTGCGCCTCAAAGTGACTCCTGACAGCCCACTTTGCTTTGTTCTCCAAAAAGTTGTCTGATCAATGCCGTGATTATATGTCGGTCACGCATCACACAACCCTTTGGCCTGACATGATGCAACAGTCGCTAATTGCAAGCTACATTCACCCAACTATCCTCTCTTGTAGCATGACAGACGCAGAACAGCATCAGGATCCCAGGGGACGTTCCTGAGCTATAAATAATATGGATCACATACATCTATGCAGGGACCCTCAAGCATCGGTATGCTCGCTTTGATATGTAAATTTAATCTCTGCTTTTTTCCCCTCCGTGCCCCAGAGTTTGAGTAAGTGAAACAATTTAGAAGAATTTCACAAGGCGTCTCAGGTTTGGAATACGCAAAATGCTTCCTAAAATACAGTTTGATTTTAAAGTTAAATCATCATTTGAACTGTGGTAAATTGATCAGGAACAATTAATACTGAAGTTGCCCGTCTGTAGGTTTAGATTAATGAGTTACGATAATGATTTTAATGAGGCTAATTTGACTATGAACTGCCAACTCTCTGATTTGCATTTAAAAGCGAGTCGTATTCATAAGTGGTGTACAGAAAGTAGAAACACCAAATGAAAAATGGCATTCATACAGCATTACAATTACAAATGCAAAGGTGAGTCATTCATATGTTTATTGCTTATTAGCAGGATGTGTCAGTTTCTTAAGGCAGCAACTACAAGAAATCATGGCAGCAGATGCTCAAGGTAGACAAGGTGCATCAGCGAAAAGCAGCACTGGCCACAAATGGACACTCCACAGTATAGTGGTTAAAAGCCTCTGATGTACAGCCTCAAATATGAACACTTAATTGAACGCCCCATCCGTCACTCAAAATCAGTGACACCAAGGTCAAACTTTGAGAAGACTGTAGGTTGCGACCTTCAGCATACAGAGCTTGAATGTATGGAAGGGCTGCTTTTCAGAAACCACTTTTCCAAGTTATCTAATGTCTGTGCACAAAGAAGGGAAACCTGGTGTAAGGAGCATAAAACCTGCCCCCCTGAGAAATGAAAAGATCTGAACATCAATGAACCTTTATGGGGAGTTTTGAATCGGAGCGTGCAAAGCAGATTTACACCTCCTTCACCCTTCAAAGAGGGATTTTTTTCCCCCTATTCAATAAACACACTTTCAGACTGTGACAGCATCTGAAGAAGGTTTGAATCTCTTTTCAAAGCAAAGTGTGACGCTGCTCCCCTCTTAGGTTCTTGGTATTATTTGGTGTTTCTGTTATTTTGTCCACACTTGCTCAGGCTCTGAGTTTAGATGTGAAGTGGTGGGCTTTGAAATGTGGGACTCCTGCTGCTCTCTTGTCATTTTTGACATACCAGGAAGTGAAGAAAAATGAGCTGTGATCAAGATGGCAGAAGTCAGTGATGCTCCAAAGAAAGAAACAGGTCTTTCATTTCCATCATTTACACACACAGAGAAATGTTGGTTCCTTGGCGGTTCTTTAGCGTGGGTTTAGGTGCTATATTGCACCACTGCCACACATACCTCCTCTCCACTTAATTAGCTCTGAACCGGTTCTGTGCAGGATTCTTGGTACCTTAGTGCTATCCAGTAAACCAGCCCGCGTTTTCACCAGTTTTGAGTGGAAACACTGGGATCAAGGATGTGTCATCAACTATTATTATATTATTGAAATAGCCTACAAACCACTTATTTTGGGCATGCCTAAGGATGGGACAATTTTGAGACATTTTCGTACATGTGTAATAAAACCATAGACCCAGTCCCAGAGCTACGTGTGCTTATAATAGTATTGAAATGAAATATTGGATGTTGTGGGTTTATGTTCTATGGTTTTTTTGGTTGATTTAAAAAACAATAAAAATAATTAAATAATAAAGATAGGCTACAAACAGTGTATTTTTGAGAAGATAATACATTAAGCATTGGCTTTCAACCATTTTGACCCCATTTGCACAGAATATTCCAAGTTTGAAGGGGTAACATATTGTGTTTTTCAGTAAGTATTTAGTACATTTCATATAAAATGATTCAGAATTATTCATATGTTAAAGGCTCAGTGTGTAGAATTTAGGGAGATATATTGACATAAATGGAATAATGTCATGATTACATTTTCTTTGGTGCACAATCACCTGTAAACAAGAGCAATGGAAAAACATGAAACGGCTCTTTTCAGTGCTTTTACTGGTTCAAATCACCTGGTCTCTTTGTTTTGGAGAAAAAGAGACTACTGATAATTCAGCTTCCTGTAAAAACATCCTGAATGTCTGCACACATAAGCAGGTGCTGGGCCAGCTGCCCGTCTCCAAACAGTCTCCAATCAGCATTGGAAAAACACTGATTTGTGACGTGAAACTGCTTAATTCAGTGTTTTTGCCTGTAAAGATCTGCTGGCCTGTTTGTTCGGAGAGGAAGAGACCTCTGTGGATAATTCATCTCCTGGTAAAAACCTCTTGAACAATGAACACTGAAGGAATTAAGGCCCTAAGGCCCTAAATCTCCCTAAATCTTTGGCACTGTTCCTTTAAGTAAAAGTGTCATATAGAAGCATGTTGACTCCTCCATGGTATTATCTGTCATCAAGGGCACCAAACTCAAAAATCTAAAACTAATGGTTCAGTGTAGCATTATTTGAGAAAGGGGCTGTAAAGCACCTTTAACAGATGGGTGCTATATAGTGCCAAAACAGGTTCCCTTATGATTATGAGCCAAAGAACCACTTTTGGATACTGTTTAGCACCCTTTTTACTGAGAGTGCTGCGTCTACAAACATCCTGAGATCTATCACGAGAGTGCCACACACACAGACGCTCACACGTTCACTATTTCACACAAAGAAGCACCTCAAAATGGAAGCAAACACCACCATGTGCGCTAATTCACAGATTTTGAGTTTCTTAAAGACTTTTCTCCGAAGCACAGATTTATGGATAATTTACACTCCTGTTTGCCTGCGCACATGGTGTCAGTGCCAGTGGAACGCAAAGCGACAGCCAGAGGGCCTCAACTCCATATGTACGCCCAAGTAAAAACCTCATGATTCAGTGCCACAGCTGACTTAGAACACATAACGGATATCAGATCCTTTTGGTGATTCTTTTCATGCGGGTACAGGCGGGGAGGAGGGGTGCGCAACAAGGCAGCATCGCAACAGTAATTGTGTGAATCACCCCAGGCTATGTACAACCTACTTGAGGTTAGTTAGGCTCCTTTCCTTCTGCCTTGTTTGAAAGTCATTGCCAAACCAAGTTAAAGTAAACGACGTCCACCCTGGGGCTCAGCGTTATATCACACAACTCAGTGAGGCAGATGGCTGCGTATACTTCAAGTCTCAGCTCGGCTGGCTTTGTGCTGGAGGTTTATCGGTGTAAAGTATGCATTGCTGTGCACACAATACAATACGTGCATACATGCACGTGAACTGGGATATAGTGGAGAGCCATGGCTTCAAGCTCAATACAGAGAAAGAGTGTTGTGCCAATATCCGAATCCCTCATCTAATTAATGTTTACATAACTGTGGCTAATGTAATTCATGCTCACCCATGTTGAGAGGGGTCAAGGAGCTCGGGGAAGCCCACCTGAGTTGACAATGTGTAGGAGTTGTATGCACAGCCCAGTGAACTGGACACATCAGGAAGGATTGAGAGGAGAAAAAAAAACAAACACTCTAATTACAAAACATCACTTGCAAACAGCGATCACGGAGCAGTTCAGTAATCACATTGAAAGTTCTTGGAAAACTTGTTGAGCGCAGCCTTTTGGCCATGATCAATGAATATCTGGTCCCCGCACCTTGATTAGTATGTAAAAGTGGAAACAACAATTAGCTATGTAAATGCATGTACTCAAATATAATGACCTGAGATGAAATTAATTTCTTCTATTTACAGTATCCTGCAGCAGAACAAACTTGAAAGCAATCACAACCCGGTGCCATTACAGAGCACTTAGTGAGTTTTTTTAAAAGGCGCTGTAATTTAATTGCGAGGAATCGTGGAAGCTAATCTAAATTGCTGTCTCGGCAGGGCAAGGGCAACAAAGACGAACGTCACTTTTACTCCATGTGACAAATATCATTCTCGTTTTCAAGGAACATAATAAAGAAAACACTTTGTCTATCAGCAAAGTGAGTTTATTAAACTCAAAGCAAGTTTAATTATAGTCATCAATTAAATGTTTGTTGTCACAGTGGCAAGATTAATCATGTAGTAAGAGCAACATATTTAACTGTGCTATAATTAGATATATAACAAACTAACCTTCAGTGCCTTACAGTTATTTTCTGTGCTGCATCAAACCTGAACACTCAGGTAAAGATCAAAAACTTCACTGCAGTTGTGGAGATACAGCAGAAAAAAAAACAAAAAACATCTGAAGATGACATCATGATGACGCTTGTCTCAGCTCCTGCTCATGACTGGGAGCATTCAGGACTACAAAGGTTCACTGAGGGGGGATGATTGTTAAGGTGAACTGTAAGGTGGAAAAGCCCCACCATGGCAAAGATACAATTTTTGGATACTGGAGAGGCTTTTCTAAAGATTAGGGAGATGGTATAATGTGAACCTTACAACAAAGAGGAGATTTAGGAGCTGAGGCGGGATGTGGTAAGCAGCTTAGACTACATACAGAGGTCAGTGTTAGCAAGAAAACTGAATGTTAAATCTACAGATAGCCAGCCACTTCAAAAGTCCAACATCTGATGCCAAGAGAGGCCAAAAGTAAAATGTGTAGTGGTGAAAATAGACCCAGTGAGACCGAACAAAATGAAAACACAACAGGCCTGCAGAGGTCTCGTGCTCTGGACACGGATAACACCATATGAAACAAAACAAAAACAAAACAGGCAATGGGTTGGAGCATCAGTGCATCGCCAGCGGGATATCCTAAGGTCTGCCAAAGCAGCTGAAGCACAACAGCAGATAAACTGAGGCAGCATACAGAAAGCAGAAGATAGAGTTGCTTGAAATCGCATCGTGGGCAACCTACAATGTGGCTGTGTGAAGACCACGCGTATCCTCTGGGCTCAGACACAGCGGTGCTTAAACATATCAGGATGCAAAGTCTTTCACAAGGTCAATGTGCTTGGCAGCATAACAAGAGCCTGGCAGCTGCAATTGAGAGCATATGAACAGAAACATTTTTTACCCTTTAGCAGTACAGAAGCCGATAAATAAAACTTACTTTAGAGGAAGAGTTAGAGTTAGGGCAGCTCAGAGAGGCTAGGCATCAGGAAATCCTTAACTCATCATGTTAGACATGTTTTCAACTGTAAAACACCCTGTCTAGGTCATATCTTAGTCACAATTAATAAATAATCAAATTTTAAAGGAATAGTTGGACATTTTTGGATTAAACAAACAAAGTACTTGTTAGTTAGTGAGCTTTAGAAGTGCTGGTAGGCAAATGTTGGTACCTTTAAACCTGTGCTTAATTCCCAAAATGTAAAAAATGTCCTTTAAAGGAATGCGTAATTATTGTAATTAATGTAATATGTAATTAATTACCCCATGATACTTTGCCTTTGTGAGGGTTCTTTTCTTGTTCGCCCACGGTGACTAAAGAATCCAAAAACAGACACGTTTGTGTCACTTGCGGTCCATTCAGAGTGGACCTGCGACCTACTTTTGGACCACAACCCACCAGATGGGAACCACTGCTTTAAGGGATCCAAATCTTGTCAACAATGTTGGTTATATTATATGTTTAGCAGTGGCATAAAATAATTAGGACAGGCCCCAGTGCACGCTATTATGATGGGCCCTAGTGCACACTATTTACTTGTTATGAAGCACACTCTCGCTTTAACTGGCTACCTAATATTATATAGTCTCAACACATGATTAAAAAGAGACTTGACATTGGCCAACATCAACATACACATTACCGTACAATCATCATTGCTTATTTGTATATGTATAACAGAAATACCAAAGACAATAAGAAATTATTCATTTAAATGAATGTTTTTTTTAAAATACTTTATCTGTAGTTTTTATACTTTATGTAAAATAAGCATAGAATTTTGTGATACCGACTATTTTCAAGGTCAGATATAATAATGGCACCATTTTTAGTTCTTCTTTCAGCATAGGCATACCTCTGAAGCGGCAATCTAAATCAGTGGCATGAATATATTTCATAGTACGCACAGGAACTGCCTGCCCACTTGTAGGGTACCTTTAACACGAAGGTGAACGAACAGCAGATCAACATTCATCTTACCGACACAACACCACCATAAAACTCTGATTAGCCTACCACGTGCATTTCAAAGACAAGCCAACAGACCTGATGACAACATCCAGCAAAATAACCGAATACAATATAATACATTATATAATGTACAGGCATTTAGCAGACAGCAGATCCCCAATTCCAATATCATGATGACCCTGGGGCTCATCGCTCTGGTGGATCCTGGACAAGTAGCTGGCTGCAGGCCTCTGTCATTGTAATGGTAATGCTAACAGCAGCAATGTTAGCAGACTCAGCACTCGTACTCTGCGTGTTCTTCACTGCTGAAGCTTGTTAGCTCTCTTATTTCAAAAGCCTGAAAAATGCTCAGTTGTTTTGCTTTCTAACACACAAGATAAGTAACAAAATATTGCCAGCATCACAACTGAGCACCAGAAATGTTTATCATACACCGACCTCTGGCCCGTGACTCATGCACCAGTCATCAGCATCCAAACGTATATGCGTCATAGTGAGTGGACACAGCCAAAAAAATGCATCTCAGGCACCTTCATTAGTAAACACGAAGCCAAAGACACGATCTGCTGCTTTTGTCACAATTTGATTTTCAAGATAGGATGATAAATAATTGAAAAAAAAATGCACGGACAGTGCGTACAGGATTACGGCTGCTGGCGCCACTGTTCTAAATAACTCGTTTCCTGCCCAACAGATTGTTGGAGGTCCTGCTCCCTTGTAGAAAAGCAAATTTCTGCTACCTTCCCTCAAACAACAAAGTTGGCTACATCAGATCCTCTGTATTGCTAAATGTTTGGATGACCTCCCATCATCACTGGATAAAGGGGGCACGTTGAAGGACAGCGCAGTTCCTGGCACCTCCTCTCCATCTGACAGCTGCCTTTCTATGTTGCTCATCCCAAGAAACAATGTCACTCTTGAGCTGTCCAATCACTCAGGCTGATGAATTGACTAGACGAGATCAGCTTGCGTGTCCGACTACCTGCCATCCGCCCTCATTGTACCTGCCTATTCCTCGTCACTGTCTCTGTTTTCTGTATTTCTAATCATGAGCGTCCGTACTGTATATTCACACGCTCCCTCTCTCTGGAGGGTTAAGCCTGATGTTGAAAGGCTTCTGACAGAGGAGCAGATTAATGTGTGTATCTCTGCTGATTGATTCATTACATTAGTTTTATTTGACTAGTTCAGCTGATTGATGCCGAGCTCTCGAAGCTTTTAAATTACAGCCACTCAATCGAATTAATCACAGAGAACAAAGTTCAGTCCAGCAATGATCCTCTGACACATTCAACACCACCGTTTCATTTATTAAAAACATATTATTCGTTGTACAGTTACAAAAGTCAAACCCACATAGTTTTTTAATTTCTTGAACTACTTTATCTGGAGTACAACATGATAAGTTTTGTTCTTTCTTTTGTCTGTGTTTCTTTTCTTGCGCTCTTCTCGGATTTTTCCCAGAGTGCTGCTGCTGTCTGGTGTAATTGTCTTATTTTTGATATGGGCCTGGAGCTGCTGTGTGATCAGCGCCTGTTAGCTCCTCGCTGATGATCAGAAAGGAACCAAGGACGGAACATAGACACCTACACAAACAATTAGAGAAAGAGGAATGCTTCGCAACTCACTGTAGGAAACCCACGGTCGGTCATCTTCTGATCTTAACCAGTAAAACAGAGAAAAGAAAACAAAGGATGAGTCACTCCATTTACTCAGGGGTAAAACATGCACAGATAAGGAGGTCAGTTATGTACAGCGTGTTTTTTTTATTGGACAGACACTCCTAATTATCCTCTGATGTGATATAAAGACAAAATCAAGACAATGTTTTTGTGGTCAGATTATCTGCACAAGGGCTATCGAGATATTATTTTGCAGCTCCATCGTGATATATAACACAGCCCAACCCTTTTATAGTTTTCCTCATTAGGCTATTTACAATGCACTTTGTGAAAAACAACAATGCATCTCTTCCTGAACAAACACAGCTGATTTCACTGCATCTTCACTGGCTTGCATCCTGTCTAATGCGACGGAGGACATCCATTACGTGTGCTATGGGGCAAATGCCCTGTGCGGTCATCTGAGAGGACTCTGTGAGCATGGCTTTAAGAGTTTGTACACATATAGATGCAGGGTGACGCTTTCTTGGAAGCTTGCAACTGTCAGTCAATTTGATGAAGTAGTCGCCACTATAACATCTCCGATTTGTTATAGACAAAGTCCAGGAGGTGAACTGATGTCAAATGTGTTGACTGAACTGGTCGCTGCTGTGTGATGGTAGATGTTTCTTTTATGATGCAGTCTTGGCTATCCTCATGCTGAACCATAACTTATTGTGACTGCTTTTGTCTGAAAAAAGAAAAAGTTGCAGCTTGGTTGAAGAAAGGAAGAAAAGACCACGCTGCCTCCACCACACTGTTTTCTCTCATTAGCGCTCCACTTGACAATAAATCCATCCCACATCCACCAAAACTGTATCTGCTCTTCAAAACAAAGCTTGCAACTGGGAAGAGTTTTGCCATACATGTTAGAATATTACATAAGAAAAAAAAATGGTTATATAATTGAAGGCATCACCATTTTAATCTGAATAATGTCAAGTTAGACTGGTGTGATGATCTTGTTTTTGGATCTTAACCCAGATAAATAAAACATATCTAAAGTATAAACATATCTGAGTTTAAACTGATCACTTTGACATTGACAGAGACAGAGATGTGTCTGATTGTGACATGGAATGAGGGGAAGCTGCGTTAAAAAGAAAAAGAGAGAGTTTTATGGTCTTTGGCGCTAAAAGTCAAACCAAGTCTAAAATAAAGAAAACATTTGAAATGTTACTTTTCTGTGGGTGTCTCCTGTCACATTGACCTGTATGATAACTGTCACTGTTGATGCATATGATGTTTGTCAATCATTCTGCACTAAGGCCTGGAGTTATTTTGTTCTCCCCCAGCGGATCATACTTTATGGGTGCATAAACAAATGACAGACCCAGCATTCTGACAGAAACACTGAGTTATAAATGATTCAAACCTAAGCCACGAGGTGACACAAGGAAGACGGTATCAGCATTATAGTTCAAATTAAAGGGACAGCTCACCCGAAAATCAAAAATACATAGTCTTCATCTTAGCTGTTGTGCTATTTATCAGCCGAGATTGTTTTGTTGTGAGTTGCCAAGTGTCGGAGATATCGGCCATGGAGATGTCTGCCTTCTCTCAAATTAATGGAACTAGATGGTACTTGGCTTATGATGCTCAAAGCACCAAAAAAATACGTTTAAGAACTCAACAGCAATGTGTCTGCACAGAAATCATGACCCAGCGACTCAAAATAATCGACGGACATTGTTGTGAGCGGTTTTGTGTTGGAACTACTTCGTTTCTAACAATCCACACCCACCAACTGTATCACCATGCTGAAGTAAGCGTGCTCGTGACAGCATGAGATGTAAACATTAATGGAGACCTCCATGGCCGAGCTTTAATGTTAGCTAGCTCAGTGGTGCTAGGGGAGATTGTCGTAGATGCATGGAATCTGCCCGCTCCACTGGGTTGACAGATTTGTCTGGTATTATGACATGAAACAGCGCTTTCTCGGTTGAAATAAAAAAGCAACCAATGAGCACCACTGGGACTAATGCTGTTGTGAAGCTGTCGTCAAGCTGTTGTCAAGAGGTGTGCCGTTGTCAAGAGATGTGCCGTTGTCAAGAGATGTGTCATTTTTTAAAATGTCGTATCTATCGAAGGATAACTCTAAATCATACAGAATTACAACTGAAACAATACTTTTCCTTTCATTTTTATTTTCTTTAACAAATATCCTTCCCCATCTCCCACCCATCTCCTCCTGACCCTAGTCCATGAAGATATAGGCTCAACACATAATAACATTGATTCTGTATAAATAATAATAATAAAGCACAGTAGAAAAACAGGGATAAATAAATAAAAGAAAGGAAGGCAAAATGAGGAGAAGGTCTTTTAAATCACAGTGCGTGAGAGTGGATGTCAATATCCATTCTAAACGGCATGTCTTCTCAACATCGCCCGGCATCGCAGTTTGTTTTTACTTCACTCTGCTCCACACTGAAAAACTTGCCAAAACAGGCGAGCTATGCCGGCACGGCTACGCATCAGTGTGGACTTAAAATGGCGTTGGATTCAAGCCGATATGTTGAGAAGAGAAGGCAGACATCTCTATGGCCGATATCTCCAACACTCTGCAACTCACAACAAAACAATCTAAACTGATAAATGGCACTAAGAAGAGACATATGTATATTTGATTTGGGGGTGATTTGTCCCTTTAAGGGGCCCCTAAGAACCACTTATGGTCGAAGTGTGTTTTCAAAGAGCAAAGAAAACTGGGTTACAATTTTGGTAGAATGGCTTTGCCCTAGATTTCTCTTGAGACGGCAATTTCTGTCACATTATGAAGCAGTCAAATCAACACAGACTTAGAGTGGACATCTGCTTTGAGTAAAACATTATTCGTCGTGAATCACTGAAATAAAACATCACTTAATGACATGAAATCATACAAAGGAGCAGATAATTTTTACGCAGTACAAAATAATGAAAATAGACTTCTTCCCACAGCATACTAAAGATCTTCAATATACATTAAAATAGCAATGTGCAAAAACAAGCAAAGTCTGTGTCATTTATACGACAACTGAGAATATTTCATTCATACTAAATAGGGAGATGGATTTCCTGTGTCAGTGGTGAATAAGGGAGCAGGAAATTCATATCACATTAGAACTGCAGCAAAAAAAGTTACATTTTAAACATATAAGGCTACGTATTTTTGGTCCTGTGAAGTTGTTTAAATCCAGACGTGGACCAGTGACATAACCTATCACTGAAAGCATTTATAGTCCTGTTCCTTTTGTCCTTTTCCACACCAATATATAAAAGGCTATAAAAGAAATAAAATGAAAATGACATTTTATTTCCAACACACACCATCATGTTGTTGTAAACAGTAACTAGCACACAGAGTGTGTGTTATATAGTCCTGAACAAATGCAACATTTACGCCTCTTGTTTGACTAACCTTTGCTAAAAAAGTGCAGCTGTTTTTGGAAATTATTGAGGCTTTAATAAAGATGGAACTCTATGGTGTGACCTGTTTTAAAAGATTTACACCATCACTGGGAACAAACAGGCTTTGGGATGAGTGCCACAGACAAGATAGACATGAGAAAATATAATGAGAGATGGACGGATGCATTGTTGGTTTGGTGTTTCCACAGGATTTGTTGACAAAATCAAAAATATATAAAAATAATGCCATATTTTTTATGTGGTTTAATGTTGGTACTCACTATCTGATTTAAAGATAACCTTTTAATATTAAAGTTATTAGGATGTTTAGTGGAAAATCCAGCCATGGTTGTGAACAAACAGAAAAGTTAATTTAGACAAAGATTCAATACTGTCCTTACAGACGTTATTTTCCTTCCTCGACCCCTGTGTGAGGAGATTTGCATCCATTATGTGAGCGAAGCGTTAAGGAAGCGTCTGAGTTTACACCTCCGGAGCTACACATGCTAGATTCATATAGACAGAACGGCCCTCGGGGGCTTTGCTGCATTATGGACAGCTCTGCTTCACACGTTCTCATGCAGGCTGCAAACGTACACACTGTTGAGTTGCATGCAAAGAGAAGCCCTGCAAAGCCAGCTGTCTTACATTTAATTTTTCAAAAGGTGATCATTTTAAGAGCTTCAGGGGATTGTTCTATTTTATCATTTCAAATGTCTTGCTTCAGATACGCTGAAACATGCATCAAGACAAATTCACACCAGCTCCTTTTTTAAAAGCAGCTAAGCTGCACTGAGGAATACTTGAATATCAAGAACTGGAGGCAATACTGGTCAGCAGCTTTCACCCTGCATAATTAATGAGTCTATTTAGCCTTAAACTGCCACGACTGAACATTATCATACATCTTAATACTTATATATATCTAGTGCGCTGGCTGTGTGAAAGCTTAGCGTAGTTTTGTGGTCAGTTGTAAAACCAGAAATGCCATTTCTGTAAAAAATTTTCCATGTCTTTTTTCTTAAGACGAAAGGCCAAGCTCCCACTTCTATTAGAGAAGTGTTTTTATAACAGGTTATATCACTGGACTATAAACCAGAAGGACACCTGAGCTACAGGTCAGGTGGTGGTCTGAGTGTGGAGCCCTGGGCTCTGCAGTCCCAGCGATCAGCACCAGAATACCTTTTCAGACTCATTTAAACAGCCAGAGTGACCTTGTTTATTGAAATGAGTTTGTCAAAGTCGAGCAGAACACCGGAAGTATTAGGAAAAACACAGCTCAATCCGCTGGGGAAAGCTATGCAATTATTTAGGAAAGGACAGGTTGGCGAGAAGCACTTGTCCCTCTTCTTAGCAGATCGCAATTAGAAAGGCAAATGATCAATTAAAAGAATCTGTTGCCATGGAGAGTTTTGCTGGTCTGACAGTGTTTCTGTGAAATCCTTTTTTTAAGGAACACTTTGAAGTGTCTCATATGGAGATTCACTTTTATTCCATCAAATCCAGATTAACACCTTATCATTTTTTGGTATTTTCTACCTGCAGGGGTCAGACACAAAGGTCATATTAACTTGTAACATCCCAAAGTCCCCAAAAGAATCATTAAAGCTTTATTTAATCTAATGGTCTGAGGGACTCTTCCTAATTGAGGAAACAAAGGGATAATGGTTTAAGCCCGAGTCTTTTCCGGTGTGGCGTCACGAGAGAGGATTTCTCTCCCTGTGATCTGTGCAGGGACAGTGATTTGAAAATGAGGTGACATGAGTTGACCAAGAGCAGTTGCTCTCTCATCTGGCGGTGTTTTCTATTTGTGTCAGCCAACATGTGTTTTTCATGATGGGACCTGACACCTCCCTCCGGAGCAGCACGGAGCATGAAGAGCGACAAAGTGGAGAGGCTATAGGAGAAACAATTTCACACCGGCTGCAAATTACACTCTGATCACTTAAAATGTCTGAAGATAATGTGTGAATGTTCAAAGATGGCAGATATATGGAAGAAAAAAACCAACTTTGTTCTTCATGACTACATCTACAAAATCAAATTTTCTCCCCACCTCTCTCTTAAATTGCCTTTTTTTTTTTTTATGTGAGTGCACAGTATGCACCAAGTTACTCTGACCTCTGCATACACTATATGTCTGGAACTTAGTTTTTCCCCGGGCTGAATGTCTGACTGAAATGGATTTACTGTTAAGGATAAATGGGAAGGGTTTTACCACACTGTGAAAGGTGGCTTAACGTTAATAAGGAGTTTATGCGTAAATGGAAAAGTGCCATGTTTTTAAAGGTTTCCACAGACATTAGTAATTAGCAATGTCATTGTGTTGCACAATAGCTGAACTAAGTGTGAAACAGACAAGTGAGAGTTCTACTTTTTATCATCAAACTATTTAAGATTCTAATGGCTGGCACTGGATTAAGCTCTCCATCTTGAAAGCGTGGCTTGGTGGCAGGCCCCTCTGGAGCGGTGGCCGCGGCACCTGGTGGCAGAAGTAGTGACGTAGGTACGCGTAGCAGCAATGAATCACTGGAAGACAATGCCCTCTCTCAGCCTGAGCTGTTTGCTGATGCACATTCATTGAATACAACATAGGTCAGATGGGAACCTGCTGGGGAATCGTTAGTGTGGTGCAACGTGCAGAAACAAAGTCAGTCCTGCAGACTGCACCAAAATATACCTGTTGTGCCCACAACTATTTAATGCTATTCGATTGTCCTGGTTATTTATCATTACTGCATTATAGCACTGTAACTATTGTGAAATTGGTCAGAAAGATCAGTTACAGTGGTTTGTTGTTTAACATTTTTGTCATGTAAAGCACATTTAAATCTGATCTGGACACATCATTCTGAAAACGTGCTGTGTTTGAGAAGCAGAGAAATAAAAATCAAAACTTATTTTGATCTAATATTCAGTCTTTCACCTTTGCTCCTCTTAGAAACCAAGAACCCCCGCAATTATTTTGAACTAACCCATTCAAGTGAAAATGCCAGCAGGTCTGGCACCTATAGGCCTATTCTGAAAGCACAGAGGTAGACGCTTGGTGCACGCGCGCGCGCACACTCACATATGACTCATCTCGTCTAAACTAAAGCACTTTGTCAGAGGCGTCCATTCACGTTACACCCATGCAAGAACGCGCAGACTCAATCTCGGCTTGGAGCGCGACACTTGTAGTGAGGTTGGCTATATAAGTCCATTCAGCATCTACTCTTTAAGTAACTATATACTTGTTTCTTCAAGGAAGTGAAGGAGGGCGGCATCTCGCCAACTACCTGGCAACCTGCAAGGCTGTACTGGACCTCCTCTAAAGATTGAAGGTAAGGATTTCTGCATGAATTATTTGGCATGTTACATTTTCTCGTTTTCTCAGCACGACTTTAATCAGCAAGTGGATTTTTTTTAATCCTAAGTAATTGCACTGTATTTCAAATGTTTGTTTTATGGTGCTGGGAACAACTTTCACAGTTCATCCATTACTGAGCCAAAAATCCAATCTCTCTTTACGCGCAAATATTCCACATTACGGAGGAATTTACAAAGACCCATTCGTCTAACTACTGCAGATAATGTTGAATTACAAAAATCCCCCACAACAACAAATAAACTGAAACACTCTTGGCCATAGTTACCACTCCGTTACATTAATACGATGCCTGTTTTACGTGCGTAAAGTCCTCATTACGCAGCACATTTCACACCAGAGTGGGGTTAGAAAATTAATCCAGGCGTATGTTTTTCTTCACAGATTCCTGCTGATATCCTGACATGAAGCTCAATTTACTTGGCACCACCGTGATTCTGCTAGTTGCCTTCTTACCGCGCTACGAATGTCGGGCTATTGAGAGCCCTGGCGGTGCCCTGCGCGTCCCAGCTCCCCAAACCCAAAACTCCCAGCAGCAGCAGCAGCAGCAGCAGCAGTCTGGCCCCATCCTGGAGCGGCTTGGAGAGGAGTATTTCATCCGACTGGGCAACGGGGACTCTAACTCTTTCCCATCATCATCATCCATGTATCCCGGCGGATCACCTGCCATCTACAACAGAGCATTGCAACTCCAGCTGACGCGGCGTCTTTTACAAGGGAAAGTTGGAAACATCAGGGCGCTCATAAGCGGCTTCGGAGAGCGCGGGGACGAGTCGATGGAGAGGGGAAGGAGGTCCGAGGACCCCCCGATATCCCTGGATCTGACCTTCCACCTGCTGCGGGAGATGATGGAGATGTCCAGGGCGGAACAGCTGGCTCAGCAAGCGCAGAACAACAGAAGAATGATGGAGCTCTTCGGGAAATGAAGACCTCTTTCCAGTCCGCCAAAGATCTCCCTTCTCTTTCTTTTCTCTTTTTCTTTTTGCATTTCTACCATCAGCACAAAACATGCTCTGTACAATATAGTGCTGCTTTATCACTCTATTATTTATAGCTTTAACCTCAAACTATGGAGCGTAAACAGGCTTGACTTATAATGATCCGATTGTACCTTGCCATTTTGATGTTGGTGTCAAATCTGTAGATTCACACGTTCTTCATGTTTGAGATGAAATACTTTTGGTTGAGACATGAAATACTGCATTGACAATTTTGTTTTAGATTATGAATCCCTGTATTTATGATATTTATGTTTGTTAATAAACTTATGTGCAACCAGTCATTTTCTGTTGTGCAAGAGAACGTCTTATATTTATATTTTTTAATAAAAAATTAAAAGCAATGCTTACACTTCTCTGTGGATATCCTTACATATAACTTAATAATAACTCCCATGAAAGCTAACTACCCCCAATTACTTTGATTACCAATTTGATTAACACACACTTTCCTAGTGATTCTTGACATATAATCCTATATAGGAGAATTTCAATATAAGTTTACAGTTGGTTGGTGAGAGCACAAATGGCCACTGCATCTTGAGTGTTGCCTACACAAATATTGATTGATAGAGAAAGGTTTTTCTAACTGAATATAAAAACCTTAAATGGTGTAACCATGGCACTGCTCTGGAGCCAAGTCGTGGGTTAGCACCATGCCTCCTCTCTGACAACAAGAGCTGCAACAACAAAAAAATTACCAAAAGATGTTTCTCAGGGTGCTGTAAGAGCGCCTGCAGTCATGCAGGTGAAGAGCACTCGTACAGCATGCCTTCTTCTAAACCCTTAATCCTAGAGAAGCAATTCTCATTAAACCAGCAAGAGGCAACCACAGCCTGCTGAAAGATGCACCACTGATAGCTAATGAGTGTGAAAGACACTGTGTGTGTGCTTACCCATGTGTGTGTGTGTGTGTGTGTGTGTGTGCACGCTGTGCTGATCCTTGACCCACAGTGTAACTAAACAAGAGCTGTGGGTGTGAGTCATCCTATTCTGTTTGGCCCACTTAGCGACTTGGGGCTTAGTGCTGCATTGAGCCCATTTGTAAAGGATCCAACTCGCTGAGAGACGGTGCACAATAATTAAATGGGACTCAGTGGAGGACTACCTCAATAGTGGAGTCACAGCAAGGTGAGACCATTGCAGGGCAGCAAATAGATAACTGAAGGTTTGAGGCACGCTGTAGTCTTGTCTGTGCAGTGGGTTGTAGGCAGGAACGGTGTCACGACCATACTGTAGAGAGGAACTATGAACAAGCTGTAAGAATGGCAGTAATGGCTTTTCTATATGGGTTTCCTTTGACAGAAATAAATGAAAATAATGTTAAGACATAAAGGGAGGGAGAAAGAGATTTTTTTCCTTTACACATGTGCACACACAGACACATAATAGGGTGAGGGTGTTTTACAAAAACAATTTCATTGGTATTCCAGTCTAGGCAGTGACCTGAGGTACAAAGACACGTGGTAACAACAGTTATATTTTTGTTAATCTGGTAAGATTTGAGAAATACTTCTGTAGGTGTTTGTACAATTCGGTTTTAATGACACATGATATATAATACAACATAACATGGCATGATGTGATGTTTTGTCTATATATGAAAATATACCTGTGTTACACAACAAAAAATATGACACATAATACAGGCTGTTACGTGTGTGAAATACTGAAATGTCACAGTGATAGTTTTTTACTCTGCCCCCCCTACTCATAAAGTTATATCAGTCATAAAAAAGTATACGACCGCGAGGAAAACCTGAGGCCCTCTTGTCACGCTCGCTAATGATGTAGTTTAAGCAGTGAGTCACAAAAGGTCAGCGACATTAAAAATGTATGAATTCTGGAAATAACCAATCGGCACCCATAGCCTGTCTGTCATTCAAAAAAGCGACTAAAGAAGGAACTAAAATGTGTATTTTACCCGACAAAAAAGATCAGTCAGTATGCAGTGATGCACGCTAACACAATCACAATAACAGAGAGAGAAGGGAATTCAAACTTCCGTCTCTTCCTTTAGATCTACCTCAGCAACTCAGACTTTCCCTTCGGCGCAGATCTAAATCTGTCTCACTGTTCCCCAATCTGGGAGAAAAGCATCACAACTGACCTGAAATCAACATCTAGGAGCAAAACTTATCCTGCTCCTGGTTTAGGTGTTGTCTGGGCTGGCGGCTGACAGCTAGGTCGAGGCAGAGCTCGTGGCTGTGCTTGGGGAGGAGTTACTCTGCTGGGGGGCAGAAGGTTGGACGGAGGCGGCTGAAACAGCACCGCCTCCTGAAACAGTCTGGGCTCCCTCTCCTTCCTGAGTGCCTGCATCTCCATCCTCATCCTCTTCATCCTCGTCCTCATCATCTGTAGAAAGAATTGTAAGGGAAATAAAAGTCAGATTACTACAAGTCAGAGCTGTAAACAGTAGATTGCTGCCATCACCAGTTCTGTTCCTTCACCTTGGATGAAGTCAAGGGTGCGCAGGGCCTTGCTCTCTTTCTTGAATTCGACGGTGTAATGATCCATATTCTCATAGCCACGCTCAACTTTGTCCAAGTGTGCTGTACTGGATGCTTCGGCAAGCCTGAGAGCAAAAGGGTGCAATTTGCATTATATATGGGGTAAAATAAATTCCTCCTCAGACAGTCAACACTTGTTACATATCAGCGATCTGTGATGTTTAGCACATTCTGCAGGTTATTTCTGGATGCCACAGAATTACTTTCGACAGCTCCAAGAGAGCAGGTGTGACCTCACTGCATTAGGCTGGGGGTTTTAGGTGCAGATGTAAATTTGGTAAACCACGAAAAAAACCCTCTGCAAACAACAAATGGTTAAAAAACAACACATCAAGCAGCAGCTTTTAATAGTTTTGAAGTGATAGTTTGGATCTTCTGAGGTGGGGTTGTATGAGATACTTGTCTTTAATCAGTGTATTACATACAGTATATGTGAGTCAACACACCCCCAGTTTTTAGAGGCAGGCTGGGGTACTG
>JAPZEB010000013.1:13634099-13646714 GCA_029783705.1 Chaetodon striatus | reverse complement strand
GATAGTCTGGTGACCTGTCCAGGGTGTACCCTGCCTCTTGCCCAATGTCAGCTGGGATAGGCTCCAGCCCCCCTGTGCGGTTATGAAAATGTGCGATGAATTATGTGTTTCAAAAACATGCTGCTGTCACTGTCTATGTTTTTTTAAAAAACATTATTTGTTGATGATTTTTTTTCAACAGGAGTCCTACACAAAAATATATATTTCACCCTATTTATTTATCTACCCATACTGTTGGGGTACTACAATACTATTCAACTACACAGGGGCCCAGGGAGCTGTACTAGTTGTAAATTTCACCTCATGGTGGCATCTGAGAGCTATATAGTGAAGATCCTTGAAACTTTTCCAGCCTTGTTGTTAAGATGATATTTCAAAGCTTGATTTCTGGAATTAAAAAACAGCAAATATTGATGTGTTTTACTGCACATGATTAGTATTGATGAAAATAACATTGTTTTGGCTGACAGTTTCGTCCAAAGTGACTTGAATATTTTCTCTATACATATCAGAATTAGTTTGGAGTTCACTGTCTTGCAAAAGGACCCTTCTTTGTACAGACAGGAAAGAGTCTGGGACTAAACTGAAAATAATGAACGACCCTTGAAGCCAGCAAAGCTACTGCCACCACGTGATAGTGCCATTCTTCAGGAGTTTTTACTTTACTAAGCTTTTTAAAATACATTGCTATTTTCAACAAATGTCAGTATTCCTGTGGGTTTTTTAGTGATACATTACATTTAAAGATACTGTGTCAGTACACACAGGATCATCAAAGTTCTGGCAACTTATGGCCCATCTAAGGACACCCTATGTGGGGTTTCATCTGACTTATTTTTCCTTTGACTCATACAATATGACACCTGCCTTCTTTGCACCTTTATTGACGTAATAATAGGGTCACATGGCTGTGTGCACACAATGCTTTTGTCACACAGGCATGTCAGAGTCAGTGAGTCATATTCAAACGTTTTACACAGATGTTATCAGTGAAAATGAATGCCCGTCATTCCCCGGCTCCGCTCTCTAATTTGTCTCTCTTTGTGTCTTTTGGTGTCCACCCAGGGACAACAGACCACAGGCTGGGAACTGCAGCTGTAAAGAAACTCTAAGCACGCACCTAGTTAATGCCTTAAAGGTGAGAATTATGCCTTAAAGATACAGAAAGATAAATAAAACTAGAGTCAAAAACCATCGCCTTTATATCCAACTTTTAACTTAGAGTTTCTCGTGATTTGTAAATCTGTTAAAGATTGAATTATATGTTTATGTATGGTGAGGAAGGATATTTATTCCTTTTTCCTTTGGCCCGGTGGCTGATGGCATTGTTCCACATTGTCATAGATGTGTCTGCGAGCAATGGCCTGATCCTTTGGAGGGCAGTGGATCCTACCTGGAAGCAGGGGAGGAAACGCCAGCGGCGGCTCTACTTGGAGGAGCTGGAGAAAGCGCTAGCCCTTCCCCAAATGACCTGCAGGCAGCGTCTCCCCCAGATGCTGATTGCTGCTGCCATGGTGGCACGTGCACAGGCCACTGCCCCTACTCCTGCCCCTGTCCCTGCCCCACACACCACTGCAGAGGCCTCCAGGAGGAGATGCTGCCTATGCTTCTACTGCCTAGCAAAAAAAAGTAGAATGGTCACCACCACCTGCCAGAAGTGTGGAAATTTCACTTGTAAGGACCACACCGCACACACACACGCACACACACACATGTAAAAGTAGTGTTTTGTCTATTAGTATTGTTCTGGGCAGAAACAAGGTTAGCTTTAGTTCCGTTCTAAATAAAAAAGACGTTAAAGTTTGATTTTCTTCAAGTGTTTTCTTGTACACAAACTGGCATTTAAAGGCTTAAAATCCTGAAAATGATGATGAAAATGATTTTTATGATTAAGACTGAAGTTGGAAAGAAAATAGAAAAAGAAAAAATTTGGAATGATACAAATAGTATTTAAAAAAAGTATTTATATTCACTTAAATATGACACATGCAAAAATGTGTACTAGGGATAAATTAGGGTGTACATTTTAAAATCTGAAACTGCACGAAAAATAAAAATGTACCAACATGAATATTGCTGCTAATCTTTGACATATACCAAACTGTGATGAACCCCACAAAAAAATCCACTTGGCATTTATTATATTATATTTAACTCACTTATTGTGTTTTTTCACCAAAAAGGTGTGGGATTATGTCAATCAAACTGGAATTTAAAGGGTTAAAATCTGGAAAATGATGATGGAAAAAGATTTTTATGATCAAGACTGAAGTTGGAAAGAAAAATGAAAAAGAAAAAATGTGGAATGGTTATATTAATTTAAATATGACATACAGAAAAAAGTGTACTAGGGATAAATTAGGATGTTTTTTTAAGGATTGCACAAGTGTTAAAGTGTAAAATTGCAAACATTGCTTTTTGCCATTAAATAAGGTACGTATAGGCATGTGTGTTTTACCTGATTTTTCCTCTCTGTATGTATCTTTTTCTTGTGATCTACAACAAAAGATGTTTCCTTGTAACGTGGCAAAACTGTGGGCACACACCACTTTATTTTAAAGTCTTTAAAAGGGCTGCACTAATATGGTTACATATTCATTAACAACAAGCAAGGACTACTCGAATGCTCACCATTTAGATGGCTCGATTAAGAAGATGTCCTGGGTTATGCTTTTGTGATCAAAGTGAATTCCTAATTTTTAAGCCATTACTGTCTGACTCATAATATTGCAGTGTCTGTCGGTAAAAGTGCAATTAAGATTGAAGATTGACAAATTAAGAGCAGTATGAGGATTTCTTAGAGATGAAAAGTCGATGTGAACACCAGACAGAAGCTGACAGCTTAAAGAGCTCAGTGTTACCCTCCTGTCCCTCTCTTTTGTTCAGTGGCGGTGTTTCGATTATATAGTAAAAGGGTCTGCAGGTACAGCCAAGGCCACGAAATACACACATAAATTCACACACAACCACTCACATAAAGGTCTACAAGCTCATAAGCAAGATAAAAGTGTGTATGGGACCAGAATAGGGAGCGGAGCAAAGGGTGCCATCTGTTCTCTTGTATGAATATTTCAGTTAGGTGGAAGTCATATTGTATTCATACAGATGGTAAGCAGTCATTGCCTGTGATTTAAAATGTCTTTGTAAGCATCCTCAGATAATGTGGTCCGTTTCTCCTTTTTCATATGTGTCCTAAAAAGACCCACCAAAATGAAATGTTTCACGTTGAAACATCACTTAGGACGTGATCAGGGATGGAGAATGGACTAACACATCCTTAACAACTTGGATTACTGTCACTAAAAAAATTAATCATGTAAAAATATAACTAGTAATGAACTAATACTAGCACAAACCTCCTAGTCGTTGTAAAGCTCTTAGTCATTTAATGTGGATTTCCTTGGGATTAACACAAATATATACATACATACATACATAAAGGGAATTCAAAATGTAAGTAGAGAAAGTTGTTATTATCATAGTTGGTATTTCCCACATTATTTCATAATGTCAAAGACAGAGTTGAAACTTGATTCTGAAATTTGCAAAAACAAAAAGTTGGGTAATTCATGGTAGCAAAATATTTTTATGATTGTGGACAATTTACAGCATATGTAATCTGTAAATATGGTGATTTTAAATTAAGTCAAGTACAAAACACTCTTTAGTACAACTTAAATTGTTTAGTATAAAACGTACAAGTACACAGCAAAGATTTCAGATACAGTAACAGGAATAAATGTAGTTAATTAATCTCCTGTTTTTCTCTGTTCAGGGTCTGAAATTAACTCCTGTCAAGCGCCAAATGCAGGTACATGTTCTCACCAGGCTATCCACTACAGTGGTAGTTAAATGTTTCTACCAAAATAATAATGTCATAAAAAACTACACTGTGAGTTTGTATCACGTTTTGGTGTCATTTAGAGACTCGCTGCCCTGCTGCTCCTCTGCTCTAAGTGTGCATCTAAAGGGTGTCCCAAAGTTGACCGTCTTGAGCACTCCTGGTTTTGTGGCACCGTTTACAGTCTGCGACATTAGCTGATAAGCTTAACTATCACTTGCAGCCAGTCTGCTGCTAGCTACTGTTGCGCCCATCCTTATGAAGGTAATAAGGCGGAGGCTTTGTAGTCTGAACATAGATGGTAACCTCTTTATTGCCTCCCACATTGTAAACGGCAGCACATTACAGCTTCACTCTCTCTATTCTGACCTTTCACAATAAAAGCTCTACCATATATACTGCATCAAGGCTTACCAGAGGGAACGTATTCCCATACCGAGGCTGTGATGATGAGTGTTTCAGTGTTTTACAATCATTTTGCTTGGCCTCGTCTTAAGTTTGTATTCAATGTAATACCTTATCCTACTTATCCTACCTTATCAAACATTGTATATGTGACACAAAAGGCAATCTATTGTTTTGTGCGTGGATTTTTTCATCCTTGGCTGCCTAGTCAAAAAGTTGATTTTGGACACTGTTTCTGTTGCACTACTTTTTAATAGGCAACTAAAAATAAATGACAGGGCTAGCTTACTGTAATCTCTCCATACTTTTGGAAAGTTTTGACAAGCAGACAAGTGTGCAGAATATTTGATAGTGTGAGACTTTTTAGACCGTGTCCATGTGTACCTGTAAGACTTCCCAGTGGCCTCTTGTGTGCAGGACTTCTGCGGATCTAGAACAGAGCAGAGATCTCCTGAGGCAGACAACCACTCTTCCCTCAGCTCTGACATCCTTCTGTATCATTACCTGCCAAAAAGAAGCTGGGAAAATGACCATGTACGGAAAATCTAACCAGGTATTACAAAATAATAGTACACTTTTAAATGAAAATACAGGTATGTTTTAGTTGTATAATCATAATTGTTACACCTTTCTTGTAGTCATGTATTATCAGTAGTTGCCAAGATGGCAGTGCCTTTCTTTCTGGAAGGACTCGCTTACAGATCTTATGGTTTATTTCAATGAACTTCAACATTTTTAGGACACAACTTCTTTTAGAAGCAGCAATGTCTTAGATAATTGGCACATTAATCAAATCTGGCAGGGCAAATACTATATTGGAGTTTGATTAAACAAACCCTCACCTCAGCTACAACAATTTATAAGCCAGCATTTTATTAACAGACATTTAGGTGGACTTCATTTGTCATGTTTTTTTCCCCATCAAGCCGTCTTTGCTTATGTAAGGATACTAAAAACAAACTACACACACAGTACAAAAACTCAAAAAGAGATGTACTGACCAAAAATGAGTGCAAATTTACACTACATGCTCTTTTACTTAACATACAGTAGTCCAACTACCATACTGAGTGGTCATAGTTTACGAGGCTGCAGAAGGGACTGATGTAAGCTCAGGCTGGTCATACTTACCATTAATATGTGCAGCATATGACATATCACGTGAACCTTCAGTTCTGCAAATGCCTGACATCACTGTCATCGACATGTAGTCACTTGACGATATGAAAGATGAAATCAAACGGACAGATTCCCACATGGAGTTTTATGTAACATCCTCTCCCGTACAATGACGTAAAAGAGACGTCAGTCTGGTCTAACAGGCACTACTGCAGCTCACGGTCATGGGAAACTGAGATGTGCTAAGCATTCAAGTGCCTCTCTTAGCCTGGCTTAAACCTCACACCCTCTGCACCATGAGAAGTGCGGTCCACATTGTCTCATCTTTAACACTTTAATTCAAAGTGTAGCGAAGCAGGGTGATTTCAACATCCAGCAGCTGGGTGTGCACACACCGAGAGCCTGCCTGCATCAACCAGGTTACACTAAGGGTACAGTAAACATGCAGAATGCTGGCACTTCTATGAATCATTTTGCTCTCGTGGGTGTTTGAAGTTATTTTTAAGATGTGGTCACATGTACAGCTCAATCACTGAACAGTTTTTTAGCTTGTGACTGAGACCCTAAAGGGGGAAAATAGAGAGACGTAGAAAGGTGTAGTGCAAAGTCATCAAGAAGTTTTCTTTGATGCAGAGCCACTGTGAATCATGCAAGCAGTTCTCACAGTTTTTGGTCATTTATTCTGTACATTGCGTACATAGGAAGTATTTGGACAATATACACCCTTGGAATTGGCCAATAATTTATGATTTGAAGTGTCTAAGTGTCTTAACAACACAGTAGGCATTCCTATCTTCAAAAACACTCATGATAGTGTCAATTTATTTTTTATACATGTAATATTTGATCATGTAATTAATTAGCACCAGTGATATGTAACAAACATCTCCTGTTGGACTAGTGCTAATTTGTGAGTTTAATTATTACAGGACATGTATCATCGAGAGTTCAGATTATGCTGTTACTGCTGACATCACTATTTTATTCTATTTTTCTAATCATCAGATTTGTTGTAAATAAATGCTGCCAGTCAATAAACAACCTGAATGTTAATGCTGATCAAAGGAGCAACATACTGTACGTTGTACAACGGAGCGGTGACAGTGAAGCCCGCCAGTCTTTAACACAGTAAAAGAGTGCTATCTAGTGGTAGGAAGAGGGCAAGATATGTCCAGTAGATAGACTACTGCATACTGACATCACTGCAGTCGTCACCAAATAGGGGTTACACTGTACTTGTGGTTATGCTGTTGTATTTAGATTTTATGATTCATACTGCTTTCAGTTTGTTTCTAGATGGAAACAAGATCTGTCACTTCAGTAACACATGAATAACAAATTAATCTGCAACACATTGATGCTATGTGGGACTCAGTCATTAGGTTTAGCACTTCTGGAGTTATTAGTTTACACAAGCACTACATAATTTTTCTTATTGCACATATCCAAGTCCGGAAATACGAATTGGAGGTGTTAGCACAAGGTGCCAGGTGTGCAACATTTGTTTTTATTTGGCAGACATTATATATAAAGTGTAGTTGTCACTATATCACAGAACCAAAATACAGTTTCACTGCACAATTAATTCCTTCGGATTACAAACTATGAATCCTACTCTATTAAAGTATCTGTGAAAAATACTGTCCTTTTTAATCCCACAAGCACACTGTCCTTGTAGGCACTCTATTTCACCACAAGGTGGCTCTAAATACACACAATACATGTTTAAAGGTGTCAGTAATGGCTAATACAAAAGTATACCACAGTATAAAAATGCTGTTTATTTCTTCAATTTAACTCAGTTAATTGTGATGGTAATAGCAATCCATTTTAGTATTTATGAGTAAGATACAGGTGCAAATGTATAATAAATTAATTGTGATAAAATGTTATTAGTCAAGGAAAATATTAGTCATTTAAAGGGGATGTGCAGTTACATTATATATAACATTTTAAAGCATCAGAGAGCAGGAATGTACATGTGCACATGTGTGTGAGTTAATACGTGGCAGTGTGTTTGTTTACAGATGCACATATAGAATCTCTATGTGAAAGTGTACTAAAGGCGGAAAATTGCTGCACAGGCAATTAAGCAATAGATAATGACTCCAGTAATACCCACAGTGTTGTCAGAGGGTAACAGGTAAATCAATTAGGGACACCATGGCGGATTGTTCTCTAGAGAGCTCTCAGCAAAACTAGAGTCAGGACGGTGGAGTTGGGCACTGGGGGCCTCACAAGCAGATACTGTACCTGTGACCTCAGGGGGAATCAGCAGGTATGCAGCTCACCTGCCTCACCAAAGCTCCCGAGGCTGACGCTAGAGCAGTTAAACACACCTGCTATGCTGCAAAGGTGCATGTGTCTGCATGTGGTGTATGTTAGTTTGCATGCATGTGGCAGGGAAAAAAAAGGTCTGTGGAGGAAATTAATTGACAGAAATGTCTTCCAAATCCTTTTCCCACATGTTTACTCAGAGGAGTGAGCGTAAAATATGTGCTGTCCTGTGCACAAACACACGTGATCTGCCATTGACGTAGACTTGTGGCAGATCAGGCAGTTTCAGAGTTGTCTGGCAACAACAGGTTTGAAAACTGTGAATGCAAAAGCAGAACCGCCCATGTGTGGTTGACCTTCTCTGCTCTGGTTGCATGAAATACTTTTAAAAATCAAGATGTGACATGTTAAAGCGCAAGGTAGTCATTGTAGTAGTCATTGAGATGCTTTTTTTTACCTCCTTGTAGTTTTTTTTTTATAAATTCATTTTAACATCAGTCATTACACTTTCACAATGTTACATAAATGGACTATTATGCATCATATTCAGGTTTTCAGAGACAAGCACTGCAAAGAAAACTACAGTTTTGGCTTATTTAGTTAAGTTTAACTGATTCTCTCTTCTCTAAACAAATTCTCTGAAATCCCCTTCACTGTACTTCTGCAGGGTCTGTGTGGTGTGGCATAAATTATGAAGTGGTTTCAGTCAGAATACTAGGTTTACCTCTTAGGTGTATCATACATAACTGAGTAACTGCTGCTGTTACTCATCTGTTACTCAGTCAAAACAGCTATTCAGTAGTTTCCAACACAAGTATTTCACTTGAAATAAAACTAAGTGACATCACAGTGTACCTCTACCTGAGTTGGCTATTCAAGCACTCTTTCCACCCTCGCTGCTGTCTACAACACATTTGTTGTTTTCAGTGTTGCCGTAGTTGCCTGGAAAGAGATGCAGGACCTCTTTGTGGGGGGTATGACTGTGGGGGACTGCATTCAGACCCATGGAAATGGGGAGGGGATTATGCCTCCATTGGCACTGGGCCTGACTGTTGCCATGGCACGTCCATTGTCCTCCAGCACATGGGCATGGCACAGAAACCTCCAGTTAAAATGTTGATGTGCCGGTCTGTTAGTTCTGTGTGATTTCTTATTGGGAATCATTTCATGTATAAGCAGCTACACCTTATCATTTGATAAAACCCCCAGTATCTTATGGGCATTTGGTGCAGACAGATCAACCTAAATAATGCATGCAGACAATAAAGTGAGTAACTCAGAGTCTGCTTTACAATGCAATCAGCATGTGTCTTGAGTCACCACAAACAGTCATATGGAGCAAATTGTCTCAGCCTGACAAAGCTGCAACATTTTGCTGTGTTTCCTCGGCTGTATTTCAAACTCCCGGTGAGTCTCAGTTCCCAAGTAGTATGAGTCATGAGAGGAAGGTAATCACAGGCAATGATGTGGACCGCTGCAGGGCAAGCCCCGTTGTGGAGGAATACCCTTGAGAAAGTCCACGCCGTCTGCAAACGACTGCTCATATAGGTCTTGGGATCGCCCTGGCCGCACAGCCAATCGTATAATTCGGTTTATGCGTGTGCGGCGCCGTTGTCCAATCAGCGTTGAGGTTATAATAGCAGCCTCGACGCCATTGGTTCATCTTAGACAAGGGCGTTTTTTGCTCGCTCCAACAGCACCATCTCTGGCAGGTGGTGTGTGCTTTAAAACCATACAGTAGGCTAATGTTTAGGACGGTAGATAGGTAGTAATAGGGAAATAAACACACTTTAGATTGTTATTTTGTCGTCTTTTGGTTGATAGTTTTGCGTTACCTGCCATTACGTTTCCTTTAAACCCACCGGAGTCGCAGTGAATGAGATGAACGTCGGGGTTCCCCTCTTTGAGCCAGACACTTTGTGCTTTACGGTCAGCGGTGAATTAGACAACTGCTCCTTCATCATGCAGCTTCTGAAAAAAGACGGAAAAGCCCTACATGTTGATTATATTTCGCCACCGCCGGTGTAAGTCTGAATGAGAGAAAATCCTCCCGGCCACGGCTGACGAGGTCTCACATCCTGGAGCTGCCTCACCTCATCCGCCGGTGTTGCATACAATATGATATGTAGATGACATTTTTTGGAAGTGGCCGTGCCTTTTGTTTTCATTTCGGGATATGCGATATGCGGATCTGTGAACGCCATGAAACGCAAATGAGCGGACGTTTTTTTCTGCTTTGAAAATGAGGAAGCGTTTTCATAAAGACCCAGAAAATGGCAAGAAGGTCTCGTCGTCCGTGGGCCCGGATTTGAGCAAAATGAGAAGGAAAGGAGCAAATGCAACAGCAGCATGAAATTTTTCCTACAGAATGACACCAAAGGAGGTAAAACGGTGGAGGTAGAGAAGACGCAGCATCAATGAAGGCGATCTGGACAAGTTTTGAGTCGCTCATAATGAACAGAAATACTTTGCAGCTCGATAGCAGATCGTTTCCACAATATTGAAATATTTTTTCGGCTTTGGGAGATTTTCTAATTCACCAGTCATCTATTTTCGCATTGCATTTGTTATCTTTTTCATTATATATTTTGATTTTTTTATACTTTTGGTCCGGATCCAGCCCTGACTATTCAATGGAAGTATGTTATCAGCTGCCGGTTTTGCCTCTAGACAGGCCGGTTCCCAAGCATGTCCTCAGCCGGAGGGGAGCCATTAGTTTCAGCTCCAGCTCTTCTCTCTTCGGGGCTCCTGATCCGAGACAGCTGTCACAGGTAAATCATTAAAGATCCTTAATCTGTATTTTTTTTTTAACACTTAGTCACAGTCGGGTTGGCTCTGGAAATCTCACAGGCCTTTAAACCAGCACCCTTTTTAACAAATAGATGAATAATCCACAGGAATCTTGCAGGTGGTTGTTGGATATCTAGGCCTTAACACACACAGCAGGCACTCACTTGCACAGACGCACACAACATTTTCTTATCTCTTAGCTCTCTCCCTAAAACCACTTTGCATTTGTGCATGTTGCTCACAGATAAAGGCCCTCTTGGCTTACACTTTAGCCAGCCCTGCCAGCAAGATGCCTCAAGTATACCAGTTTACACCCAGGACCTGCTACATTTGTCAGAGGGAACGTGCCACATTGTTATTTATGTTAACATCCCTTGACACATTGACTGAAGAAACATAAATCATTGAGTCATACTTGAACTTCCTGCTTTCTCAGAGTCTTGAACTCTTGAAATGTGCCTTTGGTAAACCTGCCTCGATATTTTTGCTCTGCGGTGAAAACAAAAGAAAAGGTAGGCCACAGCAGCAGTCTTCATGCTGTGGGGTCACACTATGCTCAACTCTTATCTGCATAGAAAAACAGCCACAGCAGTGTAATGCATCTCAAACACATTATCCAAGCATTGAGTCACTGTTGTGTGTAAGCATGTGTCTCAGATGATGTACCATTCACCAGGCCTTTGTCTTGTAAACTTGCCCAACTAACTGTAACACACCTGTGCCTGCAACCTCAGCCAAGAGAAGAGTTGCACATCAGGTCACAACCCAGTGAACTCCTGCCCTGCAATGTTGCCCTTTTTAAAATACATAAACATCCTTACAATTGCTCCACTGGTTTTGCACAAAAGCAACATGGTGTCTTCTCATCTCTTTAGGTCATGTCCCACCAGTTGGTCAAGAACAAAAACTCCCACAGCGTTGCATGGCATCCCCCAACACATTAACTAAGCATTAAGTCACTGTCTTTGACTGTGTGAGCGTCCTCTTCAATGGGCTGTCCATTAGTGCTTTATGCAAGATGCTGCTCCACATAACCACCCATGTGTGTCTGCTTTGAACCTACCACACCATCACAGGCAGCTCCCTCAAAGACTAATGCATAGCCTTGGCTATCAAAGGCCCACAATGTTGCTCGTTCTCAGTGGTCTGTTTTTTTTTCGCCAGGTTATTAGCGTTTTTGGCAGATGTTGTCATGAAATGCTGGATAAACTGTCTTATAAGACTTTTCTGTCCATCCATTCACTCCATACTTGAAGTCCTTATCCTACCACTCCATCATCATGCTCTGAGTTAGTTAGCAAGAGTTGTAAAACTGATCTGAGGGCCTGAAGCTATCCTGCACCTTGATGGTTCTTGGACATTGCTTCTCAGACCGCAGTCCAAAGGAGGGATCCCTGGAGAGGTCCCAAAACCTCAGAAGAAAACCCATCTAGGCATAATGCTAGACTGCTCATCCTCTGCATACAAACACAAGCGTAAAACTATTGTGTCTCTTGGTTGGGTTCACCAGTTGATTTCTCAAGTGGGCCAGAGTTCATTTTCAATCGGCAGGTGTGAGCTGTGCTGTTAGCATGCTCCTTTGTTGTGAAAAAAGGGGTCATTTGCAACAAGCACTGCACTTTGTAGTGTTAAGTGAGTTTCCAGTGAAACAATAATGATCTGCATGTCATTTTGGGGGAAACATTGTTAAATCGCACTAGGTTTACAAACACTTTTGTGCCAAAATAAGACAGCAACAGCGAGGGATTCGGTAATTTAACATAAAGACCTGCTGACATATTCATTTGCCTTTTTTTCCTCCCGAACAGTGGCAGAATTGGGTGAACATGCATACACGCATACGGCAGTGTCACTCAGCCTTTGTCACAGAGCAATTACACTTCTACAAATATTGTGTTTTGGGCCCTATTTATGACCATAAGGGTGCATTTGTCCTTGGTGGCTGCTGTGTTTTTGTGTGTGGTTCCACAGGCCTGTTGTTTGTGGAAGCAGTTCTGGACTACCATTGCAGAAAGAGGCAGTTAGGCATGTGCCTGGGCTCTGTGGGCAGTGGTTTGGCTTGCTGCCAGACTCACAGATGGCCAGAGTCTCAGTCTCTTTTCTTTCTCTGGCTATCTTGTTCCGCTCACTCCCAAGCTCCCTCTCTTTCTTTCTCGTTCTCCTCTCCCCCCCCCCCCCTCTCC
>JAPZEB010000013.1:13601552-13616856 GCA_029783705.1 Chaetodon striatus | reverse complement strand
CCTGCAATCATAGCAATGATAGTAGTTACAAAACTAAATAATCTGTAGATTAAACATATTGAAACCACAGTCATAACAATATATTTTTTTTGCCCAAGCTTCATATCAGTAACCATAAGGAGTTTTTCCAGTGTTACCCTCGCACTGCCTCACTGCCGGTGGACGAGGGGACACTTCCCCCTGACTTTATCATTTATTGTTATTATTATTATTTTTATTATTATTATTATTATTATTATTATTATTTAGTTATTGTTATTCGTGGTAACAGGGTAAAGTTAGGATTAGTTTCAATATACTTCCTTCCCCTTTATTACCATTATTACTTTTATTTTTTAATTATTATTATTATTTTGTTACTATTTGTTATTATTATTGTTATTTTTTTTTTTAAATTTTATATTTATGTCTTATATAATTTTTTTTTTTTTTCAATTAAAATAAAAAATATACCACCTGACAACAATTAACACACTGGCCTGGATTCACTTTTGTTTGTATTTTGTTGTTTTGTCAGTGTTTCATATTCTCTTGCAATTAAAAAAAACAAAACAAAACCTAGCAACCACAGGATGGTTGGGGTACAGGACGGATGATGATGAGTAGGGATGAAGATGTGTGTGAGTAGGGGTGTCTGTTTGAATATGTGTAGATGAAAGTAGAGTTGAAGCTGGTATGTGACGGGGAGAAGAGGGACAGGGAAGTATACAAAGGTTTGTGTTCTTATTCTGTAGACTTTAAAAAGAAAAAGTTGTGAACATAAATACCAAATCAATATACTGATTATCAGTATATCCTGAGCAGGCTGCCACATCTTTAGAAAAAGGCTGAATGTAACTAAAACAATTAACTGACACAACATTTCTAATTAAACACATCAGCATTGATGAATGTTTTAGGAACTGGTCATTGTGTAAGAGAAGGGACAGAGTGTCTTATCCAGTTGGAAGATGTTAGTTGGATTTGGCTGCATCGCCCGTTCTCTCAGGGAGATGTGGCTGCCAACATAGTACCCAAGCACCGATGTGATATAGTCTTCCACTCCATCCCTCATCCCTAAGAGGCAACCTGGGAGCAAGTTTGTCAGGTTTAGTCAGGCTTACTGTACCTTCTGCCTGTCGCCAAGCAGAACTGAACTAACCACCCCAGTGGAGAAGCCGCTGCTGCCTACTGGAGCTCAACTGTGCCAAAGGGGGCAATTTAAAAAACATTATAATCACATGAGGAGAAATGTCTCTGGCTTGATAATTAGCAGTGGAGAGTAGGGGATATCTTTGATGCTATTTGGTTTGGCTGCAGTGCAACAGCATAATAGGCTTCTTCATTATCCTCTTTCCAGCTGTCTTGGAAGCACTTTCAGGAGGAAGGGAAAACATACATTCATAATTCATGCAGGTTTTAGGGTAATGGTCTTTTGTCGAATTTCATCCATAACCGTCTGTCGCAGCACTGCTGTTTTCAAGTGCAGCAGAAACTGCTATCCAGTGCATGTTGTACAGGACACAGTGGTTTAAAGCTCAGATTGATATTTGGGGGAAAATCCGGTCTTTAAGTAAGCTGACTGTAGCTCTGTATTTACTGGAGATAGGAGAGCGGTATCAATCTTCTCATATAACTCTTGGTAAGAAAAAAAATAATCGTATTTCCCAAAATGTAAAATTTAGGGATGTCAACGGTTATTTGGTTAATAACTACAGAGAATATTTCTGACTGGTTACATATATCGGTTTGTAGGATCATCTTGCTACTCTTCAATTTATTGCACTGTGCACCACCCAGGTCTGGTGGGAGCTAACGTTAGCTAGCGACACCGCTCGTAGCGATTACTGCTTGTAAAGCCATCCCGACCAAACAGTGATGCTGAGGAAACTCTACTGGTCTTCCCCCCGGTCTCCCTGCTGAGGAAGCGGCCCAGTTTTGAGCCACAAAGCCCCTTTATCATTGCTAACTACTGTTAGCTCTGTTACTGCCGTTTGCTTTGTTAGCACCAGCAGTGCTAACTAGCACCTTATATCTTATCAAACCTGTCACATCAAACATGTCATTTTGACTTTGATTAAATATTTTACATATCTCTGCACATCAACAGGTGTGTTGGAGACTGGAACATTAAAAACGGCTCACACAGCTCCACATAAAAATCGTGAATCAATTGTAACTTCCTGCTCAGCTTAACTGCCTCATGGCTGTTCTTTCGTGCTCAAGTCTGGCAAGGCCAAAGGTGCCTGGCAACGAAATTACCAAAAAAAGCATTTAGTGCACTTGCGACACACTTGGCAGGGCGCAACTGATTGTGATGTGGCTGCACCGCTGGCGTCACGAGCCTGAGGCATCCTCTTGTGTCCACAGAGCAGCAACTAACCATCGACTTGTGTAGGTAATAAAGAAGAAGCACTCTGTGCAGAGAAAATACTAGCCCCTTTTACACGGCCAGATTTTCCGCGAATGTTGGGCCGTTTTGCTGGCAAGCTGCGAGCATTTAGACACAGCCGGATTGGCTAGTTAATCCAAGGTGCCCAGTTTTCCGCCTCCTAGGGTAGTCATATTGGCGGAACAGTTTTGGTCTAAACAGAGCGAGGCGGCCTTCCGCCTCGGGAGCGTCTGTTGATGACTTGTGGGAGGGGCTGTTGATGAAGGCACATGTTCGACCCACTGGCGTGGACTTCAAACCAGGAAACAGCTGATAGCAGGAATGAATAGCAGCACTAAGGAGACACAAAGCAGAAGATGAGCAACTGGGGAGAAAGAACTGCGCGCCCTCCTTGCGCTTGCTAACGAGATGGGAACCGTGAAGGACGGGCCGATATACGAGCGAATCACCGAAGGACTGACCAGACGCGGCTTTCCGCAGTAAATCACTGTTTACATCACACGCTGAGCTACACGTTCTGTTACTTGCTCACGCCCCCCATTGCCCCGAAAAAGGCACATTCTGTATAAATAAAAGTAGGCAGGCGGCATTTTGCCACACTCCCTGATTTTGTTTTTATATTGCCAATGCGGAAAGAAGAGGGATTGGGCTTTCCTGCAAATTTGCACAATTCCTATGTAAAAAGGGCTACTGACAGCTGCCGATTTTGAAGTCTGACTGGATGGATATCTAAAACACGATGCATCATTAATAACTTGTTGGAAAAAAATGCCACAAAGTAAGTTCGTACTGTTTTCTAAACATTTATATGCACAAGCAGTTAGGCCTTATCATCAGTTAGAATTAGTTTTTCTCTGCGTGAGAAAATGGACCTGTGGTGTGCAACGTGTGAAAACTGTCTTTTACAAAAACAGGGACATTTCCGGGGGCAGCTCCAGTCGGTGACAGGCCACCAAAAATGGGGACTGTCCCTGGAAAATGGGGTTGTCTGGTCATCTTTGGTAATCGTTGAATGAGTGGCGCTGCTAGTTAGTTTTAGCTAATGTTAGCTAATATTAGCTAACCACTGGAGATTGATCAGTGGGCAGTGGGCACTATGTTTCTGCATGCTAATGTGGCTAGCTGGACAGCTGTCAGCAAAGCCAACAGAAAATAAAACACAAGGCAAGGCTTTTACATCACAAAACATTGAAATTTCACCACCTCTTAATGGATAGTGCTTTGAAATGTGGTGCTAAAGCTCACTGAGTCTGACTAGAAGGACAGGTCTCTTGGATTTCACATCATTAGGCATTTTTCCCTTAAAATGAACCAGTTAGTCACAAATTGATGGGTTTTTTTAGCTATCTAAAGCAAAAATGAATTGACACTGCCATCCTTAGTTGAACTATTTGTTTAAATTAGAGTGTTGTTTGCAGCTAATCAATGTTAACTGTTGGGAACCCGGGCAGAGATTTTCATCCAGCAGCCAACAGCCATCACTGATGCAGTCATATGTTTTCTCATCCTCTCTGGAGCACTGATACTCAAACACACACGCTCACAATGCAGCAGGGTCCCTCAGCGACAACAATAGTGATATAATGACCAAGCTGAAACTGTCGGCACGACCACAGTGCGCCCAGGCATATCTGCACATGGACCATTTGTTCTTATTTCACCATTGTGCTGCTCTCCGGCTCTGCTCACCATCAGCCTTTATGGCCCTTGACAACTCATGTGACAAATAACCTCCAGGCCGCCTCTCTCCTGATACCTCAGCTCCTACCAACAATCTCCACTTTCTCTTTGATGATAATCGTCTGGTGGCAAAGACGGACTGTGTGCATCAGCCATGGGGAATCACTGTCTGGCATCGGGATCCATCAGCTGCCAGCGTCAATCACAGAGTCTGTTTCAAGGCTACTGTTTGTGTGTTGTAGTGAAACCATGCCACCCTGTGGAGGGAATAGCTTCAGAGAGCATCAGATTGATGAGCACATCACAGGTTTTGCAAGTCCTCATCTAAAGCTGGATCTGGGATCCAAACCTTGATTTTAATGTGGTGTAATGCTTCATTGATCCCCGGAGGAGAATTCTCTTTTTGCTTTTCTCACTCCACCTTAAGGTCGGAGCACCGGGTCAGATGCAAAGCAGCCGCGTCTCGCTCAAGGACATGTTAGCAGGATGGATGCTTGCTGACAGTGCAGCTTAGAGCCGAGACCTCTGGTGAAACCGGGGTCTTCGTACTTACATCGACAACCTGCTGCACAAACTGTGATCCAGATGGGACAGTTTGAATTTCTGTGTCAAACATGAAAGACCACAGCTGGCTCCCAGGGGAATATAAAGCAGATGCTGTCTTTATCTGTAGTGGGTACAACCTGTACTATGTGTGTGAACAGAGATGTAGTTTTCAGCTAAATAAGTCTGTTATCCTGGGTTGAATACAACCAATTTTCACTTCATTTTAAAGCTTCATATTTTCTCTCTACATGAGTGAGATACTTTAATTAACACAATGGATTTTCTTCATCAACTTAAAATGCAGGGAAACTAATTCACACACATGAGGCACATGAGTGGGTGTCAGGTCCTTTTGTTTTGCAGCACGTAAGCACCAGTTAACCAGGCCATATTCTTTCTGCACCCTACTTTATAGACTTGTAGTTCTGACCTTATCTTTGTAGTGACAGGCACAGGAACAAGGCCTGTTCAGTCAATGATGTTTGGGCCAAAGCTGTTTAATCAGACCGGACAGTGTTTTAAATTCTAATCCTTAGACCTGAAATAATGTAATAAATGGATATACAGTGGTTTTACATGTTAAGAAAACTAAAGAAACAGAAATACAAGGGGTCAACCCACACTCGTTACACATTCAGTAGCGAATAGAGACAGTGTGCAATTAAGTCGCACCACACCCAGGGGTGGGAAGCTATTCATTGTGCTCCGCTGACTTGGTATTGTGGAAGGTGTTTTCTTGCAGCTTACATCTGCTACCAGACAGCATATGCCTTAAAGCTGCTGTGTGATGGGTTTAACTACTAACAGGGTAAAGAATCCAGAACCAAGTTTTTATAAGCTGCCGAAACAAAAGTGGATACAGGTTATAAGATGTGAGGCATCAGCAGGATCAATGGGAAAACTGTGGGATCCTGACACTCAGTGTGCGTACATGTGCAGCAAGCATTTTGTCACTGGTAAAATCTTTGTTAGGTTACATGATTATCTAATCTTGTGATTTAATCAAATAGTTGTAACAGTCAAAGTATTTCACTTTTGGAAGTTCATATATATATATATATATATACAGTATATCCCGTATTAAGTTTCACTACTGTTACTTACTGTAAGTGTTTACTGATCCTCACAGGAAATTACTTTATACGGCAGCTACGTTCACATTCAAATACAACAGTGGAGACATCTAAACATAGAACATACACATCCAAAAATGAAGCACAGAAAGCTAAAATGAACCACTAAAAGAACCCAGATCGTACTGCTTTTCCCACAGATTGATAAGGAGACATCCCTAAATCAGTGGATCCATATTTTTGAGCATCACAACCCAACAAAATGAGTCGTTTCACTGTCTGAATTTGATCCATTTGGTCCGATAACATATCAAATGTCTACAAGAGCTGCAAGATTAAATCATTTAATCCCTATTCAAGTTAGTGGAGAGATGAACTGCTGTAAGTCTCTAGTGCACTGTGTTTCATGGCCCCCAAAATGTGCAAAGGAAAGGGTTATTTGCTACAGCAGAAATTGAGTTTTTTGGCTTCATGCACCACTGAACAGCCTTTATAGGAATGAACAGGGCCCCACTTCCAACGCTGTATCCAGTTCTCTTGATACATCATGATACAGACACAGATACAGCTAACGGTGTACTTGCTCATCCCTACCGACAATTTTGAGTTTGTCAATATACCTTTTCCTCTCTTTTAGACATAGGGTGTGAAAATAATCCTGTTTTAGCTACGGGCATTTTGTTAGCGTTTTAGCCCTTGGTTGTATATTTTGTTGCCTTTTTCCCCACTGGTGGGTGTGGTTTTCTCCGTATGGAGTGTTGCACTCTGTGTCTGTAGCCTGTTCACCATATTTGAGAAAGTGTATTCTCTTTCTTGCCAAGAATTAGGTGAGATGATACCACATGAGCTAGCAGCCGGTTAGCTTAGCTTTGGTTTTTGTACACATTAAACAAACTGGATTAAACATGTTATTTGATAAGCTTTAGCGGTCTGGAAGGTGGATTTTATTACCTTTGGACAGAGCCAAGTTAGTGGTTTCCCTCTGTTTTCAGCCTTAATGCTAAGCTAAGCTAACTGGCTGCTGGTTGTAGCTTCATCTTTAGCGTACAGACATGTGAGTAGTATCAGTCTAATTTTACTCTGTGCAAGGAAGAGAAGCTGACTTTCTGAAATATCAAACTTCTAAAGATTATTTTTTGGGGCATTTTGCCTTTAATTGATAGGACAGACAAGTTTTTGAAAGGGGGAGAGAGAGAGGGGGAACGACATGCAGCAAAGGGCCACAGGCCGGACTCGAACCCGGGCCGCTGCGGCAATAGCCTTCGTACATGGGGCGCCTGCTCTGCCACTAAGCCACCAACGCCCCTGAATCTGTAACTTTTTAACGATATGTAGTCAAACACAGTGGTCTGAAAGTGTTTCAGTGTAGGAGTATATGTATTTTAATGATTAATTGTCATAATCGTTGTGCCATTGTCTTGTGAATGCAGCTTGCCAAGTCTCTGACCTCCTGTGACATCCTACTGGGACTCCTAGCAGCCGCCACACATGACCTGGACCATCCTGGGGTCAACCAGCCTTTCCTCATTAAGACTGACCACTATCTAGCTACACTCTACAGGGTAAAGCCACTTAACAGTCAATCTTAAATCTTCCAGAACTTTCCTATGGATGTACTGAAGTGGATGACATCATATGGTTTATTAAACTGATGCATCTGTGCACTTTTTCTTTTCCTTTGTACCGTGCAGAATACCTCAGTTCTGGAAAACCACCACTGGAAGTCAGCAGTGGGCCTGCTCAGAGAGACTGGGCTGTTCTCCCATCTGCCTGCTGAGGACAGGTCAGTCTGACACTGAAATAATGCTCAGCGTGCCAAGAAAACTCCAATTGAAGTTATTTCAAAAGACTTCTCTGCTGAGTTCACAGAGAAAATGACATCAGATGCCTCAGCCAGTGCTAAACAATCTGATCATCTCCTCTTTCTGACCCCTCAGCCTCAACATGGAGAGGGAGTTGGGCTCCTTAATCCTGGCCACGGACATCAGCAGACAGAACGAGTACCTGTCTAGGTTTCGCAGGCACCTGGACCAGGATAACCTGTGCTTGAGCAATGCCAGCCACCGTCACTTCATCCTGCAGGTCTGTTACCTTCTCTTTCATATAAACGCACACAATTTACACATCTCCGTGGCAGAACTCTGGGCTCTTAATTTGTTTTTACTCCCACCCTGTACAGATGGCTCTGAAGTGTGCGGACATCTGTAACCCCTGCAGACCCTGGGAGCTGAGCAAACAGTGGAGTGAGAAAGTGACAGAGGAGTTCTTCCAGCAAGGTTATCATCTTTTCTGCTGCCTGCTGTTATATTGTTTGTCATTCTCCTTCAGTTATTTATTTTGCTCTTTTCTTTGGTCCCATTACAGCTCCTTCTTTGTTCTCTCTGTGTTCATTCTCCGCAGCAAAGTCATTCTTTAACAGTTGAACATATAACGCCCTAAAATAGCTGATATACTGATTCTATCATGTTGAACTCTTTCAGGAGACATTGAGAAGAAGCACAAACTTGAAGTCAGCCCACTTTGTGACAGAGAGATCAACACAGTTGGCAACATTCAGATCGGTAAGTAGCTGTGTTGTATACAAAGAAACAGAAGGAGAGTAGAAAGGACATTGAGCAGTTTGCAGTGGTCATTTGACACGTACAAAGGAAAATGGTTATTGTTTTTAGTCGTCACGTCACAAGACGCCAGTGGGGCTGTGTGTCACACTTGGTAGTTTGCGAACAATGTTTCAGCCTGTTGTTACACTTATTTTCTTTAATAAACAGAAGACTACAGTCAGAAGAATACACCAATCCAGGTTTCTCTCTTTCACCAAACTAAGACTAATGTTATAAGAATAGCATAACTCATTTGGTGAATAGCTCAGTACGCAGCCAGTATATGCGTGTGTGGTAGAGCAAGCGGTGAGTGAATGCGATGAGCAGAAAAACACCGATCAGAGTGGAGCAGCGTCCAAGTTTAGCACTGAAGGTATCAGAAGTGAATGTATTTTAGAGTTTATCATTTGTGCACTAATAAATGCTGCAGCTCCTCAAGACCAGCAGAAATTTCTCGTGGCTCGTTCATCGACTGCTGAGTGGAGTGATGAGGTTTAGCTCCGGAGTGAGTACTGACTCCAGCTCAGGAGAAAACCAAGTCTCCCCTGTGCTTTCTGCAGGAAAAGCTAACACTAATGTTAGCTTAATTGTCTTGTTAACTCATTTTAAAACACACTTCATTCAAACTTGACAGAGACAAAATAAAACTCACCAAAACTGTCTTAGTCTTGTAGGTGATGTAGTTTTGTATACCAGCATTCCAACAATCAGCAGCTCTGGTTTGGTCGAAATAAAGCCTTGGTTCATCGAGATAGATGTAAAAATATGTTGTTTACTCCTGCAGTTTTTCTCTCTGCCTCTCGTCAAGGCAGCTGCAGTAACATAAGCTCATGTTTAAAAAAAACATGCCATTTATAGAAACAAAAGAAACATGGAACTAATAGGTATTTATTTTTACTTAATGTTTTTAAAGTAACAGATTGCTTATTTAAAAACGTAACGTTACTACTGCATTGCTTGTTTGGTTGTGACTGTGAAAACCTCACCTCACGTGAGTTCGTGGCTTGCTGTTGTAATGGCAACAGCACACATAAAAATGGCCGCCGCTCTGACCCTCCTGCTGTGTTGAGTTGAGTGGGAATGTCCGTTCTATTTTGATTCTGTTTCTGTGGTTGTATATTTGTTGTTTTCAGCTTTCACTGAAAACTTCTCTGTCTACTGCCTCTTCTTCCCCTTCAGGCTTCATGACATACGTGGCGGAGCCGCTGTTTGCAGAGTGGGCCCGTTTCTCCGACACACGTCTGTCCCAGACCATGTTAGGCCACATGGGGCTGAACAAGGCCAGCTGGGGTGGCCTACAGCAGGAACAAACCTCCGAGGAGGCGGAACCCAGCGCAGCCAGCACAGACACAGAGAACGCCGCCGCCACTCGAAGAGACAGCAACACAGCTACAGCCACAGGAGGAACCAGCTCCAAAGAAATACCTCAGGGAAGCAGAGAATCCTGACACTCCTCGTGTGCCCTTTCACCTCAACCTCCCAAACCCACACACTGGGGGCCGGGTGGGGCATGCAACGGCCTGCAGCTCTGCTGCTGCCCCACCTGATCCTAACACCTTGTTTATGTTTTGTTGCTTTTGCCTCTCATCTTGATAAACCACTGATTTTATTTAATTTATTTAATTTTTAATTCCTCTTTTTTGGCATAGAGCAATACATAGATACCTCATTTGGCTACTGCTGTATTTTCTTTTATTTGCTTTGTTTTATTTATTTGTCCACTGTAGTTTTGGCATTACTGACTGAACACACCACTTTTTTTTGTCGATGAACCTTAAGGAGAAAGCAGTATATGAACTGAAGAAGACATTTTTCTGGTATTTTTGAAGTGCCATTTGAAAACAAAGATTTGAAGAATGATCTGAACTGACTGAGACAACTGGAGTATTCAGACATGAGACCCTCCTGAGACTTTAAAGTAATGCCGTGTTGCATTTGTATTGAAGATTCTTCCTCATGTAAAAACAAAAAAAAAAAAATGTGACAAGCCCAGTCCTTTTGCTGCCTCTACGAAGACTGTTTACGCATCTCCTTGTTTGTTGTTTCTTTCCCTTGAACTGAAGTGAATCATGTCGGCTCCACGGTTTGCCTTCGAAGCACAGATGTGAAGAACCACTCGTTTGAACTGTCATCCCACTGTTGAAGCCATGAGCAGAACCTTATTCAAACACACCAGATGCCATAAGTAACTCCACCTGTGCTACAATGTGTTTTTGCACTCCCAAATAAAGATGGTGTTGGATGTGCAGCTTCGTCTCCACGACATCTCCAAGAGACCCTGAAGGTATTGTAGACATTGGTCCTTTTCTGATGATGTTTCCGAATCTTCCAGTGCTGGTTGAACTCGGGGTAGCTTCCCTCCCAGACTGGAGATCAGTTACTCACTGCACATGCATCTCACCTGGAACTCCACTCCACGCAACTCGACTCGCTCAGGGTTTTGCCAGTCTCTTATCAAGAGGGAGAGGGGGAGGGGGTGACTGCGGACGATGCAGGGTTGTTTTTTTTCCTGGCTGGGATCTACTGAAGGAGACTCTCCCTCTCCGCAGAATGTCTCTCACAGCCACATGCAACCTAAAGGACTGCTTGATTGATGCCTTATAACTATGCACAAACTATGCTAAGTGACCAAACCAGCTCCTGTTCCCATCAAGTGCATGGTGTGCTTGTCTTTGAATGCACTGTCCAATCCCTTTGCCTTTTTGTTGTGAGGAACAACTCCAGCTGTCCTTTTTTTGTACGGAAACAAAATGGTCGAGTGACTTTTGAACATTCCATTTCTTTGTGTTTGGTTTGTCTACTTTGATTCTGTATAGTGGCACAAATTGTGTTTGTGTTTAAACATTTTGAAAGATAACAGGTGCTTTTCTTACTTTAGCTGATTTGTATTTTGCTGTAAGTGCTGTAAGACTGTTGATAAAACTGTTTACAATTTGTTGCGACAGCCATTTTTGGGAAGACTTCGGTGTCGAGCCAGATTTTGTAAAGGCTTTGCTGTATTGACCTTTTTGATACATGCCTGTTGCAGTTACAATTTGAATAATAAAACCTGTTGTTGACAAATGTTTCTTTGACTTTCACACGTTAAAAGCAGGTCATTTATGCTAGTTCAGTGGTTCTCAAAAATCTCGATAATTTGCCCCCTTTGAAATATTTTCTCAGCCAAGTCCCTCCTCACCAGCGCAAAACATTTTTGTTAGAAAAAAGGTGCCATACAGCGCTGCACCATCAGTCTGATTTACTAAACAACAACCTTGTAACTAAAAAACACTATCGCTATCAGCTCATCACTAAATTCATGGCAAACCATTTTTTGTCATCACAGTAAGCTGGCAAAGCAACATTTTAAAGGTCCAGTGTGTAGGACAGAGGCATATATTGTATTTATTCATAGAGACCCAGGACACCTTCCATACCTTCAGGTTGATTTTCCTTAGGTGAATTGTTTGCACAGTGTCCGGCTTGTTTCTTTCTCTTGGGCTTGTTCGCGTTGACATTTTTCTTTTCTTTTTTTTTTTTTTCCAGAGATAACAAAAAAGGCTGTAACTCAGTCACACGTTGCTTTGTTTCAATATTCTTTTAAAATCTGTAAATTGTTTGCAGCGTGTTTTTGGCAGCTCTAGCTCTGACAGCCATCTTTAATTGGCTCAATGTCCAGTTGTGTCCTTTTGCTGTCAGAAAAATATTTCAATATTGACAGAAATGGCACATTCATAACTGTTTATATTAGTTTGTAATCACCTGAAAATAAGAATAGTGTTTTTGTCACCTCAGAATAGGCTGTTTATACCGACAAACTAATGGGGTCTCCTGTGTTTCTACTGTAGGGGACAAACCAAACACTGGCTCTAGATAGGACCCTTCACCTTTCCTCATGGGCCATCATAGTTCTCCCACATGCTTGGCACGCGGGAGAAGTTTCAGTTCTGCAACCTCACAGCTAAGTGCCACTAAATCCTACACACTGGACCTGTAGGATAACGCAGGTAAAGGTGTTATATAAATACTGTGAAAGTATCAAAACACTCAATCCTCAGAGAAATGCACACAGTCCATATTCAGAAACTGTGCTCTCCAAATGAGCCGTCAGGACTTCCGTGAAGCTGTGATGTCACAACTATACAATATAGACCGTATTTTTGTATTTCCTGCTGGAATGTTGTACTCTAGCTGTGTCTCAATCCAGGGGCTGCAGCCTTTAAAGGACGTGGCCTTCGCGGTCGATGTCAGCCACGTCGTTTTAAGACCGCATCACCTAGAGATTGTGTATATTTTTTTATTTAATACTTGAGATGATTCACGGCCATATACACCGCCGTTTGATACATTTCAGGCTGATGGAAGTATTAAGATTGTTTAAGCTGGGTGCGTTTAGCATCTTGGGATAGGCTAGGCCATGACAGATTCATCCATTGCATCCTCCAAATTCTGGAAAAGGCAGCTGCATTTCTCGGCCTCATTTAAAGAAGCCTTCAAAATGGGACAGCCTTGGTCGCGCAGATGTGACGCAATTGATATTTAAATGCAGAGACCCAGCTAATTATGAATGAAATCAGCTGACAGGAAGTAAACAGGGACCCAAGCTGTTGCCTAGAAATGCTATTCCAGTATAATGGTCCATAATGATACAAAGTGCCACCAAAGTGCTGTTATACCAGCTGCAATGATGGTGCAGAGATGCCGAGAGTGCAGATGTGGGAGACCCGCATACGCTTACCTATCAGCGCAGACTGGACTCTTTCAGGCGGGGCCTTACAGAGACAAGTGCAAGACGGACCGGTATGAGAAAAATAAGTATGTAAACATGTTCCAGTAGAAACCAAAAATACAAGTGTAAACCTGAAAATGAGCATAATATGGGACCTTTAAAAAAATCTCAAATACCTCCTGCAGTACCCCCATTTCAGAAACACTGCTCTCGTCAACATTTGCAGAAGTAATGTAAATTGTAAATCAATGATAATGTCTCCTTTGAGTTGTGTTCCACTTCATAATCTTTGACTGATCCTAACTCTTTGGGAGGAATTTAATTTGAGGGCAGGCGACTTTCATTCGGTTGAAACTCACATGACAGACAAACACCACAGCAAATCAGGACAGAACAACTTTAATTTAAAGATTTGTCAAAACAGTTTTTATGGAAGACCACTCCTACAAAATTCGACTACTGACACATCCAGTCCACCTTCCCTTATAAAACGCTAATACTAGTAGAGTTGACTTGAAGCAGCAACCACACTGGCATAATGAACAGAGCTGGAAACAATGTGCAGTCAGTCACTTTGAGCTGAAAACAAAACACGACCTTGAGGAGTCGGTTTGTGTTTCCAAACTGAGGCGTGAAAATGTGATGATTTCTGGCACAGAAGCATTTTTACCTTTGGAATACTGATAACAGCGGGTACATAAGCACCCGTGACTAAAATGTGTTTTCAATATAGTTAACTACAACAATAGTGTTTCTTTACTGATGATGTTGAAATGTGTGTCTTAAGTTCTGGGAAAGCTTTCTGTGATAAAAGGCCAATCTTATCAAAAAAAAAAGATAACGCAAGAAAATACTGAACGTGCACTTGTACCGTCAACAACCTGGAAACACTACAGCAGGTACCATATGTGTTTTTCTCACTATTTCAGCTTCATCCTACATTTAAAATAGAAAAAGGAACATGATAAGATATTTGGCAGTGAAAGGCAGAATCTCGCAGATCATCACTGGAATGTCTTTGGCTCTCAAACACAAATCGTACTAAAGAAATAAACAACGTCAACTAAAACTGGGATGCATATATTTGAACCAGCAAAGGACACACAACCCCCCCCCAAGACTGGCAACTGGGACACACCTTACACAGACAGATTAAAAGCCACTTATGATTAATAACAAAATCTATGGCATAATTACCTGTGTTAAAATCTTACTTATCTACTCAAACCACAACATAAATAGAAGGAGCCCCGTCATAAATTAGTCTATCATACATGTATAGACAATACAGCACAATATTCCACAAGTAAGAAAGTGCTCCCTTTCTTCTGCGGTAGAAGAACTCTTCAGCTTTTACAGACCCCTTAAAGATGGGAATGCAAACATGACCAACTGTGTTATGTGCAACATGTTAATAAAAACCTAAATGATTTAGCAGTAAGACTGGTAACGTGTATTGATTCTGTAGTGTTGCCTCTTCACTTTCACTCATGACTGATATGAGCAGAAAATTTTAAACTATTCGACACAAAAAAAACACATTCAGTTTAACAACAAAAAAAAAATCATGTCTGTAAAACAGAAAGCTAACATTATAAGTTATAAAAGTGCAAAAACAGATTGGTCAAGATGACAATCAGATACAACACTATGAGATGACTGAGACTGGGAGCAGACTCATCTACGTCAGTCAGAATCCCTTGTTTTTCTACAGAGACAGCTGATATTAAAAGGTTGATAAGGCACTTCAAAGTGTCCGCAGCACATCTGGACCCCGAGTTCAGAATCAACTGTTTAGATGAACTTCCTTTTTCCAGTTGCTTTCAGCATGTGCTGCCCAAACTGTGAAAACAGACAGAGGACAGAATAAGGTACAGAAGAGCCTACAAACCACTTCAAAAATCAAAAACACGTTTACTCCTACCTGTAGTGCTTTTTATTCATGCGGATTGTTTTGGTGTGAGTTGCAGAGTGTTGGAGATATCAGCCGTAGAGATGTCTGCCTTCTCTCCAGAATAAGTAAACGAGATGGCACTCAGCTTGTGGTGCTCAAAACACGTACAAAATACATCTGAAAAACTCAACAGCAATGTGTCTTCTCAGAAATCATGACCCGCTTACTCAAGATAATCCACAACCTTGTTGTGAGCAGTTTCCTGTAGGAACTATTTTCTTTTGACCGAACTACACCCACCAACCGAATCACTGTGCAGAAGGACAGTGCATCTACTTCTAGCGCACCTAGCACCTCTAAGCTGGCTAAAGTTACAGCTCAGCCGAGGAGGACACCATCAATGTTTACATCTAATGCTATCATGATCAAGAG
>JAPZEB010000013.1:13589530-13601452 GCA_029783705.1 Chaetodon striatus | reverse complement strand
TTACAGCTCAGCCGAGGAGGACACCATCAATGTTTACATCTAATGCTATCATGATCAAGAGCCTCTCGTCCGTGATTAGATGCATACTTCCTTCTGCGCCGAGATATGGTTGCCAGGTGTAGTTTGACAGAAACAAAATAGTTCCTACATGAAACTGCTCACAACAAGATCTGTGGATTATCTTGAGTAACTGAGTCATGATTTCAAGAAAGAGACATTGCTGTTGAGTTTTTTTAATGTATTTTTTGGCGCTTTGAGCACCACAAGTGCCATCTACAGAGAAGGCCGGCATCTCTACAGTCGATATCTCTAACACTCAGCAACTCCCACCAAAACAATTTAAACTATGAATAGCACTACAGGTAAGAGTAAAATTATGTATTTTGTATTTGGGGGTGAACTGTCCCTTTAAAAGAAGATCAGTCAAATTACATGCACTTGATTCCAAACATTAGTCAAGAATATGAAAACCCTGAAAATCCACCTTTAGAAAAAACTTTTTATGGTGTAATTCAAGTTACTATCGACAAAAACAAAGTCTACAAAAGTTGAAAATCAAAGAAGATTTTTTTTTTCCTAACGATGTTTGCAGCATTAATATGAAGACTTTGTGGCATCTGTGGCATGAACTCGGTAACATCTCTCACCAAAGGGGTTTCAGTTTGAGGTTTTTCTTCTTGAATGGGAAATGTGAAATCCTCCTTGTCTCCTTGTTCACTGTTGTGTCGATACCGATGGGCAAACTTGCGCTTCAGGGCCTCTGCGATGAGAGCTGCAGCATCTGCAGGCTCGCTGGACTTCACTTTAGCTTCACCCTCCACTGGACGACTATGAAACACACAGTTACGAGCAATGATGATTAGAATTTTATTGTTTGTGTGATATAAAAACATGTCTGATTCACTATTTAAGCAGACCCCCACCTTTTGACTGATCGCAACTTGACTTTGTTCATGTCTTTCAGGACGTCCAGCATGTTGGGGATTTCTGCTGGCTTTGAGTCCAAAACTGTATGGCTGTTTGTCTTCTTCCCCCTGCGCTCCCTTATCAAGTCAATGGCAGAAAATGTCCGCTGGAGATTTGAGGGTGGTGGCGGTGGAGGAGGAGGAGGAGGCGGTGGGGGAGGGGGAGGCAGGGTGCCACAAGGTGGAGGGGGAGGTGGAGGTGTCCCTGTGGTAGTAGCTGAGGTGAAACAAAGAAAAGAGAAAGCTTAAGGCTGTGTGACATGTGAAACTCTGTTGCCATCTACAGGAGATTTTATATCACTGCAGTGAAGCAAACAAAAACAAACAACTCAAAGCATTTACGCCACACGGAAAGAGGTAAGACCGTTTTGTGTAAAAGATACCTGGCTGTGTATTCTGTTCCTGAGCCAATACAATTTGTGCTATCTGAGCTCTGAGTTTGGCAAGTTCTGTCTCCAGTGCGCTGATCTTCTGGATGGCCTCATCATTGGCGACTGTTGGCCCCTGAGGGTCCGGAGTCCCCTGCTGCAGGCTCGGTAGTGACCTCCGGCGGGTTAGGGGTGTTCTCTGAGGATGAGGCTGGCGGGCTCGAAAAACGAATCCTGGTGGGATTGCTGACCTGTTTCAGTAATGCAGAATCAACTTTATTTCTAAATGCTACTCACAGGAAAAAAACTAAATTATAACATATGAAACAGCAAATATCCTGCTAGAGGATGTTAGCCAGGAGATAATTAATAATTATAATAATTTATTTACAACACAAAGTTTCAAAGTGTTTCACAACAATAAAAATGGTAGACAGTGATAAAAACTATTTAATAACAGTTTAAAAGTTATTTAAATTTAACAAAAGGAACTACACATGAGAAAGAGTAAATTAACTAAAATAAAACTATACATAAAACATTAAAAAAACATTATAAATAGGTTTTAAGGAGTGACATATCAGGTAAAAAGTTAATTAAGGCCACAACCCCATTTAAAGCACACTTAAGCACTGGTTGTTCCAGAGAGTGGAGGCCCTTACAGAAAAGGTCCGTTCATCCTTGGCCCTCAGCCTAGACTGTAAAAGCAGAACCTTGGCTCTACCAGATCGTTATCCTGCTCTCACCTGGGTCTGCCAAACAAGTCTTCGTCGTCATCCTCCTCATCCCTGTCAATCCAGGCGACATCAGCCAAAGAGGCCACCAAACCATTCTGCCTCCTGGCGCTGATCAGGACACCAGCCTCCTCACTGTATGGATAAAGCTGTCAGACAGAGAGAGTACAGCCACGTTTAACATTTGGACAAAAAAACTCAGAAAGACATGCCAAGGAAAAGCAAATACCACAACACCGCATTTCAACAACTAATAAAAGGAGGTAATCAAGTAGAAAATAGGAAATGAGGATGGTTAAGAGGGAGGTGAGGGGATCTCTACAGTGTTAATGAAAGGTTCAGGTAAGTTAGAATGTAGCTCAGTGGGTCTTAAATCAGCACAAGCTTGTTGCTGAAGAAACTGACCTAAAGCAGACAGACTGCATTCCTCAGAGCGAGGGAGGGAGGCTGGAGACAGAAGAAAAGAAGAAAAGAGAACGCACAGTGTTGAAAGAGACAGAAAAGTAAAGAAAAGCAGTTCAGTTTTCAAATTGACATGCCACTGAACTGAAATATCTCAAAAGTTGATTTGTTAACAGTTTAAAAACTTCAGCACACACAATCAATGTTCTTGAGATAAGAAAATATCTCTGTTCCAATGACTGCATCCCGTCTGTTTATGTTTCAGAAATGAAAACAGTCACACAACGTGAGGTAAACAAAAGCTGGGAGAGAGTACGTGATTTGATGTCACATAACTGTGACTCCAGCAGTCAGAAGATACAGGGCTATATCAAATGTCACAACACGCCATGATCTTACAAAAATACAAGATATACATACTGCATCTTTAAGTCAGCTAAAGGATACATTATTAAAAAAAAAAAAAAAACATGACCGTGGTAACATTCCCTCACCTGAAAATGAACCCTGGCGCAGGGTTTAAGAGGAAGAGTAGAAGCTATTCTCCTCACAATACTTCTTGAGGAGCCATAAGGCTTGGCTGATCCAGAAGCCTGTGAAACGAAATGTAAAACACATCATTTACATCACCAATAAAAGAAAAAAGTAATGTGCCACATTCTGCAAATAACATTTAATTTATTAATCAACTAAATGCAGTCAACACAAGCTGCATTCTCGGTGTGAAAATAGAAATTTAATACATTTTTTTATATGATGATCTTTGCTGAGATTATAAAGTCTGTCAAAATCTGATTTCAATTTCGGGACCGACGGTTGGCCTCATTGTCTTTTTTTTGGCTGCTTGCCATTATCTGTCTGGCTCTAGGCTGCTAGCAATGATCGAATGTTTGGAGGGGAAGTTTGCTTATGTGCTTAGTTGGAAATGGTGACTCAGACATGCAATTGGATTTTCAAAAGAAAGGGATATCTTCAAGGTGGCTATGTGTATTTATGTTTTCACTTTGCATGGATGATATTGAATTGTTGGTCTTTGATTAGATATATCCATCCAGATCGATATAATGTTACAACCCTACTGCATTCAAGTGATAACATTCCCTAGTCCATGGCTGGTACTTCTCAGATCTTGCACATGAGAGACCCTAACAAGGAGCTTTAAGATGAGAGCCAGACAAAGGCACAACACGGTTGTGTTTCAGGGTCTGTGTAAGACTACGAGATCAAATGTATGGAAATGGTGCGTTCAACAGACATTAATTGAGTCAACATTAAAATTAACGGTCACATACCAGGTCCATTTCAAACTGTGCATTGTCTTTACTCATTTTTGTTGATGTGTTTCACAAGGGCAGATGGACACTTGCCCCAGCACCAAGGGCATCATCACCAAATGGTCATCTAAAGGAAACAGAACAAGAGTGAGAAATTCAGGTAAAATCACCTCAAACATGAAACTTAATACCAACATTGACTTCTTATGCCTCTGCAATGTGTGGTAAGATGCTCCTGTACAACTGGCATACACTCCGCATCAACAATTAGTGGTATAGACTGACACTAACTTTGAAAAGCAATATTGTTATCTGTCCAATATTATCACTGATGCCAATACCTGATTAACGAAATGTAATTTATCTTATCACATTTTCTAACAAAGGGGCATGTAACACAACGGTCAGTGGAAACACAGTAAATCAAAATGATCATCTTCACATAATTAACATTAAAATACATTTTAGCAAGGATACTATTGCAAATGATAAGACATACAGCAGAATATTAAGTCAAGGCTAGGTAGCTAAGGTTAGCTAAAGATGCATAAACAAATAAGGCACAGACACAGAAGTATAACTGGTTTAATGTACTTAACGCTGCCATTTTTGATGTTTGTTTTGCGATGTTAACTTGACTACTTTGACACTGCAATCTCCCACTGACAGCATCCATGTATCACGATAGTTATGGGAGCAAACGTTTTCAAGCTAAGCTTTACCACTGTGTTGTATTGAGAGTTAAGAACTTACACAACATGCCAAGAAACGAATAAAGTGAGTCAGGTGCAGCTCTGTGACAGATGTTAGCAGCTTTACGACAGGCTAATGTGTTAGCTAAGCTAATTAAACCGGCGAATCTTAACTTTAGCGGGCTAAATGGCTAAATGCTAACAAGGACAGCAAGCTAGCTAACTTCGGCCAACTTTAACAGTTGTTCTCACACATATTAGGATACATTGAAGACACGCGCAGCTCTCGTTACCCCTAACGTTTGATAGCCAACTACATGTGTTAACGTTACATCCATAATCAATAATCGGTTGTGTGTGACTTTGAAACCAACTTACCGAGATTGACGTTAGCAGACAGCTCAGTAAGTTTTTCCACCTTGTCAACGTACGGACATCTGCAGCAGGCGGTGACTAACAGGGAACATCCAGGGAATACATGTTAGAGCCAATGGGATTATACGGATTACAATAGGTAGGTTGTAGCCATGGGATACCACCATTGGTTGGCCATATTGATTGACAGATAAATCAACCAATTGCCTTTCACCATTAAAACAAAACGATCTAATGATTGGATGTCATATCAGTCAATCAATCTATACTGTCCAATCAAATGCCGGAATCTGCGTGTGTGTTCGTTATACTTCCCGACATTTGCCGGCGGAGATATGTCTGGTTTAACCTGCTTGGATCCTTATGGAAAACTGGGATGTCTTCATTCACAAAACAGCTGTACCCACTGATGTGCCACAAAACCCAAACACTGAGCACAGCTGCTAGCGACAGGACCATGGTAAAGAAAGAGGCGCAGGCCTAGCGTTAGTGAAATAATCTTGTTACAGTTTATTTGGTGGCATCGGAACTTTTTGTAACGTCGTCTTTGCATCTGTTGTAACTGAAGTCGACCGGGGTTGTCTCATGGTTTTACCAAAAACTGACAGAAAGGTACGCTGTAATTGTCAAGTAACGTTAGCTAGCCTAGCTTAGCTGCCGAGTCGCCTCTGTACCACAGGGCGTGATTTGAGGTGAGGTTGGGGGTCGTGGAAAGTGTCTTTGGCAAAAAACGAGTATTTATATTTTGGTTCACGAAAATTACTTGATTGTGTTAGCAGTAAGTATGTGATTAAACCGCACGGTTGTCAAAATTAGCTCGACAAACTATGCTAAAGTATATGTACTCAGATGTCTTAACAATGCATAATAGTAACTTTACAAGAGTCACCAACCTGTCAGGTTGTGCAGCACAATATTTTAGAGATTATTGCTGATACACAGCCCCAGAAGCTCCCCAAAATCAGTGAGAGTACTGTAAGACAATGGGATAATTGAAAAAGTTTGACACTAGTGTATGCCACGGGCACCTCAGTTTGCAAGGTGCATCATTATTCTGTATTAAATTTGTAACAAAATAGATTGAGGTGTTTATGAGTTTGTTTGTAACTTACACCAAACGTATTTATCAAAGTGTTGTATCAATTAGTACTACTGATCAACATGGTCAGTTGATTCATGGAAAATTATTTGTCAACTATTTTTGACAATTAATTAATAATGACTTTCATTAAAATAAAAGGCCAAATGTTAACAGGTTCAAGCTTCTCACATGTAAAAATCCGCTGATTGTCTCGATGTTATATTACTGTAAATTAAATGCATTTGGGCTTTTTATGAGTGGTCAGAAAAATAAGCATTTTTAAGATGTCATCTTGGATTTTGGGAAACTGTGATAGAAACTGTGATAGTCACTTTTAACCATTTTCTGACTACCTGCAGTCCAAACTACTGATTTATACAGTCTACAGGTCAGTTAAGAATTAAATAACGATGAGCTGCAGCCCTCATTTTCATAATGTAAGATCCCTGATTTACCTTATCTTTTTTTTTTTTCAGTAGAGTGAAGAGGTTGGTTTAATGTGCGTGGTATCAAGACAAGAGGCACCATGAGTGCGGAGCTGGATGCACTGGCCGTGGTGAACCAGCTGCGAGATCTTGCTGCAGACCCCCTGAACCGAAGAGCCATAGTAGAAGACCAAGGCTGTCTGCCAGGTCTCATCCTTTTTTTGGACCACCCCAACCCTCAGGTCGTCTACTCTGCACTATTGGTAAGCATCATCTGAATTATTACGTTTTCTTTATGTGTACACAGATAAAGAACTTCACATCACAGATAGATAGATAGATAGATAGATAGATAGTACTTTATTGATCCCAAACTGGGAAATTCTTGATTTTTCTGATTCTAGTTAGTTTTGGAAGAAAAAGAAACATTTTCTGCTGATTAGTCAGTACCGTCATTCAAAGAAAGAAATGAAATATTTATAAATGTAGCTGAAATATCTACAGCAGCTGTTTGTAAATTTGTTCTGGTCGAATAACCAGTAGAGCTCCCTGCTGGCTCCGTTGCTCAGGTGTTTTCTGCTCATGTCATATTTTGGCCCCCTGCTGTTCAGCAGGGACAGAGCCGGTTTCAGTGACTATCTGAAGGCCATTTCTCCTACTGCTGAGTCTCACTCACATGCTGGTACATTGTGTCTTTAAAACAGCTATATATTTAAAAACACTGGACAATGGTGACATCTGCTGTCTGTTTTGTGGAGTAAACACGACACGAAGTCTTGATATAGCAACCTCTCCCCACTTCCACCACCACCCTTCTGTACAGTACATGACTTGTATTGTGAGTGCGCATTTAAGTGGCTTTATGTAACAGTTGCTCCTTTATGGTAACCCGTGAAGTGTAAACACGGGGTCAGTGCATGTGTATTTATTTTGGTTATGTAATATTTCACCACTGCACATGCTCACACATTCTAAAAGCTCTCTTGCTCTCTTATGATATCACAAAGAGTCTGTCAGCTTTTAGCGGCAGATAGATAACGCTTGCCCTTGTCCTTGCAGGCCGTGCGCTACCTGGCAGAATGTCGAGCCAACAGGGAGAAGATGAAGGGCGAGCTGGGCATGATGCTGAGTTTGCAGAATGTCATGCAGAAGCAAGTCCCTGTCACCACCTCATCACACACACATACACACACACATACATGCTCACTGTGCACTTTCTTTACATAAAACCTTAACCTAGGATTTCTTTTGTTTTGCACAATGTGTGCCAGTCTGCAAATTTTCTAGGCAGGGTGATGTCCTTCCATTCGCCATGTCAGGATGAATGTGATTAAAGTTGAATTAGAACAGGGTGCTAAATGGTTAAACTGCTGTTTCTGCATCTTATAGATTTTAATGCATCTCGCCACCTCTCATTTTCTTGATGAGTCTACTTGCGTGTTTTTACTGATGTGAGCTTATATTTGCTTTTTGTTTTGTCGTTAAGTTTGCAGGCTGTTTTGCAGAGGTGGCTCATTTTGCACACATGGCATATTTCAGGCACGTTGCTTTGTTACTTGCTGGTCATGTATCATTCACAAGCTTTTCTAGAAGCACTGTACACAATTTTAATTTCCTAAAAGAGCATGATGAACACACTCTGGTCACTTGAGTGGTATCGAAGGCAGGTCTGGTTTGAGGAGGTGTTCTGCTCCAGATAGCTGGTCTCACCCGAGGGTCAGTGGCAGTTTTGCTAAGTGACTGCTGGTCATCGTCAGCACCCTGATAGGAATAGACCCATGTTCAAATGGCCGGCTGTAGATTGTATGATTATGCTCCCCCCTCCCCCCTCCTCTCCTGCGGCAAAGCTCTTGCTTGCCCTGGAGTAAGCCAGTCACTTCAGCTAGTCAGGCGTGGCATCAAGAGGAGCCCTGCAGTAACAGCAGCAGCTTTCCCTGCTCGCAGTCCAGTCAATCTGACTTTGGGTAGAGGTCGATCATAGCTGGACAGAGTGGGAACACATGGCTGAGGGGGAGCGTCCAGCATAGTTGCACCAAACAGGTGTGAATACCATTTTTTCTCCTTTCAACACATTAAGATCTGAAGCTCAGGAAGATGTGGCCTCTTATTCAGTGCATGGAAGTAAAGAATAGATGATGAAATCAATCAGAGAGAGTGTTTGCCTTCCATAGTGCTGGAGAAGGGATGTGTTGTATGGTGCTGGAGAGCACCAGGCTCCCAGAGGGCACCCAGGCCAGACAGCTGATGTCGTATGTGGTTACTATGGAAGGAGTGATGACTTGATGACATATAAAGCCGTTTAGCCTGCAGGTTTATCTCAGGATCCCTCACAAAATATCAGCAACTGCAACTGACCTCATGTGGCTTCTTTAAGGAAAGCTGCTGCCCACTAAAATATTATGCCCTGGTGTGGATTTTTTTTTGCTAAACGGGCAGTAAAAACACGACTTAAGTGCAGAATAGGCTTAATTAGCATGAGTGTGAATCAAAGAAATAGAGAGTGGAACGGACATTCCCATTCAAACCAACCAGCATACCAGGATGGTCAGAGCAGTTGTCCTTTTTTTTGTGTTGCCATTGCAACCGTTGTAGCGTGCCAACTTCCGTCTAAACTTCAGTATAAACAAACTGACTTGCTGCAACTCACTAAGGTTACTCATCAAGTATGAAGCATGGAGAGGCATTTTCAATGCACCGTCTCAGTTGCCTTGCTGTTAAAGAGAAATTGTGGACTGCTGGGTTTATGTTACAGTGTTATATAGTGAGAAAAGTGTCCTCTGTAGTTTTAGCTGGGAGATGTGTTCGAGCAGAGATTTCACTACCTAAACTCAGAAGAGGAAAGTGAGCATTCTTACAACTGTTTCTCTGATTAAATATGAAAATACAAACGCAGCCCAGTCCAAGTTTCTCTGAACTAAGACTAGCTCGATTGCCCTGTTAACTCATCATAAAACACACTTCAGTCAAACTCCACAGAAACAATATAACACTTGGTTAATGTTAGTCTTTGCAGGACGACCTCTTGCTCATCTGGTAGGGTGTGTGCCCCATATTGGCTGAGTCCTTTGCAAGGGCCCGTGTCCGATTCCAACTGGTGGCCCTTTGCTGTGTGTCATTCCCGCGTCTTTCCCTCATTTCCTGTCCATCTTCAGCTACACTGTCTGTCACTGCGGCACCCTTGAGCTCAGTTCTACGTCTCCAGCGTTATACCAGGGAGGACATGGTCAGATTCAGGCATCGTCCATTGTAGCTTACAAAATAGAATCTTAATGAATTAATTTCAAGTTCAGGCATGATTCACACGTCTTCTCTCACTCAGACAGAGGCATACAGGCATCAAAATGTGTCTGCTTTGGCATTAGTTTTCTATCTTGCCTTTTAACAGAAGAATCTTGTCAGCAATGTGACCATTTCAAAGTGCACAAAATTCAATGTACCTGCTCTTGACATCAACATACCTACACTGAACTGCATTACACCTTTAGTGTTGTTACAGATGTACTTACAAATATACTACTGACCACGTGTGTACATAAACTGCATTTCACCAAAAAATGCCAATGTTAGTAATTTTATTTAAATGATTGTCTCCCCCTCTTCCTTTTTTTTCTCTCTCTCTATCACCAAAGGAGTACGTCACCTGGGGAGACCAAACTGCTGGCCTCTGAGATCTATGAGATCTTGCAGTTAGCTGGTAAAGAACAGGCTGAACAGGCTGAGGCAGCGGCTGCCTCCTGCCAGCGTAAAGCTCAGTTCTTCCTGGGCTCCAACAACAAGAGGGCCAAAACTGTGGTGCTGCACATTGATGGACTGGATGATCCTGTGAGTGATCACACATTCAGGACTTAACACGACATGCTGGCACTCATCTGTCATGCTCAAACACACCAAATGTCTGTTAATGCACAAAATCTCTTTTTTTGGGCTATCGTGTTTGCTGCTGTCATTATCACAGTGTTGTCAGTGCGGCTTAGCGGTGTCTATCTGGCACATGATAGGGGGGTGGAGGGGTCAGGTTGTAAATGTCAGGCATTGAACAGCAGGACGTTGAGATTGAACCTGAATGCTGCTCTGCAGGAAGCTTGCACCTAGCCAGATTACATTACAGCAGACAGACGGCCTCTGGTGGGCTGCATCGCTATCACTACAGCACAAACACACAACGCTGTGGCAGCTGGAAACCATAGACCTGTCAACTCTATTGCTCAAGAGCATGTTGTATTTAGCAATATAATGTTTTATAATAGATTTTTATGGCCACATTTGACCTAATTAAACTGTTGCTGATTCTGCAGCATCCACATTTCCTCCCATTAACCCATGACATGTTGGCCTTGTTGTTTCTAGTCATACCTTTTATCTGTTTCCTGTTTGTCATCAGACTCGAAGGAGCCTTTGTGAGGAGGCGTTGCTGAAGATTCGAGGGGTCATCAGCTTCACCTTCCAGATGGCTGTCAAGAGATGTGTTGTCAGGATCCGCTCCGACCTTAAAGCTGAGGTAAATGTCTGCCTGGATGCAGAAATTCATCCAGGAACTTAGGGACACATTGTATTCTTACCAATGAATAATAAGAAATGATTCTAAGAAGTCATTTTTAGGGGTGTAATTAAAAATTTATACACGTGAGTATTGAGATGTTACATTTTGTGACACTATAATGATTCTCAAAAAAACTATTGATTTTTATTTAGTTGCTTACATGCAAACCTTTGTGGCAGTGGCTTTGTGTTGTGTCTTGATTCCCAACAGTTAGATCCTTCAGTCAGCCATTTAACTCTTCTGCTCCCAAGTAACAACATATCGTTTGTGTAAACAGAAAGACCTCAGGCCTGTGTGTCAGGCAGAGTCATTAAGGGCACACTGCTAGCGTTCAGTTTTTCCAAAATTAGATTTTAAAAAATCACAATATATTGCAGTATATTGAATCATAGCCCTTGTATCCTCATACATATTGTATTGGCAGATTCTTGCCAATACACAGCGCAAGTAATTTTGGTCAATACCAGTTCCTTATTTCATCATCTGCCCAGAGTAAATCTGTGGAATAAACTGTACGTTATGACTGCACTGATTGATTACTAAAGAAAACACTGTTTTGTTGCTTGCCCTTAGCCCGTTTTACACTGCCTGTTCATGGCCGTAATATGACACCATTAAAAAGTACGATCACAGAATGGGGGGAACAGAGTTGTATCGGCTTTAAGCTGGCAGTGAAGGTGATAACAGTGCTGAATCAGTGTCCTTGTAAAAGGGACAGCCACCAGGATGGGACAGGTGTGACATTTTAACGACGTGATATGTGTGCAACTGACCCCTGGGAGATTTCAAAAATCAGCTAGCAACAGTTTGCAGTTAACTCGAAGAAGAACAGCAGCTGAAACTGTCCACAAATTGGGTACAGTGAAGTCCAGGAGCTTCTAACCCTCCGAGCAGAGAATGAGATCAACCATTAATAAACAGGGAAGGTAAATGATTTTTGTTGCCATGTTATGTCATTGCTATTGTTAAGAAAGCGCTGCTGATGTGTATGTTATATGTCAAACTAGAGGCAGACGCTGTTGGTTGTCTTCAATGTCACGTCATCAGGCCTCTTCTGCTTCTGTGA
>JAPZEB010000013.1:13519260-13536836 GCA_029783705.1 Chaetodon striatus | reverse complement strand
GAATAAATGGACAACCTTACATGATATTTAATGAAATACTTTTTGATTTTATCCTAGACTCTGTCATCTACTAGGAAATGTGCCCTCTTGAGTCCTTACCCCTCCTTCTTATTGCACAAGCAATTATACCAAAAGTTAAAGCTTTAGTAAAAAATATTGTATTTGTAATTATTTGCATGTTGCCTGCCAACATTTACATTATCATCTCTGTCTCATAGTAATTGCCTGGTTCTTCCCATTGGCTCAGGGCAATGTTGTATTAGATTGTAATCTCCAACACTGTTTCCTGACACAAACTTGATGTGTCACCGTGATTGGCATGGAGGAGATGACATGACAGAGCTGGTTTTGGGGGACTGACAGATAGTTGGCAGGTTAAGGCTCCCCTGTTGGGTGCTGCGCTGCCTCAGGACAGTCACCTGTCAACTCAGGTGAAGGCTCGTCATAGCTGATGACTGGGAGCAGCAGAGTGGATATAATGGGATGAGCAGACTGACACAGACGTAGTGCAGGACTCCCTTTGTCTGTGGGCAAAGGAGTAGACCTTGCTTCAGTCAAGTGTGCCGCCATGCTGAATAACGAGTGTAAAGAGTTTTAGCACTGTGAGTGATGTGCTGGCATTTATATCCTGAGCAAACGATTGATCCAAGTTATGTTCAGTCTTTTAATGTCAAGTGTTTATAGTCTGTCAAATGCTTAATAGTAACACTTACAGAATAGCCCTACAGTTATGGAGCATAAATTACGTTGATTTATGAGTAATTACAGTAGTGTTATAATGATAATGGTGATAGCATACACCTGTCCAAGAGCATCAGAAAACTTAATCCCATTCTGCTTTTTTTTAATCAGACATTATCTACAAATGAACCAGCTTTCCAGAGCTCATCAACATGAAGATCATCCACCAGCAAAATGAAGGTTTGTGCCTGTGTGTGTGTGCTTGACCCTATAGGTGTGCATGTCTGTGATTTTTAGGAGTTGGGGTCTGGGGGCGCCTTTGTGTGTCGACTCAATCCCTGTTGCCGTTTTTGTTGAGTTTCCTCAAAAGACCGTCCTGCCAAGCACAGAGGGAGCATGTGTCCATCAAAGTCAGACTGATATGAGGCGTGAGGGCTGAGGCCTGCTCGTGAGATGGAAGGGTGGGACTGACTCATACAGAAGCTCAGGAATCAGCATGTCACTCTCAGCACAGCACGCTGCCACACTGCATCAACACTGACTCTGTGGAAAACTTCTGGATCACATTGAAATACAATATGTAACAATACCAAGTGACGAGCAGGAAAAATACTAATAAAGGACAGTATGTAGTGTCACTGTTTATTCAGAGAAACATTTTAAAGATGTGTCACATGCAGATATGCTGGGGAAGATTAACCTAAAACTACAGTTAACTATCCTTTTTGTATATCTTTAATTTGATTTTTATCATTAACACAGCATATGGGCACGAGGGAGAGAAATCATTTGTATGTTAAAAAAAAAAAGATCAGTTAAGGTGCAAAATCTAGCATTAGAGTGACACAATATACTAATATCCATTCACTCAAATAATCTGCTTAATTCAAATTAAACATCGACACATCTAAACATTTAAATGAAATAAATAATAGATAAAACACTGTAAAGACGTGAAAAAATGTGACAAAAAATTTGATAATATATGTACATTTATTTTTAGTTTTTTTTCTGAGGGTAAAAGTTAGAGTTTGACAAAAAATAGTAGATGATATTTTGTCAATTTAATTGGTCAATTAGACAGTTAATGGTTGCATAAGCTAAAACTGTGGATTTGTTTTTTCATTTTAACCTAAACTCATCTTCAGTGTATGAGCTTTCTAAGTTTTTGAGAAGATTATAACTGTCATAGGAAGTCATAGCTTCCCCTATAGTTGTACAGGCCAGACCAAATATTTTTCAATGCCAAAAAACCACAACAGTGTTTTCCCTATATTCACTTTGCAGCAGCTACGCACTGTGAACTACAGCACACTACAGTCAGTTAAACAGGTGACGAGGTAACGTTGTCAATCGGCTACCAGTTACAAACAGATGATGCTTTTTTGCCCTCATTGTTGTCCGTGTTAATGAAAACTCAGCTCCTGGCATTTGGTCCTGGTGCTGTTTATAAGAAGGAAATAACAGAATAACATATGAACCAGCTCTTCCTTTTAAAGAACTGCTATGCTGTAGATCTTTTTTTCCCAAGCATAACTTAATTAATTTACAAATGCCTTATAAGAACTGGGAAGCAACTGTTTTCATCCAGAAGACTTTGGAAAGCAAACAGATTATTGTCCAACAACAAAAGTCTTCCCTAACATGTCAGACCTGTGGATCTAATTTATGCTAATGTGAAAAATGGTTCATGTGGATTTCATAAAAAGTAGCAAATATTTGTTAAAGCAGGCTTACTGTTAAAAGTCTTGCACACACACGCACACACACTCACCAGCTGGTGCTCACCTGTCTGCTGTCCCCCTGTTCTGTCGTAGCAGGTCTCCATATCGCCCTGTCAAATCATCCGCTCAGTCCCAGAGGACCCGAGCTTCCATCAGTAAGGCCTGTCAGTTATGAGGTCCGATCTGTATTCATAACTTCTGTCAGAGCGGCAGCACTCAGTCTGTCCTCTCAGCCTTTGTGAAGAGCAGCAACAGCAGTGCTCAGTAACCTGGATATAATCTCTATAACCTGCTCAGATTGTGCGGCTTCATGCTCAGATACAGAGGTATACCATTTCGGTGTTAGTGCCTGACCTAAAACGCTGTCAGGCAACCTCAAAGGTCCTGAGTCACGCCATCCTCGTAGCTGTAGACCTAACCTCGGACCCTCTCATCTGATTCATTCAACATATGAATTATGGATTGTTTCATTCTGAAGGGGAGAGCTTGGACGGGTAAAATGTTGGTAGAGGGAAAAGGTGGGCAACATTATGAGTGTTGCGAGGTGACAGCAGGTGACATCTGTAAGCAGTAACAACCCAATGGCCAAAAAACTGTTGGCATTGTGCATTTTTGCATAACATGAAAACATTACATTTGCATGTTATGTAGCAGATATGTTGAAACTACGCTGTAGTTAGGTTTAGCCACAAAAATACCTAAAAATGAGCTAAAAATACCTGGTTGTGGGGGCTCTGTCTCTGCTAGAAAAGCAGGGATGTCCTGCTTTTTGTGCCACTGTACCTGCAGGAAACACAGTGATGTCTCAATAAAAGGAGGAAAAAAGGAAAAAAAAACTTTTCATAGCACTGTCCCCACTGAAAAAACAGTGATCAGTGGCTAAAAATTCCATATTAGAGGGTTGAAAAGCCACTGGAAAAACAGAGATGGATCTCTAAAAACCATTCGCATTTCGGGCTAAAAAGCCGCTGGAAAATTGAGTCATGGGTCACTAGAAAACAACCACGTTTGGAGGCTAAAAAGCCACAAGTCCCTAAAAAAAAACCACCCATGTTTGGGGGAAAAAACCTGCCGGAAAAAACAGCAAAGGGCCCTTGAAAAACACCCATGTTTGGGGGCTGAAAAGCTACAAGAAAAACAGCAACGATTCACCAAAAATGGCCGGTTTTGTTGTTTGTTGGTCTCGAGCAGTGTTTGGCTTCCTCTTCACCTCCCAGTGACCAAGGCAGCTCATTTAATATGTCACCGTAGAAACGTTGATACGATGCGCATGAAACATGCAAATTTAATTTATTTGTGGTTTACAGAAACGTACGATGCCAGCATTTTCTTCTTGTGACTGGGTTGGCAATATCTGGGAAAGAAATGTAAATGTTTTTATTGGCACTCGAGGACCTTTTTTTTTTTTTTAAGCATTTTGTCTCGACAGCTCCTGGTGCAACAATAATATATGCTGTAGAAGCTAAATACAGCAGTAATCAAAGGTAATTGTGTGGTAATTACAGCAGAGTCCCTGGATCACTTTGTTAGAAGCTTGTTTTCATCTTGTCCCTGTCATCACACATTGCTGCAGGTGATTTTTCAGCTCCACTCTGTTCAGGGGCGAACTTCAAATAGGACATCTGCATTGTAAAAACTGAGATATGCATCTGTCTTTGTCCGTAGATTAGTGTTTTTCTAAGGTCATCAGCAGCCCCTCGGTACATTTTGCCAAACCTTGCCACAGGAAGGTTGATTCCCACCGGTGAAGTGCACATGAAGGTGCTGCCCACATTTTACCTTTCCCTCTGAGGGGTGGATTTAATCAGTGTGCAGTCAAGAAAACCACTCGTTAATTAATGAGACCTCCGTGAGAGATCAGCATTCAGCCCGCCAAAGCCTTGCAGATTCAGAACTTCAAAACAAAATAGTGGTCAACAGTAGTCGCCTCAAGGCTGTGCTGAGTATTTATTTGTTGTTTTATTTAGCATGTTGTTTTTTTTCCTGATCGTGGAGCCAACTGGGGGCATCTTAATTCTCTAAATGACTTTTTAAGTAGTGCCTCTGCTCTGCATGACCCCACTGAGTGACAGGCCATTCTAATCCTTTTTCACCGGGGGAAACAGCCTTTATTGCAGCCTCTGGTCAGTTTGTTTTGCTCCAGCCCACAACATACGGCATTTAACACTCTCATAATTAAGTAGCCGAAGCCAAAGTGTTCTGCCCAATCTGAGGCCATAGGCTGGCGCTGATTGACAGATGAGCAGAGGGACGGTTGAGGTCCTGCTAACATTATAAACTATCTTTTTTTTAAGTAGACATAAAAATGATCATAACAGCTGTGAGCAGTCCTGAAACAGTGGAAAATTCGAATTAAATATAAATAACTCTTAAAACATTATAGTCATATTTGTTGTGTTAACAGGTCAGTTTTCGTTAAGCACAGCAAAATTAATGTATTTGACGGAGATAAGCACTCAAACAATAATTACATGCAATATTTGGGAGTCTTGACAGTGTCCCTGCTTGCCGTTTATCCTGGTCTTTTCTAGCCAACTGGGTGAAGGATACTCTGCCTGTTTCCCCACCCAAACTCTAGGTCCCATCTGCTCACAGAAAGGCACAACATTTGTCAAAGTAGACTGGATAATGGCTTTGGCATCCTTATTATAATCTCAGCATAATCTTCATTTGTCCACTTTTGGCATCGGGACACTTCTGGGTTTGGGAAATCGGTCAGGACTCTTAAGTGTCCTCGTTTCGTTTTCATTAGCTCAAATCTAGGCATGAAAGCTCATTTGATTCCAATTTAAAACATGATGGTTCTGTGTTTTTCAGAGGCACACAGAGAGCTGAGGTTGTTTTCCATCCTGCTGTGATTAGCCCGAATAAAACTCCCCAAATTAAAACGGTCGTAGGAATAAAGCCTCATCAATCTGTGAGTCTGATTGTGCTCGATGTTTTCAGGGTTGTGTGTCCTGACCGAGGCTTCTCTCCGACACGTAGTATATCATGAGTGAGGCGTTAGATTAAAATCAGATTCCTTGATCTCTAGATTAATGTTGGGATGCAACAGTCACAGAGCCACTTGGAAAATTTCCTGCCGTCAGCGAATAGTTGTAACAGTGGAAAAAGCGACGCGAAACAGACATTTTCAACTAAATGTGTGTAGAGACAATAGAGGGACAAACTTCATATCACTGCTCTCCATTCTCCATTAAGGTTGTTGCTCTCAGTTGACTACTGCTCCCCCTGTATGTGGGTCACACACACCGTTCCCAGCTGTGCAGCCCAGTCAGCTGTGCCTTTTGCCATGCCCGCCAACATCTGCTCCACAAAAACAATATCCAGCTTTTAGCACTCAAATGGAGGTTACACCATATGCCAGCAAGCCACTTAGTTTCTGCCAGGGGAGCTGGGGCCTGGCCGCACTCGTCGAGGTAACAATGAAGGAGAGCGGCGCTGGGATGTGAAGGAGAGCCCATCTTTCTCTCTCTCTTTTTCTCTCTGTTATTCTTTACTTTACTTGTAGCTCTAATTTTTCCTTTATACCATCTTTTATTTTTATCTTCTCCCTCTATTTTCTTTTCGTGTAAACCCTTCTCTCTCTCGTACTGTTTTCTCTGCAGCTCCTCACTCAGGCCATCAATGTGTGCCAGCGTGCATCTGCTCAAGGTGCTTTGGCAGCATCACCTTTTGAATATTAATGCACCACCTAAACAACAGTTTTCCTGCAAGGTCTGCCACAAGGTCTGGTGAAGTGTGTGTGTTTGCGCATGTATACGCTCTAATGTTTGAGAATCATTTGTTGTAACACTGGTTACTATTTAGTTTATTTACACCTACACAGATGGAGGGAGGCTGGGTCATGTTAACTCTAAACGACTTGCACATTCTTTCTTAACTTCTCCTTTAAGAGAACTGGAAGACTGATGGCATGAGGAGAAATTCCGCCATTTAAGACCAATTAAGAGTGCAGGTCTGGGTAGTATGAGCTAAAGTGCTGCTCACTATGCTGAGAGGTGATAATGGATTTTTAATTAAATATGGGAACCAAAGGTCCCAAAATGGAGCTTACAGCTAACCAAGCAGTAGCCATTTGGTGACTGTACAGACAAGGTCCATTATTGTCTCTCTGGCCTTGAGTCTCTTCACTTCCTGCTTTGCTGTCCAATCGTTCACGGCTACCACAACAGCTTCTTTTCAGTGTGTGCAGTGGAAAACGGAGGATTTAACCAGACAAAATGTAGGATAAATGATCTAAGTGTTAAATAATTATTTTTGAAGGTGTTGATTTGTTAACAGTGACTTGACATGCATTTCATAATCACAGCTGGTGATTAATTTACTGTCATATCATAATGTATATCAGCTAAGTCTTAACAATGACTTTTTTTTTAATAAAGCAAACAAAACACTGATGTTTTCACACACAAACTCACACTTTAACACATTTTTAACATATTGTGGCAGTGATTATCTTATTCATCCCACGCGAGCTCTTGTCCTTGTTCAGTCTTGGGGGGTGGGGAGAGGAGGGGGGAGACAGACAGAGCCACGCGCTGGGGGGTGGATCCACTAAGAAGCTCTGGGACGGCGGGTCGGGGCTGCCTTCTGCAGGTCACGGTTTCACTGGTGGGTATTAATTTGGGAGGGACCAGCACACAGCAGCTGTGTGTGTGTGTGTGTGTGTGTGCGTGTGTGAGAGGTAGAGAGGGATGGCCATGGTGGGAGTTGGAGGAGCTGGTGAGCAGTGAGAAATCACCTTGACAGGGCCTGTACTGTATATCATACTCTGAGCTGATGCCATTCGTGAATGCTGATTAGAGTCTACTGGGGGTTTAATTACTTTTTGCTTAGATGCTGTTTGTGGTTTGAATCTCACACAGGAGCAGTTTGTACAGTCTTTGAAAAAGATGGAAAATGTTTCTTTTTTTGGCTAAAAAACTTTGAGTATCATGTAGTTACCAGCTGGTTGAGCTTAGAATTATAACAACACCAATAAAAACTGAACCAAAGGGCTATGCTGGCAACAAGAGTATATTTTTGCTGCTGAAAGATAATTTTGTTTGTAACATAGCAACATACTGTGACTTATTTTCCAAGTTGTTTATACCCACCTCTAGCTTGTATTTATTTAATCCGATTGCTATTTTTTGTCCAGATTCACACATTTGTAACATTTATCTGATAAAATAACATCCGTCTCAGAGTCACTGCTTGTGTCGTAGAAATGCCAGCGCTTTTGGCAACGGCAGCAGATTTCTGTCAGCGTCTATCTTTGAACACCTCCCACATCATGTTCTGAGGAAGTGATTCCTATCCGCTGCCAAAGGGGTGCAGTCCAACAACAAATGGCACTGGATAGGGGGCTGGAGCAGAATGGGGAGGGGTCTCTCATCCACCGACTGTGCCCTCTCGACAAGTACTAAAACCAATCTTGAAGTCATCTTTTCTTTGGAGAATGTAATAACTTGGAGCAGTGATGAGGACTAGGTTTGCTGCCATATTGATTGTATGCACTTCCTTGGACAGTCAGAGGAGGGCAGTGCTTATGTGGAAACAAAGCAGAAGCTGTCAGGGTACAATCAGCTTCATACTATATGTGTGTGTGCAAAGGTGTCGTGTGTATCCTTGTTTATATTCTGTGAGCCGTGTGGGTCTCTCACAGGTCAATAAGAATGTGTGGTTTGCTATTATCCGCAGTGTGTAACATGCTGTTGGGTGTCTCTATTGTGCTATACATTACAGTAAGTAACACGGACAAACTAGCATGGAAATTATGCTAATGATGACAGTGATTATGTTAATTTGACTTTACCAGTCCAGTGCAATGATGCTGAGCCAACATGATTATTAATAAGATCACAACATGTTAGATCACATGATACTTGAGATATGCTTGTGGTCTTTATATGAATTATCTGTGACAGAAAAACGTAATGCCTAAATCAGTAATACTCATTTTATTGTTTTATTATTGTTAATTTTTCGTATCAAATATTGCACAGCTTCTTCAAAGTGTTGTTGCAAGGTTAAAATAAATCATCTTGGTTTAGATATTTTTTTGATGTTGAAGCAAACTTTACCTCTGATTAAGTCAGAGGTTGACATGAAGTCTCTGTCACATTTAAGGTTGAAGCATGTGGCTTTTATTTCTGCTCCGGCTCTGACTTCTCTTAGAGACGACTTTTAAGGCCATCGCCTGACTGCTCAGAATGAGAGTGAGACCTCAACAAATGCGTTCAGCCACTAACCACATCTGGGTGTGATGCATCATGAAGACCTGTCAGAAAACTTTGATCCTGATCAGTGAGAAAAGTGTAGACAAGGATGTAATATTGAACGTCCAGATGGTTTCCAAGCAGAGACAGACGTGCCGTGGCTTGGCGTTATCTTTAATTCATATCTGCTCAGCCGTTCTCCCTGCATTGTTAGGCCCTGTCTCTGGGCACTGGGAGATGTGCAACTAATTTAATATGGGGGAACAAACAAACTAAGTTTAGTCAGTGTCATTTTGGCTGGCACTCCAGCTAATCTGTGTGAACAGTATTGTGTATGATATAGTGCAACATGGTGAATGCTTTCTCTTACAATTGGAAATGACTTTTTGGGGTGTGTTGCCAAGAGCTTGATGATGATGCTCAGAAGCCCAGTATGGTTCACGCCTCACTGCTTCAAAGCAACCGCTAAGCTCTTTTTAATGATATAACATAAACCATTATTGTGGCTGACTTAGTTTCATATACGTGTATATGTCTTATTTAACTTCTTCCTTCTTATTTGTGCATTTAAAAAGAATAAAGTTGTGAAAACATAATATTAAAAATTTCTCTTGATTTTCTGAATTTGATAGACCTTCTCCTGTAGGACGTGAAATGTGTATCAACAGCAGTTGTCAGTCCATAGATTTTAAAAGTTTAAACAAAGGGTTCAGGGCTATGATACAGAGCTTTACGTGTGAGCGACACCCGGAGTGGAAGAGCCAAGAGCTCCCTTTCTCTGAGCCATGGTTTAACCATATGGGTCTGAAAGAGCAGAGGTGATAAAAGATTCAGAAGGTTGGACACACTCATCTGCTATCGATTATGGTGCAGATGTGCCTGTATGTGTGTGGCACTGCGATTGACATGACGTGAGAGTCCCAACAACGGAGCAGCATGGTTCAGCACACAAATGCATTTGCATGAGTGTAAATGCATCAGCACATGCATTGCAGGATGTGTGCTTGTAATACTTCATATAATTACATTATTATTGATTTTATCAGTGAAGTGAATTGATTCACTCATTATTAGTGATGTATACATACAGTTGAATGCCAATATTGATCAGATGTTGAGATGATGAACTTTCTCTCCTTGGAGGATAGTTGGCTTCCAAAATTCAATGCATCTGCTTTTCAGAAGCAACTGACAAATGTATGTTAATGTGTTGGCAGGATTTAAAAAGTGAAATGAGGCAGCCCATCTTTTCAGATCAGTCATGTGTCACAAAGCCAGAGCCTCAGCTCTTTCCTCTCTCCTCCATGGGGCTGGGATGACCTCAATAATTAAGCGACAATTTTAAAATGCATTTCTAATTTTCTACCAGACTGAAAAGCTTTATTATGGAATAGCTGACAAAAACCCTCCCCTTGAATGGGGGTGACTCCTGGGCTTCCACTAAACTGGTCATGAATGCACAAACCATCTGTTTTTCTGGCCGTTTGTCAGTGTGAGCGTGGCGGAGGCAGCTGTCGGAGTGGCCCCGGTTTGAATGATGGAGCACACAACCTTTGTTTCGCTCGGCAGTGGCTTTGTGAGCTCTGGCTCGTCCCTCTCATGCTGCCCTGCGCCGGAATAAGGCGGGAGATGGTTTCTGTTGTCGGCCCACCAGTCGCCACCAAGTTGCCAGATAGACAGAGTCAGAGAAGCGAGAGATAGACTTGGAGCGAGCTTGAGGAAATTACATGAACGAAGAGAATGAATGAGGGGGAAAGAAAAATGAGGGAATGGACAGAAGGGATGTGGTGAGAGAGTTAAAGAGAAGGGAAGGTGTATGGCTGGTGAGTGCATTGTGTTGGTGAATGAGGATCTGGGGCATTGTGTGCCGGCCAATCTGTAGCTCAGTGGGTGAGGTTGTCAGGAGCCAGAGCCAAGGATGAGGGCCAGAGGGCCAGGAGAGAAAGGTGAGAGCAGCCAGCAGGTCTGAGGAGAGTGGAAGCATGAAAAAAAGAATGCGAGCAGAGATGGGAAACAAAGGAGTAAAAAAATGTGGATTTATTTAGGTTTTATGGCAATGACGCACAGTCTGGAGAAATTCTTGCACTTTGAGTCAGATTGAGTTCTTGTGATAAGGAAATAAACTGGGAAAGTAGTGTTTTGAAAGTGGGTGGTTGTTGTATGGGCCAGTATTCAAATGGGTGCTCCAGGTTATTACCCATTTAAAACATAATTTCCTGGCCACAGTATGCCTTTATATTTCCAAATTAAAGGCCAGCGCTGGGTAAGCACAGCATATTGGAGGGTAATTTAATTCTTATCATGCACAGTGTACTCCTGCTCTTTCCGCTTTATTTATCTGTTGTCTTATTTATTAAGGTGATTCCCTCAGACATTTGCGTACCCCTGTGCCCTGATAGGATTTTACTTTTATTAACATACTGACTGTTGTCCCCTGTGCGGGTCACACTGGCCAGCATGACCTAATTGCATACATTTGCCTGGCTGATGCACTTGACCGGAACAGAGAGGCTGTGATTTTTAGGATACAGGGTCAACGCATGTGTGTGGGGGGGTGGTAGAGGATGTGCAGTGTGTGTGTCTTATATCACCTGACACCCGGCCAACATATGTCAACAGTATATACCATTATCTTAAAGGTTTTTTGTAGAAATAGAAGCTGCAGTCAAAACCATGAAACAAGCACTGCGTTTGGCATTTTCTTTAAACCATAATTTCTGATATTCTTCTAGACCTGTGAAACTTTCAGCCACGATTGATAACAAAATTACTGACAGAAGTTGTCCGAAGGCTCCACAGAAATGTTTGGCCAGATCTTCTTAAGTGTGGTTTTACAGCTGAATGGAAGAGGAGCTGAAAGGATCTGTTCTTTGTGCCACAATGCAAAGCTTATTTCACATGATTTGCTGTTTCGTCACAGACTTATTGTGCGTGTATGCTAAGAAAGTGTCTTTTCTTGCTGTGAATGGCTTAATGAAGTGGCATGCATTATCCTTTTGCAGTGTCTTATTATTTGCAGAACTTTGTAAGATCAGTAACAGCAGATGGTAAGAGAAAGGAAGTTTTTGCATGTATGGCAAACAGTGTAGTAATTTTTTATTTTACGGGTTTAAATGTAACACTTTTGGCAAACAGTATGCTTATATGATTTAAGAAAATCCCCAAGCATTGAAATTCCCGCACTGTTAAGCTGTGTGTTGCATTTCATTTGATTGTGAGTGTGTGTGTACAAATATAATTAATAACATTTCTTTTGTTGCTCTTACTGCATCCCATTCCCTTGTAATGGCCCAGCGATGTGGGCTGTGGGCTGGTAGAGCTTATGGTGGTAAAGCAAAGCTTAGCAGAAAGCAGTTGTGTTCTCTCACACGACAGTCTGAGCATGGCGTTTTTCTGTAGCCCCGGGGCAGGCAGGCACCCAGCGCTAGCACTGCCAGGCCCAGCCCCTCCCCATCTGTGTGTCACGAGTCAGATCTCGTTAGGGATGACGGCTCTCTGATGTGGACAAATTGTCACTAAGGGGGGACCTGGAGACTGAGAGACACAGCTTTGGCTACTTCGAGGGGAGAAAGTGTAGGGGAAATGCGTGTTCAGAGGAGGCCCCCAGAGACATTAGAGGGGTAATTCTGTAGCCTGGTCCTTGCTGTGAGGTGTGGAGTATCTCTGGGGGTTTCATCCAGCTCCTCTGTGGTCTCATGTTGAGCTAACTGTATGTCTGGGTGCTCATAGCAGCTAGGAGGTCTGGTTAGGTATTAAGTCGTGTTTTCTGTAAGAGAACCCACCACTGTGATCGGTCTCCTTTGCATAGATGTCGAAAATTGGTGTGCCAATAGCTTGAAAATAAAAACATACCCCTTTTATTTAATGGAGCCACTCCAGCCAACAAAGTAACCCCCTTTTCTCTTTCAAAATAGATGCTTGAATTGCATCAGGTGCAGATTCTCAGTTCAATTGTGTGGATGGAAACCTCCAATAGACTGCCAAGCACTCATTCATGATCTCACACTTTTGTCTCTTAACCTCAAAGGCCCACAATAGGCAGTGTGGTGACAGAATGGCCCCTCTTTTAATGGTTAACGGGCCAAGAGAGGCCAAGCATCAACACCAGGCTTTGAGAGTGGGCTGGAGAAGCATATGGAGCTCTAAATAAAATTCAGATCAAGCACAATGATAGCTGAGGTCTGCTTTGTGTTACAACGACATGGTGAAAAAAAAGGGGGTGGAGTGGAAAGTTAGATCCCAATAATAAGATCGTGGAGCATGAGCAAATGAATGTATGGGTCTGTAATGCGGCATGCTTTTGAGTCTAGGGGAAAATTGCAGCAGCAGTGTTATTGTCAGGGACAAACTCTCCAAACTCTGCCCTTTATGTCTCTTCAACGGTTGGCTTCAGTGAAGCCTCATCATCTGCCCAGAGTTCTGCTCCTAATCAATGACACTGACAGTTGACAGATTTTCCAGGCTTGCGGTCTTTGTTGGAGGCTGATGACCTGAAAGGGCTTGGGTGGTAGAGCAATGAATAAGATGTTTAAAGCTAATAAATAAACCCTCTAAAAGCTGGTGTGTGTATGCGTGTGTGTGTGTATTGCAGTAGAAGGGGTGTGGGGGGGATTTTTCTCTTTTCCTTTTTTCCTCCCTCTTTTTTCACACTTGCAGAATCTGCGGCCTTTGAAGGACTTGTGAAGCCGAAGGCGTCCCGTTGCTCAATCAAACAGATTAAGTCAGTCAGACAAGCAGCGATCTGTCCCATTCAATAAAGTTACTTTTGTCATGCTGGATCTCAGAGGGCCTCATATATGCATAACACCAGGCTTGGACATGTCACTGTTTTATCAAACTGGGACCAGGTTTTTCAGTTTGCTGTTTTTCGTAGGTTTTAGGATGGTGTAAATTTCTCCTATTAATGCCATTATTTGTTAAAAAACATCTTAATAATTAACAGTGTATAATTGTTTATTTCTCAGTCACTGATAATTCTCAGATATTTTCAGACTGCTCTCCGTCACCAAGATCAAGATAACAACATTACAACATTAAACCTTGTGATGTCTCTTAATCCCATGATGCGCAAAAAGGTGACTATGTAGTATTTCTAAAGCACGGGCGGCCCAGTAATGAGGACATCTGTTTTCATATGGTCCTTGACACGTAGCACCAGAAATTTGATGTCATCCTGTCCAAACTGGTACATGGCTGGCAGACAGCATGGCATCCTGTGATTGGTTCTGACAAGCCAGTGACAGCTCTGGAGGTGAGGAGGGTGCATGACAAAGGGCAAGCAGGGGATGAGGGGGAACGGCGTCAGGCTATAGGTCTGTTCGTCTGTCTGTCTGCCTGTCTTTTCTGCCTCCTCCACCCACGACCCCCTCGTAGCCTCCGTCACCCCCTTGTAGCACGCTTCCATCAACACTCACCCTCATAATCAGACCAATCAGAGCCCTAGATATGACTTCCTTGCTTCACATTATGTGCTGTGGCTACTCTGTCTTTACTGTTTAACTCGATTTTGTTAGTATTTGGACCCCAAGGGAGCGTGGTGTGTTTCGGGGCAGATGCAGTGTTCTGTTATCAGTCGTGCTGGTAAATGTGCCAGCCACTGTGGTTTATGGCGAGCACTGTATGTAGATCTCTGATGTAAAGATGGCCACCTGCCATTATGAAAATCAGGGGCTGCTATGCTTTTGCACACAGCTGAGCACTGTGGGAGCCAACAGAGCCTCCTTGACATTGAGTGTACAACAGATTGTTGGTAGTGATATCCCTTTATCATTTTCTCCTCTCACAGACATAAAAGGGAATCCTCTATTTTATGGAAGCGCCATTTATTAGAGCCGCTAATGAAAAAAGAGCCCCGTTTAACACACTGACATTTTATTGTAGGGCATGATGACTACATCAGTAGTTTGTATCTGTGTTGGGCTCAGAAGGCAAATTGGATGGCTGTTTTCTCCTCATGTGGCCAGTCTCCAGTGTGACCTTGCATTAGTGCATATGCTCACAGCAGGGTCACTGGTTGAGGGCATGATCTGTCAGCCTTTGTTTATGAAAGGCAGACAGCACAAGCCTGTAAGATAACATATTTCATGCAATTAGTGGTCTGCTGAACTGCATTACAATTTCTGTGCAGCCACAGTAAACAACATATAGTGAAAGTGTTTTTAGCTTTTTGAATTCATCCATGTCTTAATGTAATGCTGCAAGAGTTTTCTTTAAACAAGTCCATTTGTTGTGCTTAACTTGTGATGATAATCCATTTTAAAGCTGCAATGAGTAGTCGACTAATCAATAAGTCCAACGATAGAATAGAGATGAGAATAGAGTTGTCGCCAGACATATTGATAACTGATTATCGTCAAAGTTATTACATGCAAAAACTGCAGAAAATGCTGTTTTCAGCCTCCTAAATATGGAGACGTCCTGCGTTTCTCATTTTATATCATGTTAAACTAAATATCTTTGAATTTTGGGCTAATACATCAAGACATTTAAAGACATCACCTTGGACTTTTAGAAACTGGGATGGACATTTTTCACTTTTATTTTTTATTTTTTTAATTTTTTATTTTTTTTTACATTTTATTAAATGGTTAACTGATTTATCGAGAAAACAATTGGCAGATTAATTGATAATGAAAATAATCATTATAATGCATTGATAACCCACCACCGATTTTACACAAAACAGTATGGTGACAAATAAGGTACAACAGTCTTTTTGCTATGGCTGCAACTAATTATTATTTTCATCATTGCTTTACTATATGTAGCCTAATAATGTCTTGATTAATCGAGATGTTTGCTCTATAGAATGTCAGCACATGGTCAAAAACAATCCCATTACATGTTCTCAGAGAAAACAGTGAGCTCTTGGATGTCGTGTTTAGTCAGACCAACATTTAACAACTCAGATATTCAGTTTACTTTCATACATGGCAAAGGAAACCTGGAAATATTCACATTTGAGAGGCTACAGCCAGAGAAGTTTTGTTTGAAAAATTACTAAAATTATGAACCATTTATCAAGATAGTTGCAGATTAATACTAATTAGTTAACCTACTAATAGTTTCAGGTCTATAATCAAGTGTTTCTTTTAAACAATGTGTTTAGTTCTGCTCGACTTAAAATGGCATACAAAATCACCACTAGGCTTCCACATAAAATTTACGCAATACTACAGTATATAGTCCCAAAAAAACCCTGGTTTTATATAAACAAAAACTCTTAACAAGATCTTTGGAAATCTAAGGGTTGGGTTTTTTGTGGTTAATCTTATATGAAGTTGTCAGAGAAAGAACCCGGACACATCTTCTGATGAAGATGTGTCCGGGTTGTATGTGTATACTTCCTGGATGAGTTTGATGTTCACATTATTGAGACGGTTTCGATATGATAGAGATAGGTTGACAGAGTGTGTCAGTGCGGAGTCGGCAGCAGCTCTGATGACTGGCGCCCTCTGACAGTCGCTCTATAAGGCTTGGTAACCAGCCTTTTTCCTGGGAGGTGTTTACTGTCACTGTGCGTTGTGGGTGCCTGGCAGCAGTATTTCTCCAGGCTGTCAATCTCCACAGACACTAACCTGCCATGTTAGATTTGACCTCCACAGGGGAGATTACTGTCTCCAAGCTTCGAAGGCATCCTTCATTTTTTTCTCTCTGCTCTGTAGGGATACCTGGGAGAGACGACACGGGCATGCACGCAATATTTACAACATTCAGATTAGGTCAAAATTCCCTAAAATATTAATTTATCCTGAAAATAATGTCCTCACCCAACACAACACAGTTGTAACACTGTTATAACAGAGGGCCAAGATTTCTTATTTTATTTTATCGTCTGACTAACAAATCAACAGTTTTCCAGGAAGTGCAGTGCTACTATTCATGTATTCTCACAGGAGTTTGTTTAGATTTCCAAGAATACCCTCTCATAATATGCAGCATATGATATAGGATTGTTGAGTTGTTTAGTAGCACTGCTTATCTTTGTTTCTGTGAAGCTCAGAGGAGTTTTGGATAAGGACACTGGCTGTGAGTTTGATGCAGTATGTGTGTGGGAGGCCTCAGAAATGCTTGTTAATTAATGGTGTTACATGAGAACTCTCAGCACAACCAGTTTAGGTTCCAGACTGAATTAGCTTTTACGAGGTTGTATTTTAGGATGTGCTATTTCTTGTGGGTAAACCTTTTCGTATCAAGTGTGTCAGTGAGATGTGGGGTAAGTTTCAAATAAAGGTATCTTGTTTTTAAAAATTCAGCCGCAAAGGAAACAAAAAAACAAAATCTGATTTTATTTATTTCTTGGTTTCAAGTGCACACTCCAGATAGATTCCCCTCAACGACGAAGGGGTAGTGTTGAGGGGTAGGGAATTTAACCTACGAATTGGGACGCCACTTCATGCAAATTAGCATAACGGATGTTTTGACCCATGTTGTGCGCATCGCCAACGTAGACTTCTTGTACTAATTTTGAAAATGCTGGCTCCAGTGGTTGTATTGCCTATTTCGTTGGCTGTCTTTATCCTTCTTCGTTTAACAAATCAACGGAGAAGAAACGCAGCAAATAGAAGACGCTTTCACCGCCTTCTTCTCCTTGTCGATTTGTTTCAGGTATGCTGATTTAAAAAAACCCCAAACATTTTCACACAGTGTCGCAGCTGTTCTTTGTGTCACTAAAATGACGACCCACTCATTAAGATCGTATTGTTAAATAATGTAACACGTTAGAACTAGCGCAACGTAAATACACTTACCTCAGTTCATAGTGTGCATCGCATGGCTCTTCAAATTAAATTTTAAGGGCTGAAAAGCACTTCCCTTACTCATCAAAGTTTGGGACACCCTAGCCCTCGTGATCCTGCAGTGATGAGTGTGGCCACTATCCCAAAATCACTTCAGAGCAATGCTGTTTTTGAAGTGCTTTTCCGTTGTCACTTTTGGCTGCGCCAAGTCAAACCATGCTGCTTTTATT
>JAPZEB010000013.1:13482405-13493830 GCA_029783705.1 Chaetodon striatus | reverse complement strand
GGGATGACAAAAAAGCAAAGCAAATAAGAGAGGAAGCAGTTGCTTAAAGGAATAACTACACTGTAAAGTGTTTAAAGAGTTCGATCATTAGAGTATCAATAGAGTTTGTAACACAGAAGCTAAATTTAGGGGAGTCTACCATGTCTTTAATTTTTAGGGTGCATCACTTCCCTCAAACAGACTAGAGAATTGTTGTCTTTTTCTGTTCAATAAAACTGTCTGAAGCCAAATGTGTGGCTGTAACCTTTGTAACACTAAGAGGTTAAGTGACTATTCTTATTCTCATACTCCCCTAAGATCCCAAACATAGCAATCCAGTTGTATCACGTGTCCAAAATTTCTGACAGTTTTTAGAACACAGCTCCAAAAATCTGGTAAATTAAGACAATTGAAGAGGGACCAAGTGTGTGCACATCCAGGCAAAAATACTCGGGTACAAAACAGGGAGTACTTCGCTACAGGTCACAAAGGAAGTATGCACTCTGTAGGCTCCAAATAGTGTATTTCTCTTTTCTTTTAAGGCGACGTTTCGATCTACAAGATCAATTCTGAGGGAGATCTTGTTGATCGAAATATTGCCTTAAAAGAAAAATGCTGTTTATTTGGGGCCTACAGTGTGCAGACTTCCTTCGTGACCTGCATAATTTAAGACATTGACATAAAATTTGAGCAAGGGAGGTGGGGCGTGAGCTGCACTTTAGGATCATTTAAACAAATTTAACTTTAGAGAAATGCAATAATGAAGTCCTTTAAATGTGTCAAGCTGTCTCTTCTCATTGCTTCCCTGTTCTGCACAACCCTAAATCCATTTTTTTTTCATGCACGTATTAAAATATGTGATGAGGAATTTTCTGAGTTGGACAGTTGTTTATCAATACAGTAAAAGATATTCCTTCTCTAGCTAGGGATTTGGCACATGTGTAGGACAGATCTCCCTCAATATTTAGAGCATATGCATGCCCCATCAGATGAAAACGTAAAAGTGGCAGAGGACTTTTATTCTGTACAAATTAAAGACATGTACACTATGTTTCATATGTGTCCCCCTGAAGTTGAAACAAAACCTACACCCTTGGAAAAATAAAGTCTTTCTTTCATTTACTGTTAATTTGGTAAAACCACAAAAGTGAAGCCATCTAAAGAAGTGACTGCTTAAACGTGGGAAAAGTTCAATCCCTGAAGAGCGACATAATACTTTGGATATCACTACTGTTTTTAAACGAATCACTATATACTTAACATAAGCAGAATTGATCCCTTTGGTTGTACAGTTGTATTAGCCTTCGCTGTGTGTACACAACACAAAGACAACATTATGCATTGCTATCAGTAGCCTGACAAAAGTGAATTACCACCCAGCAGTTGATTTGGTGCCTCAGCCAGTGCAGCACATATATCTTTACACACAGTGTATGACACAGCATGGATGAATCCATTGCCAGAGTTTAGCCTGTTACTGATATGAAGGGGACATTTCAATTCAACGCTCTTATGTATATTTTGACTTTCATGTTTATCATCCTTAGCAGACATCACATCCACGTTATGAATAGGCACCCTGCTGGCCCTTGATATGGTAAATTGGACGTTTTATGGTTTATGAAAAGGGGTGTTTTTTATCTTCCACTTTTATTCATGAGCCCTGAATCTCGCTGTAAATGCCTTTAAGACAGATTCAGCTTTATTAGACTCATGAATAAAAACGATGTTGCCTATTATGGCTGTGGTTGGTGGCCACTGAAGAAAAGTTTTCTTTCCGTGACACTTCTGAGTGCCATATCTTTGCCCAGTGCGACCCGCCAACATAACATTTCAGAGACCCTTGTGTGTACATGACATTTCACCAACTTGTGACGGTGGCTGAGACACCACCAAGTATCTGGCAGTTTCCACATCAAGAGGAATATCATGGCATTTGATTTTAAACGTCTCACTTTAATCATGCGATGCTTCACCTAAATGTTGTGATCCTCTTGGTAGTTGCAAAATTGTCTCTGCCTTTTAACTGATTTTTTTGTGTGCTGTGGTCTGCTTTCCTTTGGATGCTGTGTTCTGTTTTCCACACGCATATGGCTCTGTCTCACCCCTGGGGAATTTCCTCTTCTGGGCTAATGTGAATATTAGTATGGGTTAAATGCTCCAGTCATTTGTGCATTAATGCATATTGCATAATTAATGTTTTTTTGTGAAGTCTCAGTTACCAAACATCAGCGGAGAAAAAGAAATACATTCTGTGTCAAAACTCAAAATATCTGACTCCAGAAACGAGATGATGTCCAACAGGAACTGCTGACAGGATTTTTATGCCAGAGCTGTTTTGATGTCCTCTGATTATTCCTGTTGTTGATTAAGAGCTTTTCTGTGAAGATTCAAGGCATTCAGGAGTGTGATGGGATTAAATGGGACACTGTAATGACCCTGTTGTCGGAGTGGCTCATCATACAGACACAAGGCTGAGATCGGAGACTGGCGAAAACCCCAAACCCTCTGTTGTAAACTAGGAGCACAATTTCATTATTGTTCATACTTATAAGGAAAAGAGAAAAAAAAATACATATTTTTGTTAAAATTATTAGAAGAAAACACTGATATTATGGTAATTTTTTATAATGCTTTGTTCCTATTTATGCACTGTGTCATCTTAAAATCAATTTGAAGCTTTGAAATTATATTTGGATATTTATGTTTAATTTATTTAGGTATAAGTGACTAAAACTTTTCATGTTTCAACATTTTAACTGAAAGAGTGTTAAAGAAATAACATATTAGCTGGTAATCCTTTTCAGAAAATTTTATAATGTGCACCCACAAATAATTATTTAGATGTCTGTTCTCCACTTGCATACATATATGGATTTTTAAATCTCACAGTATTTAATTAAGATTACTATCTTATGCCACCACAAAGCAACACACATTGTTATCAGAGCTGTTAGTGTGACAGGAAATACTTAAATGGTTCAAACCACACACACAAAAATAGCAGAGCATGAATTCATCTGGTGGAAAAAAAATGTCATTGTACGTTTCCTGTAAAATCTGTTGCCTCTGTCCATGGTGCTGAAGTTTCCAGAGCTGAAACACTGGCTTGCCTTTTTATATGACAAGTATTAGTAACTTACACTAAAGTAAAAATACTGTTTTTATTCGCTCTGTACAATAAATGGTGGCTTTAATCCTCCTGCCTTCGTGCGTAATTGGAAACAATCCTCCAGTGTTTGGCCTGAGCGTTTCAAGTGCTTACCTCTGATTCAACTTCCTGTCTTTGTTTTGAGGATTAATATCCGTGTAGAGTTGCTGGTTTTAAGATTGACATAATGTAATATATTTAAGGAGTATTTTCACACTTTTGCTGTTTAATGCTCATCAAAATGTTTTTGGTATAATGGAGAGACGACTGAGGAGGACAAAGGGCGAGTCGATGGGAGTGCAGCTGATGGCTGCGTTGTGATTAAAGACACCAAATTACGGCAATGAACAGTGTCGTAATTACATTCCTTAATCACATTCAGGAGGTCTAATTGCCTTAACGATGTGTTTCATTATGTGAAGCCAGGTATTACAGTCGACAGTTTTCAAACACACTTGTTTTCGAATTAACGTATTATTGCACACCGTCATGGAAATCGTTTTAATAATCACAATAAAGGTCGCCAGGTTTTTTTTTCTTTACTCGAGGAGCAGAAACATCTTCCTGCCTTGAGGCAATATTCACCAACCACGTCTGGCCTTCGCTCCCAAGACTTGGCGTCACTTACAGCTCAAGAAATGAAAAGTTATCCGTTTTGATGGAGCAGAAAATTATTGACAACTAGTGAGAGTCCGAGACTGACAAATAAAAGCTGCATCACCCAAAACGACGATGTTCCAATTTTATAATGAGAACATAAATGTAACTTTACTTTGTTTTGCTATTAATCCATAATAGAATTCAGCTTCAGTGTGTATTCATCAATAAAAGTTTAGTCTGATTCCACTGACACTAAACTTCACATCAGATGAATAATCAGAAGTATTTCTGTTGTTCAAAATATTTTAATAAAGCTTTTCAACACTGAAATACATACAAATGGCCCTCTTTGCTCATATAATAACTAAAGTATCTACAATAATCCACATCTTGACCTGACAACGCGATTCATCTGAAGACCTCGATCATCTTGTGTGAGAAGAGAAAAAACGCAAAAGATACAACAACTAAGAAAAAAGACTACAATGTGCAATGCAAGCAAAAATATCCAATATAAATATCCAAATTAATAAATTACAAAAGACACACCGAAACACCTGAAACACCTTGATTCAGGTTGTCTAAATTTTTCTGAAATTTTATTATATCACAGTGCCCCAAAAAAGAATTGTAATAGGCGTGCGCAACTATTAACAAGTGTCTGGATTAGCACATAAATATCTGACTGATTAAACGACTTAACTTCATCTATATCATCTATTTCATTTAACTTTTCCTTGTTCATGACATTCCACGTGCTCAATAGAAAAGTTCATGAAAACAGGCCTTGAACCAGTAAGCAAACAGCAAATGTCTCTGAGGTGACTGAGAGAAAACAAACCGCTAAATAAATTGGGAAGCAGCAGAAAGTGAGGTTGGACTAACGCTCCAGGAAGGTGTCCATCTGTTTAAGTGAAAAAGTCGCAGGTTGTCAGGTCACCCAAATCTCCAAAAGGGTCCATAACAGAGCAAGTGATCAACAACTCACTCAACACTTGCAGCCACTCTTACATACAGGCCTACTGTACTTGTGTTTGGTCTTCACTGTCATTCATACCAGCACTTTAAGGATGATGTATATACACAATCAAGTATTGTTTGAACAAAAAAGCGCTTTTTGAATGCATTTAGTAAATATTATAAAAGTATTCATCGGCATTACTTCTTTGTCTCTAGCCTACTGACTTCAACAACAGTAGCCTCACAGGTTCCCCTCTCCAAAAGTGTTCTTAAAAGTGGTGTCTGTTCTCTCCTGTGCTTCTCTGAGTCTTTGTCAGGCGCAGTTAAGGCTTGTCAGTGCACTGTTTGCAGAGGCTGGAGGTGGCGTTGTTGAATAGGGCACATTTGTCAGGGCAGGAGGACGCAGCCACCCCGGTGGGGAAGGGATATCCAGGCGGCTGCTCGTACGCGCCCAAGCCGGGAGCTGCGAGGGCAGTGGTGGCCGGTATCGAGGCAGCAGAGATGGCTTGGCCCTGGTTGAGATACGCCACTAGCCTCCTCATCTCCTCCAGTGCCTGCGCCTGCATGAGGATGTAGTTTTTGGCGAGCAGCAAAGTGGCAATTTTGGAGAGTTTTCGCACTGACGGGCTGTGCGCGTAAGGGATGACCCCTCTGAGCTCATCCAGCGCGTCGTTCAGATCGTGCATCCGTCGTCTTTCTCTGGCATTGATGTTTAGCCTCAGTATTTTCTGCTCTTTGGTTTTCTTACCTCCTTCTCCTTTCCCCGCGGGCACCGTCCGCCCGTCGGCCAGAAGGACCATGTCACACCTGCCGTCGCTGTCATCGTCGGGACTCTGCTCTCCGCCGCTGCTCTCCGCCGCCGAGGTCCTGTTGGCGCTCTCACCGAAATTGACGCACAAAGATCCGGTCGGCAGACCCAGTTGCCCCCCTCTACCTCCTGCCAGTCCTCCCGGCTGAATCGAGTCTTGATCGGTCTGGTCGAAGCAGCTGATCGGTGACTGGCGGTCTCTGGCTGGTAGTTCAATGCCGGCCGACGACCTGAAAGGGTCCATTTTTTTAGTGGACACGGCGCTGAGAGTTTTGTGAAAAATGTCCCCTGGACCGCCGTTCAAGTTCATCCTTCTGTCCATAGCCTCGTGGGTTCCGCGTTGTTGCAGGCAGCGGTCGCTTCTGGAAACTCTTTGCGCGCCTCTATGAGTTTCTTCCTCTGTCTGTCCTTTACGAGTGGAGTTGTGTGTCAGTGGTGAAGTTGCAGGCTCGCTCGACTTGTCAGCTGAGGTGTGGAGACGAGGAGGAGACTCGTGTAATAAGTGCTGCTCTCTCCTGCCTCTCTCTCTCTCTCTTTCTTTCTGTGTCTCTGATTCACCTTCACCGGATCTCCACGATGATCCTCGTTACGCACGAGACGCCTGAGTCTTTTTACATCATTATCTCGAGGCGGGTTATTAAAAAGGATTCGCCTATTGGGATAGAGACACCCTCTCCCCCTCTCACTTTCTACCCAATCAGGTTAACGTTTTAATTAATGGCATTTAAACGATGACAAACAATACCGCGTGCGCCCCGTCTCTCCCTTTGAGTATATATATGTGTGTGCGTGTGTGTATGTGTGAGAGTGTGTTCAAGCCTCTTTGTAACGGTGTTTTTAGACAGCCCTCTGATCATGAATAGACCTCCTTCAGTGTTTTTTTAGTGACATTTTGTCATGTTTCAATAGAAAAGTTCCAAATCAAATTAATATTTGCCTTTAGTCAATCTCTATTAATATTTGGGAGACGGGGATTTGTTTGTCAGGACAGTTCAAACCATACAGACTATTTGTTTAGCATGTTTGCGGCTTTCCTTTCTTTTGTCACAGTTTTAGCTCCTCTTTTTAAGTGTGGCACCAAACCCTTACTTGAATTCAGAGACAGACCAGGCCTGTTGATATCTGCTTCAGACTAGAGTTAAATTGATGATATATTGTTTCTGAAAACCACAACTAGCAAATTTAATATTGCCTGAGTGCAGGTTTTCAGTGTAAGTTCCCCAAAATGTACATGAATGTCTGTCTCACTATTGTAGTGTTTCTTAGTTTTGCCATGACGGATGCTGCGCTCAGAACAAGATTTACTTGTGGTCATACTGCCATCTACTGGTATGTGCAGTGTAGTACACTGAAGAAAAGTCAGATAGCATCAAGATCAACAACCAAGCTTTAATCAGTTTTCTTTAACCCTGTGATTGCTTAGGTATGACATCATTACCGAATGCATGTTGTAGTGATGAAGAAATATCCCTTTTCATCTAATCAATATTGCAAGGTTTCCAATTATACAGAATATTTCAACTTTTGTAGGGCGAAGTAAAAATGACATCTACAGAAGGGTGACAAATTAAAGGAAAAACCTGAATAAATGAGAAAAAATAAAATGCAGAAGCTTCCACACAGATGCACCTCACTGTACATTTAAGCAAATAAAAACAAACCATGCTGTCTGGCAGATGTTAAAATTCTGAGCAGGCCCAGTTTATCCTGTTTTTTCATTGAGATTTTGGACTGGTATGTTGGACAACGCTTTCCACCACCATCATAAAAACACCAAATGAGGGGATATCTTATAGAAGAAGGGTGTTCACACCTCCAGTAGAGTTTCACAGACTTGTAGAATGAATGCCAAAGTGCATGGAAGCTGCTCTGGCAACACGTGGTGGCCTTACCAAGAAAATTTATGCTGGTTTTAACTTTAATTTGTCACCTGAACTGTACATCTTTAGTTTAAAGTAATGAAACAGCCATGAACAATTGTGGGTTTGAATTTTTTCACTCAATAAAAGCATGATAAAGGTTCACCATAGTGTTGGAACAAGCAGATACAGAATGTACAGTATATGATGTTGCACAGTTTGGAAATTGTACTCTGTAACTCTGAAACTGCTTTAAGGGATGCTCCACTGGTTTTACACATGAAGGTCAATTTACTCATCGTGAAGTGGATGCTGCTCAGCCTTTGACAACAGTAGTATAGTGTCTTTTAATTTTGTGATTGATGGCAGCATATGTTACCTCAGATTGGACTGGAATTATAATGGGAGTTTACGTTGCAAACTGGGGACATGACTTTTTGAAGACACAGGAATTTGCATGCAGAGAGGGTTTAATTTTAGTTGTGTTTAGTTTGTTTAAGAAGGGACAGTGCAAATTAATAAATACACATGGTATAAAAATGCTAGAATTAGCCAAAAGGCTGTTTTTCATCTGTAGTTTCTTGGCCAAAATGTAACGTAAAGGCTAATGTTTAATGAAAGCCACCTGAGTTGCATTATGGACATTGTTGGCCTCTGATGCATTCATTTTGAGAGTTCAAAAAAAGTCTGAATGCTCCTTTTAAAAGATTCGTAAAAGTTTTGGAGATTCATTTGGCTCAGAAGAGTTTATAGAAACATCTGCGGCGTGTCTTTGGGCAGTGGATTTGTCCACAGTGCTGAACATGCTGATAGCTCCACAGTTTACACCTGAGCTGTATCTCTATTCCAAAGAGGTCACACACAAACTCCACAGGTATCTATTAAGTTCAACGTAGCCCAGGGAACTCCACAGTTCACCAAGATTCAACGGGACCAACTCTGTAACCACTTGTACACAAAACACATTCTTCACCTCTCACAAGAAAAGCCATTTCAGTAATTACTCTCCCCCAGAGGCCATTTGTAGATACCAACTGCAATGCATTAAGGGCAAAAATCTCCTCCTTCCAAGTTACCATGGCTAGTTACCATGGCATGTCCATATTAAAGGTACCTTTAGCAATAATTACAATTGACCCATGCCAGTTGAAACCACAGTGAATATGGTGCAGATTTTTTCAGCCTCTGAGATGGTGCCTTAGCAGCTACGTATTGTTTAATGAGAATAGAGCTTTGTAGGAAAGTCTGCTTTGCCTCCTTCAGTATGTCACACTCTGAAGACGACAAAGTTTGCCAAAGGTGAGAAGAGTTTTGTTCAGACTCTATGTACATCCTTTAATAACAAGAAAAGGGAAATGGAAGAGAACTTTGAGATGTTTCAGTGTTAAAAGCTACAGAATGAACTCCGTATTTGAAGATATGTTTGTCAATTTCAGCTTGTGCTTGTTAGCTTTTCTAAAACTTTAACTTAGGGGTTAATAGCTTGAGACTTCTTAAACAGTTGAAAGAACTTAGTAGCAAGTTTGCACTTATCTTGACAAATACTAGTCAGACACACAAAGGTTCAGTAAGACACATTGTTGACTCACTCACTGTGATTTTAACTCAACTCCCCTAGAAACAGACAAGTCCCCTCTTGCGAAAATGAAAGTTCAGTTACTATAAACACAGAAAATGTTCCTCAGCTGTTCTTTGGCATTGGTCGAGGTGCTATATAGCACCACTGTCACTGGTTTTTCAGCTCAGCTTAGTTTTACTTGGGAAAGAATTCAGATACTACACTAAAATAGCCTAAAGCAGTGGCTCCCAATTTTTTTTAAATGTTCATGTAAATATTCCAGGTTTGAAAAGGTAACATATTGTGTTTCTCAGTATGCATTAAGTGCAGGATTTTGAATCTTTCAAGTCATGTCATAAGACATGATTCATAATCATTCATATTCTAACTAAGATTATCATTTGGAGCATTGTTATTTTGCCATGGTGTTATCTGACATCATTCGTAGGCCCCAGGCTCAAAAAAAAAAGAAAAACAATCTAGTGCTATCTGGCAACTCTAATGGTACTAGGTAGCATTATTTGAGAGATGTACTGTATAGCACTTTAAAAGTGGGTGCCATAAAGCACCAAAACAGGTCTTCCCTACAAGCTAAAGAAGCAATTTTGGATTCTGTTTAGACTCTTTTTTTTTAGAGTGTAATAAAAGCGGAGTTTGTAATTAAATCCCAACTCCCACATAGTGATTTCTAACAGTGACACTGGTTTAGTGTCCATCCTCTGTCACATGACAGGTGCTATCCACCACTTGTTTTCACAACACTGATGGCCACCTACCTTTTGGCATTCAGTATAATAATATTTTGAGTGGAAAGTAATTAATGTTAAAACCTTCTAGTTGTGGAAGAAATGCTCTTTAAAAGCGTACCAGCTGTTCAGCTGAACATTTGAACACCCCTGATACAACTGCGGGCACCCCTGGAAAAAAAATAACTGGAGGCTTATATGACTGTCTTTAAGAGGCTGTAGCACGCTCATTTTAAGCTAGGATGCAGCTAGTGGTATATTCTGTGAAATTAGCCAGTGTAGGGCATCCATTGACACCAATCATATCAGCATAGCTTGTTGGGAAGGGGGCCAAATTTTGCTCCAAAGTTAGGCTACATTTTGGCACAAAACTGGCATGGGCATTTTAAAAGGGTCACTTGAACTTTCATCTCATGATGTCTGAATGATAATTGGTTGTATGGACACCTACGACTCTCCACCAAACATGAGTAGACTTGCTCCCTGCAAATGTTTTGTTCCTTACAATCATTTTACTCCCTCAAATTAAAGCTTAATATTTGTCCTTTTTTCTTAAAAAGACAATCGGCTTATTTGACGAACAATTCATCGCCTAACGTGTTAACAGATACATAATACATTCAACTGAAAATAGTAACTGTATCAGTCTATGCATATCTAAGATAAATAGTAACAGGAAACCAAGTATATTAATATTGGATTCCTTAACTCTCCATGCTGAGATGGTTTTCAACTAGCTTATACACTTCAACATTATAATATAACTCCTAAAATTCAATCATGGCTTTTGGCTTTGGTGTGCCACCCAAAGATTTTCAGTGGCCCTGTCTCGCCACCTCTACAAAAACCGTCTGGGGGCGCCACTGCAGCTGTTAGATCGAGCTGATCCACAGAAGTCTTCAGCTTCATTTAAAATCTACATAAGCAAAGAAACTTGTGTTTTCATGCTGACTTCACGTTATCTTTTCACCATGCTGAGGCTGAGTGTTCCCGTCAAAGCTGCTCTTCGCAGCTGCATCTCAAACACAATTGCTTAGCACGTTCAAGGTCAATGTTTTACCCCTTTTCCAGCATATTTCAATTAGCGTATGTTCAGTCTCTCTGCTGAGGCTCCATGAGAGGCCATCAGGGCAGAATACTTGAGGAGTTATGATCTAACGAGTGGCCGAGACAGTCACTTTATCCTGAGACAGCAAGAGAACACCTTCATGGCCAATCAGGTCCGGCTAATGAGACAAGATGGGCCAGGACGGTGCCACAGCCATTACAGCCACAGTCTGTCAGCACTTTGGTAATGAAGAGACCACTGAAGGCAAAACTGTGTTAGAAAAGAGAACAAGCATCAATTTAGACCAGGACAAAAGAGAAGTTTAGACACAGGAGCATGACAGCAAGTGTTCGAACCATTAATGAAGATTCCACACAGACAACATGATTTATGCTGCGTTAAAGGTCCAGTGTGTAGGCTTTAGGGGGGATATATGGGCAGAGATGGAATATAATATAAGAAGTTTTTTTTAGTGTATAATCACCTGAAAATAAGAATCCTTGTGTTTTTATTACCTTAGAATGAGCTGTTTATATCAGCATAAGGAGCAAGTCCTCCTTTATGGAGATCGCCGTGTTGTACTGCCATGTTTTTAAAGTAGCCCAAAACAGACAACACTGGCTCCAGATGAAGTCATTTGCATTTTCGTGTTGGTTGCTGTAGTTAGAAGCCTCTCTACAACAACAAATGCTGGAAAAGCACTGATTTGTAACTTG
>JAPZEB010000013.1:13448847-13459928 GCA_029783705.1 Chaetodon striatus | reverse complement strand
AAACAAAAGCCAGAGACTAAGTTGCTGTGAGCTGTAAATTCACCACTTCGTAGTAGAAAGCAGAAGTTCTCATCATTCTACTTAGACTCATCAGAGAACAGCGTGAAAGCGAGGAGCTCTGCAGCTAAATCTGGGGACCTAAACATCCCCACAAGTGCACTGCACAGTGAGCACCAAAACAAACAAACTAAAAATAAAAAAAGCACGATTGCTCGACTTGACGGAATCTCAGTCGACTGAGGAGTCTTTCACTGATGATTCAAATCTTTGACTTTCAGGCACCAGCCTTACTGTAAATGCTGACTTCAGCAGCCTCCATGTTTACTCTGTGTGACAACATGCTGCATGTGATGTTTTTGTTGTTTTTCTTTTGCGCATGCGGATCAGTTCAAAAACGTGACCATTTCACACTGGAATCTGATGTTGGCCACTTTTAAAAAATATTGTGAAAAGCCAAACAAAAAAAATCGGATCTGAGCAATAAAGTGGAGCACTAAGGCTTGCAGTGTGAACGTAGCCTATAACACACAAAGCTGAGGTAGAATGAGGCAGTTAAGAAATATGGTGGTTTTATTTGACAATGGTGTATCATGGAAATAATGTAACATGTTTGGAAATATGTTTATTTTCTTTGTTTATTTGCTTAGATGAGAAAATCAGTACGGTTCTCATTTCTGTACAGTAAATATGAAGCTATAGCTTGCAGCCTGTTAGCTTAGCACAAACACAAGATACATTATATCCTGTATGCTTATTCCAGACAAAAACTGAAACAACCCATTGTGGTGTTCCTGCAGATTATGAACTTTTGACAATTTCTTGCTTGGGAGCAATGACTTCCTGGTGTCTTGCCATTGCCATGAGATTGCCTGAGACTCCAGGAAGTCGCTGAGCCCAGAAGTAGTCCAGCCATGGATGCAAGGGCTGGACACGGCACCACCAGTCAGCTGTTTTGTCAGTTTGGCCAGTAATGGTAACAAAAAAATTATAACAAAAAAAACTGTTGTAGTCGAAAAGCATTTTTTCTAAAAACCACCACTACAAATGTAAGCAAAACTGCTAATTTTGAGCCCATGATGATTTCTTCGTCTAAAACTATTCCAGAGCCTAAAAAGATGCTTTTATGCACGTGATGTCATCACGATGTTAAGTCAGTGGGCCAACAGTGCCCAAGCGGGACCAAGAAGGCGATGGCTGGCATCTACACTTTTCCACACATGGGTTTGTTCGTATGAAACAAATAAGATACACCATGTTAATTAGTGAGCTGCAGAGGTGCTGTCAGGTTGATTTTTTTTTTTTAATTTAATCTTTTGGACAGAGCTAGGCTAGCTGGGTCTTCTCTTCTTGTTTCCAGTGTTTATGCAAAGCTAACGGCTTCATATTCAACACATGAAAGTGCCATCGATCTTCTCAGCTGAATCTTGACAGGAAAGCAAATAAATCTATCTCCTAAAATGTCGAACTAGTCCTTTAATGTGAGCATGCATGTCATAGAAAGGAAGAAGCAGCCAACATTGTGTGAGAAAATACATACGCGGAGCGATACAGAGAGTCAGAGAGAAGGAGTGTGTGTGATGGAGAGAGAGACATGTACAGAGAGTTTTCCTGGCTCTGTAATGGCTGCCATCCTCTCTCTCTCTCTCTAACCCCCCCTCCTTCTCCTCTTCCTCCTCCTCCTCCTCCTCCTCCTCTCACGGCTGCGGCTGTGTGGATCCTCTGTGCCCAGGCATGCTGTACTGAACATGCATGGCAGCGTGTCTCCTCCTGTAGCAAGCTACCTCCTGCACCACTCCTCCCGCTATTTCAAGGAAAGTGCAACCTTTGCCTTGGGCCTTAATTATGTTCAATTTGCCAAGCTGGGCCTGAAACCATTGGGGGGTGGAAAAGCTCTCTGACCTATTTATCAATGCAGCTTTTTCCTTCCACTGACTGAGACGGAACCGAAAAAGATACAGAGAGAGAGACTTTACTCAGTTTTCACATAAGCAGCAACAACATAGGATGTGTGAAAAACAGGTGTAACAACGATACAGTATATATTTATCTGCTGTGTGTGCATTAATGAGTGCAGATCGTCACTACTGAGGGTGTGTCACCGTACTGTTCCCCTTCTTTCCTGCCTTACATTTGAGCTTATTAGGAAATTAACAGCGCAGTTTGTTTTCTTATGCTCTGTAACGAAGACTCAAATCAAACGAAATGTCTTTGCAACTACAGTCTCAAAACTAGATTCAGAAAAAAAGAAAGCGTGTTTGTTGTACCTGCAGCCAACAATGCCGTGTTATCTCCCAAACAGACCGCTGCTCTTTCAATAGAGACTGAAGAAGCTTCTTCAGACCACATGATTGGAGGTAAACACTGAGGAGGCCATTGACCTTTCATTATAGCTTCTGATAAGGCCAACTATCTCCCCTCTCTACTCTGTGCCCTAAATGTCAAGTCACTGTATGTGTTATAATTACCCTGAGTTGGTATTTTCCTCCTCTTTGCGTTTCAATGCATGGAGAGCAAATCCCACTAGTTGAGGTTGGCTGAGGACATGTCATACTACATTAGACGTGTGTGGTTAATTTAGCTGTTCATAGGATAATAAATCTCCTATTTTTTTTGTAACGTAGCATTTTTTCCAAAGATGGAAGGCATTCTCAACGCTGAGAATTTACCTCCCCTGAGTCAAGAGCTTGTTAATACATTCTCATTAAGAGGTTTTATGCATGGACAAATAAACAAATGCTAATAAACTCCTAATTATTTTCTCACAGCAAATTCAGGGATTTTGAATATTCATGTTTGACCAAAAAGTAGTGCAATTATTTTTCCTTTGCCTGAGTGTTACTGAGCATGCTATTTTTGAAAAGCTTCTTTTTAAAACTATTTGACAGTCAGAAAAAATTATGTCAAGAACAAAGAGGTAACTCCTGAAGCCTTGAAGAGTTGGTGTATGTTTTACAAAGAAGATTAAAATTGAGTGATTGTTGAAAGAATATTTTGACACACCGCTAAAGGAAGAAAAGGCTCTAAAATGATCAGACTGTGCTTTTCGGCATATTTAGATTTAATTGGTTGAATAATTTTTTTCTCCCCACACGCAATTTCAGTCGAGGTTTTTGCGAGCAGCTGTAGTGTCGATTTTATTTTGTTGTGAAAGATGATGTCAAAGTCCTGCAGTATTTCCCTATAAAAGAGGAACGCCCTCCAAACATTGACTCAATACAATGCACCATATTTCGGCTCTATTGTGATTTTTTTTTTTTCCCTGTGAAAACATTGTGCATCACTAATGCAATTTGACTTGCCGGTGCAATTGTGTGGAAGACGGTAGGCCCATTTCGCTGAGTGTCAAGGAAGGCTTTTAAACTGTCACCTCACTCTCTCCTTCCTTCATACAGAAACCTTTTAGAGGCCCTCTTCGCTGGCTTGGACAATGGAGTGTGAACGCTGTTTCCCTATTCTGATTTTTGCTGCTGAGTTATTCGGTAATAATGACTGATCAGGTCTCGGAGACCTTGTCTGTTTTCAGGGATGTATGAATGCGTTTAAGCGCGGTGGGTTTTGACATGGTAAACATAAGGGGTTTGACGCACACAGACATACCATATCAGGAGTCCAAGGCTAGTTTGCATGTCGACAGACTGCCATGATTCAAGATGGCACCTGTCTCACTGATGTCTTTACCGCTGCTGCTCTGAGCCTTCTGCAGCTTAGTGACAGCCAGAGTCCTCGCTGACGAGAAAGCCCAGAGAGAACCAGAGGCAGAATCTGAGATTAGGAATGTTGTTGTAAGCATTAAGATGCATGAATCTCTCTGTTAAGGATGGGGCTCTATATTAGTCGTTAGATTAAAACCTGTGGGGTGCTGAAGACGTTAGTCAGACTCATTCCACGCGGTGATTTGCTGCATGCCTTTTAACAAGTGCAGCCTTCACGTGCACGTGGCAGAAAATGAAGTGAGGAGAAAATGAAATTATGATTTGCGATGACAAAACTGAGACGCGTGCGTGCTACCACAAAAACAGCAACAACTCATGAATAATGCATGGCTGCCGTGGGCTATAGATTAAGTGTGAATATTCATTAATGTGCTTGCCCTTTGGGAGGTGATGCAAATTCATACAAAGGCATGCTGGCAACTGGGTTATCCACAGCTCATATGAGTAAATAAGGGTAACCACGGATGGCACTAGTTATTTCTTCATAAATACCCAAGCTGCCTGCAAACCGAAGGGCAGTGTCTGCGCTGTTAAGAAGTTTTAACAGGGTTTTCCTGAAGTAGTGACCCCCCCAGCTCTTAAGTGCTAAGTCACCAGAGCAGGGAAAGCCCATTAGCGTTAAAGAAGGTGGGGGAAGGAAAGAGTTTGAGTGATTAGGCTGATTGGATATAGCAGCACTAGGTTGCTCAGGTCAAGACTAATCAGCTTCAGAACAGAGGGAAGGTCCATAACGAGTGAAAAGAAAGAAAGACGAAGAGATGCGACTGCTGTCCAGTGTAAACAGGCTTCATGTCACACACACAAACAATAACACTCTCATACAGCCCCGGGCGGTGCAGTCACTGAGTCAGCATGGAGATGGATGATCCACCACTGAGAATTAAAAAAACGCAGCTAATATTTGATTGTTCTCTTTAGTCGCACCAGTTTGTGTTTTCGGACGGAGCCAGTGGGCCCAATCCTCCTGAAAATCAAAAGAAAAAGAAATTGGGAAACCATGCACTGTGAATGGCTCAGAGTCTGCAGGTTTCAGTCGACACCAGGCAATTTCACTGATAAGACAACTTCAAACAGAGCAGAGGAACTATTCAATGAAATCACCTCTTGTAGTTTTTGCTTGAAATGACAACCCGCAGACTCTCACCCCTCTGTTGCACATCGGTGACTTTTTTTGACATTATTTTGGCTCACTTACATCACTCTTTACCTGCACTAGCACTTGGCTGTGTCTTCCTTTGCACATTCAGTCTCCCTTTTTCTCAACTATGAAAAAAAAAACACTGTGCAGGATAAATTGATTTTGTTTAGGGGATCATTTGCACATTTATCCCCGCTATATGGAGGACCCCGCCATGTGTATTGCCCCTGCAGCATGGCAGTGGCAGGAGGAAGAGCAGGGATTGGACGGAGATAAACGACTCATTAACCCCAAATTGATCATGAGCAGCACACTTGTGAGGACATTTCATCATTAATATTTCAACTTAATTATTTGTGCGTGTGTTGACTCCGAGGTTCTAATTTACACGTCACTGTGTGATGTATGAATTATTGTAATGAACAATATTTGAGCAGTTATTTCTTCCCCCTGCCACCATTTTTCTTTTCCCTCCTCTCTTTGTCTCCCACCTCTCTCCCTCCTGTGTGCAGAAATAATTTGGCGTCATGATAAACTCATGTCGTGGGGGCTTAAATCCTGAAGACTGTCACTTATAAATCAAACTCTGCTGGCTGAGGGAATTGTGCCATATACAGATGTTTGAAGTGCTGGCGCAAAGTTTCTGATTTCTGCTTTGTATGGTTCGCTCAAACAGCATTTTTGGTACTGAAAAACACTTTTGAGAACTGCTGTCAGCAGAGATTGAATTTCTTATGAGTGGCAGAGAGATCGGCAAAACATTTTCATGAAGTTTTGTGTTCGTCTCGCCTGAGCTGTTTCCTGTGCTGTCCCAGCTTTTATTCTGTATGACATGTAGTAGATATTGGCGTGGTGATTTGCTATCCCGTAGAGGTAGAGTGTCTGCTTTGCTTTGTTTACCTCCCTCCCTGATGTACCCGTCACTTGTGCTCAGTCAGATAGCAGCGACGGAGAGAAACTTTCATTTCCGCTAACCCGTTGCCTTCAATGCGCGGACAATCCAGAGCATCCACATTCCACAAATCATTCTGTACACTTGTACTATAACATCATACGAACATCTAAAGACAGACAGCAGGTGCGCTCTGAATCGTTCAGACCGACATGCCAACGCCTTGAACAAGACATCTCATTTCAGGCACCAACACTGTAGTCATAGCTTCGACTTTCACAGACTTCTCTGGGTGAGGTTTGAGGTGCAGAGAGCCAGATTGAGAGGTTTGGGGATTGGAGGTGAGTGCAAACCTGTGCATCAGCATGTCTTAATCCCAGAGAGCCATAATCTGGGATTAGTGATCCTCTCCTCACTGGATCCAGATTAGAGCATCCGCTCATGCAGCAGGCTCTGCACCAACGGCTGGCACCACCTCCCCAAGCCCTGTGGGAGGAGCCTGGGAAGGCTGTGGTGCTGCCCGATTGGAGGACGCTCCGGATAAACTATGCGGTGACAGGGGTTGCCAAGGCGATCACGCTGGCTTTGCAATGATTGGTTGTGTCAGAGCTCAGGATGGCTGGCTGTCCTCAGACCCGCATTAGATCACTCACTGGAGAGGTACTTGTATTAACGTATCTACACACACACACACACACACACGCACTGTTGAACATGCATGTAAACTGAATGATTGAAAGCTTCTCACTCTTCATACCAACAAATTTAACAACACACTCATTAGAACACAGAGACATTGATTTATGGATTCAAAAGTGAGCAGTGCAAGCAGTATTTCACATGCACGTGTGTGTGTCTGCGTGTGTATTGGGAGGTGGATCCTGTGCTGTCAGATATCGGTCACACAAACACACACACACGCAGCAGCATCAGCCCACATAGGTCAATCTCATCACCCTGCTCACTGGCACATGGTGGGACCATAATCCTAAGGGTCAGAGGTCAGCTTCATGCTGCTTGCCTGGCTGAAAGGGCAGATGGGACACACACACACACACACACACACACACACACACCCACACCCACACACACACACAGCCCACCTGTGAATTTACCATCAGCTGACTGGTGCTATATTTATAAGGCTTACGTTTCATCACTGTTCACATTCACATCGATGTAAGATAGCGCTCTCAGTAAGCCAGGGACCACGCTTAGAGCTATTTGATCACAGAAAACGCCATTACGCTATCACTAAGCCTTTATTACTTTTCTTCTGGGCTTCCATTGGATAAAGACAGCAATAATCATAATTTATATATTTATGTTTTCAACAATAAATATATTTCTGCTTATGAAACTGTTCACTGAATCTTGAGTCTTATAATTTGTTTGCATTGTGCTTGCTATAGATGTAGGTATAGATATCATGCGGCTCTCAAGGAGCAGTGTGTAGGATTTGGTAGATTGTAACCAGCTGAAACTTCTCCCATGTGCCAAGCTTGAACTCCTGGTTGGGATTCCTTCAGTGTTCATTGTGTAGGAGGTTATTACTGGGAGCTGAATTACTCACAGAGGTCTCTTCTTCTACAAAACAAAAAGACTGGGCGATATAAACCGGTAAAATAAAGCAGTGTCATGTTACAAATCAGTGTTTCTCCAATGCTGTTTTGCATGTCACAGATGGGCCGGTAGCCCAGCTCCTGCTATCGTGTGCTCACCTTTTGTCTCGGATAACTTAAGATCCAGAAGTTTAGGAGGTTTTGACCAGGGACTGAATTATCCGTAGAGGTTTTTTCCTCTCCAAAACAAATGGACCCAGATATTTAAACCAGTAAAAACACTGAATGAAGCAGTTTCACTTTAAAGATCTGGGTTTTTCTGACATTATTCTGCCCATCGCAAACAGGCTGCAAGTCCAGCACCTGCCAATGTGTGCTCAGCTTTTGTCTCTGATAACTTGAGATTGAGAAATTCAAGAGGTTTTAACTAGGGACCGAATTATATGCAGAGGTCTCTTCCTCTCCGAAACAAATGGACCTGGTGATTTAAACCAGTAAAAAACACAGAATAAAGCAGTTTCACGTTACAAATCAGTGTTTCTCCAATGCTGTTATGCAGATGGGCTGGTAGCCCAGCACCTGCTAACGTGTGCTCACCTTTTGTCTCTGATAACTTAAGATCCAGAAGTTCAGGAGGCTTTTACCTTGGGCCGAATTATTCGCAGAGGTCTCTTCCTCTCCAACACAAATGGACCTGGTGATTTAAACTCATAGAAAAGTGAATGAAGCAGTTTCACGTTAAAGATCTGTGTTTTTCCCATGCTGTTTGGCTCGTTGCAGAGGGGCTGCTAACTATGGTAAGCAATGCAAAAAACATAATTGGCCCGATCTAGAGCCAGTTTTTGGTTTCTCCATTCTTGGCTACTGTAGAAACATGGCGATGCAACATGGTGGACTCCGTGGGCGAGGATGAGCTGAGTCTTTCAGGTGATTAGAAACTTAAGAAAACATACTCCCCCTAAATCCCTCGCACTGGGCCTTTGAGACAGAGACAGTCTCATGGGCACAAATTGAGGTTATGGAAAGTAGGAATTAAGGAAATGAGCATTATTGAAGTGAACAGTATTGCAGAGGAAAGAGGAAAAGAAACCTCAAGGTTAGAGGTACCACCCTGCGCCAGAATAACCTTACCTGCTCCCTCATTAGTGACAGACTTGTACAGTTTATCCAAGTATCTGTGTAATTTGCGAAAAAATGTAAACGATACACAGATTAAATGAGTTTAAAAGAGTGGCGTCCACATGTGTTGGTGCTGCCAGAGAAGGCAGGACAGGAGCTGGATGTGAGGGTGGTGTATACAGGAAATGTGAGCTTTTCCAGGCTTGCAGGCTGAGCAGGACCTGGGCTTTGCTCCAGGATCCACCAGCAGCAGACGGTAGGTGCTGGGGGCTTTATTACTTTTCCCTGAGCAGCTCACCCTAATCCCAAGGCTAAGGGACATGAAAGTCTCCCTCCTCTGAAGAAAGGCAAAACATGAAAGAGAGAAAGGATCAGAGAGACAGCAGCTCTGCGAGGATAAAGTGCATAAAGTAAAGATAAAAGGAGGAGCAGAGGCTTGATTGACTTTATTGTTTTTATCTGACATTCACTGCTTCATTCATGAGGACGGAGGGAGGGCTGAGGTGTGGATTGAGGAGTCAGTATAGCGTGTGCAGTGGGTTCAGGAAAAAGAGAGCAATATGTCATGTTGAGGAAGGAGGGAGGAGGTGGACGGAGCTCAGGAGAGAGGAGTGAGAACACCCTGAGGAGTGAGAGTGCGAGGGGATGTATGGAGAGGGGGGAAAAACACGAAGAAAAGAGGGGATGAAGTTGACTCAGGATGTGGGTAATCGGCACCACAGCAAGAGGGGGCAGACAGGGCAGCACTAAGTGGACATGCTTTCATAAACAATGCCAGAGGGGGACGAGGGGGCAGACAAGGTGTGAAGAGGGCTGCTGAATGGGCTCTGTGTGTGCAGCTGAACAATACAAAGGAGGTCTCCCAGTGTGAAACATGGACCACTGGAATTCTGGGCTCTTGCGGAGGGCAAACTGTGATTTTACTACCCACAATGCACAGGGTCAGAGTTCAGGGATCAGGGGTCGCATGGGGGATGTTGCTGCTGGTGCAAAGTGGCGATACATTGTAAAGCTTTAATCATATCTCTCATTGTGAAGGAATTTTCCATGTTTACTGTAAATATATTTTCAAATTCAAATTTTGTTTTCTACATGATTTGATATACAACTTGATCCAACTGTCAGAAGCCGTTTACAGCCTCAAACCCCCTCTGATTCAACCTCGACTACTTCCTTCCCAGATTACAGATCGCGTAACCTTTGCTTCATTACTTACACCCCTCTCTTCCCTCTCCCGTCCTCCCCTTTCCTCTCTCCCTCCATGTCGCCCTGTTATGTTTCTCCTCTCTGCCCTAACCTGTGGCCTCTGGGTTTTGAGGAAAGGCAGAGGACGCCTTTGAAGATGGCGACAGCCAAGTTTGTCCGGGGCCACAGCCATGAATGCACGTCTTTGTCCGCCTCTCTCTCACGTCTTCATATCCTGCCCCCGCTACACTCCTCATCCTCCCACTGCCCCCCACAAACTCACACGGACACGCTCATGCCCTCGCTGGGGCCCCCGTTGCACAAATGACCCCACTAATTATGTATTTAAGGTATTTGGCTCCTGTGAAAACAGCTTTGGGTTAGCGGTGGAAGGTTGGTGGGGGCGGTTGTGGAGAGGAGGGTGTGCAGGGACATGGGGTGGTCCATGGTCTCATGGCTATCATTACTGCCCAGTGTTTTATGTAAACACTGGATTAGGGCAGCGAAGGTTGATTGAGGAGAGGGGTGGAGGAGGTGGCGGTGGTGGTGGGGTTTGGCACAGGGGTAAGTAAGTGGGTCGCCAGTGCTTCTGAGTTCTGGTCTCTGGTTTCACCCCTGGGTGGCAGTCCCTTAGAAACTTTCCCCTTGCGTGCACACACACACATCTCAACACACAGAGTTAATGGCTTATTAGCAACACAGGAGAGATTATACAGCACATAAATACTCACTAATCTCATCTTTTAATGATGTTCTTTTGTCCTTAGAAAATTCAAGTGTAAATCTTGTTTCCAACCTTACTAGGGTCAATATACAGTATAACCTTCACTTCCTCAACAAGCACCATAGCAGTGAACAGTAACTGCCAGGGCAGGTAGAATGACGGCGATTTTGGTCATGTTTATGTGATTGTGGCGATTAACAAAGATGTTTATCAATGTCCAAAAAATCCTGGACACGGAAATGGTTAAAAACAGTTTCACAGGTGGGGCGACTTCTAGCTCAGTGTGCACCCCATGTAGGCTGAGTCCTGTGAAGCAGCCTGGGTTTAATTCCGACTGTGGCACTTTGCTGCATGTCCACGTTTTCAAACTGTACTTTCACAAGCTAATTTTTGAGAGCAATTAAGATGTAGTTTAGCTTTTCATCGTGAAGTAGCTAGTTAGTTTGGTTAACTACAGTTGAAGTGTAGTTTACAGCACTGCTTGCAGTCCCCAACTGAGCACCAAGTGATGTGGCTTGAAGTTTGCCCCATTCATTTTTTTTAGGAATTGCTCCGTCAGGCAATGTGGGAGTCTAGATGACGTGGGACTCACTCATTCAATGGCTCAATTATGCTCAATGTTAGCTACTGACATGGGTGGAGCCCTCTGTCACATTCTTTTTGTCTTTATTTGTACATGTTTTCTGAAAACTTACGGACATGAACAAAACGGAGCAGTACCACTGGAGATCATGGGAGCAATGTAGTC
>JAPZEB010000013.1:13410535-13424255 GCA_029783705.1 Chaetodon striatus | reverse complement strand
ATTGCAGTAGAGTCAATTGTCACACCCTGGTCTGAGCCAGCCCAATGCTACGTTGCATCTGGGGGCAGTACTTAGGGTCAATCATAAAAGATATTACATATAAATAAAATCATCAGTCTTGGCAGCATATATGGGAAACCATCAAATGAAAAGGCAAACAAGGGAGAGAAAAAACAAACATGAAAACAGAGGTGAGTAAACAGATGTCACGGTGGTGAACAGTACACATGGGCTACCACACTATAATCTTAATTCAGCTGCAGCGCCCCCACTCCAGTCTAAAAAAAGTCCATGACACTCCCACAGATACTTTCAAACACTGCCAGCTTTCCTTTAGTAATATATGTCAGTTTTTCCATAACAGCCCGTTTTGATAAATACTTAATATATTGATTCATCTTTCCATCTTATGGCTATTCCTCTTTTAGCTTGTAAGAAGCACAAGTCTATTAGTGCACGGTCACTCTTCTTAGTAATAAAATCTCATCTGGATAAATGCCCAAGATGCACAGCTTTGGCCGACAAGGGATTTTTATTTTGTTATCTGGTTAACCATGTCAAGAACCTCCAACTGAACACTTTTACTTTAAAGTTCTGTGCTTAATTGCATTTTTGAAGTACTTGGCCTCTACTCAAATACATTTCAAGGGGAAATAATGTGCTTTGTACTCAACTACATTTATGTGACAGATTTTGCAGATTAAATGTTACATGTAAAACATGATTCGCGTGTTAAATATGATGAATTGCTGTACTTTAAACCAGTGAGTCTGGCATAGATTAGCAAAAAAGTCCTCCACCAGCAGCACTAAAACATCAATAATAATAATGATAACACAATAATGTAATATACATATAGTATTCTAAAAGATGCCATTGTGCATGAATTGCTTTTGAAATTTGGAGTACTTTTTACTGACAGTACGTTTGTGTAAAATTTTGAAGGCAGGATTTGTCCTTGGATTCTTATTCATTTTTACTAATACGGGTAAAAAGTTGGTTTTTAAGTATAAAATACATTCATCACTGAGACATATGCACACACACCATGCAGCATATAACATGGCGTGACTTTCAAAGTTATTAGTTGCCTTAAGTGAGGCTGAGCAATATATTGATACATCGGTATTGTGATATGAGATATTGTCTTAGATTTTGGATATCGTAATATCATAGGTGTTGTCTTCCTGGATTTAAAGGCTGCATTACAGTTAAGTGATGTCATTTTGTGCACATACCAGACTGCTTTAGCTTAGTTATTAGTCATTATATCCACATTACTGATGATTATTTATCAAAAATGTCATTGTGTAAATACATTTTGAAACTGATAACAGTCAACCCTACAATAGTGTTGAGGAATTTAGTCCAAAATATTTGTATTTGATTTTCCCTGTATCGCCCTGCCCTAGCCACAAGTGGACACTGATGTGACATGTAACTGACTGTAAGCGAGTGTAATATTGCTCTGCACCTCATGGAAAGCTTGTTATATAAACCCCTCTCTGTTTATTGTGTGCTGGAATCACTGTAGGCCGAATCAGAACATGCTCCAAATCCCTCATCTGGTGAAAAGCTCTCAGGCAACACAAATTTGCGGTTCGCCGTCACACTGTGCTACCTGTGAAGCAAAGGTGACTGAATAGTGAAATCTTAGCCCTGTTATTTATGTGCTCTGTCTCTCCCTGTCTCTCTGTCTCCCTCAGCTGTGCTATTTTCTGCTCTCCCTCTGCAGCACGGCCCTCGCTCAGGCAGGCTCGGGCTCCCAGCGCTAATTCTGCAGCACTCGCCGACGTCCTTCATTTGACCTTGGCGCACCACGATGCCCTCTGCCGCCATGCTGCTATCCTTGCTGTGCCCCCTGTGGCTCACCAACGCATCATTACAGACGCACACTCACACATATTGCCATCCTGCTAATCAATAGTGCATCGGGCTCCAGTCACGTGGCGGGGGGCCTCTGGGGTAAAAGCAATGGATTTGCTGCGCTGTGACTGGTCACACTTTTTCAGTGGTGTGTATGTATGCTTGTGTGTGCTTACATCTGCTTGTGTGTGTTTTCACTAATGAGTAGGGTGCAAAGGCTAGAAGCATTATTTCACTGATGACCTGTTGGTCGCTGAACAGAGTTGAGTGTGTGTGTGGGTAATTTGATCATATGTATAGTTTGCTGTGTGTGTTAGCATTATCTAGCCTCCTGCACCTCCTCTATAGAGGTTACACTTGTATCATCTAGTCCTCCCCCTCCACCTCGCTGTGCCCTGCTGCTGAACAGGAGCACTTAATACTCGTGTGTATGTTTCTACCTACCTTATCTGTAGAAGCAGAAAACCAGCTTTTTTCATACTGTGACTCAAAATGTTCGTTAGCTGCTCGCACCCTTGCATTGTGGTTATTTCTGTCTTTGCAAGAATTAACCCCTGCTCATACTTGTACACTGTCACTGTGTGCATTTGTAATAGCAATTAGAAAAGGCAGAATCATTATTTTAAAGGTCGCCAGTGCATCAAAACGCGCACGTCAAGCTGCAATAATCTGTTTTAATGCTTGTTTGATTGCGGAAAGCACCCATACTTCAGGTGCCCATGGATGCAGCGTGTTATGCAGAGCATAAAAATGCTTGAGATTAATATAAGATTACACAAGTCTATATTTTAACAGTGCTCATTCTAGACCTGCATCTGTATAAAAGGCTGACCAGTGAGATAGAAGAGTGCGTGGCATTCGGCTCTATCTCTACCGCTCCATTCCACTCATCTGTCCCCAGGGCCAGAGTCAGAGCGGCGGGATCAAAAGTAAAATCAGAGCGGAGAGCTGTATCCAATCGTGTCAGTCGGAGAGGTCTCTCCCTCTACTGTAGTCTGGCAACGTCCAGGGCTGAGGGCACTGATCTCTATCAACGAGGATAAATTCAGTCAAGCCTCTAAAATGTGTGGCGGTGGACCTCAAGTGATTTAAATCATTAAAATGAGGCCAGCTGCATCATGCAGTCGGAGCACGCGGCGGGGGCATCCAGCAGCCTGGTACAGAGAGAAGAGTGCCATCATCTGGCCCCTGCTGATACATCCATCCCACTGCAGAGTGCCTGTGTGTGGAGAGATGCAACAGCAGATCAGTGTAGGCTTTAGTGTAGGAATTTGTACGGAGATGTAATAATAAGTGTTTGGTCCGGTGTGACATTGTTGGCAACTTTTGAGACGTACTGACCAATCTTAAAGGTACAATCTGTACCTTTAAATAGGAGTACTCGGAAGTCTACATTCATAATGGATGTGTACAGTGCCGTATGAGAAAGAATATATCACCGTCGTCAAAATTTTTTGCTTTTTTGTGCGATGCACATTCTAGGTAATCTGTGTAATAGCACGATTATCAGTGCAGATTGAGCGTGGAACTTGTGTGTTCGGGAGAAAAGGCGCCTCAGCCTGACAGCATCTTAAGAAGGAACCAACAGCTTTTACCAGAGACAGACAACAATCACACATCAACCGTTCCATTTCGCAAATAATAGAGCAGCGCCTCCTGCAATCATTATATAGGCCTGCGAGAGGGAGAGTGTGTGTGCCTTGTATAATTGTAGGGTTACAGGCATATGTTTGTGTTCATTCTGCTCATTGTTAAAAGGTTGTGAGGTGTTGATTTACCTTTCAGCATGTAATTGAAAAAGAAAATCGCTACAAGTCACTTGCGCTTGCGGTCTCTGAGAAAAAAAAAGTGCTTTTGGGGAGTGAAATGAACCGACTTGCATTAGTGCTCGACTCAGCTTTCTCTGGCTTTTGTGCTGGCAGTTGACAAATGTCTTTGCCGCGCAGCTCACAGATTCAAACTTTAACAGTTTTATGAAAATTATTTTAGCTCTCTCTTTTTCTTTGTCTCACACACACCCACTTTAAAAACGATAAAGCAAAGCATGGTGTGTTCCAATACAGAGAACGCTTCAAAAAGACTGTTAATCACATCCTTTGGCTTCATGAAATCTGTGCTAAACTTGATTGTCCTGCTAAGAACCAGAGCAAAACAAACAGGTGGAATTATCTGTGACACATACCAGACAGCAAAAACACACAGGAGCATCTCAGTCAATCAGCAATCACGCCTGTCCCGAGCATAAACACACCTATTACACACGCCAAGCGGTGTCAGTGTAAACAATGCAGAACAATACACTCTGCATTTCTAGCTGCAGCGGCTCCTCTGATTGGCTGGATCGATCGTCGGAGGCATTTGATGTTATAGGAGGAGAGGCGAGGCATATTGATTGGAGGATAATCAGAGTCAAGCCGGCTTGGTCCTCTTCAATAATTCAAAGGAAGGATTTGGGGTGAGATTCCCTTAGATCGGAGGTGTGATGTACATTTCATAGCCTGAGAGTTTGGGGAGCTGCACGGGAACGGGGAGGGTGTGTGTGCGTGTGTGTGTGTGTCTGTGCGTGTGTGAGTGGGACTGGGGGGGTGAGGGGTGGGGATGGAGGTCACGTGGGCTCAAACATGAGACATCTTTTAAACCAATCGCACCAACAGTGACCTAATGCTCTTTTCCATCTTCTAAAACTATAGTGTGAAAATACTATTAATAATTTGTATGTTATGTCATGTACAGGCATGCATTGCTTTTACGTGCTTCTGCTCAAGTACTTAACGCACATATTTCCTACTCAAGAGGCTTTTTGCAACGTTCCTGAGGCAGAATGTATAGCAAACTGTGTTTACCTCACCCAGAGGACCTTACACTGCAATCCAACCATTGATTTTCCTCTAACACCTTCAGCTCTGTATGTGTGACTAAGCCAGTTTTACCGGCCGTGACATTGCTGTGAAAAACAGAACAGGCATAAACATTATGCCTCCTCTCTTTCTGTCTTTACTGTATGCATTAAATTCAAGATCAACGCACTGCCTTTTGAACCCAAATTAGATTATTGTTGAACTTGTTGGAACATCAGTTTGAATCAGATCAGAGAGCATGTTGAGTCAAATGAACTCTGATGCAGAGTTTGTTGGTGTAGTTAGTATGGAGCTTTGATCAAATCTTAACTCTGTTTATGTCTAAGTGTGTGTTTGTTGATCTGTTTGAATACTTTTGTTGCCTTAAAGGATGTGTTTCCAAGTCCAGCTTCTAGACTAATGCAAATGTCACCAAATTCATTTTTATGTGTGTTCAACACAACAAAACGATCACATCTCCCTGAAGACTTAAGTTTTTCCTTTCTGTGCATGATGTATTTATCACTAGAAATGACTGCTAATATGAACAATATCATCAAAATACATGCTGTTTTGTTATGAATCGTGAATGAATTAATGCTAATAATAACAACTAAATGTAAGTTAATAATGTTAATAATGACCAGAGCATTTCCATGTACAGTATGTAGGCAGTGTCTTTCACTTGGCCTGGCATCAAATGAAAGTTGCAATACATTTAAGGTGAGCTTATGAGTATTTTTGCCCCAGCCCACATTTAACAACACAAATGAATACAGGCAAGATCTGGAATGCTACAAAAGAAATAAAGAAAACCAATTTAAATATCTCAAAATCAAATTCAGAAATCACTAATAAAGCTTGACCTGTGTATAAAGTAATGGAGAAATTAGAATTAATAACAATGAAATAGTCCACCTTGCATTCTTTTTAAGGCTTTTGAGACAACATTAAAATTAGAATTAATCAGCCATAGCAATTATTTTTATAGCGCAAACTGTATTTTGTGGATGTTAGCTCAGTTTTTTTGTAATATTGTTTATCAGTAGGGTTAATTTCCTTTATGGCAAGTAGTTAATGTTATTCAGGATGGCTCAAATTAAGCACACATAGCTTATAACATATCATCCTTTATATTGTAAGCAAGATAAATGGCAAACACAACAGTGTGCCACCATTATATCCATTATAATGGTATGCAAATGCAATCACAAAATCAGGAGGATTTATTTTAAACATAGGTGTAGATTTTTGGGGGGATGGGGATGCAGCTGACACGTCTCCCTGAATATTTAGAACATGTGCATTTGTCCCCTGCAATAAAAACATCAAAGTAGCAGAGGACTTTTGTTTTGACAAAATTAGGGACAGTAACCATAAATTTAATGCAGAAAAGACACAAATGGAGGCAGAAAAAATTATCAAAATGCAGGAAATTAAGTGTTTAATGCTCTGAATTTTCTGACAGAGGAACCCCCCCCTCCCAAAAACCTACACCCTTGGATTTAGATATGCTGCATATTGCTACACATCAATGTAAAATAATAACAATACAACTTAAAAAAAAAAAATAAGGCATATATTTCCTCAGCAGACATTGTGTGAATTAATTTGTATACAAGCAGAGCATTGTGGGAGTTTGTGTGAAAAATCCCAGCCAAGAGTCTCTGTAAAGAACAGACTTGATTTATGGAGAATAATTTTTGGGGAGGTTGATAGCACCCATGTAAAGTTGTGAACCACCCTCTGCTGAGACTCTTGAAAACATTTGGCCTGTGACCATTATTATGGTGAAAATATCACAGTTTCAGACTCCTGCTTGGAAATGTCTTTTGAAAGCAAAGCTCAAGGTGCTTTTTGTGGTGAAGACCTGCAGAGGCTTTAGTGTCTTCATATTTTATACCACCATGACCTGTGCTGTGGATCTATGTGGCGCTAGTCATACGTGCCTGGAATCAGACTGCAGCGCTGCTTCTGCAGCCCCGGCGAAAAGGTCACGCAGGGGGCTTCCTCCATAACGCGTTGTTTTCTCCCGGCGCTTATCTCCTAATCACTGCAATTACTATGGCAACACTTGTTTGTTTGTTTGCTGGAATGGTGCATTAGTGTGTTTGTATCCCGCTGACCGGTGCAGACGTGTCAGGCGGGTGTCTGGGGAGGGACACTGCGGTTAGAGGCGATGCTGACTGCAGATGTGGGATTTAGATAGAGGGGCCGCCACCATCATCCCCCTAAACATCATCATCATCATCATCATCTGTGTCTGCTTGTCTCTCTCTAAGTGAAACACACACTACTTGGGATTTACTGCACCAGGTCATGTGTCAGTCTCCATACTGCACCACACCCTGAGCACCAAAGATGCTTCCTCAGTATTGGGCTGTTGAGGTTATGCTCTTATATGTTTACGTCTAGCACTAGTTCTCTTCTTTACTGTAAATGTTAGCCTCCTGCCTTTAAGTGCTGCCACTAAATCTTTCTTTACTCTAATTTTTTTGATTTCCTCATGTCTGCTTTTTGATCTATACGCTGGAGCCTTGTGATGTCTTGTTCTCCTTCCGCCACCCTTGTCTTGCTCAGTCTCCGACACCAGCCCCAGTCCATTTACTATTTGAGAAAAAGAGGTGAGCTTGTAGACAAACGTCCTCTCCCGTGCTCTCTGTCACCTCTTACCTGGAATCACATCTCCATACACACTCTAATTATCCCATTTGATGAGAAACGGGGCTCCTCCGCTGCCGCTGCTGCTGCTGCTCTGGCTCCAGAGCCCGGCGTCTCCAGCCCTTAGCAGGTAGATGCAAGGTTTCTCTCCCACTCATCATTACTGCAGGAGATACCTGGCTAATTATAGCCCTGTGGTGCTGTAATAGAGACAGACCTGGGTACCAGGGTGACTGGGAGGAGCAGACATTGCTGGAAAAGAAGGATATTGAAGAGAGAGGATTAGCAAAGGCATCAGACCGCTCATCATACTGTAGAGGAAGGCATCAGATGTATATGATCTGGTGAAAATGTTTTATTTTTATTGTATGCACACCTCATTTGGGTTTTACTTTATTTTTTATGGATTCTTGAAATTTTTATTCACCATTTTTCACTGATGTTTTATTGTTTTTTCCCCTCAATTGCAGTTTATATAAAAATATGTTAAGTCCCTAAATTCTCATAGCACAATGTGAGATGCAATGTGTGAAGTGAAATGTCTAAAATAGCATCCAGAGCTCATTATTTTTGGGTAGAAGAGGTGGTGCCAGCATTAGCTGTAGCGTTTCTCTGTTCCAACCTACACAGTGCAAAGCCTCTCTGTTTAATACAGCTTGACCTTGATCGTAAAACTGTAGGTGAGCTGCACGGCAGGTTCAGCGCACACACACACGCACACACAATATGTACTGTGTGTGCGTGTGTACATCCTCTCTGACCCAGCATGTCCTCTTTCCATCATCTCCAGTTTTTTTTCCTCCCATCATTGTAATGGTTCTCTGCGCTGCCTCTCTGGGTTTATGCAGCATCATTCACAAACATCACCCAGTCCTCCCCCTCGTCCTTCCCCTCACTCACTGCCTTGTCCTCTCATTCTTTTGAAGTCCTTGATTCACGTATATTCTCCTGAAGAGCTCCTATATGTCAGCCGACCAGCCAGGGAGACAAAGGCAGGCCTGAGTTAATTACCTATCATTTAGAGCAGATGGCTGCAGATGATATGTAAATGCTTGTGTGTGTGTGTGTGTGTGGGTGTGTGTGTGTGTATGTGTGTGTGTGTGTTTCCTGTATGTGTGTGTGAATACAGCTGTATATGTATGTTTACATCCCTCTATCTTTTCCATAAAACATTGTATTCACACACGCTCAGGCAGGGAGGCATAAACATGCTTTTTATTTCTACGAAGGGATTTGGAATTTAAATTGTTATATGGATTGTTTTATTCCACCCAGATATAGTTTTAATGACTGAGACTATAATTATGGGTTGCAATTTTTCTGCAATTACTCGCAGCCTCCTTTAGGCTGCATGCATATTCATTCAAATGTATGTTTAACAATCTGTTTCCTCATCTTAGAATTTAAATACTGTGTTGTACATTTGCTATTAATTATTGGAGCTCCATATTTTGTGCCCTGATTGCTTTACATATAACGTATAAAAGAAAATTCACAGTATTTATTTAGGAAGTAATCGCTCTAGATTCTTATGCTCTGAGGCTGCAGAGCACTGAGTTGTATCTAGGCCATAGTAAGTCAATTGAGACATTTGTTTTTTAGTCTGTTTTTGTTTGTGGGCTTCTCAAGAGTATCTTCTCAGAGTCTAAAGAGATTTTTTTTTTTTTTTTGAGAGGCAAGCTCACTCGACTCCAAAGATAAGCTGGTGTGTTTTGTTTCTTAGCATGAAGCAAGAGGCACATTAAATCAATGACGAATGTGCAGTGAAACAGAGATATATGTTACAGTGCACTCCATGACACAGGAAGAAATGTAACCACAGAGGGAGGGCCGGACGGAGGGGGGAGGTGATGGTGGAGGGTGTTGGGAGGGGGGGGGGGGGGTTAGCAGTCAGATCAATAGTACTGCCAGAGAGACCTGTCCGTTTTTGACTTCACGCTGTAAATTAAGCCTTCTCTGTGCCAACGTTTTCTCAGCAGCGAGTGTGTGAATTACAGTGTATATGCGAGCTATAATGCACCCTTTTGTGCATTGTGCTGTAGCTGCTGCATCGTGTGTGAAATAATCTGTGTATGTTTATTCTCCACCAACACACCCAGCAGGGGTCTGTGAATGTAGTCAGCATGTGCGACTGTAAGTTTGCAATGCCACAGATGGAGACCCACTAATTTACTCATTATGGAGATTTAATATGAGAGAATGCTGCAGCAATGATCAGATGTAACTAACACACAGCATCGCCATTCAGTTTGCCATTCAATTTTAGCTTGATTTGGATCCATCCGCCCTCTGTTACATTTCACTTATTTTATACAGTCATAAATGCCCCAAAAAATTATTATTTTTTTAAAATCTATTTGCACTGATTTTTTTTTATGCTCAGGCATGACATGATCAGTGCAGCAGCAGCAAATGGAGCCAATTCATGTGATGGTTAGTCCCCTATTGGCTCCCTGGTGAGCAAAGCTCTTTCACAGCTCTGAGAAGTTAACGCTGCTACAGGCCTTTTATGACATGATGGCAAGTAAAGCAGTTTTGCTTCATACATGTTAAGAGTCATTTATTAATCAGGCCAGTCTTCAGTTAGTGCACTCTACTGTTCCTTCGTGTTAAATCAGATTATATTTTTAAATAAGACAAAAATAAGCACAAAGCAACAGTAAGAAATGTGCAAATTTGTGTGAACTCAGATCAAAAGTAATTCTTGCTTGCTGGTACTACAGAAATTATCTAGTAATATGTATGTGTTATATGTTGAAATACTATATCATGACAATCTAATATAATTAAAGTTAAATCTGTAAAATGTAAGTATTTTGTACAACATTTATTTCAGTAAATTTAGAGGCATTGAATCAGCATTGTCTCTGCTCAGGAATCAAATCTGAGTGTGTGGCTGCTAGAAAATGGAACCGACCATCGCTGAGCTTTATGTTATAACAACGAGGCCCTCTACTGGCAACAGGAGTCTCTGATCCAGCACTGTGTTACAACATGACATGGAAAATACAACCAGGATCTCCTCTGTAATTCTTGTCAGTGCTAGTCCTTAGGGATTTGTCAGTTAGGGTTCCTTATTTATTCCTGTTTAAGCCTCCGTCATGGTAACAGTGTGGACTGCTGAGCGAAGAAAACAGTGGTGTTATTTTTATTTTACATTGTGTGGATATTCTCACTGTTTTGGCCGACCACTGCTGAATTAATGCAGAGGAAACACAGGAATCCACACCAGGACACTCCAGCAATTAGCAGCATCATGTCTCTTTCAGTTTAAATATATCTGCTCCAAAATAAAATGTCCTATTGTGTTAAAATTATATTGACCTCATTAGGACAATAATAGCACTACAAATGAGGATTCTGATTAACCTTTGGCTCTAACTTTGCGTGCTAACCACCAGGCTATTAGTTACATGCTTCTGTGTGATAGTCTGATACATTTGAGGCTGACTGACTGCACACGCTAACTCATTTTCACACACGTTTTCTCCCGCACAAACACACAGTATCCCTCTCATCCCCCTGCAGAGGGAAGCGTGTGCACCTTTGATCTGGTCTTGCTCGTGGTCTATATCTCTCCTGAAGCAGAAAACCATTACATACACTTTGTGTCCAGATACACTTGTCATGCAATGGCGAGCTCAGATCCCAGGGAATCAAAGGTGTTGGTGATGCCTCCAGAACCTGCATTAATATGCATGAGAGCGGGAGCTGCCCTATGATGTAATTGCGGTAGCGGCGAAGGTCAGTGCCTTTGGACAGCCTGTGCACAATATCAAAGCCCAGATGTACACACACCACTTAGGTTTCTTTATGGTAATCTCCCTGCATTTTGAAGACGGAGGATGGCTCTGCTGATAGTGGTGTGTAAATAGATGAAAATCTGCTTTTAATTGTGTTATCGCCAAACTTTTTATGCTCTCAGGGGTATGACTCTCACATTATAATGTTGCGCTCTCATGGTCTCTCCTTGGACACACATCACAGTGAGCCTTTCATCCAGGGAGCAAAGCTGTTTACAAGCCTCCCACCCACCCATGTGGTCCTATTCTCAAGGCCCTGCTGGTTGTGAGTATAATGGCCCTTCCTTTTTATTCATGTTCCAGCTCTGGCCCTGATCTGGCCCCAAGGATTCTACTGTATATCAAAGCACAGCATCCAAATGTTTAATGAGAATCACTGAAAAAAATCTGTTTCTTGAATATAGATCCCTTGCTACATTATGAAATATATAATATGCCGTATAAGAGAAATCCAGTATGTTTGCCCTTTGTAGTGAGTGATTCATCCTGTGCTGAATTGAAGTAGTTTCAGTTATTCTCTCTGTGTTGTTTCCTGGTTGTTTTGGGTCCTGTGAATCCCCTCACTGGTACAGCTGATTGATAGAACCAGGACAGAGAACAACTTCTATCACACAGCTATGACTGCTATCAGACCCAGTTCTGTCACCACATGTGACTTTACTTTAAGAAATAACAACATGTACAACAGTACTTTACATGGAATCAAACTTGTCCGTGAGGTATTTAGAGAGTTTTCAGTCAGTTTTAGTCAAAAAGGACAATGAAGTGTCAGTCAGTCAGATAATCTCAACAGGCCAAATCTTGACTTGATGACCATCATATAAAACTGTTCAACTCACACAGCTGCAGCGCTGGACTGAAAGTTTTTATGTAAACTTTTTCTTGCATATAATTTTGTGTCAAATCAGTTTGAAAGGCAGTTTGTAGTAAGAGTTCACAGTCATGCCAGCAGCTTTTTGAGGCTGTACTTTAGCACAGCGGTGCTCTTAAAGGAATAGCTCACCCCAAAATGCATAATTTTCCTCTTACTTATAGGGCTGTATATCAATCTAGATTGTTTTGGTGTCAGTGTTGGAGATATCAGCCGTAGAGATGTCTGCCTTCTGTCAGATATAATGGAACTAGATGGCACTCAACTTGTGGTGCACAAAGCACCAAAAAATTTTAGTAAAAAGTCAACAGCAATGTCTCTCTCCAGAAATCATGAGCTGGTTACTCAGGATAATCCACAGACCTTGTTGTGAGCAGTTTCATTTAGGAACTATTTTCTTTTTACCAAACTACACCCACTAATCGTATCACCACGCAGAATAAACCAAGCATCTACTCACAAGAGGTTTGTCCTCATAACAGCATGAGATGTAAACATTAATGGCATCCTCATTGGCTGGGCTGTAATGTTAGATAGCTCTTTGGTGCTAGGTGAGCTAGCAGCAGATGCACGCTTCCTTTTGTGCTGTTATGCAGTCGAGGGTGTAAATCGGGAGACAGAAAATACATGAAACTGCTCACAACAAGGTCTATGGATTATCTTGAGTAACTGGGTCATGATTGCTGGAAACAGATGTTGCTAAGTATTTTAAAATGTGTTTTGATTTTGGGATGAACTGTCCCTTTAACTAGATGCTAACATGCGTGTGTTTAGCACCTAAAGTTTACAAGGTTTAGCATTTTAGTACAGGATGCTAATATTTTCTAATTAGCACCTAACACAAAACAAAGCTGAGGCTGGTGAAAACGCCATGAGGTTTTGCAGGTATTTTGTCATGAACTGAAATGTTGGACACATTAAAATTTGACCTCATTGTGGTTGAAAAGTAAAGGGATCATCAAAATTATTATTGTTGAGCCAAAATTCAGGAGTTGTTGGGAAATTTTCCTTCGAACCAATATTGTCAACCTGCTGGTTATCCTCTGACAAAAAGTCCGGGGATCAACAAAATCTTTGTACAATGTCTGTACCAAATGTCTTGGCAATCCATCTGATCCAGTAGACTTAAAGATGCTTCATTCAACCTCATAGTAGCACTAGAGGAAATGTCATTGTCACCATCGTCAGTGGGCCTTTCCCAAAGCGAACCTGCCCTACTTTCACTCTGTCACATCCACAGCTGAATGAAGCACCCTTCATTAAGGTACAGATATAAATACAGCAGCAAGCTTTGGGACTAACTTCCATCTCTCCAGTGGAAAGAAGAACTGTCTTAACTTTTCGTATCCATGGAGAAGAATAACGCTTACTATGATTTTATGTTCGTCATACATGTTTGTATCATTTGTGTTTGATCTGTATGGGCTGAATTTTTGTGTATTATCTTTTAGTTGTTAAAATAAATAGATAAATCGTTCAATCAGTCAAAGAGAAATTTAACTTACCCCCAAGCTGCTTTTGTAAACATCTAATTATTACTGGTTTTTACAACAGTTCCTGTAAATATACACCACCTCACAATCTAATGAACATGCTGTAGAGCTACAACGTAATCTTTAAGTTGTTAAGGTCTGTATGACAATATGAAATGTCTGTCTTAGCTTGGCCAGTTTATACTTGTA
>JAPZEB010000013.1:13346917-13366546 GCA_029783705.1 Chaetodon striatus | reverse complement strand
TCAAACGACAACTTTGACAGCCTGAAATTAACGCTGCAAATATTTAGGCTCTGTGTGCATTTCTGTGTTCGTGTGTGGTCCTTCAGTCTGTCTGGTTATCTTTGTCTCCCTTTATTCTCTCTTTTGCTCCTCTCTCACATACAAACACAGCGGACACTGTACTGTAAACACACAATAGTTATTTCTTGTCTGTCCATCCCTTTAAGCATACAGTATGTCCTTTATATGCGAATGTTTTTCTCAGCAACTGATTTTCACAGTCTCCCTGAAATATAACAGTAAAAATGTCTTTATTTTATTCAGTTCACTTTTAAAAACAAATACTTAATACTCTTATTTCCCTGGAGTTGTCTGATCTGCTTTTATCTGATCAGCAAATTTCATTTCTACATAGTAACCTTTTGAATAGGACCATTAGTTCGTCCTCTAATGCAGCATGCAAAGATAACTAAACTGAATCTCTGTCTGGTTTTGCAGGCAGAACAGCACGACAGGGTCTTGTCCACAAGCCAAGACTCTCTCCCGTGCCTCCCCAACTCTAAAGCTGACCCGCTGATCCGAAGCCGACCCCTCAGTGATATATACCCGTTCCACAGTCATACTGACAGAAGTGCAGTCCCATGTCTGCTGTCTGGGTGTGGTGCCCAAGTAGGTCCTGATGAAAACAGATTGAATGGTATCAACTCCTCTGCCTGGTCCAATTCTGTTATAAGTCAGCCTGAGGGAAAGCCTTACTCCTCAAGAATTATGAGGCTGTTTTCTAACTCGAGGAAGGGCCCTGTCCCTGCTCACACTCCAACCTCTGACGGTCCCAACTCAACCTACAACAATGACAGCAACACTGGCCCCCAGTCCTGGTCTGGACTTCCAGGCCTGGGTGTTGTAGACTCCTTTAAAAAGCTCCGCTCCTCTGTGCTCCAGGGTATACAGAGTAGAGGGGCAGCCACCCATGATGGAGAACATGACCCATCAGATCAGGACATGGCAAACGGCACAGCTTTGGGCAACACTGACCCTGGTTCAGATGATGCAGCAAATCATTTTAAGTTTGCAGAAGGATACAGTGTGTCTAATGGAAATATTACTGTCCAAAAGTTGGCTGTGATGAGCCAATGTGGATCAGATTTTGAGGACTATGATGATGAGGACACCGATGAAGGAGGTGGTCTCACGCGCAACACACGATTGTCAAGGAGTATCAGGAGAGCGTACGGAGCAGGACGCATCTCATTACTTGACACAGGGAATAGAAAATTAGCAGGAAGTAGTACAAATGAAGCTACGGACAGTCGGAAACCAGATCAGACATCCAAGGTCGATGTCCAAACAAAGAACACAAGTGAGAACACAAATGTAAAGGTGCTGAGCAGACTGAGCAGAAGTGCAGAAAATCTTCATATATTTAAAGCACCCTTCAGACGCAAAGCTCCAAATCCAGGAACTCCTTCCCCTCAGGAGGACTCTCAGAGGACTAGCACGTCGAACGGGGCACCAAACATCCAGAGGACAGCCAGTGCCTCCTCAGTGGACCTCCGGGGCCGTAGGAAGAGCCCTGTGATGACCAAGGGTCCGATGCTAAAGCTAGTAGGCAGCATGACTGACCTGACTGTCCGACGCAGGAGAAGTCCCTCCCCCAGCCCCACCTCTCAGTCTCCCTTGTCACCCCTGACCCGTCTTCATGATGACTACTCTCGCCGAGTGCCTTGCCTAACAACCAGTGAGCGACAGCGCCGGCCCTCGCCTGTCAGAGCGCGGGTCATGTCTGTCGAGCGCACCCCTCTGGTTCATCTACAGCCTGATTATGTTGTCAGCGCCCAGCAGCACCAGGTTCTTATCAGCCAGGTTTCTGTGGAGCTTCCAGAGGGAACAGAGCAGACTTCAACCGGTATCTCTGCTCATCATGAATCACTGACTGTGGCCACAACAAGTGGTTTTAAAGCAGAAAGTGATTCATCTCCACTCAGCCAGAAAGAGCAAGAACAACAAGACCAGACTGAAGTCAACATGCTACCAAACGAAGTAAGGAAGTCACTTGAATGTTAATGATTTTTGTTGCTTGCCTGGTTGGGTCAAAATCTGCTTAAATTCAATTTTACTTGCCCCTATATGAATTGTTTATTTATGAGTAGTTGTCACATAGCAACAAAGACTTAAGTTAACTGTCATAAGTAACGACCCTGTTTTATTCACCTTTCTCTTAAACTTGTGGCAAACTGCGCAATACATAGTTAGAGTTTTGCCCACATCTCTAATGCCACCCAACTAATCTGTTTCTAGTTCAGACCAAAGATTGTCAACAAGATGAAACCGTCGTAGAAGGTTGCAGTGGTGTGAACTGGCCCATCTCAGCTCGACTCAAGCCAGCTGATTGTGTCACCTGCGACTCAGCTTATAAAAGTGGCTGGTTTTAGAACGTACTGCGTGCCACCTGTGTCAGCAGCCATTCAGCTTGTAGAGAAGTCCGCTGGCCAAGTTAGCTATGCTGTCTGCAGATGGCATGTTTCGCTTGCTGTAGCATTCTAGGACAACAGCCTGAGCAGGTCTTATTGACATCTCCATGGCTGTTAACACACGTTGGTCTTTGTCCTCATGGGGTCAGATAGTTTGTTGCTGCTGCGGCTCGTTGTATGTGTGCATGTCACACATGCATACTCATTGACTAATTAATCAGCACGGGTCATTTAAATAGTTGTAGTGTATTTATTATGAATATGGCCCATCTAAAGCATAGGTCGTTTTGTTTGTTTTCACCTTTTCATCACAACAAGAGATGCAGCTGTAACAAGTGTCTCACTATCAATAGTATTCATATCTAAGAAGCTACAAAGTCTGCTACAAACCAAACCTGAAAAGCTGGAAAGTACAGAGAGTTGTTGCTTTGGAGATGATACACTGTCTCATCTCGCCCCATCTCGTCACATTGGTGTAAACTGGCAGGTTTTCAGGATATTGCGGACCGACGCCTTGCAAGTAGTTTCAAGTTTCTACTCATCTTGTTGCCAATCTTTGGTCTGAATTTGGCTTTAAGCTTCAGCTCAAAAACTTTGTCTTCACCCACCACCATTTTCTCAGGAGTGCCTGATCAGTGCTGCACGTGTGCAACTCTCAACAGAGATGAGAATGAAGCAAGATGGCTCACTTTTTATCTACTCCCATCATCAGCTCCAGAAAAAAAAATGACATGATTAATTCCTTTTTTAGCACTTGCCTGATCAGGCAAGTGAGTTGTTGATTTCCAACCCTGATGTGGCATTTTACTTGCCCCAGGCAATCAGGCAATCCTTATTAATGAGCCCCATGAGCTCAAAGAAGACTGGGGTCTGATGTGAAATGATTAAATTTTCTTGGCTCATACTGTAAATAGTTATGTTCTGTTAGCAGTCAGTATTGCTCCACCTCCCTGCTCATTAGCACGGGACATGCAGATATTCTGACTCAATGCAGGAAGTGTGTAAAACAATTATGATGACATCAAGTTAGGGTGTTATCTTTATGCAACTGGTCTCTTTGGTTACAAAGCGTTTCACTGCTTACAGAAAGATAAAATGTACTGCAGCTGAAAGAGAACAAAGCTACAAAATGTTTGACACTATCGCACATTAGCAACACCTTTATCATTGACTTTGAAACATGGGATTGGAAATCATTAGATTACAGGCTCTGTGTAAGGCTTCAAAGAGGAAGGAAGGAAGTACTGAGTGATCGTGGAAAGATTTAATGTCTTCCTCATCATCTAGAACAGCAAGATCATTAATGGATGCCAATCTTCCAGTTGAATGGCATTGACCCTTGTCTTAGGAACTGAAGATCACACCTCTTAGAGGAGATTTTTATGAAGTGATCTTTGAATCTGGCATGGTTCTAACAAAGGGAGATAAGTTGGTATGTCAACGTGATGCTTGTCAGTATTGTGCTCGTATGTTTAAAAAAAAAAAAAAAAAAAGAGCTTTGTGTGTGTCCAAAGTCCCCTTTGGTGTCAAATAAATAACGGCGTAGGCATAAATCGTTCTTCACTGTCCTTTTTCCTGTCAGTTGTGTTTGATATACTGACTTCTACTGCGGCAGGGTCACATGCTGAAGCCAGCTGTTCTGTGCTACCAGGCACACTGAAGGAGCAGAGTTAATGATTAGGCTTTGTTTATGATTAGTGGCCCTTGCGCAAAGCCGCTCCATAGTCCTGTTGCTGTGAGAGGGTAGGCAGCTATGACTGAGTACGTCCCCCGCCTCACGTCTCCCCGTTCCCTCTAGCTGAAGCCGATTGGATCAAAGTCCAGCACAATGGGCACTGGGCCTCAGACAGCTAGCACTAGCAGCACCACCAGGCAGACAGGACCATAAACACACTGTTATAGTGGAATGTGTTTTTGTCTAAGAGGATTTTACCTTTAAAGATGAACCGGAAAAATCAGATTTGTTTACTTTAGAAATCAAGTGGCTTTTACCGGCCTAAAAAAAAATAGGGACTTGGCCTTGGAGACACAGGCCAGGCTGTGTTTGTGTTTGTTTCACAATGGTGCTAGTACACTGCGTGCCTTTCCAGTGTATATGTCGGGGACCGGACCCAGATCGAGAAAACCAGGAGGTGAGGTTTGATATCGCTGGCTGACTAAGAGACTGAGAACAACAATTTCCAAATGAGTAACCATTAGCCAATATTTGACTGTTGAGTAAACTGACATATATACAGATTGATAACATTTAATTGTGGAATATTTGTGGAATTTCTGTTGCAGTTCTGTTTGAACTTGATAAGCAGAGGGGTTTATTGAGTTCAATATATGGAGCCAATCACTGTGTGAACTTGAATGCTTTCACATGATAATAAAGTTTCTCATGAGAATCTTGATAAAGTTCATTGAAATAGTTTCACACTGATTCCTGTGGTTATGAATTGAGATCCAGACAAGACAGTGGCTTCTATTTGTGACGTTTATGACTTGCAGTACGATTTTGCTCTGTTTCTGATTAACAGATGTTCTTGCCAGCAGACATTATGTTGTACATGTCTGTGTGTTGCAAATAGTTGAACAAGGGGAAAATCAATATCATTGTCCCAGCTGAATTTTGAACTATTTCTTTTTGATTCCTAGGCGACGTCAAACCGACAAGGGTCAGAGGCCCTTCTCCAAACAGAGGAGGTCTCTCCAACAACCAGCAGCACCCCTCCGATTTCTCCAGCAACTCCCTCGGAGTCACCTACATCACCCACCGATGCATCCCTGGAAACATCCTCTGTTAAACCCAGGCGAAGGAGTGGGCGCCCGAGACCTCGACCCATCTCTGACTACGGGCAGCTCGTTTCCAGGAAGCACTCCATTCCCGAGGAAGTGGCAGAACAGCACGCTGAAGAAAGGACAGCAAATACATCATTGCATAAAGACTGCAGTGGTAATGACGCGTGTGGGAATGGAGAGATCCCGGAGAACTGCAGCATTAATGGAGATGTTCAAGGCATGAGACAGCGTCCAATCTCAGTGATCGGAGTCGTGGATCTATTCTCTGCTGACGCTGAGGAGAAAGACGACTGCCTTCCTTCTGTAAGCCTTCACAGTTTCAGTTCAAAGGAGCTCTATACGACATTCAGAGGATTAATATAGCTATGTAAAGATATTGTGGTGTAATGGTGTCCTGAGTAGAGAATGAAGCCACACTACCTCTTTGTGTGTTGTAATGTGAGCTTCTGTGTTTGTTGTCGTGGTAGAGAGTCCGACAGTATGGGGCATGTTACACCTCATTTCCACTTACATACTGTATGTGACTGGTGTCCATGGATCTGTAAATATACAGATGACGCCTCTAGTGTCCAATGCAAGGAAGTGCATTTCTTTACGGATGGATAGAAACCTGATGGAAACTACCTGTAGGCATGGGGTAGAGGCTAATTTAGTTCGTTTTTTGCCATCCAGTAGTTTTGAATATGCGCTTGGAGCATTACTGGGACAGAAACAGGACCTGCCACGTACTTGGCATGTTTTGAGAAATATTTAATTAAAAAGACATATAAACGGCTGAACAAGTCATTATGACAGTTTGACTGTATTTAATGTATAACCATATTTTAGCATTACTCAGATTCACAATGTGTTAAATCTAGATAAAAAAAAAAGTTCCTTTTAATCGTACAAACTCACTTGACAATCAACACAGGCAACTGAATTGAAGGAAATAGCCTGTTCGCTTGTTAGCTAAGCTAGTACACTGTCATATGGTCCCTCCGAAATCCACTGCAGAAGTTACACTTTTTTTAATGTAGTCGAGGCAAATTTCGGACCAAAATATTACAGAGGGGTAGAGTTTTGCAGGCACAACGGATATCACAGAGTTTTGCACAGGAATGAATGGACTTCTGGTTGCCTTGTCTCCATACACATATGTAAGTGGAAACAAGGCGTTAGTACATTGGAGTCCCTGAGTGTGTGTTTGTCCCACTGGCTAGCTAAAAGCCTTCGCTCTTCACTTCACTTATACTTTAGTTACAGATAATAATGCTGTCCCAAACCACGATATCATTGCAGAAACGTAACGCCCACCCTCCGGTCCTTCCCCAGGTTAACATTGTAAGCTCTGTCAGCACTGGTGCCGTTGGTAGCACTGTCCCTGCTGTTAGCTGCTAGCTGCCGGCTCTGCCACTTCCATGTTGAGAACTATGTGCATACAACCTGAAGCACACCCTGAATTACAGATATGCTCTGAATGTTGTATATAACTCCTTTAAATTTACTAGAAGCATATAGGTTTTGAAAAGTGAAAAGGCTAGATAGATAAAGATAAGATAAATTCCCAGCTGCTGTTTATCAACTAGAAATGAAGTTGTATGTAGTCATTTCAATAAGTCGTGAGGAATCTAGGTTGACGTCAGGCTGATGGAGTTGCCAATGAAGGAATCCAAATAATTAAATCTGTGGTTATAAGTATGTTTGAACTCCAGCTTGTTGTTTTCCGTCTGTTAAAAATACAGTGTGTCCACATTCTTACCGAAGAGAGCAATATTTTTCCTACTAGTGATAGCCATGTGAATGGTGGCTTATACACAAGGCTCACTGGTTTTTGTTGTACAGATTTACACTGAAGAATACCTAAATATTTTCAAGGGAGCAAATCAGTTCAAATTGATTTTCACTCGGCTCTACTGGATTTGTGTTTCCTGCTGCTGCTGCTGTTGCAAAAACAAAACAACATGCTGATCAATTATCATTATAGAAAGTAAGAGGGGGGTGGAAAATGCAAAGCAGCTTTTGATTAATAAGAGCCCCTCTAAGTAAGTAAAACACAAAATATTTTCCTACTTTCTGACGTGTAAACTAAATATGGAGGAATTCTGAATTACAAAAGAAAAGAAAACAACAAGCACTGTTTAAAATGTCTAAAAAAAGACAAGGAGCCGGGGCGTCCCCTGAGCTCAGGAGTTGAACCTTGAACACTTTTTTGTTTGTTCTCTATTTCTATTGTCTGCTGACATCCAAAATAATTGATCATGCCTTGGTTATGAATGCTACCTGTCAAGAAGTCACAGGCTTTATTTCTGTGTAACACAGAGTCACCAGGTAGGTGATGAAAGCCTGAGAAAGCGAGCTCTTCCTAACTCCCAGGATGTTTCTTCTTGTCCTCTCTGCAGCCCCTGTCGCGGCCGCCCATCCCCTCCCACCAGGTGCCCCCCTACAGAGCAGTGTCTGCCAGGTTTCGTCCCTCCGCCCTCTCCCAGAGCACCCCCATCGGACTGGACCGTGTTGGACGGCGTAAGCTCCACAGAGTGCTCAGCGGTGAGAACTGGGGTTGTTGTTGATCACAAATTTTAGTCTGTGGGAAAGCCGAGTCTGGGAATGTAAATAAGTAAGCTGGAGGAACATGTTAGTGCGGAGCCAGATGTGGGTGTACCTGCATCTGTGGCTTGTTTTCTTGGTTATTTACATCTTTTCAGAAAGCTTTCAGCTTTGCACAGTTTTTTAATCTCTGTATATGTGTTGCAGATGGTGTGTCTGAGTGCTCAGCAACACTTGATGACAGTGTGAGTGAGGAGGAGGAGGGCAGCTTTGATGAGCTCACTGATGTCACGCCATACCTCCAGCTGGGGGTGGAGCTCTCTGTGCTCAACGAGGTAAGGCTTAGGAGCTTGTAATGTTGCAACACTCACAGACATCTTCTCCAAAAATGTGTATTGAATTTATGATGCAACGTGTATCTTGTTGTATGCCTGCCTCGTGAACAGCCATGTGAAAATATTTTTGTGTGTGTGTGATTTCAAGATGTTCGGCTGCAGTTCAGCAAAACAGACAACCATTACGGTGTCCACAAGTCTAGACATAATCTTACATGTTAGGACATGGGCTTAGCCTGCATGTAATTGTATCTTTATCTTATCTGTGTGTGCTACTCAGTGGATAAGCTCTGGCCACACGGTGTATGCTGAGGCTCTCTGGGACCATGTGACCATGGAGGAGCAGGAGCTGGCCTTCAAGGCTGGAGATGTTATCCGTGTCCTGGATGCCTCACATAAGGACTGGTGGTGGGGCAGGGGGGCTGACAAGGAGGCCTGGTTCCCTTCCAGCTTTGTGAGGGTAAGTGGACTTCCTGACCTGTGTCTCTAACGCATGTTTGCCCTCCAGCAGCAGAGAAAAGACTCGCAAACTGGCTTAGCTCCAAACAAACCCCACCGGCCCTCTTAACAGTGTGTGTGGAAGGGTTCAGACCTCAGAGGTTCAACTGGTTTCTGTGGTGACCACAGCTGATTGACAGTTAAGTCTTAATTAGGCAGGCTGTGGTAACCATGGTGAGGTTTTTTGATTGGCAGATGGCCGTCTGCTGTGTAATTGCTTGTTGCTGAATCAATGTTGCCAAACAAGAGCTGGTTAAACTTGCACATGTTGTTTCCATAGTGATGTGGAGTTTTTTTGTAGTTTTAAGTAGCTGTTGTTCTCCCTTTTGTAATAGTATTTAATTCACATATGAGCTGGAAATTTAATTTAATTTCATCAAACACAAATATGTCAAGCACCATATATGTTTGATTGTGTGGAGACTAAATAAATTTGTTTCAGAAATGTAATCTAGACTTTAAGTTAGCTTAGAGGAAACATTTATTTATGATTTGAATGGTGCTCAGCAGGTCCCATTGAGTGTGGTGGATGTGTTTCAGGTGCGAGTGAACCAGGAGGACTCGAGTGCAGAGAGCGTGGAGAGTGTAGCGGACCAGGAGGATCCACCCCCCAGGGACACACACAGTACTCAGCACAAGGAGCAGATGAGAACCAATGTTGTTCAGGAAATCATGAACACTGAACGCATCTACATCAAGCACTTAAAAGACATCTGTGAGGTAAAGGCCTCGGTATTTACATCTAAAGGCTGCTACTTCTCTTACATTCTTCCTTAATTAAATCTAGACATGATTCACATCTATTACGCAGTCCTACATTATATGAAATGTCAACTCTTTTGTAGTGACATATTTAGAGTAAGCTGCATTTGTATTTCAAAGAGTGACTTAACTATGTAGCACCTCCTGTTGGTCAGTGTGTGAATTGTTTCCATACCCTCTGTCAGTGTAGTCAGCATGCTGGTGTTGTGTTCCTTTCAGGGCTACATCCGTCAGTGCCGTAAACACCCAGACATGTTCACTGAGTTGCAGTTGAAGACCATCTTCAGCAACATAGAGGACATCTACAAGTTTCAGAGGCAGTTTCTCAGAGACCTGGAGAAGAAGTACAACAAAGACCAACCACATCTCAGTGAAATAGGCTCTTGTTTTCTCTTGCAGGTAACAGCCACACACACAAAAGCCCTTCCTCAATTCACTTAATCATTCAGACATTTATTAAACTGATACAGTATCTTTAAATATTCATTACTTCTCCTTTTTTCCCCAAAGGTAGAAGGCTTCTCTATCTACTCAGACTACTGTAACACTCATCCAGCAGCCTGTGCTGAGCTGCAGCGCCTCATGAAGTCGGGCAAATATAAACATTTCTTTGAGGCCTGCCGGCTCCTCCAGCAGATGATCGACATTTCAATTGCAGGTTTCTTGCTCACGCCTGTTCAGAAGATCTGTAAATACCCCCTGCAGCTAGGAGAACTGTTAAAGTACACCCCCAAAGACCACAGGTACACTACTCTTTTACTACTCGTACTTATTGTACACTTGGGGTCCTAAGTCATCTACTTAAGTGTTGAAACTGTCCGTCACTTCAAGACCTAGTGATGCTTGTTGCTATTGATGCATTCAAACCTATAAAAACCACATCTTATGCCAGTTAATCACATAATGGATAATCAATGCTCCTCACTGCATGTTACTCACATCTCTCCCACTGACAGGGAGGAAGAAGCAAACACTGCCAGCCAAGTTGCCTTGCAGCTCTTTTCTCTCTCTTTGCCCATCCCTTTCTTGTGCATTCTCTTTTCCCCGTTTCCCACTGGATTGCTCTGTTGTTCCGTCACTCTTCAATTCTCCTCAGTGCAGTCCCCCCACCCGCTTCCTCTCTATTTCCTTCTTGATTTAGTCCAATTCAACTCCTGCCCATTTTGCCAGTTTCATAAAAAAAAACACAGATAAGCCGTCAAAAGCCTGACCTGATTTAAGCCTGGTTGAATACTAAGAAATAACAACCAGGCCCCACCTTAATCCAACGGGTAGGGTTGGTCTCACTTTGGCTTGGGCAGAAAATCAAAGCTGTACTGCACAATATTTTGATAAATTTCACTTAAATAAAGAATACACTCAATGGTTTGATTACCTACTTTTCCATGACTGAGATCAAAGCAGTGTGCGACTCTAAATATAAAGGTCTTGTCTGTCAGTTTTTGTATAAGGTGGACCCTATGCGCATTGTTCCTTTGCTGATTTATTGCAGTGACTACAGCGGAGTGAGCAAAGCATATGAGGCTATGAAGAATGTGGCCAGTCTGATAAATGAGAGGAAGAGACGGCTGGAGAGTCTCGACACCATCGCTCACTGGCAGGTGGCCATTCTACACTGGGAGGTGATGATGACAAATCAATATTCTTCCAATTCTTACACTTTTTATTAATTAAAGGTGGCCTGTTTTCCAGCCCTATGTTTAAAAAAAAACAACTAAAGGAATAGTTCAGATTTTTTCAGGGAGGGTTGTATGAGGTATTTATCCAAAGGTAGCGCTTTACCTTCAGCACATGGCGGTCGGCACGCCCCCAGTTTGGAGAAGCAAGCAGGAATGCTGACGTAGAAGTTAAGTGATGTACTGCTGTGGATGGGGGCAGCAGCAAAACTTGCTTTAGCCAACTAAAAGAGGGCTCATCTAAAACAATATCAGCAGAGGTATAGGCTATACTTAGAATATTTTCACTACTTTACCTTGTTCTCAGACTGCCCTTTTCTTTGGCACTACATTTTCTCAACAGTATAACTTATGTATTCCTGGGCAAAAACGCCCAGCTGTGCCGTGCATTTTATTACACTGCAGGTCAGCTGTTTGGATCAGACTTTTAAGAGTTTGTGAAGGAGACAAAAACTGGGGGAAAAAATGTGATTATGACAGCTACAATAAAATGCCGTTCACTGTGGAGACAAGAGGATACCTCTATGAACCAGAGTATGTAATACAACTTTTCCACAGGGAGGTCTAATCAGGCCAAAAGAGAGAAATGCGTAAGAATACCAAAGTCCCACAGTTCAAAAGAGGCTGTGCCTAAGAGAAGGGCCGTCAGACAGCAAGATAAAGTGGCAAATACATTCTTAATATAGTGTCTTTTACTGTGATATTTATATTTTGGCTAGGCCTTTTTTTAGGTGGCTAGAATATAGTTTGCTGCTAACCCATCCACAGCGCTACATTGCTTAGCTCCCATGGTGCTTCTTTGCTGACTGACATCTACTGTAGGTCATACACTGACTATGAATGAGTACCTCATAATCCAAACTATCCTTTCATGTTTTATAAATCTTTCGACTCTATGTAAATGTGTTTGTGCAGGGACCTGACGTACTGGAGCGCAGCTCAGAGCTGATCCACTCTGGTGAGCTGACTCGAGTCATCCGACAAGGCAAAATGCAACAGCGCAGCTTCTTCCTGTTTGACCACCAGCTGGTCTTCTGTAAAAAAGACGTCCTGCGCAGAGACCTGCTCCACTACCGGGGACGGCTGGATATGGACCAGACCGAAGTGGTGGACGTGCCTGACGGGCGGGACCCAGACCTGGGCCTGACCCTGAGGAATGCTCTGCGTCTGCGCCACGCCTCCACCCTAGAGTTTGTGTGTGTGCTGTGCTGCAGGAAGGCCCAGGACAAGCAGAGGTGGTTAGAGGCGTTTGCCAAGGAGAGATACAGAGTCAAGGAAGATCAAGAGATGGGTGAGTCCTGCTGAATTCCTTTCACTCATGACGCAAAATGGCTACTGTGGGTAGAGGTAAAAAAAAAAAAAAGGTGAACAGGGTGAAATGATTGTTGGAAAAAGGGGGTGGTCGGAAATATTTTGACCCGAAGGTGTATTTGGTTGTGTTTCCTGGCAGGCATGGAGATCAGTGAAGAGCAAAGAAAACAGGCTATTGTCAATGCCAGAAGAGCCAAACAGAAGAAGAGCAAAAGTAAGGACATATTTCTATTTAGTTTATCTACTCTGTATTTCAAAATTTTATCTTTATCTTGATTTTTATTTGTAATTTTGTTTTGTTTTTTTGTTCTGCCTGTTCACCGTTTAGACATTGGTTACTCTGGCTCTGTCCCACCACACCACCAAAACCTTCACCCACTTCACCAGCGTCACATCACCATTCCAACCAGCGTGCCTCAGCAGCAGGTGTTTTCACTGGCCGAGCCCCCAAAACGAAAGCCTTATCACCTGCTGTACAGCATCACCCGCAACGCCTTTTTCAGGAAATGAGGCTTTGCACCCTCATCTTTTTTTCCTCCCTGTGCCCGTTCAGAGCACGCAACCGTCCTGAAGACTCAAAGAACACTTTATTTTTTCCTGTATTTTTTTTTTTTGCCTGTGAATGTACCATCAAGTCCTGTTTTTGTGCCTCGTGTGTCTTTCTATTTGTCTGTTTTTGTTGCATGATGACGTTCAGTGCCTACAGTTTGACATGGGCACGACAAAAGTGTTAAAATACTGACTGTCCATTTTGTTGTTTTAAAGATGCTGCTCACTCAAGAGACTCCCACCCCTTTGTCTTATTAATTCCAACTGAAAGTTTTTTTATGTTAATTATGACATCAATGTGTATTCTGCTTTTAAGTGGACAAACATGGTTTTAGTTTATTTTACAGAAGCTGGACCCTTTTTTTGCTTCGAGTCTGTCAACTCTGAGCACCAAACAGCCAGAGGATAAATTAACTGACACCTACCTTGTTAACATTGTAAATAAAACTCTTGTACAAACATACCTAACAAGAATGCTGTTGCTTTAAGATAATTCTGTTTGCTCATCAGGTTGTTTACTTTTTATTCCAGAGCAAACACAGCAGACTGTTTGCGGCTCTTGAATATTAGTTCATGTGAATTTGATAGAAGGCAGCGATAGAAGTTAATGAATGAAACATTAGCCATAGGACTGGAGGAGGTACGTTGCCATCAGCGAGCTCCTTGTTTCTCCATCACCGGGATCTGGTTTCACACACCTGTTGACCGTGCATCCAAACAGTGTGCTGTGTGGCTCTACACAGTTTGTGGCTGTTTTTATGAGGCGATTTTTGATCTGAAGGAAGAGAGAATGGATCTTAAAAACCGGAAACCAGGAATTAGATGATAGAGGCTTGAAGGGATGCCTGTGTCATGGGCACAGAGCGTGAGGCGAACGAGAAGACAAGCAGAGATGATGATGCATCTCAACTGGACGCTGCCAGTGTAAGTAAGCTATATCTTTATTTTTCTGGAAGCACTGTGACTTAAAGTACAACATTTTAAATCCTTTTGTCACATTGTAATCAGAATATATGTTGCTGTTTCCCCACATTAAACCCTGGAGATTTGATAGGACGTAACATCAAAACCTTCAACTTACATTTGTTGTCATGTTGCTTGATTAAATATGTGTAAAATAGATTTTCTTTTTTTCCCGTGGGAATCTTCATAGTGCTAACTTGTGATGGATTAAGTGCTGCTTGCACAGTATGGGATGACACTGAATGAATAATATATGTGCCCTGGGTAACTCAATGAGAGGCGAGCACTGCATCTGATGGAGTCACTGCTGCTGTCTTCACAAGTTAAAGTGACCATTAATGAAGCCTCATTACCAGCAGACACCAGCTTACATCACTGTTGCCAGATCGACAGTTGAATGTGCTGGTTTTGTTTAATTTAAGGCACACTGATGTTCTTCCAGGGTGTGCTTTGACCTTGTGCTATTTAAACACTTGCTCACTTATGTCTCTGTGCTTTCTGGATTGATTAGCATATTGTTCAGCCTACTGTAATCCAAACTAGCTGATGTGGATGAGGTACAGTGATAAGAGAAGAATGGTAGAGGCGAGGTTATGCCCTCTTGATGTTTCTCTGGTAATTTAACCTGCTTATGCTCCTCCAGCAGAGCCAGCATTGCTCCTTTGTCCTAACACTGAATCTCGAGGGCTCTAATACACTCAGGGAGGGATCTACAGTATCAAGAGACACTTTATGCTTTTCACATCATTTCAGCGTCATTAACCACATCCTTATTAGAATCTACACAGATTTATGCGACAGCTTGAAAGGGCAAGTATGATTTACTCCTACCATGATGGGCAGTTGCATTAGAGTGCAAATGTGTCCCTCTCCCTGGCTGTAGATTGCAGATGTGTCTGTGGAGGTGGCCACAGTCGACCATACTCTGCAGATGCTCCGGAGGATGTACAGGAAGACCAGACGGAAGCCCAAGGGACTCAAGAGGTTGTGGGCTCGTCTGTTGAGCATCCCACACCTTGCTGTCATCATCGCAGCGGTGGTGTTTGTGGTGGTGACTATCATGTGGTCGCTCCTTTGGGTCTTCCTATGTAAGTGAATGAAATCTGATACAAAGTCCACAAAAATTGATATGTCAGTATCTTAACTGCACCATTTAATGCAAACTTTGACTTGATTTCCCCAGTCCGCAGGGAAAGCAACAGTGGAGTGTATTTTGCAGGGGTGTTCCGTGTTGCAAATGTGGAGTTTATCCATGAGTACCGCCAGGCAGAGTCCCATGAGTTTGTATCCATGGCAAACAAAATACAACATGTGGTACGTATAGGTGTCACCCTGTTATTTACATGATGGTTAGTGCCGCACACGAGATCTGAGAGAGTCTGACTGGTAATTGCTGGTGTCTCGTAGGTGAGCAATGTGTACAAGATGTCCTCAGTGGCCAGACTCTACAAGCAAGCTGTCATTTCAGACCTCAGGTACAGTGGGCCTGTTACTCATCATCATCATCATCATGAAGCAAAAATACGACCAGCTGATTCAGTCTGAGTTTCAAGCATCAACACTTTTTTGGATTGAGCAACACGCCCTGTTTTTAAAGCTTAAATGTAAACTCTGTTTCCCTCACCCAGTAACAACAATAAGGGCGGCGTGCTGGTTCATTTCTGGATGGTGTTTGTGGTGCCTCGCCTAAAGAGCCCAGCAGTGTGTGAGGAGTGTGTAGGAGCCATTTTCAGAGACTCAGTCCACACCACTCTGCAGAACAGGTCCTCTGTGGGCTACCTGCTAGGTCTCCCAGTGGATATAGACTCCATCCTCATCAATGGTGCGTCAGTGTGTTTGCATGTGCATCCTAAAGGTTTATCAATGCAGAGACTGATTACTGTGTCTTCCTGCAGCTGTTCAGCGATCAGATTATTCATCAAATGGAGCAGGTAGGCGCTAATACTTACATGTATAAAACGTACACTGTATGTCATGTGGTGTGTCCATGAGTTTTTTTTCCTCTCCTGCCAGGCTCTCAGTGTGTAGATAAGCTGTATGCCAACCTTCCTGGAGTTAGTGTCCCTTTAAACGTCTTCTCATCATGGGGTGGTGTGAATTGCTATGTGAAGCTCACCGCTGTCCCAGGCTCTCTGATCCGTCTGACCATCACCTCGTTCCTCATTGAGCCCAGCGACTGTGTGAGCGATGCCCTGACTGTGTACGATGCCCTGCTGCCCATGAGAGGGCGCATTCTGCACAGGTGAGTCTGTAGCCTCCATTACACAGCTGATATGTGATTAGACGGGCCTGTTGCCTGCATAACAACGTTCTGGTTTTCTACATACCACATGTCACACTTGAGTTGTGAGTTCTGTGCTCTTAATGTATGAATTTTTGTTAAGGATGTGCTTTGTATTTGTTTATTTTTAATTGAGTTTGATATACTTTAAAGGCCCATCACAAGACATACGTTGCAAATTAGCTTAGGGTATAAATGCTGTAGTGTGTGGCATCGTTTTTTGGTACGTACTTACCCCTATATGGGTAAACATTAAAATGAAAATACAGTTACAACCAATACTAAAGGCTTTTGCCATATGTCACTGTATTTTTCTAAGTTCTCTAAGACATCGCCTGTACTAAAGTGTGTCTCTGTTTCAGGCTGTGTGAGCCAATATCAAGCTCCATCTCCCTGGTGTCTACCTCCAATGTCATGTTGCTGTCCTTCAGAATGACAAATGGCAACAAGAGCTTCAGAGGACACTTTGAGGCCATCGCTGAAGAAAGTACGACACTTTTACCTTGTTACTTAATATTTTTGTCTTATGTCACCTCAAAATGAAGTAAAGTCTATGCGTGACCCGTCAAAGGAGAAATTCACCCACAAAAATTCATTGTTTGTGTATCAGTTAGTCATACTGGTTTACTTTGAATTTGTAAGGAAAACTTAGTTGCATGCCTCCATGGAAAACAACAAACATATTGATTTATTTATTGATTGGGGGCCATGTTTAACAACAGCAAAATATCCATACAAACTCTCACAGTACTTCCCAAACACATGCATTTTCACTAAAAAAACAATGGTATTGGAGTCTGGTTTTAAAAGAGCATAAATAAGTGTTACTCTCAGTTTGGTTTTATAGACGTGCTAAGGTGTTTTAGCAAAAATGCATGTATTTCGAAAGCTCTGAACAAACGACTACATAAATGAGACTTGTATTATACCACTTAATTTGTGTGAGAGTTTGTAAATGGATGTTTTGATACAGTTTTGCTGTTGTCAAATATGTTCGCCGTTTCCTGTTAAGGGAAGCAAGAAAAACAAAATTCAAGGTAAGACGACATGACGAATTGATCTACAAATGGTCATTTTGTGGATGAAGTATTCCTTTGACATGTCTACAAGCCATGAGCAGTTGGATCAAAGTAATTGTAAATGTTTAATATGAGTAAATTTAAAAGTCCTGAGGGGATTAAATTACCCATAATTTCACAAGAAAAAAATGAATTGAATGGAGAAGTCAAAAGAAAGAAAAATAATTTGTAATTTGGGCTATAAAAAGGATGTTTTTGTTGCCATCTTGTGACCCCTCAGATTTATCTTGAGACCTCTTAAGTAACCACTGTTAGATAAAGCAGTGCCGGCCAAGAAAGAAAGCATAATCCTTTACTGTCTCTGTCTCTCTCAGTGTGTTTGTCTCAAATTGAGACCCACTTAGAGCCTGACATCGGTGGTCAGATCCACAGTCCCTTCCACCCCAGCCTTCTGCCACCACAGTGCTTCTGCATCTGGAAGTTTAAGGTAAAGCTCACACACACACACACACACACACACATAGATACATGACTTGCAAAACTGTGGCAAAGCTTTTCTTAACTGGTGACTTCAAATATCTTTTATTAATTGTGTATTTTGCTTTTATTTATTCTAGACCCCTAACAGTGCTTTAGGAGTTGCTCTGCAGTTTCACAACTATGTATTGAAACCAAAGGGCATGAAGGGCTGTGAACACGGCTGGTGGAAGGTCAATGAAATCATGTATGTGGGCACAACTACATACTTAAAGGACAAACACAACTCAAAACAAATTTACTCTCAAATATTTCCAATATTTTTGTCCATTTTCCCTCAAATATGTATTACCATTGACACTGTCTGGATATATCATTTATGAGTTATTGTGCATTACTTCATCACACAACAACATCCTGTGATGGTTCGTCGATGGTTGCTCTCCCTCCACAGTTTCTGTGGCAGCTACGTGGGACACCAGACGGTGTTTCGGATCGCTGACCACAACCCAGAGGTGGAGTTTCGCTGCAGCTCACGTAACTCTGCTCAGCCTTTTCAGGCTTCGTACAGCAGCTACAATATCAGCCAACGTAAGCACTGACGGGGCCAAAGCATGAGTCATTATAACAGCCTGGGTACACTGTAGGAAATGACAGATCAGGGGTGGTTCATTGTGTTTAAGTGTGGATGTGAGTTAATGACTTTGTTTTGAAGTGGAGTTTGAAAATTACAATATAATTGACAGAGAGGAAACATTTGCAAAACAGACATGAAAACATTGCATGGACATTTTGCATCTCACTTGAAAAGAATATGAACATGGACCAGTTTTAGAGAATATGACAATATTTGGTAGAACTGCTTTTGTCACTGTAGTCAGTGCAGTCAGTGCTGGGAAAATAAACTGCTTATGATTTTAAGTTGTCTATTAAAACCTCTCTTTCCCCACTCATGTGTGTACCAGCCTGTCCAGAGAGCCACTTCCTGTGCTCCACAGGACTGTGTGTGGAGAAGAGTCGACGCTGTGACGGTCTGGACGACTGCCAGGATGAAAGTGATGAGGTCTTCTGTTGTAAGTTCTCTGAAGAGTTACACAGAACTGCTGCTTATTTAAAGGAAGAAAAGGACACTGTGAAATACGAGTAACACATTACACTGTGTTGAATTATGTTTGCCTGATTAATTAGCAATGCATTGAAAAAATGTTTTGTATATTCACAGCACGGCCAACGAAGAACTGCGGTGGCAACAGTCCTCTGCATCCTTTGTTTGTATGCAACGGAGAGACAGACTGCACCAATGGAATAGATGAGATCAACTGCACTCAGGGTATGAATTTTTACAAGTATGTAAAGGTGCAACATGTATGCCCTTTCACCTATTAATGTCTAATAATTGCAATGTGTTCTCTACTTTTGTCAGAAACAACCTGCTCTGCAATCAGGTATCAATGCAGCAGTGGCTCCTGCATCCTGAAGAAGAACGCGAAGTGCGACGGCGTTGATGACTGTCAGGACCACAGTGATGAGGCCGACTGTGGTGAGCACGCTGTTTTTTATAACAACACGTGCCCCCTTTTTCTAGTAATAAATCTTGTAACTTGCAGTGTTAAAAGACTCCGATGTCAACATGTGGCATGATGCAATGTTACAAAACCGCTTGCTTTTTATAATACACTACATGTACGCTCTGAAAGATTCCTTTTCTGGAATTTAAAATTTTGAACAACACAGAATTATGCTCACACTGTTTTGCCCTGCTTTTTTGACGTGTGAACATCCAACTCAGAACCAAATATATGTTGAATTATCAGGATTGTACAATAGGATTGTAGGGTTAGGGTGGCAGTGGTTAGCATTGTCACCTCATAGCAAGAAGGTTCCTGGTTGTCTTTTATCTGTCTGTGTGGAGTTTGCATGGTCTCCCCGTGTCAGCGTGGGTTTTCTCCAGGTACTCCAGCTTCCTCCCACAGTCCAAAGACATGCAGGTTAATTGGT
>JAPZEB010000013.1:13310459-13321656 GCA_029783705.1 Chaetodon striatus | reverse complement strand
AATTTGTCACTGATGGTAGTTACTCTGTTGTTTGTGCCACGTTGATGTCATGAATGCCTCAAAGTGAACATGAGAAAGCACTGTTCACATTTGAATAACAGAGTTCAAGTGTTACCTTTTTTCATGGTCAGATCATAAAAAAACACACAAAAATACATTTGGTAACTTTCTCTACAGAACTAAAAAACAACAACATTAACAAAAATACATAGGAATGTGAATATCTACATTTTCATGCAATGTATCCTCATGGAGTAGTTTGTATGATATTGTATAAAAATGCAAACACATCTGTTCATATGATATCCTATGAATTACCGCCCCATCACTGCTGTCAGGTTTACATCCCTCACATAAAGGTTAGGTTCAGGAAAAGAAATGTGGTGAGGACATACCTTAAAATGACTCAAGGTGCACATGGTTAAGAAGCATTACATTTTGTAGGAAACACACAAACAGTTTATGCGAACAGCCTGTTCCATGACTACTGGGACAACTGCAGCTGCTGATAAAGATTTTGGTATGATTAAAAGTTTCATGTAAGTCCAAGTAATACATAATTAGATATGTATTACTCAACAAGGAAGTAGTTCCTTGAATTGATCTCAACAGCTCATCATATTTAGATGACTAACAATAGGCTTCTCTTTACACAGTTTTCCAAAGGGGTTGCTAACACTGAATTGTTAGATTGGCATCATGTCAAGCTATTTATAGTGCAGCTGTGTTAAAACCTACGTTACCACTGCATTAAAAAAAAACAGCACTGTTTGGCTCTGACCAGTCATGTTATCCTTTAATATTAGGCTATTGGGTCTCCAGCAGCCAACTTCATGGAAACAAGCGAATACAAACAAATACAAATACATGGGCACAGCCAATTACCCTTACATGTAAACCAAAGAAAGTGACAGTGCATGTACCTGGAAACGACAGAATGATAGGTTCTTCATGGTATGTCATGGTAACAAGCTCCAGAAAACACTAAAAAAGAACAAAATAAGTGAGCCAACTGCTGGCTGGCAAGTTACACTACAGATGAACCTAAACATGAGCCTTTTGTGGGACAGTCTCACTCATGAGCAAGACCCTGAGATACTTTACTTGGGGCAGTAACTCACTTCCAACCCAGAGGGGGCAATCCACTGTTTGCCAGCAGAGAACCATGGCCTAAGACTTGGAGGTGCTGACTCTCATCCCGACTGATTCACACTCAGCTGCAAACTGCCCGAGTGCATGCTGAAGGTCAATGTCTGATGAAGTCAGCAAAACCACATCATCTGCAATAAGCAGAGATGCTGCTACAGCTTGCTAAATGCTGGCTGACTAAAATCTGCAACAGATGAGGTGAGGCAGGGAGAGACAGGAAGGTCTGGCCCCAACATATACTCTATCTGCTATGTGTCACTGAGAAGTTACTACAAGAAATTACAAAAACTCAGAAAGCTGCCCTGTGTGGATTACAGCAGTCAAAAAGTCTATAAATGCAGAGCAAGGGGATGACTTAATTGGTTACTTAAAGCATAACTTTGGCAATTTTCAACCATTTGTTGCGGGAAAACAACATGGAAACATGAGTGAGATATTGAGTAATTATTATCACCAAAGTAGTAGAAAATGTATTTTAGTGTTGTCTAAGAGATTTCAATATCAAGGATGACTGGAGAGTGAAATAGGCAGTGAAGGTTTTTATTTATCGTTTACATACTTACACATTTACATATAGAACAGCAGTTTTCTTTAAGAAAAAAGGGCCAAATTTTTTCTCCTCTTTGACAGGTAGTAGTCATCTCAGTGGTCACTGCAGACCTGCTGGTCTGCATGCGTGGTGTATGGACAGGAGTGTTAGGATCCATTTGTAGCAAAAAGACACACACCCCAGCGTCCAATGGATGGAGTGGGTGCTGGACCAAAGACACACCTGGCAAAGTAGGAAACAAATAAGTCCACACACCAAGTAGCTCCCATTTAGAAGGATTTTAATGCAGAGTGAAGTTTCGAGCCCCATTGTCCTTCATCAGATGCCACTCTGCATTAAAATCCCTCTAAACGGGAGCTACTTGGTGTGCAGACTTATTTGTTTTTTACTTCGGGATGTGCATGTCTTTTGTACTGTTTTTGGTATAGATGATGTATCAATATTATCAGCATGTTGGCCGATTCCAATATTCCATTTTAAAGCCAAGACTGTGCTATACCGATGATGGACCGATCTCATTGTGCATGCCTGGTTTAAAATAAGACATTTTAGGATGTCAGCTTGGACTCGGAGACGCTGCCACGGACTATTTTCACTATGTTTTGACACCACAAAGCAAAAACTAATATCGAGAAAGATTTCTTGATAATGAACATAGTTAGTTGCAGCCCGAAAGTATAATACACGACAAATATAAAGTAAAACCACAGCTAGTGCGAGGTTAAGTCCATGAGAGGTAAGTGAGAAAATATGTTTATGTTTATGTTATTTTTTGTGAATCTGTACACGTGGTTGAAGCTCTTACTGATGTGATATTGGTGTGTGAGAAAGAAAAGAGTCTTGTCTATGCATTTATTTGACATGCTTATTATCTGTACTATATGTGTCCCTGACCGCAGTGTTTGGGTTTCAGACAGCCAGCGGCCATTTGTGGAACATCCGGGAATGAGCCCAGATGTGTTGTACATGAAGGAGAAGCAACCGCTGGTCATCCCCTGCCGGGTCACCCACCCTAACACCACCACCACGCTCGTCAAGGTCAGTGCACCAAAAATATGAATGAAATCTCAGGTAGACAAGTTGGATGTCTTTTTAATTCACGCTTGGTGCAGAGATCTTCTCTGTGTCCAGATCTGTACATGCAGTGAGTGTATTGTTCTCTGTTCACTTGCACCACTCACATTCTCTTCACATCGTCACTTCCCAGTTTGTTCCATCGGAGCTCACATATGAACACAGTGCACCATCCCGTTGTTTCCCCCTCTCTAGATCATTCGGCACATTGTTCTTATCTTGGCAGCCATTACGCCGTGGCGTGTGTGTCCGTTTGTTTGTGTCCGTCTGCGGATATGTGTGAAAGTGTGCGGATATGGTTGTGAGTGTTGGTGCTTGAGTGCTGAGTGAGGGGGCGAGCGGACAGTGTTGCTAAGTGCAAAGAAGAGCATTAAGAGTACCTGCTGTCTGCATGTGTGTCAGTTTTTTCATGAGTACATGTTGCTGTATGGATGTTATTTGCCTGTGAATGAAACAAAACAACATCCGTCGGCCTGAATCTGCAAGAAAACCTCCCCGTCAGAGATGCCCCTTTCTTTACTGACTTTTTCCGATGGAGCGGCGCCCACGGCGTCCTGTTGGCACTGTTTCTGCCTCTGGAGACAGGACGTGGGGTCTGGAGTGCCCCTTTGGCCCCTGGCCAGCACCACTTCCCACATCTCACCCTCCACCTCTTGTAGTAGGAATCCTGGCTGCCAACTTCCCTCAACTGATGCTTTAAACAGCTGGTTTGCGGAGGAAGCAGAGGTAGCTACTGTTGGCCCTGACAGATCAAAGTACAGTAGATTCTCTTTAATCACAAACCCTGACCGTTAATATGACGCCTTGTGCGTCACTGCAGGAAGCTTATTGTGGTATCACTACAATAGAGTTACCTGTCTTTACCAGATATCTACAACAGATATGCCGATATCTGCCAGCTCTGAACACACACTCTTAGAGGAATTTGTTCTTTTCCCTTCTGGGCGGAGATAAAGGTGCCCAGGGTAAAAAGCAACAAGTTAAAAATTTCCTTTGTTCCAAGTGCAATAAATGCACTTAATTGTACTAAACTCTGACTGCAGCGCTCAGCAGCAATTTATCATGGCTACTAATCCAATAGTTTGATACTTCTAATAATCAGATACATCTGATTACATCTGATTAATTGGTTAATTGATTAATTGTAAAAAAAATACATAGCAAAACATAAACATAGCTAATCAGCTAATCATTATAATGGATTAATATAACATATTGCTGTTATTATTACTACAGGTGCTAGTATTCTAGTATCACAGTGTATTGCAGTTCTGAGTGTGGTTTGTCCAAGTGGTGTTTCCATACTCCCATGTTGACTGCATGGCTACGGCTTTGAAAGAAAGAACAAAAATGTATTAAAGGGACACTCCAACAATTTGATATTGCACTTCCATAAGGCTGGAAGAGATACATGAAAACAAAGCAGTAAAATAAGGGCATCACCTGGAGATTCTCTGACTTTTAACCCCTAGTATGCTTCAGAAAGTTTATAAATCCTACACTTTCCATCATACAACTGAAACACAACTCTGCCTGGTGCATGTCCGTGTCTTTCAGTCTATTCACCCCCAGTTTTTACTATGCATTCATTTAAACCTAAGCGAGATGAAAGCTATGAGGATCATCAAAGTGAGGTGGACATGAGCTTCATTTCAGGGTATTTCATATAATTGTTGTCGAGGGAGGTAGACAGACTGAAAGACTGCCATTACCATCCATAGAGCCAAACTGCTAACATGGCTAAAAAAAAGAAGAGGAATGCTGCAACAGAGGAGCGTGTTGGGAACTTTAGGATTGGGATCCAGGAAGCACAAAACTTCCCCTGCATGACATGTTGTACTACTTCTCCAATGTGCGAGTATGATCCTAAAACAGTCATGGCTGGACATCAACACACATGTTTTTGTCCTGCTTCTATCGCCTCACAAATGCCTGGAAGCACTAAGGTAATTACACTATAAATAGCTCTCCTCTTCCTTCATCTCCCTCCTCTGACCCTGCGCTGGCCGGTCTGAACCAGGAATCCACTCACTGTCACAGCCCCTGGAGTGTTTTTTTCCTGGAGGAATTTTGCACTTTGCCCGGATCTCTAATATGACTCTCAGCTGGAACAATACTCAGGAGGCTCTGCTCTCTCGCTCTCACTGTGAAAGTGACCAGGAGGTCCCGGAGGTCCGGGATGACGGGGTCGACTTGGGGTTCCAGTCAAAATGTCTATATCCTGTAGTAACAGGATGCGAGTAGATGGACTGGAGTCACGTTTCTCATATCCTGACTCCTCAGGCTCCTTTGCTCCTCCTTCTGTTTCTCCACCTTCACCTTCACATAGCCAGCTCTCCATATAGGTTTGGAGGATGGGGATAAGAGGGGCAGACAGGGGCAGAGAGGGCACTAAGGGTGCTCAGACAGGGCATCAGTGAGTTTGGGAGGAGGGAACAGGGGGAAGGATCTACTTTACAGGACTGAGAGAGGAGGAGGAGGAGGAGGAGCTCAGCAGCGTCTGAGAGGGTCGCCTCACTCTGGGAGGGGGGATATCAGTCAGTTCACACTGGGGGTGCAGGAGTGGGGGGAAGTGGGTGTGATGGTGGTGGGGGGTCCACCTGTTCCCTTGAGAGTGGGTGGGAGGCTTCCACTGTGTCACAGAAACTCTAGTAAACATTTCCTTGAGGCTGCCTCCAAGAAAACAACAAGGTTACACAGTTACACAAGTGTCCTTGTTGAGGAGGCCAAGAATTATAAAACCAACAGTGTGAGAATACAGGCAGCATCATCTGGGGCTTCTTTTGACAAGTGTTACTCTGTGTTTAGCATCTTCAGGGCCAAGTTTTATAGGGGAAATGTAGCTATCTTACCACTGAGAGTGAAAACAAAAAACCTTAAACCCTGCATTTGAGATTAGGCCTGCACTAATAGCTTCTTTGCATGTAACGTCACACACTAATGCATTGTTTGGTGACGGAAGGCAGGCAACTGGAGGCAAAGACTACCAACACTGCGAAAAAACACCTGTGATTTGTACTGTTTATGGTACTTCCATGAATCGAACTGGGAAAAAACAATGGCAACTTTAAGTCCCATAAAATAGTGGGACATAAAGGGGGGAAGTTTAAAAAAAAGTCATCAAGAAACAACAGCTGATATGGATCAAAAATCTCTGCCTTCAGTCTGGAGTAAACTAATTTCAACATGTAAAGCATTGTGTTAAACATGCGTCAGATTGGCTGCAGACGCTACTCTGTACTCTACGATCCAGATTTTTAACAGCGTTTCACCAAAGCTCTGGGAACAGTTGACCTAATAGGTAGAAAATAGTAGCTAAGTTATCTATGGTCAACCTGACAGCGGTGCATTCATGTACAGATCTGAAATATAAAGACAGTTATACTGTAGCACATTTACTCACTCAGCAGAAATCAAGACCGCAGTCTTTTCAGTCATGGGGCCAACCAACAGCATACAAATTAGTTATTGTCCACTAGGCTCTTAGACGCTTTCATCAGCTCACTGTGTGGGCAATGGGTTAATAATGACAGTCGTGTCCACATCGGGCAAATCAGTGAAGTTGTGGGAAATATTACTTTTTCTACATTTTGTATGGATCACATCCAACATGAGTTTCAATTTTCCGATGATCCCTGCTGCCTGCAGGTTCATCCAACCCTTTTATGAAGTCACTTTCCCCAATTTTCAATATGGATTTATTACTTTCTGCCCTCCATCAGAATCTTGTGCGTCATAATATTCAAGTGATTGCAAACAAGTTAGTTTAGAAAACCCTGCAGCTAAGTGAGCACACTTTTGTTCAGGTCCAAAAGACCTGAATTTTAAAATAAATCATGTGAAAATAATAAAATTAATGATGGCTTCACTTCATTTAGCTGTTTTAGCTTCTGGTATCAGGACTGTAGATTTTAGACTGAGCTTGAGTTAGGCTTGCTGATGTCCAAACAATGAGGTTTTCAGGCTTGACTTGAACTTAATTTTCTCTCTGACAGCAAATCAAATGCAAATGATACAGGCCAGTTCCCTCCTGTGTGTAATCACAACTTTAACAGGGTATTGCATAACACATATGACAACTTTTCTTCCTAATTTGAGTTTTTAATATCACGTAGTCATTGCAGTGGTTTTCCGTTGCCGTGACTCTGTTGTTCCCTAATTTCTCTACTTGTATGAGGAATTTAAGTTGCACTCGGAGTGGTGAAAGTGTGTCATGTTTTGGTGCAGTGAAACTAAAATGGGCGTTGTCTTCTCCTCCCGCAGTTCCCCAGTCACAGCCTGAGTCCAGACCAGAGAAATATCATCTGGAACAGCAAGCAAGGCTTCACCATCGGAACCCCCACCTACTACTACATTGGCCTCTTCTACTGCCAGACAATCACTGACGGCGTCACACACAAGTCACGTATATACTTTATACACAGACCAGGTCAGCAGTGCATGAATTCCTTTCAGATACAAAGTAAATCACACCTAAACACGCACGTGTTTATATAATTTCCTATGTTTTTCTTTCTTGCTACAGTGAGTAACATCATGGAGGTGTATCTGAACAGCAGTGGACCTGTGCAGGCCCTGAAGGGGGAGAAGCTGGTCCTGAACTGCACCGCCATCGGGGAGTTGAACACCAGAGTCAACATCACCTGGGACTACCCTGGAAAGGTCAGGGCTGCATTAAAGTCTGTGGAGACCTTGTGTGAATCAAAGAAGCACAGGTTTAGATAGCAAATGACCTTTGACAGACGCTGAGCAAGAGTGTATAATCCTGTTGCTTTATTGATCGTCAAAAGAACACATAAAAGTACTTTAAAAGTTTATTCAAGCAAAAGTGAAAGGTTGCTCTCTTAAAACATACTCACAGTGATAGTTGTTAAATAAGCACATGTTTGTATGAGTTTTTCTTCAGAACATTTAGACTTGTTTCAGTAAAACAGTTGGAAAAAAACAACAAAAACTGTGCACTGAAGATGGCAAGATTACCCTTAATGTCTTTGTTGAGTCTCCATTCAATATCCATCCCTTCACTTTAAGTCAGAAACATTTTACATTGCAATGGATGTGATCTCAACTGGAGTGAAGTACCAGAACCACTTCCTAATGAAGGCCATGTCATGAGGGGTTTGGTGGCTTTGACTATTTAACATTATTTAAAGGGACAGTTCACTCCCAAAATTAAAAACAGATATTTTTCCCCTTACCTGTAGTGCTGTTTATCAATCTAGATTATTTTGGTGTGAGTTGCCAAGTGTTGGGGATATCGGTGAGAGATGCCTTCTCTTGAATATGATGACACTAGATGGCACTCGACTTGTGGTGCTCAAAACTCATGAAATCATGATCTGGTCATTCAAGATAATCCACAGATGTTGTTGTGAGCAGTTTCATGTAGGAACTATTTTCTTTCTGTTGAACCACACCTGCCAACCGAGCAGAAGAAAGCATGCATCCTCCAACAGCGTCCTCCTTGGCTAAGCTGTAACGATGGCTACTACAGTGGTGCGAGGTGAGCCAGCAGTAGATGCTCACTTCCTTCTGCTCGGTTGGCAGGTGGTGATTTCTGGAAAGAGACATTGCTGTTGAGCTTTTCAAATGTATTTGTGAGAGAAGGCAGACATCTCTACGCCTAATAGCGCAACACTCAGCAACTCACACCAAAACAATCTAGATAAATAAATAGCACAAAAGGTAAAAGGGAAAAAGATTTTAATTTTGGGATGAGCTGTCCCTTAAATAAATACTTTATTCAAGCTTTATAGAGTGGTAAGAAGCCATTTGTAAAGACAAGGTTTTAGTTTTCAGGTTGTAAAAGAATATGACCGGATAGTTTGAGGACACGCTATAGAGCAACTCTTTAAAAAATTATAATGTTTATAATTCTGGATTACCCACTCTAACAGACCTATAAGTAATTCATTAATACTCATGTCTAATAATAATAATAATGATAATAATGATGATATCAAATATGAAGTTGTAAGTTGTTGGATTTAAATGGATTTTAATTTAGATGCACTGTGGACTTTTTTTCTTTGCATTTTATTTTTTTTTGTGATAGTTGACAGTGGAGACAGACAGGAAAATGTGCAGTCAGAGTGAATGGATGACATGCATCAAAGATAACCAAGTGAAATCAAACCAGAGATGTTGTGATTAAATGGTCAGCGCCACTGAGAATCCTTGAATTAATAGTTTAACAAAAGCTGATTGTAGTTCTGTCAGATGAGAATTTACACCAGCCAAAAGGATTTTGTCCTCATTAATGCCATATCATCTATAAAATTAATAAAAAAAACTTATTGACCATTAATAAAGCATTTGATTACAACTTTTAAACCCTCTGTAAAGTATGCTTTATCAGGGAATGGTTCCTCCACCCCTTAAGTAAATACAAAAATAAAAGCAAAAATAAAAGTAAAAGCAAAACCAAAACCAAGAATAAAAAACAGGAAAAGCTTAAAAAAAAAAGATCAACAGATGACCTGCTGCACTGAGTTAAAGGAAGTCCTAGTGCTTGGGATTAAAGGTTTTCAAAATAAAATCCCAGGGGCACACAGGTGAGCCTTTGGTGTTAATGCTGTTGCTCTGTCTTCCTCTCCACCTTCAGATTAACAACAGCGGCTCCACCTCCAAGAGGCTCCTGAAACACAGAACACACATGTTGTTCTACAATATTCTGACCATCCCGAAGCTCCAGCGTTCAGACCGAGGCCTCTACACATGCCGTGTGACCAGCGGGGAGAATACCAAACAGCAGCAGGTCACTGTTACTGTGTATGGTGGGTGTCTTTCTCTGAAACTCCCTGACATTTACATGATTCAACCAGGATGATGTGATCAGATTACTAAATTACAGTGAATTTCATTCTAATGGTGGTTAACTTATCTTTTTTTTGACAGACTGAATCAGGGTGGTGGAAAAATATCGCAATTCTATTTCTTAATCTTACACAAATATGTGCATTTGTCTCTTTATTTTAGACCGTCCATTTATTCGCCTGAAGCCCAGGCATGAATCTGTGATGGAGGTGCAGGCAGGACAGAAATCTTACAGAATCTCTCCCAAACTGCGAGCGTTCCCCGCACCTGAAGTCATCTGGTAAGAGGACACCTTGATCCCTAAAATCACACCTAACCTGTCTTTTGCCTCCCTTTTCTATGTCTAAGTAAAGCCTGTTTGTGCATCTATTTTAATCTCTGGCACACTTCCTCAAAACGATTTCCTTCTAAATTTCATGGAATGACTGTTGCTTCAGCAGCCAAGTGTTGCTCATCATATTAGGTCATCAAAAATTAATTATGTGATCTTAACTTTAGACTTCCAAATAACTTTCCTCCTTCAAGCTTTGGCATGCAGTCCCTGAAACTTTGCTGAGGTCTTTTTTTTTTCTGAAAGGTTTAAGGATGGCAAGGCGGCAGCAGAGCAATGCTCCAGATACCACATGGATGGGAGTTCCCTGGTGATACGGGATGTGGCAGAGGAGGATGCTGGGAAGTACACCATCCTGGTCCAAATCCAGGAACATGGACTCTTCCAGAATCTAACACTTACACTTGTGGTCAATGGTGAGAAATTAAATTCTTCACCCACCAACCACCTTTAGCTCTGTCTTAGACTTCGCTCAGTGTTTAAACTTGTGTTTGTGTCTTGTCTGACAGTGAGTCCTCAGATAGGGGAGAAAGCGGTGTCGTTGCAGGACCCGGGCTCAGTGCCAAGGGGGAGCAGACAAGCCCTTCACTGCACATCCCACGGAGTCCCTCCCCCGCACATCCAGTGGCTCTGGCATCCCTGTCCGTCCAAAGGCCTGTAAGTAGCCATTAGAACAGTGGTTCCCAACTGGTCCAACCACAAGGTCCAGCTGGAGTGGTTAAGTAAGCTTAACAGTTATATTGTTTAAAAATCTATGAAGCGTCTTTTACAAAATTGTACTTCTTAATTTAAATCAACTTGAAGGAGCAGTGCGTAAGATTTAGGGGGATTTAGTGGCATCTAGCAGTGACGATTGCAGATAGCATCCAGCAGAAACCTCTCCTGGTTAGAATTCATTGTTCAGGAGGTTTTTACCATGAGCTGAATTATCTGCAGAGGTCTCTTCCTCTCCAAAACAAACAGACCAGGTGATTTAAACCAATAAAAAAAACTGAATAGAGTAGTTTCATGCTACAAATCAGTGTTTCTCCTATGCTGTTTGGCATGTCACAGACAGGCCGCCAGCCTAGCACCTGCTAATGTGTGGTCACCTTTTTCTTCTGATAACATAAGATCCAATAATTTGGGAGCTTTTTACTGGGAGTCAAATTATCTGCAGAGGTCTCTTCTTTTCCAAAACAAACAGACCAGGTGATTTAAATGGGTAAAAACACTGAAAAAAGCAGTTTGATGTTAAAGATCAGTGTTTTCCCTACACTGCTCGTCACAGAGGAGCG
>JAPZEB010000013.1:13295593-13310359 GCA_029783705.1 Chaetodon striatus | reverse complement strand
TTTTATGAACATGGAGAAAAAAAAAAAAATAGATATAGTGTTTGTTTATTGTTGTTATTTGGTGGTGTGTGCCTGTGTGTGTGTGTGTGTGTGTGTGTGTGTGTGAGTGATTTGAAAAACGAGACATGTTTTGTCTATTTCAGCATGTGTTCAGACAGCGTTTCCTTCTTGTAACCAGAACAGATGCCTTTGGGGGCCTTTCATGTGCGGGAATGTGTGAAAATGTGTGTGTGTGTCTACTCGTGTGTGTGTGTGCACTCACATATATGTGTATGCATCTCATCATGTCTGTGTTTGTATGTTTGCTTGCTTGTGCAACTCTTTCCCCATATGTTTGTTCTTTTACTGTCCGTGTTTCCTTTTTCATGTTTGTTTAAGTGTATACAAATGCGTAGCCTGTGTCTGTGTGTGTGTCTGTGTGTGTGTGTGTGTGTGTCAGAGTGTGTGTGTGTGTGCCTGGTACATTCACAGACACCGTACACAGTGTATCTCAGACTTGAAAGGACAGAGAAAAAAAACACACTTCAATAGAGGCCAGTTCCGTGCTCTCAGTCACGATTTGTTGGTTTCCAAATCAAACGCTATGATTTAATGAATTTCCTGTCCAGGACGCAGGGTAAGAGGCCTGTTTATTATTGTGATTGCACACCGCATCCTGTGATGCCTTTTCTTATATCTGACACACACACTATATATAAAGTTCTCATGAGAAATGGCCCAACCCAGTGATGCTGAGGGACAGTCATTTAGTCAACACACACGAGTGCTCGAGCAGGCGCTTGGCAGAAACATTGATTGAGTTGTTCTTGGAGGTCAGACACTTATTGTGTTGCTTATGACCAAGTCAGAAAGGTTAAGTATTACCTGAGAGCACCACAGCAGCCGCCCATACTCTATTCCCCCTCTGAGACACACTGACATCATCAGTGTACTTGACCCTTAACACCGGCACTCTCACATGGCGCCATGCCGAGGTGCCTCCAGAGTGGTTCCAACCGTTCGTCTCTGCCAAATGTAATCTACATAATGTACAGGAAGAACACTAAGACCAGCTGGTGACGCTTAAGTATCTGACATTCATTGAATGAGTCTAGGTAGAGTGATGTGAACTCTTTTTATCCTGCAAAAAATGTCAACCTTTACCCAGAGAATCGGAAATTTGCCCCTGTTGTAGCTCATGATTGTATTACAGTGAAGACGCACAGTATGTGTGAGAGCAGATTTGATCTTGTTTCGTCATGATGAGAGTCACATGCAGTCTGCACATTAAAATTTGCCACTTATTTAATGATCAGTTTGGTGCTTGAAAAATATATTTTTATAGATTCTGAGCCAAATTTCTGTCAAATTTCAAATTTAAGTCAATTTAAAATTTCTTTTATTTTGCAAGTAATGGCGTAATCTGGCCTGAAAGAAAACAAACATGCACCAGAATCAGTTACAACAAAACAGTCCAGTAGAAAATAAAACAACATGGCTTAAATATTTCACTGAATCACAAAAGCTTCATAAAGGAGCTAAACTGTAAATGCACATTAATGTTTCTGCAGATTACATTTGGCCTCTTCACTGACTGATTTATGGTCCTTTGTAAAGCTCTGTTCTGGTTCTGGTTCTGCTTCAGTGTCTGCATTGAGTGTGTTTCTTTAGTTAGTTTTTGGCTGGATCCTCACCAGGCCCTTGTTCTTTGCAGCCCGGCTGCACCACGAGCCTGACGCCGCGCTGGAGGAGGCCCATGGACAGTGGACCAGGCTGGGCCAGGCTGATGGGGGGCCTCGCGCCTGGGTCCTTGGTCCACTCCTGGGTCTGGCCCTGGGAACCGCAGCGCTCTTATCTGGCCCGGGCAGGAGGCGCACTGGGCTTCCTGTGCGAAAATCAGAGCGCTTTTCCTCTCGTTGTTTGGCTTCCTCTCCGACGCGAGACGCTTCCCAGCAGCGTGATTGTCCCTTCGTCTTCAAACGTGGCACAGTCCGCTTCCTCAAGAGCTTGATCTATTCTTGAGAGCCCCCCCACCCCCCCACCCCTGAGCACCTCTTCCCCCAGCTCTGCTGCCCCCCACACATACCTTTCCAACCCCTTCCCTCACCAAGCTCTGCCCTCCACCCCAAACGAGCTTCAAGAACAACTCCCCATCGCCTCCCACCCTGGAGCCCATCCCCTCCACCACCACCTCCACACACTCATCAGTGCTTGTTCACAGCAGCCAGAACCCTCAGTGACATTACCCATGATCCCATGTGATGATCCTGCACTTACTAAACTGGTGTGGAAAAGGAGGAAAGTGGCCTGGAACACTGCTGAGCAGTGAAGACCAGGAGACACAGGAAACAAGGAGGAAAATAAGCCACATCACTAAGGATATAAGGACACCCACTTTACTGATTATTTATTTATTTCCTTCATTTTCCCAATTTAAGTCTTCCCCTCGCACCCAACCATCCTGTAGTTTTTTGCTTTTTACATTTCACAGACATTTTGAGCCAGAAGAAGTGCAATTCCATTCATCCATCAGCCACATTTCTGGAGCTGCTTTGCTTGTTTTTTGTGTCCTAGAGTGGTACTATATTGGGCGCATGAACCGTGCCTGTCCCAAGCCCTAATCTGATTCTGACATCCACAAAAGCTGTGAGTTTCTGTTCCGATTTTTTTAGCCACTGGTAGAAGGTCCACTGTGCTCACCTTGGACGGGCAAAACAGGAGAGAGGACAAGCTTTGTGTTGTTCACTATGGGATGCCTACAGTTCTCTATTAAAAAGACTGACGGTCAGCAGACACCTACCATGTAGGAAGTCTCCACAGACCAGAGACTATAACTGCCCTCTGTCACATTGTGTCGTCCAGTGTCATCCCATGTCAAAATGTCTTGTTTGTCGAATGATGTCAGCATAACAGCCCTGTTGTCTTTGTATTGAAAGTTAATTAAAATCTAAATGTATGAGTGCCATAAGTATTTTAGTAAAGTCCGTTTCTGTGTGTGTGTAAAGCAAGAGTGAGTGAGCGTACCTGTGCAGGAATGTGTGTTTGTGTGTGTGTGTCCTATTCTACGGGTGTCTCCCAATGTGATTCATTCCTTGTATACAGATGTTCTATGAGTAATATATGAATCTAATATTTAATAATTTTATACAACTAACTTACGTATGACAAATGACAATATTTGCCAACTTTGTATGAATCTGTATTGAAGTGTTATATCAGTTGTTTGTGTTTTTGCATTAAACTTTGCTTATATTTGTGTATTGGTTTATACCGCGCTGTGGTTATTCCGGGGTTGAGACAGGAACGGACAGAGACAGTTGTAAAAGTGTATTTTAGGCAGTGAAACAAGACAGGAAGAAAAAGGCAGGAGATGACCCCCACTGATACACAACTCATTCATATTTCCAAGCGGCTGCTGCTCACCCTGATCGCAGGCACACACTGTGTGAATGTGTCTGACTGTGTGTGTGTACGTGTGTCCGTTTTCTGTTTCTAACCACGTTTATGTCCCAACATCCATCTGACTAATCATATTTGTGTGTGTGAGTGCAAGTTTGATTGAGAAAGCTTTTCCTGGGAAGCGTGGGAGTGTTAGCTGGCGAAATTTGTGTCTGTGCAATGGTCATGTGTGTGTGTGTGTGTGTGCATTTGAGCGTGTGTGTCAGGCCCGTGGTGTCATGCACAGGGTGGGTCGTTTGTGCAGTCGCACACTAGATGCCAAGAGGAAGAGCAATCAGGGAGCAGAGAGGAACCAACCTCAGGGAGGAGCTCAGGACAGACAGAAAAGGATACAGACAGAGACAGGGAGTAGAGGGGCAGTGACACATCCATAAACAGGCAGAGGATCAGCAAACAGAGTGGAAGTGACACCTTACAGGGAGGATGATGGTTAATGGCTAAATAAAGAAGCTGCATTCTTTTGATTATGACATCTGTCTGAGATAGATAGATAGATAGATAGATAGACTTTAGCCAAGACGTCGAGTCTATCGCAGTTATTCATAGAAGAGTAGACATTTTGGGTAATAGGATAACCACTCCTTAAATGAATAATAAAAAAAAACTTTCTTCTTTCCGTGCAGAAGTTATAGGGGGATATGTTTGTAACACCCAAGTTGACTGTCATATAACTTAAGGCAAACTTCAACAACATTTTTCCTGGACTGTTAGGACCCTTAACACAAAGAAATAAATTGTTGGCAGGCCCATATTTTGTGACTGTAAATTTTGCAATTAAAAATACAACAACTTCAATATTAACACTCAAAAAAAAAAAAAAAACCTCAGGGTGTGTTCGCACCCCTACGCTACCTTAATAATGAAATACCTCAGGATGTGTTTGCTACCTTAACAATGTAGTCTATTTGAAACACAAGTTTTGTTCAGCTTACCAGGCATGTGAACAGGAGTCTTCACAGATCAAGGATGAGGCTCACACACCTGTGCTCCATGAGCCTTTTATAAACTCAGGTGCTTTCATCTTGGCCAAATTTCGCCTGGGTCCTAGTGTCCCCCCTTTTACATTTTCTTTTAACTTAAAATGGATCCCCTCTCTATAATGCACAGGTGAAGCCCTTCAGATGCCACTTTATTGTTTTATAAACTTCAGATCACCCCTAATAACTTTGTTTAATATGGAGAGGTTTTTTTTACTAATAAACATATCCCCTTTCTCCAATGCACACTCTGTGCCCTTCGCTTGTATTCAATAGGCCTATTTCATTTTGTGTAGACTTCAAATTATGCCTAATAACCTTGGTGAATATGGAGAAGTTTCTTTTTTTTCCTGGCTAAAAATGATAGTAAAATACACATTTTTCAGACTAAATTTTCTGTCTGCCAAAAAATGCATGTCCTTTCGATAATGCCATGTCCTACTATCAAGTATTTCATTTTGTATACACTTCATATCGTGTCTAATAATCTTGGTAAGTGCGGGGAAGTTTCTTCTTTCCTAACAAAAGTTAGAGGGGAATACACATCTTTCGGTCTGCCAAAAATCCCCTCCCTATGAGGCACAAATAATGTATCATCAAGTATTTTATTTTGTAAATACTTCAGATCATGTCTGATAGTGTTGATGCATATGGAGAAGTTTCTTCTTTTTCAGCAAAAGTTTAAAGGGGGTACAAATTCTTGCAGACTGCATCATCTGTCAGCCAATAAACATATAATTTCTCTATAATGCATAGTCTATTTATTTTTGTACATATGTCAGATCATGCCCAATAACAGTGGTGAATATAGAGAAGCTACTACTTTCCTTGCAAATGTTATATTGGTATCATTTGAGACCAGTCTGTCACAAAATGTATCCACCAATGCACAAATGATCCCCTGCCATCATGTATTTTTGTATGCACTAAAGATCATGTCTAATAACCACGGTGCATATGGAGAAGTTTCTTCTATCCCAGCTGCAGTTATAGGGGAATACATATTCTTTCAGACTGCATTTTTTGGTCTGCCAAAAACATATAATTGCTCTGTAATGCAAAGTCTTTATCTGACGATTAATTACATTGCATATGCTTCAGATCATGCTTAATAAACTTGGTGAAAATGGAGAAGTTGCTACTTCCCTAGCTAAAGTTATAGCGGCACGACATTTACGGTCTGTTACAAAGTGTATCCACTTCCTTCAACACACAGACGATGCGCTGCTATCAACTACTTTATTTTAGTACATAGTTTATATCATGCCTAATAACTTTGGTGAATATGGAGAAGTTTCATCTTTTCAAGCTGAAGTTAAAGGGGGATATGACTTCTTTCAGACTGCATTTTTTGGACTGCCAAAATACATATCCCCCCTCCATAATGCACAATCTCTTCTCTACTATCAAGTATTTTATTTTATTATACTTCAGATCATGCCTCATAAACTTGTTGAATATGGAGATGTTCTTCCTTCCTAGCAACACTTATAGGGGAATACAAATTCTTTCAGACTGTATTTTCTGTCTGCTAAAAAAGTTTCTTCTTTCCTAGCAAAAGTTATAGGGTGATACCTTTTATTAATAAGCCTGTTTACTACTTATTTATTGTAGATGATACTTGTGTTCATTACTTTACGTTTATCATCATGTTTGATATAAATAAACAGTTCAACATAACTTATATGATACTGTTTGGGGACATCGAGATTTAGATGAAATATACACCTTTTGCCTCAACTCTGAAACTAACTGATAGAGCATTGTGTGTTCAAGGCCACTCCCCAGCTGCTATATGATTTTAGTTTTTCTCATCATAAGGAGATGTGTATATATAAACCACAAAGCAGGCTGTATATGCTCCTGTTCCCATAGCTCCACCAGTGCGTAATCTATGGATTTAGACTTGTGAGAGTCATTGAGAGGGACAGGAACTCCTGTCCTGGAATTGTGGGATGATTTGTTAAGAATGGAAGGAAGTTGATCCACAGGATTACAATACCACCTCTGCATCCTCCATGGATGAACAATCCAGCATTACATAGCACTCCAAAGATCTGCTATTGTCAGCATGTAGGACAGGGCGAGAGGACGTGATGCCATTGATCAAAAATTGTTTGGTGATGATGATTATGTGAAGGAGGGAGAAGATAACATTAAGCAGCGATGATCAAGGAGTTTCCCTGATGTTCCGGTCTTCCTCCTGCCGAGCACAGCTGAGAAAAACACCCACACACCTGGAGGCAGCATAAAATGACTTGTGTCAACACAGCTGAGTCTCTGTCCCTATCCTCCTCCTCTTCCTCCTCCTCCTACTCTTCCTTCTGCAAGGTGTGTGTGTCCAGCGTCCTCCTCGCTATGGAGCCCTGTGACCGAGAGAGTCCCCGCCACTTCCACAAGCAACCACATCCTGAGTATGACGCACAGACAGGAAGTGCTTCAAGGGAAGCAAAAGGTAAGTGACAGGAGAGCCCTGTTGGGTTGGAAACAGGATTTTATCTTACTGTTGAAAATTTTGGTAAAAACACACAAAAAAACATCCTGATGTGGACAAGCACAAAGGTACAATGACTACAGCTCACTCTGAACTGCAATTATTAACAGATTCTTAAATGGAACCTGACCAGAAATGCACCAATCTGAGAAGAGGTTGCTGCAACATTCATCAGAAAACTTTCCCTTGCTTTCATATTGCAGTTTCTGCTCTTACTGGCCTTCTTCGCTCACCTCTCTCCTCCACACACACACACACATTCACAGACAAACACCTTTATTGACACTAATCGACAGCTTGCGTGTTGAGTTGCCCACTGGGTTGGAAGTGGGCAGGAGGTCTGGCTCAGAGACCCCTATTGTCTGCTAAGTGGGCCCATGGAAAATATGATTCCTGCCATCAGTGGCAGAGGTAACGAGCTCAAACCTTCAATGTGTGTGCGCCTGTTTTTCATAGTGTGCGAAGTGTCGATTTGGTCATGCGGATGTTTGTGCTCTCCACAGACAGTGGGGGTCCTGACTGTGGCAGAGGCCTTAGTGTCCGGAGTGTATTGCTGTGTTGCCTCAAACTCTGCAGGCACAGACCAACTCAACATCCACTTCTACGTCACAGGTGAGGAATCACTGAATCATCTCCTCAGATATATAGCACATGGGCGTTTTCTTCATTTACCCAACATCTGGGAATGTTTTTTTTCATAGCTTAAAAATGATATAACAGTAAGCATCCATTCTCTCGCCTCCTTTCTTTCACTTCCTGGAATTTTATTTTTAAATAACTAGTTTCTGTCCTCCTCCTGTCATCTGCTTGCTTCTCTCACTTTACATCCTCTTCAGTTTCAACATGAAACTCAGCCTATATCAGCTGATGCACTTAATGCCTTGTCATGATTGGATTGGGAAATCATTTTTGTACTGATATTGTGTCCAGAATAATACGTTAAGACGGGAAATAATAATAAAATTATCTTAATTCTTCTGTTTGGTCAGGATTAGGGGAGATTAGAGTGAGCTCAACCAGTTTTAACCACACTTTCTCACTCCCAGCTTATGAAATACTGACACTAAGTGGCCCCTCACATCAAAATATGACTCACCAGGTACCCTCCTGTATCAGTTTTGGACGTTCAGGGACAGCATGTCAGTTTACGCTTGTTACATGCATCGTCTCTTTTCAAATTAAACTTCAGTTTTTACAGGAAATGTACAGTTCCTGTACAGTTCCTCCTATGATATACTACGTTATGCTATGCTATGATACGATACAATACACTACGATACGATACGATGGATATAATAAGATATTAATCCTCCACCAGGGAAATTCACACTCAATAGCAGCTCAAGAGACAGAAGCAACAGAAAAAAAAGAAAAAAGTGATTGTGTGAGCACTGAACGAGGATAAAAATATGAAAAAAATACAAATATAGACGCGTGGAATTATGGTTTTTGGTCTAAAATTCAAAATGTCAAATTTTTTTTAGTGACAAAATGTAAGAATGCAATCTAGAACTGCCGTAAAATAACACCTGAATAATGATAATGAGTGGGTCGTTGGCTCAACTTCCCCTAGGCCTTTTGACTCCACACCATTTTTACAAGCTTGTATCATCCAGCAGTTTAGAGCCAACAGTATGGCCTCATGTTGTAACTTCCTAAAGCACAGACTCATGCAAAAATGACATATATTTGTTGCCTTTTGCTCCATTAGACCTTGGCGGTATTTATTTCCGGTGTTGAAAGCGGTACTGCCAAAATAAAATGCCCTGCAACCAGATTTATGAAAAACTAAAAGGTTAAATGTGTATATTTGCAACGCTTCGGGGTGTGAAATGAACAACGAGCCCCATGCAGTACATGAAAAATATTCTGTCTCTGTAATTTGTAAATAAAAACTGTAAGGGGAAGAACAGAAAAGTGAACTGCTGAGAGAAAAGGAGGCGATAAGCAGGAGGAGAGAACAGAAGATGGGTAGGGATGACATTATGAGTTTTCAGGTTGCAGAAGTTTACTGTGTATGAAGTCATTACTGCTGTTAAGGTCATTTCACCATTAATTAGACAGGTGACGCAATGTCAGAGACATGCAAAAGAGACGCTGCAGTAAGGTCACTGCTGTGCTGTGAAGAGAGCGTGAAGCTTCAGAGCAACAGAGCTCAAACTGATCTGGAGTGATACAGCAGCTCTCTTATCCACCAGTAGATCATAATTCAAAGCTGCTCAGTCAGTTATTTGTTGTCGAAATGTCACTTTTCACATCTAAAATCTGCTCGAGAGTATTTAGACAATTCTTTGAGTATTTTTCATGGAAACGTGAAATAGAGAGAACCAGATGCAACAACTCTAACAGGTGTGTTACACACTGAGAACAAAACAGCTCTTAAGCACCACGCACATTAATGTAGGTTGAAGTCCTTGGCAGGACAAAGTAGCGTACGTGCACTGGGTACGTGCAGTTGTTTTTTGTGTGTGTGATTTGAGGTTAGATTTGTTGCCAGGCATACAGGTAAAGGTTTTTTACTGACTGTTTGCGTGCATGAGTGTGTGTCTGTGCATAAGGTTGTGCTGAGCTATTAGTGTATTAGCAAGAGCGAAACAGGAACCTGGGGCTCTTATCGTTCCACTTCCCTGTGCAGCGCACTTCCTTGGACTGGCAGGTCCGCTTTATTTCGGGAGGCCTTGGGGTGTTCGGGAAAGATAAACACTATCTGCCATCAGGAAACTCTCGAGCCGTTTCCACAGGAAGTTTCAAATGGCTAAAGTAAATAAAAAGCCTTTTCACTGTATTCCACTAGCTGCTTTTACCCACAATAGCCATTCAACATTGTCGTCAAAGGTTAAAAAAAATGGAGGATCAGTTGGATCAGCTCTCCTGGTTTCAGCCACCGGACAGGATCCACATTCGCATGTCGAGAAACTGAGAGGGCTCATTCATCAGACAGGAGATCACTGGAGGTCTTTATTTTGTTCACGTTCCCTCTTCCTCACCTCTTCTTCCCCATCAATCCATCTCTGCTTCCCACAGACGTCCCAGGGGGCTTCAGTGTGAACCAGAGGGACGAACCCAGAGAGGGCGGAGACCTCCATCTCACCTGCGTAGCCAATAAGTACCTGTTCACGGCGTTGTCATGGCAACGGGTGAATGACACAGAGGACAGCCAATCCCGCAGCCTTGCCCCGAGCAGTCAGCAGCTCACATCGGGGGAGTTTTCCAACTCTCTGGTCCTGTTGCTAAGCAACCTAACAGCCAGAGACTCTGGAGCCTACAGATGCTCCGCCCGACACCTGGTCACCGGACAGGAGACACACCAGGACGCGCAGGTGGTGGTCACAAGTGAGTAGATCTCCTCTTCATCTTCCTCCTCAACATCTGTGAGCCTATAGCCAGTGTTGTACGTTTTGGGGGACACTTTAAAAGAAATAAATTATTTTAATTTGTTGGTTTTTATAAACAGTAATTATTTCATTTGTGTGAGGCATATTTGGATTGTGTTTAGCTTGTTTTCTGCACAGAGTGTTTGCTTTTTTTTAGATTGTGCTACAAATAATAAATCACCAAGTATGTAAAGATTTCTTGATGTATCACCTCTCAAAACTCAAGTTATAAGCTGCTTCAAAATAAAAGCCCTTAGCAACAAAATAGAAAAATAATAACAAACAACAGTGAAACAATATATGGAAAGCAACAATGTATGGGAAGCAACAATCTATGGAAGCACATAAGTGCCATCCATTATTATCATCATCATTATTATTATTATTATTATTATTATTATTGCCATTAAACTTCAATGAATAGCCTGTTATTTGCTTAAATCTTTTTTTTTTTTTTTTTTTTTTGTGGGACTGGCCTTTAATTTCTTTCACACAAAACTGTTGCTCAACAAAGAGGGGAAATACAGTCGAATTGTTTATTTAAACCAGTATGAATATTACTTGTATAAAGATTAGACTTCAGATAATATATCAGTGATGACTTATTCATTTGACCTAACTCCTACAGACAGCACATCAGAGAGAGACAGTGACTAACAGCACTCGAGGATTACAGCACCCGGCATACCGACACAACACCACTTTATCCTGTGAAAACAATATTCACAACTTGGATTCATTTTCATGAAAAACCCTTTTAATTCTTTTGATCAGAGGATCCTTACGGATTAAAGGAATATTAATTACTTACAGGGTAATCAGAGAATGGACACATAGTTTGAGGCTGCTGACAACCTGGTTTAATACATCCAAAGAACTTCTACAAATAAAAATAAAAAAACCAGACCAGGCCTCTAATTGAGACATGCATTTATTTGTCAAAATGTGTAGCCACACCTAGCTAGTAAAAGAGACTGGGCATTTAATCTGGATTATGCTTTTGATTTTAATTTTATGGTATTGTTGAGCAAGTGAATATGTAACTAATTTTATCCACTGCTGTATGCTTCATGCTAAAATTCAAATATCACTGAATTACAAATTATGTATTTAAACCATCCTTCTTATCAGTTTTGGCTTGTGAACTTCACAAATGTTTTTTTGTATTTTTAAAACATTTTTTAACTAACTTAATTTGACTAACTTAAATAAATAAATAAATAAAAATGTATACATATATATATGTATGTATTTGTATCTGACTTTAAATCAGAATATTTCAATGCTATAAATTCAGTGCTGTTTAAATGTTAACATGGGTATTAGTTGCTTGTAAATTTCAAATCATTATAGCATTTCTTTGCTTCCATACAGATCATGATATGCAATAATTAAAAGCTGTCCTCTTAGGCTGAAATTTTCAGGGGTCCCAGTCAGAGCTCAACAAGTGCCTTCAAACAAACCAGAGATTAATTTCTATTGTCTTGGGGCCCCAAGTAAGATGTTAGTACCTTGGATTTGTGGCCCTTACTTGATTTTCTTAATTCCTAATTTTGATTCTTAATAATTAAGTTTCGAGTACAGATTTAAGTTGTTCTCTATATGTTTAAAACTCACAGCCTCCCCGTGTTTTCTGTGCACATATGTTGCACATACGTACATACAAACAAACACCCTCTCTCACAGAGTTTCGTTGCTTGGGAATTGGGTCCCCTCAGCTTCCTGGGGCCCCACCCTGCCTTTGCTCTTGCGCTCCAGCTCAGCACCTCTTTCACGTGGGAATGAGCTCTTGTCTGGAGGAAGAGCACACAATGGCACTTCCCACAATGCCACATTTACAGGCCCCCACACAGGGCCGCAGGAACAATCAGCCAATCAGACACTGTCAGGCCCCAGCCCCCGCGGACAATCATCAATTGTTGTCCAGGAGGAAGATAGGGGAAACAACAATCAGTCGCCTTGGTTAAGTGACTTTTCTTCATGTCTTTTACTGCTGTTCTCTATACAATCAGGGCCCAACACGTCAACTTCCTCCCCCGGGACCCACACAAGGGAATTACTAGAGAGACAGGGCGACCAGAGAGAGAGAGAAGCTGGGGAGCCGAAAAGAGAGAAAAAGAGCGAGAAGGGAGGAAAAACTCAAAACTTGGGGTTAGAGACCCAGGGAGCAATGCAGTCTAATTATAGTGTGTGAATACTGTAGTGCATGAGAACAAACCTTAAAAAACTGCATTCAGCTCCTTGTGTTTACTCATAGGTCCCAAACTGTCCACATGATGAAATACTACATTGTTGTTGCTTTTTAGAAATGGGTTTGTACTGCAGGGTATTTCAGGGTGAGTAAGGGGCCCAAGAGAAACCAAACGTCAGCTGACTCACAGGTTGAAGCCAAGGCCACTCTTCTGGAAAAATGTGTCACAGCTACTGCACGATTATTGTCCAAATGTGGCATTGGTCCAGAAAACTGTGGGAAAAAATAGCACTGCTTTCACGTCATCACAAATCTGTTTCAGTCTATAAATAACTGCAACTGCAATCAATTACTGCGGGTTTTAAGTATCAAAAAAACCTCACTGTGCAGAATTATGTTACTATTATATATGCATTAATGTGTAAACTGCATTTTAGTTTGTCAAAGTGGATTTAGTTTCAACTACTTTATATATAACTGTGCAGTTAGATAAAATGCATTGTCTTTAGAGAAGTATTCACTGGTGGACTAGTGATGGTCTTTCTATAAAACTGGGCTGTCTGTGCAGTAGAAGGGCACAGATACTTTTGAAATTGGTGCTACATGACCCCAAAAAAACAGAGGGAAAAAACTGTGGCATTTGCTTTTGCTCAAGAGATCAAAAAAACTACAACTACCAGAAAGCACTGCACTGAAATGGACCAATAAACATATGCTGCATTCAAATGGCACTCATGAGCTCTTCTTTAGGACACGGGAAGCCATGTACACAAAATCGTGAACTCGAAACATATGAGGTCATGAATAATAGGTGGGCATTCATATGGTTTCTTGAACAAGGTAAACTTGACCACATTTGAACGCATCAATAGCCCTTTTCCACCGAAATTACCTGGGGAAAAAACTTTCCCTCAACCCAAAACTTTCCATGAAAAAAGTACCTAGTAGGGGGGTGGGACTTTTCAGATTCCCCAGAATTCTTGAGGGGCAGGGCTGTGTGCTGAAGAACGCTGATTGGTGGAACACACACACAGAGTTCTGCACTTCCGTGCCAGTGTGGCTGCAAACTTTATTTCATTTCTACAAGCTTCACTTCATTTGTGTTTTGATCATTTGGAAAATGGAGCAAAAGAAGAGAAGCTACAAGAAGTGGAGAGACGACGAGGTCCAGGCTCTTTGGAGCGTATTTGCCGAGGATTATCAGAAGCTGAAGGACCATAATAGTCGCAGTGGCTCTGACCGCCGTACCAACAAGTTGCATGGTCCTTTACCACTCCCCCATACGTCATCGGCCTGATTTGAATAAAGTTTCCGGGACTTTGAGGTGCAGTGTCTACCAGATTGTCTGAGGGAGAAAATGTGACACACAGAGCCATGCGGAGCATCATCCGTCAGGATTTACCCTCAGCCTTTTAAAAGAAAACCCTCTTAATCACAGTCACAGTGCGCAGTGTCTGCTGGGAGAGATGCAGACGGCACGTTATACTCAAATAATCACGACTGATTCAATCAAACGGAAACATTCTGCTTCAACAAAGCGGTGGCTACTTTTTATTAATAAGCTGAGATCAGCCTTTTTTCACCTAGACTGCACATGGCTTTGTTTTATTTTTATGTATGGTGTAGTTCTCTGTAGTGTAAAATGGGGAACAACAGATAAAATGAGGAACAACAGAAGACTGGAAAGAACTGGATTATATTAATCATGAGTGGTCAAATAAGATTATGTTGCAACAGCTCATCACATGCACCTACAATGCTGCACATCACATACACTCCATCTCCGTGTAAATCCATGACAGATTTGATCATATGCCCGGGTCAGTCACAAGATCACAAGGTCATGTGGGTCAATAACATGATAGACAGGAGCGGCCCCTCACCCCATAGGCTCCTTCTGTCACTCTGAGGGGCCCTGGTGGGCTCCCTTAATTACTTCAACCTGTGGCAAGAATGTTTAAAGTTTCACAAAAACAACCCCCCTAGAATATGCAGTTGCAGCCACTTCAAATGTCTGTCTGGTCCGTGGTGGCGCCATTACCGATCCGTGACAGGTCCTTGCCGTGACCTGGCCGGGCTCGTAGATCCCCCGCAATGACGTAGGGAATACTAGGCCGGCCGGTAACGCCCCTAAGTTTAATTTGTAGAAACCAGTTGCAGTGGTCTGTCTATCCACCAGGAGGAACAGTGAGTGTGGAAGCTGAAGCGGTTTACCTCCCACACAGAGCATATTTAATGATTATCAGGCTGCCATATCACAGGTCATAAATAATATGCTGCAGCGTTTTGTTA
>JAPZEB010000013.1:13283781-13295493 GCA_029783705.1 Chaetodon striatus | reverse complement strand
TTTGAGGTGCGGTGGAAACGCAAACCACACAGATTACCAGGAACTCTTTTATCCAGGTAAATATATTACTGGAGATAAAAGTTCCCGGAAATGTTGGTGGGAAAGGGGCTAATAATGCGAGCTTGGCTGTTTTGACACAGGAAACTATACAGCAGCCGGCTGGTCACTGATAAGCTCGAGTTACAGTTAAGCAGTGAGCTGTTTCTGAGCAGTTTTATGTGTCTAAAAACAAACAAGGTGAAAAAACAGGCAACACAGTACCTGAATCTTGGTTTATATTTGATCAGCACCATTTGTTTTATCTCAGTATTTTCATTCTCCTTTTTTACAATACAGGAAACAGTATGGCACCCATCTTTTGTTCACAAATTATTGTATTACAGCCAAACTGTGCACTAAAATGTGTTTCTCAAGACATGTTAAGTGAGAAATAGGCAGTGCAGTAACAAAATCTTGGTTTATTTGATCTGCACTGCCTATTTTTACAGTTTGATTGAGTCCGATCTGAGTTTGATCTGAGTTTCTCCATCAACTTCTATTCTCTTTCGGTGCGTTCATAAATTCACAAATAGTCCAGTTTGTGCTAGAGTGCACTCTGGCACTCGGAGTGAGTATTTCTGAAGACACCCTTTGTGTCCATGGTAGCAGGCAAATGTGGAAGTACAGTCTGTAGTTCAAGCAACAGCCCTTGTGGAGATGAGCAGGGAGATCTGGGCTCCGTTAAGATGGCGGGAGGTTAACTGTTCATTTACACATACGACCCACACTATTATGATACAGAGCTGGTTGAAAATTGTCAAAGTGTCCCTGTAAGATGATTGGATATGTTTATGTAATTAATCTACAAAGTAACTTCAGCACATATACTATTCATGGTGTGTGTGTTTCTCCTTCAGTTTTGGAGCCTCCAGTGCTGCTTAATAATCTAACAGATTATACCGTCAACGTCAGCAGCTCAGTGATCCTTAGCTGTCCCTCTCAGGGTGTCCCAGCCCCGACCATCACGTGGTACAAGGATGAACGTGCTCTGTCTCAAGGATCAGGTAAAAAAAAAAAATAATAATAATGCAATAAACAAGCAAACTGTAGCTGTATTCTGGTGTCTAAGAGTTTGTGCCACCATCTTCAGGTATAGTGATATCAAGAGAAGATGGGACCCTCCATATTGATCGAATCACAGTGGAGGACCAGGGCCTGTATACGTGCCAGGCCACCAACGAGAGGGGGTCTGCAGAGAGCTCTGCCTATATATGGGTCAACGGTGAGTATCTGTCAACCAGTCGTATTTTTTTTTGTCCTTTGATTGTGTTTACGTCTTCTCAACGATAGGACTCTTCCATATATGGGTATGTCTGAATGTCCATTGTTCCCAGTCCTGTAAATAGATGTATAGTCTGGACGTATAGTGCGTTATATCACTTTGTTTGTATGGATGTAGTATTTAAACATGAAGGCGTGGTGTGTCACTTCTATTAATGGGAGATGATATGACTGTTTATCAATCCCTGAGTAAACACCGATCAAAGAACGTCTTAACATAATCTCAACGTGGGACACACTCAGCCTTTTGTTCAGTTCTCCTCTATCACACACACGTACGCACAAACACCCACATACACTCAGTCATACGTCCGGTGGCAGAATAGGCAGGCCCGTGCGTGGTTTTGCTACCCCCCAGTTTGAGCATCATTCCCTGGCAGAAGTGGTGAATGTGCTTCCCGGTGAGGGTGTGCACAGAGGAGTGGCTGTGTGTGTGTTCTGATCAGTCAGGAAGGAAGCTGTCTCCCGTTTTTATTTCCTCCAGAAGGTCCCGGCCTGCGTCTCAGGGAGGCTCCGCACTGCACTGAGCTGAGTGTTTATACTTCTTCATGTCAAAAATGGAAAAAAAAAATAGGTTGGGATTTAATGAGGGAGTTGGATGATAGTGTTTCTGGATCATGGCGTGACGGTGAAAACACAGTGCCCCCATTTGGAAGGGTGGGGAAAAATTAAAACATCAAGCACATCTGATTAAGTATCTGATTTATCTGCAGTTTTTTAGCTTCATAAGGCAACAATATTCAAAGTCCTGAGCTCTCCAGGCCTGTTTGTTCATAATGTGTAAATGTGATCCAATGTAAAATGAATGTAAAGTAATCACTAATGTGTATTTGTGGCTTGTGTGTGTCTCCAGGTGCCTCCGAAGCCTCATTTCTGGAGATTCCCACGCTCACCTGTACCTGTGTGGTGGCCACTCTCTTCTGGCTTTTGCTCACGCTCTTCATACGCAAACTGAAACAGGTGAGAGGAGACAAGATGAAGATGTTTTATTGTCAAATGAAACAAACATATGGAATATATTAAGGGTTTTCCATGTATGTTGGTAAGTTTTTTTTTAATCTTCTTTTAATTGAACAGAGAGTCAGGTTTTCACTATATAATTTCATGATCCTGATTATATGACAGGTGGGATGATGTGTGAGGTTTTCAGACTCCAGGTCAGGTCCTCTGCTGTGTGTACCCCCATATGAGGTTCTCTAATTGGAAGAAGACTCAAATATTTGGTGCCCTGTCTGAGAGAACCTGAAGGGCTGTGGACTGTGGTGGACTTTGAGGGTGTGATTATCACTGTGTGTGCATTTTTATTTTACCAGTGATATTAAAGTCCCATAATTTGTTTGTTTTCCCACTGTATTTGTGAAGAAATCCCTGGCTGACTTGTTCAAGTGCCAAGTGTTTATTTTAGGTCGAAAATCCCAAAAATAATAGCTTTTAAACATACATATTGCATACTTAACAGTCAAACAGACAATCCCTCCAGTTCACATGTATTCTCTGTCTTTCAGGCCTCCCTTAACCCTTAAATGTTACATACATATCAACACACACTATGAAAAATAACTTAAAATTTGATTCTGAAAAGATAAAAAAAAAAAAGCTACACATTTGTGTCAGTTTAATACCAGTATGGGTTTTTAAAATAACCTTGTGTTTCTCCAAAGCCCAACAGCTCAAACACCAAACCAGAGTACCTGTCGATCATTCTGGACAGAGGAGACGGGCCAATAGAGGAGCAGTGTGAGAGACTACAGTACGACCCCAACCAATGGGAGTTCCCTCGGGAGCGGCTCAAATTAGGTACACTTCTTTATTTTCGAAAATAAGAAATGCATAAATTCATGTTGTAGTCATTGACGTTGTTTTGACAGTATATTTATTAGTTTTCTGAAGTTGGATACATCATGAAAGAAACAGGACAGAGAGGAATAAAGTACAAAAGGCTAAACAATAGAAACAAACAAACCCAAAACACATAACACCAGCTCAGATTCATACATGCAACACCACAGGGTACAGTGTTAATGTGCAACAAGTACATGATGGAAAAAACATCAGGCTCTATGTAGCTCAGGTGAGGTTCCCAAATTATTATTATTATTTTTTTAATGAAATACACATGTAAGGTATGCTAATGGCACAAAATCAGTTGATACTTTGGCATCCAGAAGAAGAAGAAAAAGAACATTCATTTATCACCTGTACATGCATGAAATGGAGAGATGAGCGAGGGGGCTGTCCATGGACAGACACCCCAAGCAGCTGGGCAGCTCAGCAGTGCCCAGGAGGCAAACTGGCACCTCTCCAGCTACCAGTCCACGCTCTGGTTCCCAACCCAGGTCCCTATGGACCAGGCCACTGCCACCCCAGTCCAATCAATCAATCCACTGCAATAAAATGTTCATTCTTGCAGTATAGTACAATCTCTTTTTCTGCTTGAGCGGCCCAGAATGAGGGACACTGCATCCATCTCCAGTTCCAAAGCCAGTGTTTTTCAGATAGCAGCTGACAACATGACCAGATAAAATGAGTGAAATTAATTTCTGTCATGCACTGAAGGCACATGGGTGAAAAGAAGAGCTAAAATGATGGTTACAGTTGGCTGCATAATCTTAAACTCTGTTGCTTTGATGCGATTGCAGACCAAAATGGATGTATCATGTCTCCAGATGTCTCTCTAAAATGTATGTTCTCAACATAAGTGACTTTGACTTGTGATATGAAGACCTTAAGGATTTTTGAATGCAAAGCTAGCGATGGGAGAGAGGGAAGGTATTTAAGATCACATCACAGATAGGAGGACTTTCTCAGAGGTCTTATCAGATTAATTTTGGGAGTGACTCCCATTCCATTAATCAGACTTTGTGTCTGTGTTGTCTGTGCTGAGCTAATCAGCTCAAGCAGGGGGTGTGTGTAAACTGTGTTGACTGGAACTAATCAGCTCTCCAAGGGTGGGATTCAGTTAGATGGACTCTAATGTCTTCTCTTATCAGCATGTCACATCCAGGACGGATGATAATAGTAATTAATAAAGTAGCTCAATTAGACACAAAAACACACCTCCCTTTCCTCCTGTCAGCCTCACTCTCAATCTTTCTGTCTCTCTTAGGGAAACCTCTGGGCCGTGGAGCCTTCGGTAAGGTGATGCAGGCAGCTGCGTTTGGTATAGACAACTCCACCGGCTGCAGGACTGTGGCTGTTAAGATGCTCAAAGGTACAAGATCTGGTCCCTGGTGCCCTAGAATAAAAATTACATTTCAATGCAAAAACATGTGTGACACTCTTTTTGCCTTTTGTCCACCAGAGGGAGCTACAGCCAGCGAACACAAAGCTCTGATGACTGAGCTGAAGATCCTCAACCACATCGGACATCATCTGAATGTTGTCAACCTGCTGGGAGCCTGCACCAAGCCGGGAGGTGCGTGTGTGTTTTAATGCATGTGCTGAATATGCCTGTTGAAATATGCACAAGGTCGCTGTCATGTATAGTTGGGTGTAGGGGAGACTGGGGTAAATTGTAACAATGGGCAATTGTGACATATCAAATCAGAAATAGCGTAGAAACATGACACTCAGTATTCACATGGTCTGTGATGATCCCTCTACATCTGCAAAAGGACAACTAGTGTCAAAAAAGTTTCGGCCAAGACTCATTTCAAAAGTTTAAAAGTATTTTTTCATCTACATGAATTCAAATCTGTCTAGTGCTGACGGTCACTCTGTTGTCCAACATTAGATGTCTTGTGTCATGTTAACAGGCTTGTGTCATGAGTGGTACAGTTGTGGGTAACTGCAGTACTGTGTTACAGCTGACCACGACACATCAAAACTGTGCCCGGCTAAGCAATGACATCAAGATAAATCTGAGGTGTCCAAACTTTTTTAAATGGGGGCCAGATAGAAAAATATGCAAAGCTGCTTCTCACATCATATGGTAAAAAAAATACACACAAATGAGACAAACGATTAGGATCGCCTTTGGAATAGAAGTTGACTCTTCTTTTGTCAAATTGTACTTGGGCAAAACCCTGGACAATCTCACGACCCAGGACAATTACCTTCACAAAGTACTTCTGGCCGCAAGCAAGAAAGCCACGACGCGGAGGTGGCTACAGAGCAAAACCCATCAAAGGAAGAATGGATTGCAATTTTAAGGAAACTCACTGGATGGAGAAACTTACCTTTTCTTTAAGATTTCGATTTGATCGATGTATAAAATATTGGAAAAACTGGAACGTATACACTAAGGGATCTAACCTATTGACTGATCAGTCAAAAAACGCAACTGTTCATCTTTCAATGAAAAAGAATTTAACTTTCCATTTTACTTTGGTCGTGTCTGCTACTTAGCAGGAAATGACTAACTGTTTTTTGCTTGTTAACTGTTTATGAAAACTCATTAGGTCCACCTGCGTAGTTCCTACTTGGTGCAGGTCTACAAACTGTACCATAGTTCTGCCATTGAAAAAAATGCAAAGTAATCTTGCATGATTAACCACTGCTGTGTGACAGACCGCATGTAGTAAATTTTGAAAGACAAGCCGCAGCACTTTTCAATTTTGGTCCAGGGGCCATTCGGACCTTGGACGTGCCTGAGACAGATGATTGTTTGGTGTTTTGTGTTCAGTTTAAATCTCCATGTAAAATGTATTTATTATATATTTTGCGCCATAGTCCAGTGGTGAAGTTACTGGGGACCCAGAATCAATTATTCAATGGATATTAAATTGTTTTAGCTTTATCTATGTTCTCAGGAGTTAATTGTGGTCCTTGGTATTTATATTAAGGTGTTACATGTGTCGTTACAATCGTCCCTGCATGTGGGGGCAGATGTAACATTTGACTTCTAGTGTTTCAGTCAATATTGTGGCTCTAAAATTGCTGGTAAAACATTTGTTGAATGTTAGCAAGTAGAATGCAAATATAAGTTACCTACATCAAAACTGTATTCAGATAGTACAAGAGCGTTTTTGAGAAATGACATCAAAACCAATAATTTAGTTTATCGATGCCTCTATGAGGGCCCTCACACTTGTCTTAACTTCAATATGTGTGTGCTCTTTCTGTGTGTGCAGGACCACTGATGGTAATTGTTGAGTACTGTCGCCATGGAAATCTCTCTGCCTTCCTGAAGGGTAAAAGAGAGGTGTTTGTGCATGACACGGTGAGTCTACAAACACATTATTAAAGATGGTGTTGCGATAGCACAGAACAGGACCTCCATGGCGTGCAGACCAAGTTCCCACATGCCCCACACTTCTCCTTGCAGTTGAGCAAAAAAAAAAAAGGACCCTTAGTGCTTCACACAATTACAAAATCATACACCCAAAAACTCACTTCTGCAATCTGTTTGAGGTTCGAAGATTCTATCAGTTCTCGAGCAGGATGTCTACTTCCTTAATTTTGTTACAGGTTGAGACGTTACTACAAACTGTGGCCTCAAAGGTCATTTTCACAGAGCAAAACATGTTTCTGAAATTCTTGCAACAAATTGACCAAAACCGCTTAACAAATGTTGGAAGACGCATCATTCTAATTGTGTCATAATTCTAACTCTCACACAGTATTTGATAACTGATAACTGATTTCTCCTCATCTCAGCTGGCCGGGGGAAAGAATGGAGGGCCAGGTTGTGTCAGCAGCGTGTCTGAGTTTGATGAGAGGCACAAGAAAGAGAATGACCCAGGTACGACAGGACAATAGTGAGCAAAGTTTTCTCATGTTTGTGCATAATCAAACTGCTTGATTACATCACAGCGCCCCCCTCTGTCTACCTCTAGATGCCAAATCTGCCTCCAACTGTCCTTTATTCCTGGAGGATCTCATCTCCTTCAGCTTCCAGGTGGCACGAGGGATGGAGTTTCTGGCCTCACGCAAGGTCTGATACTGTGTGTGTGTGTGTGTGTGTGGATGCAGGTACACGTGCATGTTTCATGTATGTCATTATTTGTGTTCTTTGTGTTCTGCATCAGTGTATTCACCGAGACCTGGCAGCCAGGAACATTTTGCTTTCAGACAATAAAGTGGTGAAGATCTGTGACTTCGGCCTGGCCAGAGACATCTACAAAGACCCCGACTACGTCCGCAAGGGAGATGTGAGTACACGTGGGAAATGTGTAAAATCCAGCGTCTGAAAGTATTATGCTCACATTGTTTTAACAAAATGACAGATTACATCTTAATAAAGCTCAGCACTGAAAGCAAAATTTAGGGGGGAAAAACATTCAATCAGATTTCTTTTACAGTATTTCACATTTTAGAATTCATGAGGTCACTAATTATTTGAACATATTTCATATTCGTCATAAAAAAAACCCAAAAAAACAGGCAGGTGTAGTGGTTAGGATTGTTGCCTCACAGCAAGAGGGTTCCTGGTCAAGTCTGCATTGGGGGAGGCCCACTGTTTGCATGTTCTCCCTGTGTCAGCATGGGTTTCCTCTGGGTACTCCAACTTCCTCCCCAAGTCCAAAAAAATGCAGATTATTTGGTGACTCTAAATTTGCCATAGGTGTGAATGTGAGTGTGAATGGTTGTCTGTCTCTGTGTGTCCGCCCTGTGATAGTGTGGTGACCTGTCCAGGGTGTACCCCACCTTGCCTAATGGCAGCTGGGATAGGCTCCAGCCCCCCGCGACCCCTAACAGGATAAACGGTTATGAAAAATGGTTGAATAAATGATTTTCCAGATGAAATGTACTGAAGTTGTGGATTAAATATTTGTTCATCAAATCTTTTACTGTTACTCGTGATCAGCAACATGTGATCAGCAAAATCCTGAATCCTGCAGTTCAGATTGTATTAGTTCAATAGCCGATATCCCTAAAAAACTAGATAGGAGTCCATCCCATCAGTAAAGCTGTGATGCCACTCTAATGCTCAGCTTCAAACACAAACTGCTGCTTACAAAGTGAAGGTGACTCTGACATTAGCCAGGATCTTTTTGAAAGTAATAAAAGTATATTTTTATACACATAAAATTTAATTGTAGCAGTTAGATCGAAGAGTTTAGACATTCATTTTAATGGTCTAATGGTGCAGTGAGGACGCAGCTTTCTTCCACAGCTTCAGGGCTGGATGTCTATAAAACCTGCAGTGAAACCTGCCTGATGGAGCCGCTGACTAACTCATAGCCATCGCTTGAAATTGAGAGTTGGAGAGTTTAATGTCCCATAAACCATATGCATTTCATGGGCTCTTACACCACACTGAAACAAAACCTCATCTGAAAGTTGTTTTGTTTTAATACAGGCTAATAAAAATCCAACTGTGACATGACGTGAGTTTGTACTTATATATTATGACTCATTTTTATTTGCTCATAGATATGCACGGCCTAAAGCAGCCATTATGTGGTTTGCTGACATGTTGTTATATGAAGAACATTTCCTTTGGGAAAGATGTATGCTGGGTAACACAAGGCTTGTATTGTGCCCTTTTACTCTGGTAGATACTGCCCCCTTGTGGCTGAGGAGGATTTTAAAATCTTTACATTAGCCAGTTAAGCTCTCTCGTCCACGTCAATGGACATGACTTTTCTATAATGTCTGTATCTATGATTACTGTGATCTGATATGAGGGTCCAAGGACAGAGGGATGTTGTATGCTGTTGAGGCCTATGAGGCAAATTATGATCTGTGATATAGGCCTTTATAAATAAAATTGAATTGAATCTGACTACACTAAAATGCACAGACTTATGTGATATCTAAGCCAATCACAGTTTTTCACATCACCTAAAAAGTTTACAGCAGTAGAACCACGCCCCATTTTAAAAGCATGGCCGACCCTCAGGCAATATGGAAGCCTATGGTGAAAGCACAAGGCATGTTTCAGTCTATTAATCATATTGTTAGAGTACATCATTTATGTTTAAACATGTTTTAAAATAAACTTGAGATATTATATCACATATACATGTCTAAATATCACATGAGGATTGATAGCTTTGACTTACAAAATATCAGTCCATTAGAATGTACACGGGTTCTGGATGTCACTGTTAAATAAATAGGGAAATACTGTTCTAATTTGATTTTCTAACAATATAGTCAGCTTATAATGCATCCCATCAATTATGTATACAGAATATTCATCTCAGGAGATTTTCAGCACTCACAAATTGAGGATATTTTGAGTAGTGATTGTCTTTAGAGGTGTTCTGGTCTTTCTGCTGTCACTATATGTCTCAATTCTTGCTGGGTAAAGGGCCTGACACCAACATGTGGCCCCCCAAAGGAGAAGTATGATTTTCAACATGCTGTTTTCTGGAGATACTTCACAAATGAAGGATATTTTGAGTAGTGATGACAGTAGTGATTGTCTTTAGAGGTGTTCTGGTATTTCTGCTGTCACTATATATCTTAGTTATTGCTGTGTAAAGGGCCTGACACCAGTGTGTGGCCCTCCTGAAGGAGAAGTATGATGTTAACATACTGATTTCTGAATGATGAGAAATACTATACAATAAATAAATGCAATGTGTTGTGTTTTAAAGCATCACTTCATTCATACACAAGTTAACCATGAGAATTTTAAAAAAAAATAAAAATTTTTGTGTAGAAACAAAATTGTAATTTTTACTATTAGGTGGTTTATGTGTCCAAAAAATGGACAGAAAAAAAACACATCATAAAATATTCCTTTTTTTTTTTTTGCCAATGTCTGTTAGTGCAATTCTTTTTTCTTTTTTTGTTGTTGTTTCAAAGATAATTGGGTTCTGGCTTAGGTAATATAATATAACATAATATAATGTAATATAATATAATAGTTTTAAGTTTAAGGTGTACAATTGCATTAAACACAATGGAATGATATTCTATGATATGCCAATGTATGGCCTTATTATCATGTAAATCATGGGTGCACCTGTAGCGCAGGTGGTAGAGCAGATTGGCCATTAATATTAGGTTTCTGACTCCTTCTGTTCATTTGTCAAAATGTCCTGAAGCCGTCCTTGACAATGAACTCCAAATAGCTCGTGATGTGTGTGAACGGGAAAAGAAAATGAGTCACTTTGATCAAAAGCCTCTTCCAAATGAATGTAATGCAAACCACTGCTTTACTCAACCAGCACAGCAGTTTACTGGAGGCCACCAGAGGTCTCTGCTCTCACTTCTGACAGAGAGCGCACAGAAGACAACGGCACTGTATTCAATTTCCACATGCTTGAATGTTGTGCATATTACAGTAGATGGCTTCTTGTGTCTTCTCAACACCCTCCTTACCTGTGCAGAGGACATCCAGTTCACTTTCCACTTGACTATGTTCAGGGAGATTTCCTTTATAGCACAGCTCATGAAATATTGAAGAGGAGTGTGGTCTCCAGGGAAGAGGAATTACTTCAGTATGCAGCTTGCATCACATTAGCAGACGTGTGATTTATACTGCTCCTCTAATCAGGATGATATAACATAATTGCTTTGTCAGGACTCTGTGTTTGCTTCCCAATAGATAATTCAGGCTAATTTTTATCCTGTTAATTTGGTCCTATCTGGTGTGATTGCTTTCCGAGTCCAAAGAGGGTTTAGGTGCAGACAGTTAATGGGAGTAATGTAAATCAGATTGCCACCGGCTCAAAGGGTGCCATAGAGTTAGTAAAACTGTCATACCGCTTCAGTTGAAGTTAGATTTCTTTTATGTGGCTCTTTCGAGAGAAAAACAGCACAGCAGTCACTGAAAGTACACAAGCATCAAATCTAAGATGACACAAGTGCTGCTCTGACACTTTCACTTACACATTTATTTACACATCACAAGGTTTTTTATTCATCTGACAAACTCACATCCTTCCCTTTATCCACTGTTTTCTGTCTGTGTGTCAGGTCTATGTGCCTCAGAGGAAGCAGTCTATGACTTTGAACTGTGGTTTCACTTACTGTGTCATCCCCTTTTCATTCATTATGTATTGTGTAATGTATTGCGTCAGAGGCCTCTGCATTTTGAGCTGCTTCAAGCTTGATAACACTGAGAAAACGGCAACTGCATGAATGTACAGTGGCGAGATCAAAGTCTTTGGCTTGGTGTTTGGTTTACTTGTTCAAAGTGGAAAATAGAAGCAATTTTGCTTTGATACAGAGCCACCTAGTGGTGAAATGCATTTTGGGATAACTGGACTTCAAAGTATTACAATTTATTTTCTGGTAAGATGATGACATTATTTTGTAATAACTAGTAAACAACTTTGTGCCAACTTTTTTAGTGTTGCTTTAAAGCAGCCTTTATTGAATGTTATTGAAAGTTTATTTTTAATTCGATTTTTTTTGTGTGATTGTGTTCTGCTTTTCATTCATTTTCTTTTGTTTCCCGTAACCACTTATGCTGTGAAGGGTCGCAGGGGGGCTGGAGCCTATCCCAGCTGACACTGGGCGAGAGGCGGGGTACACCCTGGACAGGTCACC
>JAPZEB010000013.1:13265262-13278578 GCA_029783705.1 Chaetodon striatus | reverse complement strand
AGTATAGTATGTCGAAAAATCATGAAAATGTCATAGTATAGAATGTCAAAAAAAGTCATAAAAACATTATAGTATGACCAAAAAAAGCATAAGAACACTATATTACCTCAAAAAAAGTCATAAAAAGGGCATGGTATAGTATGTCAAAAAATCATGAAAATGTCATAGTTAAGCATTTCAATAAAAAGTCATAAAAACGTTATAGTATGTCAAATAAAGTCATAACAATGCTGTAATACCTAAAAAAAGACATTAAAAAGGAATTGTATTGAATGTCAAAAAGTCATAAAAATGTCATAGTATAGTATGTCGAAAAATCATGAAAATGTCATAGTATAGAATGTCAAAAAAAGTCATAAAAACATTATAGTATGAACAAAAAAAGCATAAGAACACTATATTACCTCAAAAAAGTCATTAAAATGGCATGGAATAGTATGTCAAAAAAAGTCATAAAAATGTCATAGTATAGTATGTCGAAAAATCATGAAAATGTCACAGTATAGAATGTCAAAAAAAAAGTCATAAAAACATTATAGTATGAAGAAAAAAAAAACATAAGAACACTATAGAACATCAAAAAAAGTCATAAAAATGTCATAGTATAGTATGTCGAAAAAATCATTAAATGTCATAGTTAAGCATGTCAATAAAAAGTCATAGTATAGCATGTCAAAAAAACATCATAGTATAGTATGTCAAAAAATGTCATAGTATAGCATGTTAAAAAAACATCATATTATAGTATGTCAAAAAAATGTCATAGTATAGCATGTCAAAAAAAAAGTCATAGTATAGCATGTCAAAAAATATCATAGTGTAGTATGTTAAAAAAATGTCATAGTATAGCATGTCAAAAAAACATCATGGTATAGTATGTCAAAAAATGTCATAGTTTAGTATGTCAAAAAAAATATCATCCTATAGCATGTCAAAAAATGTCATAGTATAGCATGTCAAAAAAAAATGTCATTGTATGGCATGTCAAAAAACATCATAGTATAGTATGTCAAAAAAAATCATCGTATAGTATGTCAAAAAAACATCATAGTATAGTATGTCAAAAAAATGTCATAGTGTAGTATGTCAAAAAATGTCATAGTATAGTATGTCAAAAAATGTCATAGTTTAGTATGCCAAAGTTATAAAAAAAATTCAAATATAGTAAGTCATAAAACCTTTAGAGTATAGTAAGTCATAAAAATTGTCATAGTACAGTGTGTTATAAAAAAAAATGTAGTGGTTTAGTATGTCATTAAAAATATAATCATATGTTATAAACTTACTAAAGTAACTTTTTTTACTTACAGTAATTTGTGTTTTATTGATATTACTTTTTGTAATACAATTTGCATTGTGTGTCATTTAGCCTAATGCATCCTAAACAAGATACTAACTATGTTTTCAGGTTCTTTGCCTTCACTCAGAGCCGGGACAACCAGCTGCCTTTCCTGTGCAGTGACATCGCAGGTCTCTGCGACCACAAGCCTTCTATTGTGCCGTGTGATTGGGAATCTGATGAGGACAGCTCCCCTCCACCTGACTACAACTCTGCTTTTCTCTACCCCTCCCTCTAGCATCTGTTCTTGGACAAATCTACACAGGGTATATACAGTATTTTTTCTGCTCATAATTTTAGGTCAACTAGAACTTATTCTGCTTTTCAACTCTGCATCCTCTACCTCATTATAATATCTACATTTACTCTTCCTTTTCCTCCTTCAACCAAACTTAGAGATAAGTCTCTTGGTGTAACACAAAACACCCCTTTGCTTCTCGTCAGTTCCCCAAACCATATGCTGTTGTACAATAAAGCCTCTACAGTATCTTAGATTATTATCTAGCATTGTCACACATAACCCCTTCCAAGAGCAGCTACTCCAAGTATTACCAGATAGTACTTATCACATGCACTTATGCAGAATGTATTTGCTGATACAACTACTAGAGCTTATTGTATTGGTACCTCGTGCTGAGCTTTGTGAAGAGGAACACTGCTGTATGAAATAATGGTTCCTTCTACACAGCTACTATATGCTGGAAAAAAAGTAATTATCCGCTGAATTAAGTATGTGTTAGACAGGAATGTATCAATCTGTATTTATTTTAATGCTGTAATCATTTCATGGATGAGTCTGTATCTCACTGTGAATGTAAATATAAGCTCAGTTACCACTTTACTTTCATGAAAATTGTAATGTTCAGGTTACCTAATTTAAAAAGGTGCTGATTCGTCGACCTAAGTAGTATCAGTGGGGATGGACAAAATATGAGAAACAAAAAGAGTCTGCAAAATCTTAAGTTTAAAACGACACTGTAACCTTCATTGGCATAGAACTGCATACCTAAAAAACTGGCAGCTGAGTTTATATTTAATTCATATTATGTATCATATAGAATCAAATCGAATCATTCAGATTTTACAAACACGTCCTCATGCTGTTTCATGTAATTTTTTTTTCTTGACAAACGATACTGACTGCATAAAGATCAATTCAACAATTTAAAAATTGATCCAGTATTGAGCGAGAACACTGCAGACGACACCAGAAACAGGCTGCATTGTAACCACTTGGGCCATGTTCCCATCGTCAATCTATGTCCACTAAAGAAGCGTGTTTTTTTCCACTGACAGGTTCAGATTATAAGAGTCTGACAATATCGTGACAGGTATCCCTACTGAAATAAACCTTTTTTTATTAAGTAAGATCTTTTCTGACCTGAAATCATAATCACCAAAGTCACCATGCTCCGTTTAAATAAACAGTGATAAGAAATGACATGATTATTGTTAATTTAAACGCAGTCTGGTGGTTTTGGTGATAGTGATGGCAGGTCTGCTTCTGGTTAAACAAAGAGGATCTTACTTACGTTGTCAGATATTTAGAATATTAATCTTAACCTGTCAGTGGCAAAAACAAGCACTTAGAGTGGGCATAAGTTGACGGGGGAAACAGTAGCCTGTTTTGCTCCCGTTTAACACTGGCTCAATTTCAGAAACTGTTGAACCCATAAGTCACTTGCACAGAAGCCTTTAAATTTGGTAAAATCCTACCTGTATGATGAACGTGTTGTTTTTATGTTTCTGTAAACATGTTTCAGAGGTTAAACACTGTAATGTACCCCCATGCAAAACAAGACAAGATCCTGCACTTGTCAGTTTTGGTATTCTTTATTAAAATACTGCTGTACACACAAATATTGCAAAATTTGAACAAATGAACACAACAGGGGCATAAAACATACTAAGATGGTGATTGTAGGTGTGTTGATGTGGGGGAGAAGAAGAAGGTCATCACTAATATTAACTGGAGTGTGTGTTATGACATGGAAGATAGTGATATGAGCACTGACATTGTGTGGGCCGAGTTGGGGTGGGGGTGGGTGTGTGTGTGTGTGTGTGTGTGTGTGTTTTGAGGGTTTCTAAAGCACCACATTCACCAAATATGTTTTTGTCTGTTCATTTTGCTAAAACAGAGGAAGTAGTACATGATCTAACACTCAACTCCCTGCAGGTTTGTTGCCCCCAAGTACAGCAGACCGTCGACTTCCGTAGCAACTTTAAACAAAAAAAAACACACTGTTCTAGTTTATGCCTTTAACCTTGATTATCTGACAGTGTGCTTCACACAGGAGGGCCTGTTTTTTCTAGTCTTAAGTTTGCACCCACTTGTCAAAGCTACTTTGACTAAGGCAGAGAAATTAAGAACAGTGGTTAGACAGTTTGGTTTGATCTCTTTATCATCGACGGAATATAAACTGAACTTGAGGGCAACATGAAATCCCTCACAGCATGATCTCAACAGTGCCACCAACTTCCTAAAACCTGGACCTGAAGACGTCCCACCCACTCCACTCACCTATCTGACTGGACAGGGGGCAGCCAATGACAGCCAAACACATTCAATCATTGGGCCCCTCCAGCTGTTCTTCATCCTGAGAGAAATCCAAGCCATCCGAGTGAGAGCAGCAGCCAGCGCTGCTGCTTTGTCTCCAGCACGTTTGTATATCATGATCTTTAAAAGTCAAATAAAACATTAACAAAAGAAATATTGGTGCCCTGTTCTCTCCTTCGCCCTCCATCCCTTCCCCTTTCCCTAAACCCCTGCTGGAATTGGTCCACAGAATAATAAAGTTGAATTGAGGCAAAAAGTAATTGCCCTCCCAGTTCCCATCATGCATTCCTGCACAATATCTGAGCGAAGAGAAAAACCAGCTAGAAAAATCACAAAAAGCGTCACTTTTTTTTCTCAAATGTAGAGGGGCCAAGACCCCCTGAGGGGAAGTGAAGATTGGGATAGAAGCAGGAAGAAGAGGGGAGAGCAAGAGAGAGACAGAGAAAGGGGACGTTGGGGGCAGGAGGACAGGTGGGGGACGAAATAAGGACATTCCACAAAGAGGCAGCTGTGGCTCCACCTCAACAGAAGCCCCACCCACGGGCTACAACCAAGTGCTGGACAGCCAAACCAAAATGAACCATCCTTGAGCAGTTTATGTCACGACAGCGTCCATTAACCAAAGGTGGTTGCTGCATATGTAACAAACACTTGGTAGACAGCATCAGGAGAAGACACCCCTTCCTCAGTGCCAACAAAAACCACGTTCTACCCCCATATCGCAAATCCCAGTCCATGTTAGCCCACCCACCCACACATATGAGCCTGACGTTCCACAATCTCCTGAACTAAAATGTCAGAAATCCATTGATTTTCCAGTTTTAAGGACCTGTCCCACACACCCAAGTGGTTTGTCCTTTCTGAGGGGGAACCAACAACCAAGGCAAAGGTGGGCTGGCCCACTGCATGAAACAGGTGCCATCCCGCACCAATGAAAGCCTCGAGTGGTGTGTCCCGTCTCCTAGTGCGTCAGAATGAAGGGGTGTGGTCTCCAGCCAGAGGAGAGATGCCGTCATAGGGACGCTAGATTTCAATTTTTGTTGTTTTAATTCTTAAAGTCTGCTCTGGTATTCATGTCCGTGTGTGTGACTTTAGCTCTCTGTACACCCTGTAGGCCACTCACACATATTGATAAAAATAACAAAAATTAACAAAAAAATTAAAATCTTAGTGCATCCTCCTCAGAAAAATAAACCCCAACTGTAGAAATAAACAATAAAAGCCGGAAAAAAGTTCAAAACCTCAAGGTTTGTTTCTTGTTTTGTTCCCCAAATCTAAAAAAATGTCACCATACTCGTTTGTCACAGCTTCCGTATTTGTCCTTTTACGTCTTTTGTTTTTTTCTCCTTTTGTTTTACGATTTTCAGCTGTGGGGTTTAGGAAAACTAAAAAAAATACACTTTAGAAAAGCCTTCCTGGTGGACACGGTCAGTGTATGTGACTGAGGTTCACGAAGCCCTGCCCCGCTGCCTTCGCCATGCTGATGTCATCTCCATGAGCCTGGTCCTCCGCTGTAGTGCAATAGTGTGCTCCAGGTACGGGCAAGTCCCACCCCGGGCCCAAAGAGGGCGCTACAGAGAGCCGGAGGCTGCAGCCTGCAGCTCCTGGAAGGTACTGTCGAAGCAGCGCTTCAGGTCCGAGTAGGTCACAACCAGGACGCTTTTTTCATCCCGAGACACCAGGCTGATCTTCTCAGGAACGCCCGCGTCCAGCTGTGTCAGCACAGAAAGAAAGGATCAAAAACACTTGTATTTTAGAAGCAGAGCAAACATTTGGCTGCTTGATTGTGAGAAAGAACTTCGAGTAAATATTTTTAAGGATTAAAAGTAGAGCTGAAACCTTTAGTCAATCATTAAAAGATCCATCTGCATCTTTTTGACTAAATCCTTTTAAGTCAAGGTAAAGCAAAATAAATGTGTTTTGAGTTTGTCACACCGCAGAAAAGTGTGTTAACCACCCAGCCAAATTTAAACAATTGAAAAAAATCTCTTAGTATATAAAATTAGGTTTTAAATTAAAAAAAAAAAAAAAATTTAAAAAAAAGCAGTATGCTCTCCTCTGAGATGCTGGGGGAGTAACGGACTCTCGTTCAGCAGCTAATGTTAGCACAAAACACACTACCACAGCAGTGGGCAGTGAATGACCGCAGGCCGAGCAGCCGATATGACATGTTTAGTCATGTATTTCACGTAGACTGACAGAGCTACGACAGCTTGTGGAACGTAGAAATCTCGCCACTCAAACACAGGGGATGGATTAAATGAGACTGGTGCTATACGCTTTGATGTTTTCATACAGAAGGGAAGGGACTGAGCTAAGAATGTCTCTAGTGCATCATTGAGCCATGATTTTGTGCTCACCCAAAAAGTCCTGAACATGAAAAAAGGTGAAAAACAGTTTAACGGTCTAACACCACGACTCAATAGCACACAGATCCCAGCCTCTTCACATTATTTCAGAAAGTATTTTCTATCGTATAAAGTCATTTTTCAAGCAAATAAATACCAAACATTCTCAAAGTTGGTACAGCAAATGCATTTTTTGAGATTTGGACAACACATTAACCTTCCAGAAATTGTGATATTTTCAGTATTTTCTAACATGTTTAGACCAAACTATTGATCAACAAAATAATCAGCAGAATAACTGATGATTAATTTGTCAGTCAAAGCCCTAAGCGGAAGAGTAGGGCCTCATGCTGAACTACCCAGATGAAAAGATAAGCCTGTGTGAATTAATTAGTAAGTGTGGTGTTATATTGAGGCTTGTAAAGTGCAAGAGTTCACAGCTTTAACCAACTTTAGATTGTTAAAGGTGAAAAGAGGAACAAATGAGTTAAGAAAAGTAAAAACGACTTGTGATAAATCTACTTCTTTGTTACACTAGAGCTCATCACACCTTTTGGGGGGATTTTTTAGGGCTGCTTTAGGATGTTGGTTAGATTTGAGATATGGCTTATTCATAGAATTCAGTGAAGTAACAAACTAGTTAAAAATGCAGAGAGATTAACATTTCCGCTGTTCCCGCCCATGACCAGCTGCTAACCAAATACGAAAAGTCACTGAAAGAAGTAAGCCAATAATAGATCTACTTTTAATCTCTCTGTTCTGCAATCAGTTGGCAAATGCATGTGTTTTTCTTTTAGCCAGGGCATATGAGGACATAAGCAGATGTTCTGTAAATAGGCCGCTTTGCATGTTTTAATAATTCATATACATTACATAATCAGTTCACTTTCATGGACAAGTTATTGGTTTATAAAAAAAAAAAAAAAAAGAGAAGAAAAGCAGTTTGACTGACTTTGTTGAGGCAGGAGACAATGTGGCTGAGGTCGATCCAGGGCGTCCCAGCTTCAGTCACCTGGTGAAATAAGTGATCCCGGAAAAGCTTCAACAGGTATCGGTCGCCCGTCTCTGACCACGTCGGGTCTTTCTGAAACCTGCACATGAAACGAGGTCACAGAGTAGTAACGAAACCACAAACCACACACACAAGTGGATCTTAACACGAGTGCTACTTACTCTGGCCGCTCGTTGATGGTGCCCAGTTTGGCCAACAGGCGGAAAAGACGGCCGTTTTGCACCTCCTACAAACAAACAATGATTTATATTCAACAAACATTTTTGAATATTTCTTTTTTTGACATTTTACTGGACAATCAGTAGTGAGGACGTCAGCTGGACACAAGGGTAGAGGGAAGGGGATGACCTGCAGCACATGTCCCTGACCAGATTCAGACTGTGGGTGTTGCAGTTAGGTGGCATGTGCTGTGACCATTCGCCTACTCAACTGCTGCACTCTTCAGCTCATCACTTGACACTTTACTGTTAACAACTGTTTACACCTCCATATATATAAATATATATCTATACTTATAATTATGCATATACATTTACCACACTCCTGTTTACAATCAGATTATTCATTTGTAAGTACAGTAATTTATATTACTTAAATTTTAATTTGCTTTGTTATATTTTCAACCCTTTTTATGTGGTGTTTCTTTTTTATGCATATTTAAAAGACATTGCTTAAGAGAGCTGGTGACTGAGAACATTTTCATTGTCAACAACTGCGTCTTGGGAATTACAGTATGGGTGTGTGGTTGTGAAACCTTACGGTCAATGAGGTCACATGTAAGGGTTCACGACCCACACAGAGTTTAAAGCTTGTGACTCTGCACCAATCATTCACAACTGAGCTTCTTGGATGAGAGGTGAAACGTCCAGCCGCCTACGATATAGCACCTATGATTATTATGACCTAACCCTATGTAAATAAATATATAAAATAAATAATAAATAAAAACTGACAGCATCTCTAAAGTGAGTTGTCAAGCAGTTGTACAGAGGGGATACTGGTATAATTAAGTGGCGCTGAATTACAGATTTAAAGCTAAAAAAAAAAAAAAACTTGAAAAAGGTAAAAGAACACCATTTTCTAAACACACTGAATTTGGCACGAACTTGAAGAAACAACCTTTGAATTTGACACCAGGTTAAGGAAAATATTCTGCAGCTGATGGGAGCAAAATTTAACTCAGATTACAACACAAAGCACTTGCTCATTTTTATCAAGCAGTGAACAATGCTATAGGTCTGTTGTACAGACAAAGCAATGCTATGAAATATGCTGACAGTTAAGGTTGAAGGACAAATATAAATATATGGGGGGGGCAAAAAAAGCAAATTCAATAATAGTCATGAGGCAAGAGAGGGATTAATTAATGAGAAATGAACAAAGGTTTGTAATGTTACAAGCAGAGGCATATGTGACAATTTCTCCTTAAAATGGCACCATTTAAAATAACAAAGCCTTCACATCGCTGCGAGGAACACTGTCTGAAACTGAAACTTCTGTCACGTGACTTTCTATCCATATATGGTGTCGGACCCTGTTTTCTCGCAGGTTCCAGGAGACACTTCCTCCTTACTGAAAGTCAACTAGACAAAGCAGCATTTTCTTCTCAATACATCTATGTTTGACTATACTCACCTCTGATTGTTAATTAATGGTAATCTGAGAAAAGACGTCATCACTGACGATTTCATCAACACCAAAACCACCTGTGAAGGCATCTAGAGAGAGATGTCAGCTAAATTTGAGCACACCTTTCATTTCTGCAAATATAATTTACTCCTGCCTCTCCTTTCTCCTCTCCTCTCTAACTGTCAAACCGTGCAGAAAACATTTGACAGGGAGTGATAAAGTGAAAAATGCCTAAAAATTAATAGATCATGTTGGTGTTCTCCAACACTCTCTGTTCAAGACTTACTTCTGAACACTGGATTTCAAACAACAATTTTAGAGCACCTTACATTTCAGTGTGTTGGTGCCTTCAGGAGCTACATTTCCACAGTGACACCAACAACCAGAGTTAAAAGAGACTAAATGCACATAAGACATTTTTACAAAACAGCAAATCACCTTTCAAATGTTCAAAACTCAGTTATTACAACATATGTAAAAAGGTCATTTTTCAGTCAAAAAGGAACCGAGATGACTGCTACATTAGGTGTCAAACGACAGTTGTAACAGCAACTTTCTGCTCATTGATCTGATCGCTTGATAAGTGAGGTGTAGACACGGGCGTTCACTGAACAGCATTTCCACATTGTTCAGTCTGTTAGTACCTGCTGGGTCACTAATGCTGCATTTACATGAAATCAGGGAGATGGTAGACGCCAAACTGGATGTTATTTTAGAGGAAAAGAGCAGGATGGTCAAATTAGGTGACGGTAAAAGCCAATGAGGTTCCAAGTTAAAATATGTTCACTTTTTATCGTCCCCCGCAACTAAATAAAACCCGGGGTGTATTCCAGAAAGCGGGTTGAGTGGAAACTCTGAGTAAGTGTACCATGAGATGAGGGAAACTCTGGGTTTTCAGTTCCAGATAGAGAGGTAACTTCAACTCCGGGTGAGACACTATGGAAACCATCTCTGTGAACCTTCTCGCTGGCAGAATTTCTTCATCAAACCCCGAGTTTTTCTGTCTCCACCCTCTGATAGAGCGAGACATGCCGTTTCATTTCCTCATTGATTCAGTCCGTATCAAAGCGCGTATCGAAACATATTACTTAGCATAGGTTTACTGTATGTCAGAATCTCCATCTTGGTTAGGTATCCGTTTGTTACTCAGCACTGTCTGAAGTTCACGCTTTTATGCACTGTAAGTCGTTTTTCTGAACAGCGATTTTTGCCCTCGCATCATGCAACCCCGGGTCAAACCTCTGCATGTCCTTTTTTTCTATTTAATCATCCCCATAATTTAGTATATGATTTGTCGCACTGATGGAACATATTTCCTATAATATGAGATTATATGTTAGGATTTCTGAGTGAGCAGGATCATGGTACAGATGCAGAATATAAACGAGGTGTTTTATGTTTTAACAGACTGCGTACGTCTAAATGTGTTTTGTTAGCATGTCATTTAAAATGTTTAAATCTGCCACATTTATTGAGGCAGCTGAAATGAAGCCACTGAATGCTCTACTGTAGCCTGATACTCTACTTAAGTGCAAATCACCAATCACATTGTCACTGGATCTAATTAAAACTTTGTCTCTAGGCCTGTGTCGTTTGAGTTACACTTTTTACACCTTCAATTGTATTGTTTTTATTTCAGTTCACCCTGTGTTTTGTCCCCATCAGATAAAAGCTAAACAAACAGATTTTTAAATTGCGGTGTAGGCTACGTCAAAAATGATGAATTTAAGGACAACACCGATTAAACTTTATTGTGCTCATTTATGGACACTTTCTCTGCTCTGACTGGTTTTAAAAAATAAAATAAACATGACAAATTTATCCTGGCGAGCTCCATCGGTGTAGCTTGCAATCCCAGTTATTAATATCTCCTCATTCTCTGGATTAAAATGGAGGCTGTGCCTTTTAATTAACTGTTGCCGCGGTGAATTGTAGCATCGGAGCTCCATTGATTATGGCTTTTTTCATTCATTGCATATGAGCTTAACTCAGGGTGACATATTTATTCCATTAAACTAATTCTGATGAGCTCTACTGGAATTGAAAACTCCATCTCAGAGTTCATCAACTCAGAGTTGATGAGTGAGTGAGTTGAGTGTTTTCACATTTAGTCCTTTTTAAATGAAATAAACTCAGTCCTCCGAAAGTGGACCAACAGAAAAGGGACTCAGTTCTTTTTGTGTTCATATTGTCAGCTCATTTGAAACAGGATTCAGTTCACTTTTTAGTCAACTTCAGCTCTGATGGGGCCTCAATCCTCTTCCTGTTCACACTATAGCCTATGTTTAATATATACTGACATAGTTCTGTTTTTACTTTGACGTGGCACTGCAGTGCAGTTTTGAAGCCTGTCACTTTCAGATGAACTTAAAACTGGAGGAAGCTCTTAGTGTTTCTGTGCTGCAGACGGTTGCCATTTGATGTATTCTACATTCCACATCTGGAGACGTGCAGCATCTTCTGTGGACCAAACTACTCCCAGTCCTGTGTCCTTGCAAGCGTCACATGCCGACGTGGTTGTGTCTGTTTTTTAAAGCGTTACAGTGCAACAGCATGTGATCTAGAGGGCTAAATACAATTGCAAAAACAAAAGCAAACCTGAATACTTTCTGTTCACAAGGCACAGGTTAAGTGAACCGCACCTCAGACTTGATGCGAACCGAACTCAGACTGCTTCCCGAGATGATCTGGGTTCAGTTTGCTTCAGAGGCGTCTGAGTTCTCTTGGAGTGCTCACGTGTGCACAAAAATGCAGAGTCACAGCTCTGAGTCCTCTCAGAGGGCTGAAAAGGACCAAATGTGAAAACTCCCTTAGAGTTTGTTAAAACTGCTTTCTAGAACGGACCCCAGATGTTACATAACTTCTTCACACAAAGCAAAAAAAAAGCTATCTGGACAATATCTGGACACGACTAGAAAAACTTGCATAAAATAATTTTATTTAAAATATTTTTATTTAATTTGATGTAAACAGTAGGGCATGGCCATCCCATCCTATCACACATTTTGTTTTGCCATTTGATCTCACTGTTTGTTTGATTTTCCAGTGTGCTCAGAAAGTTGTTGTTCGTCTGCCTGATTCAATGTGATCGCAGCACAGTGCGAGCAAGACAGCTGTGTGCTGATATCTGGGGCCATATTCACTAACATTCTGAGAATACTCTCAGAGAGCTCCTAACTTAGCCTTAAGATTTCTAGCAAGGAGTCCCAGTTTAGGAGTGTCTTAAAAAAAGTTTCTCAGCAACTCTGAGTAAGACGGGGAAATTTCACTTTATCTTCATGAAGAGGTGCAGTTGACCCCTTCGCTAGGTATGACACTCTTTTAAAAAGGAAAGAATTAAGTCTATGTAGTGAGCATCTCTCTTAAATAACTGTTAGACAAAGCAGCCTACAAAATGTTAAATACACACAGGCTTTCGTGAGCAGTCGCATAATCACGTGCTGATAGCAGTTATATTTATTTTCTTATGTTTGTTTATCATGGTAGTAATATTAGTTCTTACACTATCTCATATTAGGTGAGGACATCCAGCCAAAATAGCATGAACTGCGTTACAATATGACACTGTGTAAGTGCTGTAAATATCTCTGCCAAGGATGTTATGTTTTTGGTGCAGTTTGTCTGTCAGCACAATTATGAACAAACTGCTGGCCAGTCTCTATGAATCTTGGTGGAAGGGTGAAACATGGGCCAAGGAAGAGCCAATTAAATTTTGGAGTGGATACAAATCACTGGGCGGATACAGGAATCATTTTTTACTTGACATTGCGAGATAGGGCATTTGGCCTTGGCGAGGTGTGCACTCTCTGAGCCCCCTTTAAGTTTGTTTTATATGATTATTCTGCTGACAGAAGGCTGAGACAGACTCAAATCGTTACTGCTCAAGTGTTGCATTTTTCCAGTTGCCAAATATCGCACATTAATTTCTGGCATATCGTATTTTAGTGTTGGGTGAGAGGTGTGAGTGCATTTCTTATGAGATTGTACACAAACGGTATCACCGCACAATCTGATCTGTAGCATCTGATAAACTCACTGTTGTTCAGTGGTTAGAGAATACTTCTCCTACCTCTTTGTCTTTCTGCCATTTTCACATCTGCTCAAGAAACTCTTAAGCCTCTTCAAATCCTCCTCCCTACTCCCTACTCTAGTTTTTGACCTCATGAGCTCTCTTAGATGTTTTCTGAATAACTTTTATTTTCACTAGGATCTAGTCTTAACTGCAAAGGGACTCTTGTCATAATTCTAAGTACTGTCTTAGAATTTTGTCACTTGGAGTGACTCTTTTTACTAGGAAGCGTCATGAATACAACAGCCTTTTTTTTTTTTAATATGCAGAATAAAAGGTGGTGCTTAAATGTATTTGTTTAAAAAGTCAAAAGTGAAAAACAACAACTTAATAATGAGTAATACAACCTTAAAAACTGAAAA
>JAPZEB010000013.1:13249837-13260682 GCA_029783705.1 Chaetodon striatus | reverse complement strand
GCAGCTTCATTTTTAGTGGACTGAATAATCATTTGAAGGTAGTGCTGGATGGTATGCTGCTTTCAATTTCTTGTATGATATCAATTTTTATTTTTATTACTAGGGCTGGGCAATATGGCCTAAAAAAAAATCTCAGATTTTTTCACAACAAATCCAATTCACGATTTAAATCGACCTAAACTACAAATTCGAATTAATCGATAAAATCGATTTATCACCCAGCCCTATTTATTACTATATTTTACTAATTACTACTCTTCAATAGGCAGCAAAGAGCGACACAAACAGCACACACTGTGTACAGAAGGAGAGAGAAACACCACTAACTGTGCACCCTTTTTACTAACGGTTGTAACTTTGCAACACAACAATTACTAACCAAGACTAACTCTCTTTAACAGGCAATTTGCAAAATTACGACAATGAGTGGCATGCTGGGTATAGCTCACTAGCTAGGGCTCGGTTGCCACAGTAAGTAGAAAAGAAAGATGGAGGATGAAGAAAGAGAGACTGGAGATGCACCAGAAAAACTTGTGCCCAAGAAAGGAGCCATGTCTGCTGTTAAAAAAAAAGAGAGAGAGACTACCTACACTGCAAAGTTTGTCGAGCCACTTTTGTTGCCAGTGGTGGTAACACTAGAAACTTACTCCATCATCTCAACAGAAAAACATGTTGTAATTGAGTGTATGAGATTAGATATGATGGGAGGATTCAAGGTCGCCCACCAGTAGCACCAGGTGAAGCCAAAGAGCCATACATTGCTTGAGGCAGCTTTTGCTTAGGGCACTGCTTACGACAGGAAAAGTAAGCAGCAGGAACTTAATAACATCCATGAATGCGAGGATATCGTTCTGGTAAAGACAGTCGAGAAAGTGCGGTTCAGAGCAATGATTTAAACACTGGATTCGGGGTATGTCTTTACTGGGGTGAAAACACTTCATAACATTATGTGAATTTATATTAGACTTGTCTGTTACTTGTGCTATAGAATTCGGAGAAAATTTACAACTTAATTCACTGTTTATCACTTATTCTAATGTCAGGAGCACATAAAATATAAAAACAATTTACTTTAGTTACTGTTTAAAAGACAATCTTAAAATACTGTGTTTTCAAAAGGAAGCAATGTTTAAGTTTTACGTATATCTATTTTTAAAGTTTTGTTTTTACTACGTTGCAGTTAACACAATAAAAACTGTTAACATTCTGCAACTGTTTCAAGTCTTTCGATTCCTTCATATATTATATCATAAACATGGACCCTAAAGTAATCTTCACTATGATGCCATTACATTATTTTATATTTTATGTAGAATAAACCTATATGAAGGCCCAGTAATGCAAAAATAACCCCAAACAAATGTAATACATTGAGAAAGCGCCTGAAAAAAAACAAAACCCGATATTAAGGGTGTAACAATACATGAATTTGAAATTAACCATTCAGAGTGAGGCTTTCAGTTTAATACGACAAACTCAACAATACGATGAACTATCCCAATTCATATATATTGTTCTGTATGTTATTTTATGCTCTGTAAGGTGACCTTGAGTGTTTTGAGAGGCGCCTTTTTACATAAAACGTATTGTTATTATTAGTACTAGCAACTATCCTAATACATTGGGGGGGGGGGGACAACAGTAAGTCACATCTGCTTTATCGACCTCATTCTTTACAACCTGTGGTCACATCTGTTAGAGGTCAGTAGGTTACATCAAACGGAAAACTTTAAACATCGACTCATTTTCACTGACTTCACCCCCGTGTGTCAACAGGTAAAACAACGACAAACATACATGCTACAAGCTAAATGCTATCCCCACAGCATTTAGGCAGCCATTCCCAACTGATTCAGAGCAAAACAAATCAAAGCAGGGATTGGTACATTTATAGCCACAGGTATGAGGTCTAAATCTGTAGCCAAAAACAAACAAACATACAAACATGCTAAATGTAACTGAGCCCCGTCACACTATTCCTTCATGAGCCCATTTCAGTCAGACCGCAAGTCCTGCTTTGTACAAAAAAAACAAAACAAAACAAACAAAAAAAAAAAAACCCACAAGCCCAAAATATGATTTTAGATTTAATAAATTCAAATATTTCTCTGGTATTTCAGAAACAGAATTGTTTCTTTTGTTTGTATTTGTCTACAACTACAACACAACATTTTATAAGGAGCTGTTTTTGTTTTATATGCCACGAAGACGACACTGCAGGTGATGGGTCGCTCAGATATAGCGCCATCATTGTTCAAAGTCAAAATACATTGCACGTTATGGTGTTAGTTTTAATAAATAACTGAATTTAAACATCATTAAATAAACAAATTAAGTCAAAGAAATTGCTCTGGCATTTCTACTTTTCTTGCTGTATCTAAAACATACTGTGCCATGACAACACTGTCATATCAAAAACGGTGAGTGTTGTAAACCGTTACACCCCTCCATGATACTTATTTTTGGCATTACTGCCAAACACTACTGACAAAACTGAGATGGCAAAAATGTTTGATTCCATAAAGGCTGTTCCAGAAAGAAGTTCATCTGCACTATATGATCCAGTGCTTTTGAGGTATTTTCAGTATGTTTGCCTGTGCGATTCTATACAGTTCATATGTTATGGTTATTGTTAGTGTCTGCAACAGACAAGACAAAGGCCAGGATCTCGATGGTTTTGCTTCCTCTGTGTGCATCCCTGTAGGTAGGCCTGACAGCACCTGCCATAGGATCAGTTTCAGCCACAGTTTCCTCCAAGTCCCCACATCTCTCTCACACAGACACATGCATGCCAACTGTCAAACTGGAACATTTTACAGACTCCAAACATTTTAATCTTATTTGAAGCCTCAAGACAGAAATGTGTCTTTATTTTGAGTAAACTGTGTGGTTTCTGTATGTACAGTCTAAGCCATCAAACACCGGATGTGAGCACATGGGTGCAGGCATTGCAAACCTGTAAATGCACACCCAAATAGACACAGGTTTATGACCTCATTACCAAACAAGTACACAAACTCAAAATGCGTGAAGTAGAGGGGTGGACGAAGGACATTCGAGGTGATGCTGGGTCTATTTCAGTGTGATGGTGGAAGGGTGGGTAGCCTAACTCACCCCACTTCCTCTTGGTAAAATACGAGTCTGCTGCTGGGTCATTGAAGTGTCTGCTGAACATGGTTTCTGCACCCGCATGGAAGTCATAGGAGAACACCAACGCTATGGCAAAAAGATGGAAAGGGAACAGTCTAACAGCTATATTTCTTTTTATCAATCCAATTATTGCCACTTTGTCCGGTAGTCCCTAATGTGTTTGTCTTTACCATCATGAGAAAACCCAAGTATAAAATCTAGTTTCTGTCAGCCAGTCAGTTGCTCCTACTAACTCTTAAGAGCTAAGAATCACAAACTTTGGTGACGATAAATAGAGCTTGAAGGCAACACTGAGGCAAAAACTAAAGCCCTCCATCTAATATTTTAGCATTTTTGTTGGAAACCAAGATCTATAAATGTAAATAATCAATATAATTGTAGAGTAGGTCAACTCTAGATTTGGATCATGTAAAAAATTAACCACACATGCAAACGAAAACTGCTTATACACACTCACAGTGGTCTCCAAAGGCCTTTGTGGTGAAGACCTCCCTCAGCGTTACAGAGTTTGAATGCTGAATCTTCTTCCACATGTCCACCAGCATCATGCACTTGGTGTTAACAAGGCGGAAACCTGGACAGATTTTAAACATACACAGGTAATTGATAAAGATATCTTTCATTACAACATCCTGTACCTTGTTTATGTATGATAACAGCAGCACTTTAACACAGGCATTTCATGTGTATCTTAATAGCAGTGAGGAAACATCACACACATCCTGCACTGCACTTCAAAAATAACAAGAGCTCTACTGATGTTTGTTTTTTCTGCACAACAGCTATGCATTATTTTCCCTGTGAAGGCCCAGACACACCAAACCCACATCAAAAAACTAGGGCAGAGAAAGGTCAAATGCTGCTTTACCTCACGTCACCTGTGTCTCAGTCAGAAAAGTTGCACCTGAATACACCTAAAGGACTACAGCCAGCTAGCACGCACATTCTGAACCTTCGTGGGAGGATATAACTCTCCATACCAGCAAAGTGGTTGTTTGTATTCCTCATTCAAAAAAAATGTGGATACATTTGACCAACAGGAAGATTAAACACACTACTTAGCCAGTTAGCGCATTAACAACAAAACTTCATGTTGAGAGAACAACTGTCGTGATCTCACGGCCTGTTGCCTTTGTTTGTTTGTTTTCCTTCTTTACGTTTCTCTTCTCCTGCACTGAGCTGAACTGCCTAACAGCGATTTCATTTACCGACGGGCTCCGCCTTCTTTGAGGGCGATTCAACATGCTAAATCCGCAAAATGAAGGTGGCAAGGGCCAACTATTGCCAACAGTGCCAGACACACTGCTTAAACTAGGGCAACAAGTGCTCACCAACAGCCCAACCTTTACTTAGCGCTGTCTGTCGACCTGGTGTGTCAGGGCCTTTCAGGGTAAAGTCATTGTTGAATTTCTTTCTGACGGCAGGAAAAGTAAGAGCTTATTTATTATTTTTATTAAAACAAATTAACTATTATTCCAATCCTGTTAATAGCCTTTCTTTTTTCCAATGAAGTTATAATTTCTCCAGCTGTACTTTCTGAAAATATCCAATTCACTGGAGTCAGGTGAACTTTGGAAGCCAGCAATTATCTCTGCCAACAGATTGTTTTTTTGTGGGTTTTTTTTTTTTTAAACTTATGAATAGTTACAATAGGAGTCAATACATAATAACACAATTATACCCTTTAAATTAGTTTGACCGTGTGATATCTGTGTTGTATTCTTTGGAAGACAATGTCTTTTCACTGCATTTATTACCGTGTATCCTCCTCAGGCAGTAAGGCAGGTCATCCTTGCTGTTGACGGCCTTGTAGCAGGAGGTGATGTAGCTGAAGTTGCTGGTCTTCTGCATGCGGTTTGGTGGGGGGAGGGGCTCGAGGGGGAAGAGGCTGTGGTAGCTGTCCACCTCAGACGGTACATCTGCCAGAAACAGACATACTTTCAGAAGAACAAAAAAAACCACGCAGGAACACACGCAATCAATGCAGGCTTTAGGTCACAGTCTGTATAAACAATTACTTGTTTTGACCAATGCTAAATCAGCACTAGATAATATATGATTTGTTTTCATACATATATACCAGCATGTGATTCTTCACAAAATTTAGTCTTAGCTTATTGTTGCACACACAGCAACAGACACAGAAAAAAATACTAGAAGTAAAACCCCCAGAGACCAAAAACATATTTCAACATCCTTCCACACCAACATGATGTAATCAACTCTGTATTTATTTCACTAAGCAATGCAAGTTTGTTTACTTGTAAGACAGTGTATAATTGCAGGAATTTTTTTTTTTATCATTCACAATCCCTTGTTGTGACAACAAAACAGACCCTGTACCTGGGTTCTCTGAGTGGTCAATCTGGGCCATTGTTATCAGATGTCTGTTTATCAACTCCTGCAGGACAAATAAGAGTGCAACAATTCAGACTTCACCTCCAGAGAAGACAACAGGGGAGATGATACTTCGTGCAAGAGAAAGTGGGTGGGTGTAAAATACCTGTCGGAGTTCATCAGCCATGAAGAAGGACGGGGCATTGGCTTTCGGCTGCATGTAAGCCACATGGGGCGCAGTGGGGGGATAGATATGGTAGGTAGGAAACACCTGCAATGAAACCAGACAAACACAGCTTCCTATTTATTGAGAAATGAAAATCAGTGTCATCATACATGTATTTTTTTTCCAACTAAAAGGTCATAGCAATACAGATAAACAAGATGGAACGAAACTCTTATCAAAGTGTTAAGACACTTGCCATCTCATGCCCAATCATAACCCTAGTTGGCCGCAATGAGTGTGGTTTTTAAGATTGTGGAGTGTATGCATGATAAAGGGGTGGCTAATAAACTGAGGTGTAGGAGCACGTGCAGGAATTAACAAGTCAACATTCTTGTTTCTCAAAAAAACGCCAGATCAGATAAAGTGTTAAATGCTGACAGATTTAAATGTAGTTTGTTTTTGTTTTTTTACAATCCCTTTCTACATATGGCATCATGTAATTCTATATCTTTGTATGTTTGGTTGGGACTTTAAGAGTACTCTAGCATACTCCCAGCTTTATTCTGCAAGTGCGGCGATGCAATATGACGTTATATACCAAGTGATGGTAGAAATGTGTTCATCAGTACAAAATTTAGCTATGCTGTTTCTACCATGGGAGCTATTCAGGGCAGGCTATGTAGTAAATAAGGGCTGGATTCAGGCCAGATCTCGTGATTTTTGCAAATCCAGCTGCCTCGCAAGGTAACGTGATTTTGGCGGACACTGAGGAGGGTGAAGTTGTAAATGCACAAACCTGTTACACTTGAAATAACTGTTTTTAGGAACCATAAAGCTTTCACTTTAGAAGAATTTTTAGTTATACTGTTTTAGGACTTTTCTTTTTAACTCAAGTGTTGTCTCGTGCAAGGCACATGTTTTGGTTTTGTATGGATGTGCCAAATAAAAGAAGAAAATGATCAAATGTGATGAAACATGGTATGGTTATTTTAAACCATTTCTTTTTTAAATTAACAGAACAAATAATACATTGTGATATATGCCTTTACCTTGATATAAAATTACATATAACATGACAGCAGATTTTGGCCATATCGGCCACCCAAATCTTAAAGTAATTCCTAACTAAAATACATGGTAAGACGCTGTGTGTAGCACATACCATCCCAGCCATCGGTGCCGGGGTGTTGTCTGTGTAGAAGTAGGTGGTCCCCCCCACAGTCTCTTTCTGGATTATGTGTGTACCCTGGTCAGCTGCAGTGGTGGGCACCATGTAGTTGGCAGGGTTTGGGGTGTGACTGCGCCGGCGAGGAGCAGGTGAGGTGTGCGGTGTAATTTTTGGGGAGTGGAGAGGAGAAGATCCCGCAGACAGAGACATGCCTAAAATTGTAGACAAAGAATGTCTGCTTTTGTTTCAACAGTAGCACATGTAGTTCTGCACACAAGAGGGAATTCCCAAACTTGCTGAATTATACAATGTCAGAGCTAAAGATGGAAAACAAAACTGAGCCATGTAGAAAGTAGAGCAAAGCAGATATAACGGGGTGATTTCTCTGTGAGGGATGCTGCAAAAACCCTCACCAGGAGCCAGTGCAGCAGCTGTGGAGCTGCTGAGGCCAGGATGTGGGAAGAGCGGCGAGGGGAAGGCCTGGACAGTGGATTGAGCCATGGTGGCCATACGTGGAGCTCCCTTAGGGATAAACTCACTTGCTGCCGGGTTAGGAGTCTGGTGGCACAAGAAAAAACATACAAAAATTAGATTAAATCTCCCACCCCTGATAGGCAATAACACAATGGTGGAAATAAAATACATCCTTGTTAAGTAAAAGTACATTAGTGAACTTTAAAAGCACGTTAAAATAACTTCACTGTCATGTACAGGTTGTTTGTGTGCTCACCTTTCTCCTTTGGGAAATGCTAAGAGCACCAAAATCACTGAACAGTGAGGATGTAGGGGAGTTCACTGGCTCTGTGGAGACCAAAGAGTGCAAAGAGCTTAGCGGTAGCCCTTTCAATATTCAATGCATGAGTGCTGAACACTGCTCCACAGAGCACTGTAGCAGTCCTACCATGAGTGCTGTGGCTGAAGTTCTTGGCACCATCATTGAGGAGACTAGGAGAGCTGCTGCTGGTAGTCATTCGCTAAAGAGAATAGCATCAAGAACAGATGTGTTACAGAGGGCACTCTTATATCATATATGTTTGTGGTAAGCAGTTTTTTCCTCATGCTATATGTTCACGCTACCCATATATAATAATACATGAACAGTTTGGAATAATATATACATATAATCAAGTCGAGTCGAGAGTACATCCAGTGCAAGAGAAAGACTTTTGCCTCTGAGATGCAACTCAGAGTGCACAAGAAGTGATAACTGCCTGTGGCCATGAAACTTTCCACCTCCTCCCTCGGAGTGTCAGATGCTCTGAGTCAATACACTGGCTCTTGGATTTACATTACGTCAGCTGCTGTAACCCCATAACTTATTTATTATTTACATATTCAAGTGTGCAATACTGTTTTAACCGCATAATAATTTGTGCAAAAATAAAACTGCTGCAATAATTCAGCTGTGCAATACTATTTTCAACTATTATTTGCATTTAATTCTTATTTGTACTATTCTTGCACAACATAACATATGACCCACTGTAACCTGTCCCCACAGGAATCAATGAAGTATTTCTGATTCTGATATCCATAGCTTTCCTTCAATACCTGCATCATTGAGTACTTAGACTCTGCTGGGCTTCCAAACCCATTGACCCCAATAAAGCTGCTGCTGAAGTAAGAGTTGGTGAGATTGGCATCGCTCAAGGCTGCGCCCTCCATCCCTGGGACTGTGGATGACAGAAACCAAAGTTTAGCAAACACTAACTGCAGCAAGATTGATGTAACTCAAAGGTAACTCTGCAGTCTTACAGAGACGAGAGGGTATAGCATGCATGTTAATGTCAGTACTACTAAGTGTCAGCTAAGCCAAAATCACAGAGCTGGAGTTAGTTAAAAAGCATGTCAACAGTCAAACATCTGTCTACTACGGGGCGATATCCACCTTGAGTTTCCTTTGATAACAAACTTTTTTAGCAACAATTACCAGTTTCAATATTCCGGACTAAAGAGGACGTAATTAGCTTTTGAGTTGCATGTGAATTTCAGTAATTTGCTGTTTGTTTACGTTGGTAAAACACCACAACACAACGAAAAACCAATGCCCCGTGAACAGCTAGCATGGCTAGGCTAGTGTTAGCAAACATTGAACTTATGCTACATCCTAACAGCAACTCTACAGTTGGCATTAACAACATTTAACTGGATAAAAACTAACGACACTAGTACTAAAACTGACAACGCCTATCCGGAGCCAAAGCCAAACCTATTAAAGTTAGTTAAAGCGGGTAACGCTAGTTTAGCTAACGCTAGCTGGCTAATAGCTACACTAGCTAGTTGACTGTAGCGTCGCGGATTTCTGCCCACTCACAGCTGTCATACAAAAACAGCAGGCCTCCTCCGTGAGAGCTGCAACAGCATGGCTAATGTTACATGTTGTTACAAAACATAACTAATACGACCTGAAGATAAAGCTACACAAAGCACAGCTAAAGAGCACAGTGTGTGCTAGCTGCACAGTGAGGGTTGGACAGTGTTTGGCAGGTAAATACCCACGTTGTTTTGGCGTGAAGAGGCCTCGCTGAATCCTCGGGCTAAATTTTAACAAAGCCCAACAAGGCCCAAAAGTAAAGTCACAGCCAGTCCCCCCCGTGTGAGGCCTTGTCTTGCTGTAATTGTTACTCACTGGTTAACAGCTGCCCCTCCAGAGACGTGCCTGCAGGCCCCAATGCTTCGCTTTTCTTGGACACACCGGTCCCCCCGCCGCCTGGGCAGGCCGCCGCGGAGCCGCCGAGGGAATACCCCGCTGGCGTCCCGCCACCCCCGGCCATGGACAACGGGACGGGGCTACCACCGCCGCCGTGGACGTGGATGGACGGATCCTCATGCAGGAACTGACACTCGTCTCCATAAAAGCAGGTTTTGTCTTTCGCGTAATATCGGCAAAACTTCACCTTGACATTAGGTATCCCGGCACCCCCAAGCGGAGCAGCTGAAGCTGGGAGTCCACTGTTCATGGCACCGCTGCTGCCGCCACCGCTGCTGCCGGAAGACACTCAAACATAGAGAGACGCAGTTAGCTGGCGAGCTAGCCAGCTAGCCTGCAAACAGTTTCCCCTCAAAGGAACGGATTAATATCACTTCAGCTGGTGAAGAACACTTAAAACGCTACAGTACTCACATTATAAGGCTAGGATGCATTTTAGTTCAAGAAAATATCTTTGCATCCGTGAAATCCTGATCGTCGTTGTTGTCGCTATCCATGCAGCTGCCTTTTTTGCAAAGTAGCCTGTTGTTGTTTTTGCTCGCAGTCAGGTTGCTCTGCTAGGGACCAGCTAGCATAGCTTTGCATTGTGGGTACAGCCACAGCGTTTGGCAGAGTTTACCTGCTGCAAACACAAGCCGCAAATTGAACTTGCAGCACACTGACATTATGAATGCAAAAGAATAATGTAGCTCAGGGGATAGAGGTCTTCTCAGCCAAGTCTGCAGGGATCAGTCCTCTTCAGTCTGTGCTTTCAGTAATCAGATAAAATTATTGCCAAATCCAGGTTAAATTGTGGCAATTTGGCAAATTATTGCTACATTTAATAAATTAATTTATATAGACCTACAGTACAGCCTGCACAGGTGCATGGGAATACAACACCAGTATAGACATGGACAAAAAAAACCTAATAGAATAGATCTGTATTGTTATTGTGCATGTACAATAAAAATTAAATGCACCACCAATGCAAATATGTTTGGTTTTTTTTTTTTTTGGTTTTTTTTTAAAGCTCATAAAAAACAAATACAACCTATAAAGTAAAAAGTAAAAGTAAAACAAAGAAGAATATTACACAATGTTACACAATTATTGACAAAATTACACAAGAACCACTGTAAAAACACATACACATACACATACACACACACACACACACACCCTTTATTGCACAGATCCCTCATATTGCACTCAGGCATATTTTCCACAGTCGAGCCTTAATGAATTCATTAAATGCAGTCATTGCTTTTGGATAACCTGTCTGTCCGTGATAGACAGGATAAGTAAGTAATGTTTATTTGAATATTTAAAAAT
>JAPZEB010000013.1:13199776-13210136 GCA_029783705.1 Chaetodon striatus | reverse complement strand
TAATAATAAAAAAAAAAAAAAAAAAAAAAAAAAAAAGCTGAAAACAAAGTTGACAAGGACGTGTTACCTTCAGCTTTTTCTTTGCTGGGTCATGCACCACTCCATGTCGCCACAGGCTTTCCTGATTAACAATGACACCAGTTACTAACTGCACTGTATCAGCAATTTAAAGGATCAAGTCACCCAAAATCTCCAGGAATATGACTTCTAGGGTGTCTAGCCATGTTTATAGTTTGTTTTTAAATGTGTGCTGGTTTTCTAAATAGCTGCTGCTGAGACTTACCACTTAAATATAATGATGGTTACTAAAACAGTTTTTGCTTCTCGAAACATTTAAAATGTTCAGTAAGCTGTGTATCTTTCCAAAACATTTTCTGTCACACTGGTAAAATTTACTCCAGAAACCAAGGTCTAGCTTATCCATCGCTGCAAAGAAATGCTCGTCATCGCTCTGAGCACCACAAACTAAATCCCATTTGCCACTTGTTGTACTAGGGTTGCAGCAAAGTGTCAGTGTGCATATATCAAAGCCTCTAGCAAGCAAAGCCAAACAGTCAGCATGACTTGAGAGCATTGTTTGTGATTTGACCCAACATGTAATATCAGGACATTGAAATGCAGGTTTACCTTCATGGCGAAGCTCTTTCCACAGCCGGCGTACGCACAGCTAAAGGGCTTCTTGCCCTCATGGTCTCCCAGTACGTGACTCTCCAAGTTGAAGCGACGAGTGAACTTCTTATCGCACCGTTTCCTGGGGCACGACAGCTTCTTCCTCTCCCCAGAGTGGGCACGCAGCTCATGCTGGTGTAAGAACCAGGTGTTGTTAAACAGCTTTTTGCACTCTCCACATGGCACCTTGACTGAGATCAAAGAAGTTGTTAAATTCAGATGCTATTTGAGACTCGACAGCATATGCAAAGCAACACAACAGTTGTTGAGTGTTAGATTCATACCTTTATGTTCTCTTCTGTGCTTCAGATACTCTGTCCAGGTCTTTCCTTGAAAGGGACACGCTTCGGTCTCACAAGGGTAACCTGCAGCAGAGACAGTTTTATTTGACACACCTAGAGCTACAACAAGTCATTGTTTAGTTGTCAACTATTAAATTAATTGCCACCCAATGTGATAATCAGTTTGAGTAATTTAAGGAAAAAAAAAAAAAAAAAAAAGCAAAAAATCTGATTTCAGATTCAGAAGTTTGAATATTTTGTCCTCTTACTCCTGACAGTGAACTGAATCTTTGGGTTGTGGATAAAACAAGACATTTGAGACGTCATCTTAGGCTTTTAGAAAACACTGATATTGACATTTAATAGACCAGACAACTAAGACATTAAACAAAAATAGTCAACAGATTGGCAGTGAAAAAGTTGCAGCTCTACACGCACCAGATAAAAAATAAAAGCCCTCTGGTTATCCACCAACCTTCATGCACTTTCTGGTGATGCTTCAGTTTTCCATGAGAGGGAAATTCTCTTGTGCAGCCACTGAAAGTACAACTACATCACAACATAAATGGGAAAGGTCAGATTAGAGATGGTGAAAGATGGATAAAACTGTCAGATATCCTTGCATCAGATGTGTTAGCCACTCACTGAAATAGCAGAAGCTGTAGGTGCTCACACTTATGGGCTTTCAGTTGGTTCCTCTTGTTGAAATCCTTCTGGCAGCCCTGATGGTCGCACTGAAAGACAAGAGCAAAAGCAAGCCAGTACATCGCAGTGAACCTCACCTGTGACAAAGTGAAGAGGTGAACTTAAGGTTCACCGTACTTTATATCGCTTCTCCTGGTGCTGGTGAACTCGAGCCATGTGGTTCTTCATGCTGCAATTTGTCACAAAGGCCTCGGAGCATCCGTCAGCCAGACACCTGGGGACCAGAGCGGGTAACAGCTCAAAGCAAACACCAGTTTTAGTATCCGCAGTCATTTCAAATAAGGAATACAGTGGCTTACTTGTGTGGTTTTTCCCCACTGTGAGTGAGCTCATGTCTGGTGAGCTGGTAACGAGTGCAAAAGCTCTTATCGCAGTTCTCACAGGAGAACGGTCTCTGAGGACACATTTGACACATAATCCCAACACCGTTAACTGGACAATCAAACACAATATCAGCTGTTATGTTTTATCTGCGTGGTCTTTCTCATGTCATGTGCTCCGTTTGGCTTCTAGCAGTTCGGAGCCACTTACCAATCCTGTGTGTTTGCAAAGATGAGCCTCGAGCTTCCATGACTTACTGAATGTTGCTTTACAATCAAAATAAGAGCAAACATAGTTTTTTAGACTTTGCAACCTCTCCCCCATCTTTAATAAGAGATGTCAGATGTGGTGTTGTGGTCACAGACAAAACTAGTAGTAAAGGGGCAGGACACCTATTGACCTGCAACCAGCAGCTCACCTGTGCTTAATTTATCTCATTGGAACGTACCAACTAGGGCAAAGTAAGGGGGTGCCCTACCTCACTGGAACTAAACTGAACATTTTCACCACAACAAATGGATATAATTATTTTTAACCCCTTTTAAAACCTCATGCTCAGCGGTTAGTCAGCTGTACAGGACTGTAGCACGAGTGATGCAACCTTTAAGATGCTAGAAAATGATTTAGGCCTCTGAGTTTAATAGTGATCCCATTGATACTCAGACATTATAAACGTCCATGACTCTTTCCTTCATTGATTGATTCAGGCTCTAAAAATGTCACCCAGGCTCCTTGCAGTATGCGTCCATATCTGCTGATCTGTGTGTGTGGTGCGCAAGCAGGGAGAGAGGCGACTGTCTGTCTCCATTAATCACACACACACACCGAATTTACTGCTCTAATCTTTATCTTATCAACGCTCCAATATTGTTTTCTGATAGAAGTGATTTATTGTTGTCAGAAAGTATTCTTCAGTTAGGTCCTTTGTGACCCACAAACCTGAAACTAAATCAACCTTTCCCAGCCTTTGAAGCTACAGTAGAAGAAGAAATGGCATATTTTTCTTTTACAAATAAAAAATGGAATAAATAAGCAATGAGACCCACCACTGCTCAGTTCAATACACTGAGGGGTTTTGCTGCTACAGCCTGCTTGGTCTCGTATGACCTGTAACTGTTAGCTAATGTCGCTGTATAACACATAACAACGTCACTTTGCTGATTTTATGACTCTCTCCTCTTGTGCTTTTTTTAGCTAAATGCTAACCAGTAGTTTAGCACTGTCACCTGCAGGCACAGTGTCACTAATCGGCAAAGGTGTTTTGCTTCCACCAAACACCTTCAGTGCAGTACCTTTAGAAGCAAAAATGACCCTTCAGACATGGCACCTAAACCCTTGGTCTGTTTAGCGTTTCCACTGCAAACAGTACACTTAAATATGGTCCACTTATTATTAAAATTGTATGTCATTCAAGCACTAGAACTAGAACTAAAAATCCTTTATTGTCGTTGCATAGGAATATAACGAAATGAGTTGGGACACTCAAGTGATGCATTTCAACAAAGATCATAAAAACGCAAGACACACGACATTCAGTGAGGATAAAAATGCAGTAAATAAATTAATATAAAATTATTTTAAGTGCAGCAAAGTGCTTGGTGGATAGCAGAATGGCAATAGTAAACATTATTTGATTTTTGTTTTATTGAGTGTGCTGATAGCTGTGGAAAAGATTGCCAGAGAGACAATAAAAACAAATTAAATGGTCAAAGTTGTCACACTGAAAATGAAGGTGTGTTCATAGATTCATGTCGTCAGTTCATGCAGTGAGTAACGTTACAAGTAAATGTTCCACCGGAAAAGTTGTCAGCAGTTGGCCCAGTGAATTAAATTATTTTTTTCTCAGTCTAAAGCTATGCTTAGAGGCAGCAAAACATCCTTTATTTTATATTTATAGTGTACTAATGTATGTAAAACTTGAACTTGTATGAACAGTGGTTACATAAGCCCTACTGTCTGTCAGTATTTAATAAGTTGAGATGAGAGACAAAGTTGTTTTGTCAAGATAGAGTGATGGTTTCAGCAAATATGAAAAAAAAAGTTATTATAAAAGTTTTATAAAACTCAAGAAGTTATTTTCATAAAGGTGTAGTTTTAGCTAACATTAGCCACCATAAGCTACTGGTCACACCAGACCAAATGAGGCTGAGGCTGTAGCAGAACTCCTAAGTGTATTAAATTGAGAAAGGGTGTATTTATTCTTTATTGATTGAAGTTTTCAATCGCCTGAAAAAGGCCATTTATTTTCTCTTTTAAAAGTTAAAGGCTTGCTTTAAGAAACTGCCCTTTAATTTAAGCAGAGATTCAAATATTCAACTGCTTAAAGTAAGACTGTGTAACGTTTTACTGGCTAAACATCGTGTAACAGTAGCACAACTAGAAAAAGTCAACAAATCAAATAGTTAGCAGTGTCTGCTATACAGTAATATTGAAGTTTGCTAACATTAGCTAATGGTCATATAAGAATAAGTAAGAACAAGTTAGCATGTAGTAGCAAAACCCCGGAGTGTATTGAATTGGGAAAGGGTGCATTTAGTTTTTTATAATTTGACTTTTTATTTATAAGAGATTTATTCTCTTCCGAAGCATATACAGACTTGCTGTAGATGAAAAAAAGACAGATTTTTAAGGCTCTATAAGAAAAAACACAGAGACACAGACAATCCAATAACACTATCTGCTTGTCCAAACATTAGACATCACCCTCTGAGCCCATGCCATGCTCTCATGTGAAACCTTTGACTGACTTTTGTGAATACAGCCTATTGAGAGCCTGTTGGGCGTTACCTCGCTGCCCTCCCACGCTTCAGGTAAGCATGCCTGGGTCAGTTGACACCTTTATCAGCCTCCTGCTCTTCTCATCCGGTCCCCCCCTCCACGTCCCCCGCCTCTGCTGTCAGGGCCAGGATCAATACAGCTGGCCCAATATCCACATATATGACCATGCCTCCCCCACGGCCTCTGATAACCACAGAGACTCTATCACCCCACCTATCGCACACAGAGATACAGCATGCACTCTGTTTGGCCTGCAGTGGGATTTCCTTGTGCTTTTGTCAAACCTCCAGGCCTTTCCCAAACACACACACAGATCATGTGGACATACACTGTCACACCCACGCTTTCATCACAGTCACAAATATACTTTCAACACAACCGAGGGCTTTTTTTTCTCCTAAGAGTGCGAGAGTATGTGAGCTGGTGAGGAGGAGGAAGGAGAGCAGAGTTTAGAGGGTTGCTTCAACCAAAACACACACACACACCCTCACACACACACACACACACACACACAAAAAATAAAAATTAGAATTAACGGAATATCATATATGGTGGAATTTGCTAGTTTACTTCAGTACTTCATTTTACATCATATTTATATTCCACTTAATATCAGAAGGAAATATTGTACTTTTTACTCCAGTACATTTACCTTTTAAATAAAATACTCCCTATAAAAAATGTACAGACAGTATATTTACAAATTAGTTTTCAAACTAAGGTTTTACGTACAAACCTATGATGAGTTTATAAATATAAAGATGAATATCAAAGAATAAACTACCCATTTTTTTAATCAGCTCGACCATGACCTGCCACAACACTTAAATACTGCATGAATGCATCAGTAAGAACAATAATCAAGTTCAATACTTGAGTTCTTGTTAACTAAATATTTTGTATATTCTAGATTAGTTGAAATTCCTTGTTTACATTGTTAAAAGAAAATGATTTAATTTTATTTTATTTTAATTAATTTTATTTCATATATTTTTATTTTGTCAAAATAAGGTGTCAAATACTTAAAAGGCTTACTATACTACCATACTTAGAAAGAATTAAGTATGTCAAAATAATCCGCAATCTAGGTTTGTGTTTGAAAAACCTATCTACATACTTTAAAGGAAATAAAGATGTAAAATGTACAGTACATGCAAAGGAGGATTTTTCTTTATGAAGAAAAAGAAGAAAAATGAAAGTTGAAAGTTGGATGGGATGGTTTGGAGTGTCTGTCACATGTCCACGTTGTATGGAGACCACCAGGCTGGGGACCGTAGACGGAGCGCCAGAAGAGCAGGGTCATGACATCATCATAATCATCATACTCTACGTCATCCACAGGCTGATGGAGGGGTCCTGGCTGGATCTCTTACTGCTTTTGCTGAACAATTTAGAGAGACATTGAGAGGGGGGTCAGGGGTCAGACTGACCCTTTGGGCTGGTGTAGTAGTGTGAGATAAATCTGTACAGTGATCAGCGAGCTAGGGTGGAGTGGTTTTGTTTGAGTGTATACTTTTGGAGCGCTCACCTCTAGCTGGACATCCTCCGGCCTGGCCTGCGTGGTAGAGGTGGAAGGCTGCGGGCTGGGGGCATGTCTGCGGAGGCTCCTCTGGGCCTCTGAAGCTGCTCTCCTCCTCTTTTTGCCTGTTCCAGGTTCCAACAACCTGTTAGAGCCATGAACAAAGGGGGAAAGTAAAGGACCAGGTCAGACCAAATCAGTTACAGTCCTTTCAGACTGCTGCTGTAACGTCACTGGTTTCCATCTACATGGATTATTGTATTGCATCCAAAATGGCTTCTGTTGATGAAGTGGGTATCATGAGCCTGGAACATTGGCGGAAAGTCCAACTTATTTTTTGAGGTAACAAATAGACTAACTTGTGAGGAAATAGAGGAAGTTAAATATCAGTACATCCCATAATTACGTCATTAACTAATTCGTGCCACCTGGTGGAAATTCAAGAGCTGCAGGGTTTCACACAGAGTTTTATGGAGGTGGTGAGCCAGCTCATCTGAATCAAGGACAGCACCTGAAAACACTTTTATGAACTAAAACATGGAGTTTGAGGAAGAAGATTTCACACAGTTTAAGGCCAAATGTTTTATGAGTGTGTCTACAGTTAAGGCCATTAAAGGTGAACGATCACAGGACAAGATGTGGCAGGATCAGGGTCAGCCAAACAATTTTGTGGTAAACTTAGTAGAGCCTTATCTGCAGGCCTTTGCTGACAGTGGTTGGGAGCAGGGTGCTCCTGCTGGGCTGCCTCCTCCAGTAGAGGTGATTGCTGAGGTGGGATGGCACTGCTACTATCATTGTAATGGTGTCTTGTAAAACCACGAGGGTTTGGCACATGTAAATAAAAACCAGTAAATGCAAACCCACCACAAAGAATTTGTGTCTTACTTCTGTGTAGGAGAGATGGTGGGGCCTTTTGCAAACCTGTGCCCAGGGGCCCATTGTCTCATCATCCGCTCATAGGACAGTTATATTGCCACATGTGAAATCCCATTTATCTCAATTGACCTCAGACAAATCTTAGAGAATTTCCCTTGAAAATTTTGGCTCAAGAATATCTCTGTGGCTTGATAACACTCGTGATAAGTGTCAGAGTGTAATCTTGGTGAACCTGCCCTTTAAATGAAGTGTGATCATGCGAGGTATCGAGGCTGATAATTGTGAACTTTCATATCGTGCAACATTTCCACACACAACTCCTCTTGCATCAGCGCTGTCCATATCCAATTATCTACTGTTTGTGTGTGTGTATGTGCGTGTGGTTAATATGTAACACCCCAGGTCGATACGGCTGCTGGCTGAGCTGACAGACTCAATCTGTGTGTGTCAAACACGTGTGATTAAGGAGTTCATAGTGCTCCACGGCTTTTATCCACCATCCTCGTCTTTCTGCCCTCCTCCCTCTCGCTTGCTTTCTCTCTCCCCTTCTCTGTTTACTTTTTCTTCCTTCAATCAGTAACTTCCATGAGTCAGTGCCACACACGACACTCTGTGGTGTATCTGTGAGAACACACACACACACACAAAGGCCTTACTGTAGATGTATAGGCAGGATGGATATCATACTACGCTACAAAGAGAAAGCCACAAATACAGATGAATAAAAAATGGAAAAATAAAAACTGAAGTCATAGAAATGCACGATGATATTCTATGCAGAGTTTGCTTTGTTGATAAGTATTCTATTCTTGCTACAAGCTGTGGGAATATACAAAAACATAGAGGCACCATTGGCCTTATGTAAATACAACCAGCAAAATCTAGATCAATACAGAGGGCTTTGGCTGCCAACCCGCTCACTGACTGATTGCTTTCTATTTTTCCATCTGTTGTTCCTGGTTCTATCTCCTCAGGTTGTTGGATACTTATTACTCTGTCCTGATAAGAGCCGCGTCTGAATTCCCTGACCTCAGGCCTACGGGGTTAGGAGGGCAAAGAAAGAAAACCTCTGCAGGTTTATCTCCACACCATAGTCCAGGAGAGGATTACAGCACTCATTTTATTCTTTCCTCTTTTTGAATAGACTTCACTTCATCCACATGGATCAGATCTCCTCTACTGCAAGTGATGCATCCACAGAAATCAAATATAATCCTTGGACTGATGCACTGCCGGCCTTCTCCGTCCTGATCTCTCTCTCTCTCTCACACACACACATACACACACACACACTTCATCCTGTCAGCTGCTCCCTATCTCTGTAAACTGGTCCTAACTCGTGTAAATATTGGGTAAAGTACTGAGGTGCGATGAGATAACCTATTTGTCACATAACCAGCCAGCCATTCAGCCTCCACTGATTAAACAGCACACATCAAGTGGTACACACACAAACGATGACAGGCAGTTCATACACACACACACACACACACACACACGCCAAACACACATGTATGGCTGATATATAGATTTATTTTTATAAAACACACACACAAAAGAAACATATAATGATGATGTACTTGAAGAATTTTACCAACATGTCACCTTTAACAATGAACCACTAGTATATCTTCTGCCCCATCATTCACAAAATGAACAACAGAAAAGTTTAAGAAGTTTAAAGATTAATTGCAGCTGATGACACAGATAATTTATAGACATACGGTTACATAAAAGTATAAAATACGTCAGGTTATAATTTGACTTCAGAAGTGGATTATGAATGTCTATTTTTTAAAATTCTTTTTATTTACTTTTTACATTTAAGAACAAAAGAAAAAAGCAGAAAACGGGGAAAAAACTGACACAGACATGAGGTAATGTGATGTTTACAAAGACATAACTTAATACATAATTTAAACATAACATAATTAACATAATTTAAAGTAAGGTTTCATGATAATCATGTGACATCTGTCTCATTGGCTCAATAAACACATCACTTTCTCCACTGTTTTCCTCCTACTTCTTGCCGAAGTCGTTTGTAGTATTTCATTTTTTCAAGGAAATGTAAGTGTGTAACAGTATTATAATTAGGCTAGCAGTAGGACAGTTTTTCTGAAGCCAGTTTTTTATAATGGTCCTTTTACTTGCTGCTAGCAGGATCTTTAGTAGATATGAATTTCTATTCTGATATAATTAAAAGTGATACAATTGCTTAAAACTGCCATTCTCACTTGTATAAATGTACATTTTGCTGTTTCCCAGAGATGTTTAGCCCCACTAACATTCACAGATCTTTCAGTCATACCTGTGGATCCTTCATGCAGTTGTTTTATGGTACTATCCATTATTCTGTTTTTGGTGCATTAAATTTGACCTTGCATTGGAGAATACTTTATGTTCCTCATTACAAAAGTTATATTCTAATAAATTATTATTACTTAACTCCCCCAGTATGACCTTGTCTTAAGGTGGGGAATATCACAGAGGTTAAGGGGAAATTTAGCTGAATCATGGTCTGCCCAACACCCAAACACGACACGTTAAGTTGACAAGTCATAGGTAAACCATAACTGTTCACGACTCACAAGGTTCACAATTTAATAAAGCACATTTTCTACACTCATTAACCCCACTAACAAACCCAGATCAGTATAGTTTTCTGTCATACAGCAAAGGGCCTGGTGTTTAGTTTAGGCCTGACACATATCCTGGTGCACACTGCCACCTACTGCACAGAGTCTCTACTGCACTGGCACAGTACAAACTCTGTGGTGTCCACTACAAGAACGGGACTGCAGTTAACCTCCTGATATTAACTTTCATTTTATTTCCTCTTTTTAGTTTAAAGGTTGGAAAAAAACATTATTTTAGTGTCAGTGTCACATTTTGTCATATCTGCTTGCTCCAACACAGGCTGAAGTTTGTGATGGTGAGTCAAACAGTCAGTGTAGTTTTAATGGCTGCAACATCCAAAACAATTCCCTTTATCTTATGAATGAGCTGATACACATCTACCCATAATTCAGGTTATGTGGCATCTTTGAAAAAGTGAGACTATCCAACAGCATTCACTACAGAATTCTGAGGGTTTGAGCGATGCCTTGCTGGACAGCATGAGTTTATAATGACTACTCTGCTGGCAGCGGTTTGAAAAGGTTGAACTATGAGTTGCTCTCTGAAATTATGGACATACGCATGTTTAATG
>JAPZEB010000013.1:13153629-13165344 GCA_029783705.1 Chaetodon striatus | reverse complement strand
TGCACATTTTAAAGCGGACCAAACCACCTGGACAATGTCATGCAGTTACAACAGCTGCTCATTTGGGGGCGGTATTGCCTGACCAAGAAGAAAAAAAGCACGAGGAAGAAGAAAACCCGCCTCATCGATTGGCCAGGACCGAAAACGGAAATCCATCCCGTTGCATTCCCTAACCAGCATGTTGCTCTGTACATGAGACTAATGCAGCAGTACCGAAAGACGGCGGAGAGCAAGAGACTACAACGTGCTGCTGTGGTTTAACAGACGCCGAGCGAGGTATTGAAAGGATTTAAATGTTTTCAGATCACATATATGTCTGTAAATTATACATATGCACTGTGCTCTACGTCAGCTCCTCTCTTTGGTTGGCTGGATAGTCCGGTTGCATTTCCCACTGTAAGTGAACCGCACCAGGGTTCAATTGCAAGTGAACCGAGACCACCAATTTTTAAGTGGACCAGGGTTCTCTCGTTTGGATTAAATACTGTATAAAAGCACCAATAATCATAATTAAGACATAATTACATTTAGGATTGCGGCGATATACTGGTTCCAAGGTATACCATGATATACAGGTTGATGGTTATCATACCATGTACACTTGTTTATCTATGATATTGAAAAAAAAATCAGCAGGACGTTGAATCTTCCCTTTATTTTAGTTATTTTCTGAGGGGAGGCTTTGTACACATACTTCCATTAACAAAATGGTTTCAAGGTTCAGTTATAGTCATAAAATGTGTGCTAAACCAACAATAACCCTGCTGTTTTCATTCCTTTAAGGGTCATTCTGACTGATAATGATATAAATTCTGTTATATTCATACAGTTTTAACCCTAGTTACATTACTTTCCAACACAATGAGTCAGAATGTTCACATTTGACTGTTTCAGCGTCGCCCAGCTGTAGCTCACATTGAGGTGAATGACACAGACCCACGAAGCCGAATTAAACATGCCTGCAATAAATATTTCTTTCCTGTTGGAGGTCACGTCCTGCCTATACATGTATTTTTTGGGTGCAGTTTGTGTTGTTGTAGAAAAGGACAGCATTTTATCATGAGGTGTTTCTATTTTTCTGTCCGCCCTCTGTACGAACAGTATGTAAAAACAAAGAAAACATGGGGTGAGCTGGTGGCCAGAGAACTGACAGAGTTGACCAACAGTGTCCCGAAGCCAGAAGACTTGTGGCGACCAGCAGAGAGATTAAAGCATTAGGGATAGGAAGATACAGCATGCCAGCTAATCCTAGGCCGGCTTGTCAGAGGCCCAGCTGGAATCCTGACACAAACAGAGATTCATGGATATGGTCAGGCAAACACCAAAAAGGCAGGAAACGATAGAGCACTGAAAAGTTAACACCACTTACAGTGTGTTAGACACATTTACCCCCCATAGCAACTGTCTGAATCAAGCATCTCATGGACGAGAGGCTTGTGTTTGCTACAGCGCGAGATGTAAACATTTATGGCATCCTCCTCTACTGAGCTGTAATGTTATCCAGCTCTGTGGTGCTTGGTGAGCTGGCAGCAGACGCACGGTTCCTAATGCGCAGTGATGTGGTTGGCGAGTGCAGTGCGGTAGGAAGAAAATTGATTCTAATTGAAACTGCTCACAACAAGGTCTGTGGATTATTGTGAGTAACCAGGTCATGGTTTCTGGAGAGAGACATTGCTGTTGAGTTTTTAAAATGTATTTCTTGGCACTTTGAGCACCACAAGCTGAGTGCCATCGAGTTCCAAGAACAGGCAGACATCTCTAACAGTCGGCAACTCACACCAAAACAATCTGGATTGATTAATGGCACGAAAGGTAAAAGAAAAAAATATATTTTGAGGTGAACTGTCCCTTTAAACCCTCACTGGGTCTTTGACCAGACACTTCACACTCTCTGTAGTTCAAAGGACTACAAACAATTCCTCAAAGCAACAAAAGTCCAGGGTGCATCAGAGCGGCCATCTTATCTGAGCTTCTTCCTGCTTCCTGTTTTTGCGGTCTCAACCTGGCTCCTGTTTCCTGGTCCTCCCTGTGTCACATCTCTCCTTCCTGTCCAAACACTTGGCCAGAACAATACAGCTATGACTCAAGAAGAAACGGAGAGGACGGACGGAGACGCAGATGGAAACATGCTCACACAATTTTTAGATTCACTCATTAAATGATCCGCTCCAAACTACAAGTACAGTTCCAGACTTTTTCCTGTGCAGCTATGCCAAATTAAAAAAAATGTCTTCAGTGAAAAGCAGGCTGGAAAGACACAGGAGCTCTGGCAGTGTGACAGAAGGCTAATAATAGCTGAAAGGTACTAGAAATACAACTCATGTTTTTGGACCTTGCAGAGACATTTTGTTTTAGGGGAAGTAAGTTTCAAAATCCCTCACAACTACAACTATAGACCCTCTAAGTGGTTTAAAATGTTTATCTTTCCTTCTCTCTGAATCCTTATCTCATACTAACACACCAAATACAAAGATGGGGTTAAATCATCAATACAATAAATCACCAACAAAGCAAGCAGCAGTGCTGTGTTATCAGTGTCTCAGCAGGAAACTACTGTAATTACAGATCATGTCATCTCAGCTGTCCAAAACAGAAAAGAGACACTTCTGTTCACTGAGGATGATTCCCACCAGCCGAGTCCTCATCTGGCCTCGTTTTCTCAGCTAGCGACCCCCTGCACACCCCAACAGCCTCACGCCAATAGGAGAAAACAAAGGGTAAAATTACACCATCATGTGCTGCCACAAAGGACACTGAATACAGCCGACGAGGTCTGGTTTGGAGCAAAAGAGCTGCTTGGATTTAACAGTCTGCATAAACATTTTGGAAACACTGCTCCTCTTGTAGCATGGGATAAGAGGGAGGTGATGCAAATGAGAAAATTGTATGTTTTTGCTTCTACTGTCTGGCTGGCATGACAATCACATCAATGAGGCGAAATAATGAGTGACTGACTGGGGGGCGAGCACGAGGAGGGAGGAGAGAGGAGGGAGGAGGGTCGGGCCTTGTCTGCTTGTGAGAAATGAGGGGAAAGTGGAGGCGAAGAGGGGAGCATGAGAGAGACACCAAGTGGGACAAGAGTGTGTGACAGGAAGGAGACAGTGAATGAGACAGTGTGTGAGACAGAAAGGAAAGGTTGTGAGTAACATTAAGAGGTGGACAAAGTGTGAGTGTGTGTGTGTGTGTGTGTGTGTGTGAGTGTGTGTGTGTGTGTTTATGTGTTTGTGAGGGAGAAAGGGTGTATCAGATGGGGGGAGGGGTATGAACAGGGACCTCGGGGAAGCCACTGAAAGGTTCCCGGGACAATAGAGCTCCGTTCACACGGCAACAGCACTAGCTCTCCCATGCATCCTCCCCCTCCTCCTCCTCCTCCTCCTCTTCGACCTTCTTTAAGGCCCCCTGTACTCTTGCAATGAAAGCGTAGCAAGCGAGCGCTCCTCCGCTCACTCGGGGAGAAAGACAGGGGCGAGAAAGGGAGAGTAAAGCCTGAACATAAGCCAGAGACACCAGAGAGGAATGTATTAGCTTATGCTCTCAAACACAGATTCTCACTCTCATGCTTAGTGTTTCTCGCTCTTCCTTTTTGTCACGTGTTTGGATGCTTAATTTATTACAACCCAACATGCACACTTAGGCATTCAGGCACACAAACATGTACAAACACACACAAACACACCAGGTAGCCTCTGAAACGTCCCATTAACAGCATGTAAACTGTCCCATCCACAGCCAAAAATGTCTTTGATCCTCAGAGGGGTGACATTCAGGGTAAAACACACTTCCCCTGTGACTCCTGCAAGATGCTCACATCTCTACACCAGCTCGCAGAGATAGAGGAGACATTTACTACAGATGTGAGAACTCCATTAAGATCTGAAAGGGAAGTCATTAGCAATTTATGAGCCGAGTACAGCTTCTTGTGTTGCAGGCTGTTTTGCTTGCTCTGATGTTATGAATAATGCAGCCTGGATTACGTCAGGTCACACTGCCCCAAATATGACGTAAAACATTTCTGCTGTGACACTGCGCCTGTCCAGGAACGTCTCCTTGTCCCAATATTAGGTACACCCGTGGTGAGACATCAGGCCCTCTGGGTAGAGTTATCAACTGAACAGTGAATCTTCAGTGTGTACAAAAAGAGTAGGCTGGGAAGATTGGTCATAACTTCTGTACTGCAGCCAATACTGGGCAATAACTTAATATCTTTTACTGACTTTTAGCAAAATTATAACGTGATGATCTAATCTTATCATCCTATCAGTATGCAAATTTATGTCCACATTAATTCAGAGCAAACTGTTCTGATAAACTAACAAAATGTGCTCCTTTGATACATACTAAGAGTTTGGTGCGTGGTTTTGAACATCAATTAAATTTGTCACTGTGTGATTTTGCCTACTTTTGCCATGTTGTGATATATATTGACATCTAAGAATATCCAGTGTCTTCATCCATATCATCCAGCCCTCATATCTGTTGAGTTAATCTGCAGGATTAATTTTACTCTAATGCCTGACATTTTAATGCAAACATGACCCCAAGTTGTCATAATCCCAACGGTGATCCAATGGGCTAAACGGATGATTAATTTTGGCAGTGGATTAGTTAATTGATTAAAATTGCAATAATCAATCAAATATGAAATACAGCAAATGTGGTTTTCAGCTTGACAGGTGCAAAATGCTTACTGCCATCCTTATGAAATTAACTTAATTTTGAAGTTTTTGTTTAGCTGTTGCTCAGATTAAGTAAGCTTTACTATGTGTAAGCATTTCTCACTTTGAGTTCCATGTTTTGCATTTGTTTTTTGTTCATTTTGCAGTTTTCTAAATTAGATTTCTCTCAATCAATCAATTACTGAAAAATGTGGTCACTTTATTAAATGACAGTGAATAGTTGCAGCAAGATATTTGTGATATATTTGCTATAAATATGAGGTAAACCGTGGTTATAATATCAGTATCTATAACAAAGTTGTACCTGACAGTTGTAAAAATGGTTTGCCTTTATCTTTATGACATAAATCGAACATTTTAAGTTCATTTAGCTGTTGCAATGCCAAGCATTTCTTATATTGAGTTCCATGTTTTGCAATTGTTTTGTGTTCGTTTTGCTATTTTATTCATCAATCTAATATGTGGTTGATTTATTAATTGATAGTGAATAGTTGCAGCAAGATATTTGTGATACATTTTCTATGAATATGGAGTAAGCTGTCCTTATAACATCAGTATCCATAACAAGTTCAACTTGACAGCTGTAGAAATTGTTTGCCTTCATCTTTATGACATAAATTGAACATTTTAAATTCATTTAGCGGTTGCAATGCCAAACATTTCTCACTCTGAGTTACATGTTTTGCATTTGTTTTGTATTAATTTTGCTATTTCACATACATGGGATTATTCATAATCAGTTAATCTGAAATGTGGTAGATTTATTGATTAACAGCATATAGTTGCAGCTAGACATTGGTGATATATTTGCTATGAATTCAAGGTAAACTGTGGTTATAAAATCAGTATCCATAACGATGTTCAACTTGACAGCTGTAGAAATTTGTTTGCCTTTATCTTTATGACATAAATTTAACATTTTAAATTAATTTTGCAGTTGCAATACCAAGCATTTCTCACTCTGAGTTACATGTTTTGCATATGTTCTATGTTAATTAGATTACTCATTATCAATTAACCTAAAATGTGGTCGCTTTATTGATAAACAGTGAATAGTTGCAATAAGATATTGGTGATATATTCGCTATGAATATATGGCAAGCTATCATTATAATATCAGTATCCATAATGAAGTTCAACTTGACAGTAGTAGAAATTGTTTGCCATTATTTTTAGGAAACAAATTGAACATTTTAAGTTAATTTAGCTGTTGCAATGCTCACCTTAAGTTACATGTTTTGCATTTGTTTTGTATTATTGTTGCTATTTTACATATATGAGATTATTCATGATCAATTACTTTAAATGTGGTCGATTTATTGACTGAAAGTGAATAGCTGCAGCTAGATATTGGTTATATATTTGCTATGAATATGAGGTAAGCTGTCATTACAATATCAGTATCAACGATGAAGTTGCTATCATTTATATTTCACTAATCAATACTTTATATGGATTTCGGGTTGGCTAATGTTAAACGTTGAATCACGTGAATGTCAAGCCTAAGTTATAACTACGTACTGTATTGATGTTTTATGCCTTAAAATCCCCAATTCATCCACACACACACACACACACACTCCCTTTCTCTGCTCCCCACAGGCTGATCCCCGCACGGACACGCACATTCACAGAAACACGCACACATACACACACAGGCGTGAACTAATGGCAACCGCGATCAATCACTGTTCCGCACCGTCGCTTCCCGTTACTGATGGACTGACCCACATCTGTTCATCCACCTCGGTTCCCGTGAATTTCTGTCAGTTTTAATCTCAAATTTAACCAGCCGTTTTCTGTCTGGGCTCCTAACAAACTGATTCACACGCCGGTGTACAACCAATGTCAATTATCTGGCCCAAAAAGCTTTAAAGTTGCCCAAAATACTCAATGTTTAAAGCGGGTTTCGGCCACGGAGAGTCCGTTTATTATCCTTAACCGGGGGGTCCGCACCAACTGACCACTTGGTTAGCTAGCTTATGTCCAGTGGTCGAGTTCATAGTTTGGACAAATGAGACTACAGCCAACAGAAATAGCCACACAGTTTCCACCCGTAAGAGAAAAGCTGCCATTAGTGGTTGTAAAAAGTACCATAAGACCCTCACCAGCACTTGAAATATTAGAAGAAATCAGCCCGTCCGCATGTCCCGTTAGATACTCCTATTAGCTCTTCCATCCTGTGTCCCCCAGCCCGTCTGGCCACTCCGGGGAAAAATCCTTTGAGGACGAGGACACGCCCACCACCCATATGCACCAATCAAATCACAGAGCAGGGGATTTAACACATGATGGACGTTCTCATCAACCAATGGCGTCACTCGAAGCGAATGATTGACAGGGAGACTCCCCAGCTTGAGCGCAGTGTTGCGAACGGAGGAGGCGGGGCTACAGCTGGGCGTTGCTGAAGAGCTTAACATTTTATTTTTATTTTTTTTACGCAACTGGGACCCATTCCTTGTCAAAATTATTAGGGCTTTAAATTCATCTTGGGGCCTGTGGGGATTTTGCAGACATGAAGACCTATTTAGATAACGAGTGATAGGAGAAAATTGTGAGCCAGAGAGGTTTTCAGGGGGTTAGAAACATGCTCCAGGCAGTGATGCTGAGAATGAGCTGGGATAGTATTGTATAACAGACTGAAATAGCTGGGCCAGCATCCTGCAGGAAGAGGTTCAATAAGAGGACTTGCTATACTTAGATCTGTGCTTTGCTCTCCCAGGTGTGTTTGTAGACAAAAACAGTCTGGGGGAGATGGCGGTCATCTAAGCAGGGAGAGGGAGCAGCGAATAGTCTCTTACACTGTAGAGTGGGTTCAGTCCACTTGAAAAGGGAAAGGGAGTTTCATTATTGAAAATGCACTTCTATTCCTGGACAAGGGGGGAAAGCCACAGCCTGCATTTGTTATCCAGCTGTCAGTTTAACATATATAATTGATTTAACCATGAATATCAAAGCACACAAGTACAGTATGTGACCGTAACAAAGTGTGGCAGTTTGAGTTTGTAATTGTGTCTTGGCATACTTTGACTTTAAAGCCAATGTATGACTTTATTTCACTATCTTTATATTTTGCAGACCAAATTCTAATTGATTCATTAAGAAAATGATTGTCAGAGTAATTGATAATTGTAAAAAAAAAACAAAAAAACTCCTGTGTAGGTGACTAAACCTTCATCAGGCAAACTGTTTGTCCCTCTCCTTCACGCCTGTTTGAGTATTCCTTTACTCTGGGGTATCAATGATAAAAATAATAGTTTCTTGTAGCCCCATTTAGCTTAAAGCCTGCTCTCTAAAATGACATAACATATTAAAGGGTCACAATTTAATAAACAGAGACAAGGGGGAATTTGGGGGACAAATATGAAACAGGGTATTTGACGTTCCTCCAAGACATTTTAAGCATCAAACACTTCATTTCTTAATTTTTTTTTTTACACGCAAAACTTGTTCCTTTCCTGCATCAATTTATGGTTAAAATGTCTTCAAGTCCTCAGCTTCTTTCAGGTTTGAAGTGGACAAATGCACAAGGGATGTATCCCCATGTCCACCCTGAAATTTATGTCTGTGCAATGAGGTGTCTAAAAAATTTGAAAAATGTAGTGAGCTCTGTGACACTGTGTTGTTGAAAGGGCAAAGATTGATGTCACCATTAAAATTCATCCACCCATTTCCTGCCAGCTAATGAGATTTATCTGAATTCTTGAGAAATAGTATGCAGCCCTCGCTTTGTGAAGTGGAAATGGCAAAACAAAAGCACAGAGAAAAACATGTCATCAAGGGTGCAAAGGGGAAATAACTCATCGGCTGCTTGCACATACACACAATTAACAATATCAATGTTTCCACTTTTATTGTCAGGGTACTTGCTTCATGTAAAATATTTCAATACAATACAGTACAATGCATGTTCCATCTGCCATCCTCCATGCGATTGGTTGGTTTTGTCATCACGTTGTAAGGCTTGCCCACAGCATACAGCAGCTGAGCGCTCAGCCGGCGCCGGCTGCTCCGCCACACTCGCCATGAAAACAAAACCATGAAAACAGATTAAATTATAAACTACTAAAATCTTTTTTGTCATCTTTTTTTGTCCTTTCTGAACAAAAAAAAAAAAAAAAAACCCTCAACGCCACAGCTGTGGGGGCTCCACATCCTCCCAGCATGCTTCACAGCAGCTCAGTTCAGTCCTCAGCTGAGGCCCTCACAGGGCCACACACATAAAATAAACGGACAGACAGACAGACAGGAGGACAGTCGGACAGGGTATCTGTCACCGCTGGCAGTCACATAGCAGCTTTCAGTCTCATCCAAGCTTCAACGGGAAACGGGGTAACTGGCTGGGGTAGGGCGCAGTTGGGGGTGTGGAGACAGGTGTAGAAGAAGAGGGGAGGAGATGACACAGTAGATTAACACGTGTCCCCCAAACCGAGCCATCTTCTCTTGGCTGGTTTGATCACGTCTGAGTAACAGAAACGGGTTGGATTTGACTGTAGTATCCATTCTTCTCATCCTCCCACCTTGTGTTTCACCTGTCAGCTTCTATAAGTGTGTTTCTAATACTGGGGTTATGAGTGTGTTATCTTGAAGTGTAGATTGTTGTCACTCTGACCTAACAGACTGCTGCAGAAGAAAAGTGCCCTCTGTGGGGTGGGGTGGTTTGTTGCCTTGGACATCCCCACATCCCTCAGTACATTCGTTCAGGTGGGCATGGTGAGGGCTGTGTATGCGTGTAAATATATATATATATGTGTGTGTGTGTATAGGTGTATGCAGGTATGTGTGTGTGTGTGAGGGGTGTCTCAGTAGCGGTGGGTCTGGTGGGAGTACTGGGGCGGCTGTTGGGAGGTAGAGGAGTATCCCATGCTGCTTTGGGGCAGTGATGTGCTTGGTCCAGGGTTCTGGTAGGCAGCATGTGGATTGGAGCGCTGCAGGGAGGAAAAAAAAAACCAAACAAGACGATATTCAATAAAGCCTTTTAACTCAAAACTTTGCCTCATTTTTTACACTTGTGCACTTTTAATTTAAAGCAGAGGCAGCAAAAAGGGTGGCTTTGAGCACTTGATCACCCGCAGGGAGCCAATGAATCGCCCGCAGGGCATCTTCTAAAAATAACTGCGGTCAAGCCAGCCATCACTCGCATCTCCATGTTCACATCAGCTGATGCAACAGCTGTAGTGCACCCTTATACTGACATTAATGGTAACTGCACTCAAGTCAGAATGAGCTAGCGACAGACTTGGCAAAGCTAACGTAAGGATATACATGTGACAATGTCCAGTTTCCAAAATAAGGTATTAACCAAGGGTATTTACAAAATACATAAATGTAAATAAGATTAATTGGATCACACAAGAAGTAAAAAACATGTTTCCTGTGTCTCTTATAATTGATTAAAAAAAAAAGACTTTTTTCTTAGAACTTTGGGTTGCTGGAAAACTAAGACAATAAAAATTCCTGATGATGAGTGATACATTTGAGTTGAGGACATCTCTGATTATATTCAGACACAAAATCAAACATATTTACTGTATCAGTTTAGAGATATTCCAACGTAAAAGACTCGTGTTTGTACTTTTAAATCGCTACCTTTCTGAATACTTGACATCGATACAGCGAATAAGGTGTTTATAGATACTTTCCTCTGTAACATCTAAAAGGAGTGAGGAACTTTAAACTCTAATGTTGTACAAAAAATAAGATAAATGTGATGTTGTGTGACTTTCAAATGTTGAAACATATCAATTGCTGAGATTAACAGAGAAATGATTTAACTTGCATGTTTAATTATATGTATCTGTGTTTTCTGGGCAGCAGAATTGTTGTCTATATATGATCACTTGGTAAAACATTATTAACATCAATTGTGAGAATTGAGGATGGCGCGCCATATAGCAATCGCGGCCACAAGTTCATGATATCAGTGTTATCGCAATCTATTTAGAATATTGGAAAAATTATGATAACAATGTTATCAATCAAAGTTATCTTTAACTTTGTTACTAGTGTATTTAGTCTCTTTAGGTTAACGAATTGAAGTTATAATACAAGTGTAAGGAGGTGGAGGGAGAGAGGCTTTAACTATAACTGTACAAATTCGTACAAAAAGAGCAATTACACTGAATAGATAGTGAAAAGGCAGCCAGATGGCATTGGGGGAGGGAGACAAAGAAAGAACAGACACAAACAGAAATGATTTAAGAGGTGCTGGATTATTTACACAATATTTTCATATGTGTATCATTAACAGGATATCAATAATTCATTTTTAAATAACAAGGTTAATGTCAGCACTGGTGTATTGAGACACACCTCGCACAGACATGCCAGGCTAACATGAGAGAGCTTTATTCTCATCCATAAGTCAACTGTTGAGGGAGGAGAGACTTACCTGGTAGTCTGAGGTCATGATGAGGCCACCTGAGGTAGTGGTGGGCGGGACAACTCGCACTTTCTTCAGAGGCGGGCCCTGGGCATGGCTGTTGTCAGGGTTGCTGGTGTGCCCCGCCCCATTTGTGTGGTTGTTTCCCTGTTGCTGCTGCTGGTTTTTCTAATATCAGAAAAATAATAAAAAAGATTTGTACATTGTATTTTATGTGTGAATGTGCAACCTCTTTGCAATGTTTCCCATTTACTCTTCTGTATATAGTCATGAGATAAGGATGCTGAACAAATATGGTGAGACTGTCCTGTTGTTGTTTTTAATATTTGTGATTGTTTTGTCCACTTTAACCATCAATATTCCTATTATTACTATTCAACTGGTCATCAGTTACTTCAATACACTGTCATTCGTCATTACAACTTCTGACAGCGGTCAATTAGCTGTCAAGTTGTCATCTTTCTTAGTTGATGTGACATGGGTCAGACAAGCCAGAAAAGCATGCTAGCTTGAATACTGCAAACTCTGACCGGATGTAGTAGAACATCCTGGTATTTTTGGCAAGCTACATTTGACATACTATGTAGGACATACTTAATCATTTTCTGGCATACTATATAGTATGGTAGTGTGGGTATTGGAACGCACAGAGTATGT
>JAPZEB010000013.1:13113914-13131147 GCA_029783705.1 Chaetodon striatus | reverse complement strand
CCCTTTTGTAAAAAACTAATTTTCATGTCATTTTCTTGTCATCTTTTTGCTTGCAGTTTGTGGGATATTTCTTGCCAAGTTGCCCATTGCCTTTTTCACCTCTTGGGAGAAATTAAAACCATTTTGCTCGGGTTTTAAATGGTTAAATAGGTTGTGAAACTCGTCTGAATGCAGCACGAGAAAACTGATGTTGAGTCAGGTTTCAAATGGTTAAAGTGAAAAAAAAAATGTAATTCATTACACGTAAGATTTTTATTGTACCGTACTTTATTTTGAAAGCAGTGACCGGAAGTAGTACAGACCTCACTGTGCCTGACTCGACGCTGGCTGAAGCTCCCCTCCACAACATTACCTCCGCGGTCCTGCCGAGAAATAATGATCCCTGAGCAGCAGCAGCAGCGGCGGCCGCAGCCCGGGCCCGGAGCACCATTCCCCGGCTCTGTGGGTGAGCCATGAGCATGCCACCGCTCCGGCCTCCCCGTCCCAGCCTCACTGACAGTCGTTCACCACCAGCAAGATGTATTTCAACCGGAGAGCCAAGAAGATACACAGTGAGGGAGGTAAGCTAAATAAACAACAACAAACACCTTACTTAATATTTGCTCTGTCAATGTTCCGCCCGCTCAAGTCGTGATCTGTTATTAAAACCGTGTTAACATCAGTGTCTATAACAGGCTTGTCATTACAGAGGGTATAGCGGCCTGTATATAATCGTGCGCAGGCCTCTTTGAGATGTGCTTGGCATAATAACGGGGATCGGTGTTCGGGACTGCGGCATGCATGTGGGGTGACTTGCTGTACCGGTGTTTATCCTCCAGTCTCGCTCGGTTTTTGGCACAGGTTTGGGATGCAAGGGCAAGCAGACTGCAGGTGCCTGCTTAAGGTGGCACCGTCTGCCCTTTATATAAGCTGGGATATTTACATAAACAAGCGGAGGGATCCGAAAAGATAACATTATTCCTGATAGGATGAATGTGAGTTTGTTGTGTGACCTTATCACTCTGACTTGAACGCAGTGTATTTCCTATGGCATCATTATGGTATTATATAATTTTGTTGCAACAGCCTTTTGTATCTAGACCTCCTGATTTGCATCATATGGGGTATTTACGCATGGGATGACTCGTCTAAATGAGTCCATATCCAAGTGTTCAGAGGGAATATAACTTATTTTGCATTTCAAACGTCAAAGCCAGATCCCATAGATCAGTCAAAGCAAAGAACAGCCTATTACCTCGCCGACTTAAAGTCCACGTGACCGTCTAAAGAGCGTTTCTCTTTCTGAGCCCTGTCCGGAAATGAAGCTCACCTGACCTGAAGGCCATCCACACATACAGAGCCAATTTTACATCACAGCAATTTATACACTTATGTCTTCATAGGAGTATATTTCAAGGGGATGCAGGAGACATGTCCCCCTCAATAAGAACATGAATGTAACAGAGGGCTTTTATTTTGACAAAATAAGACATGTAAAGCATAAATTAAAACAGAAGGAGCACTAAAAAATCACCAGAATGTAGGACATTAATACCTAGGTCCAGACCTTTGAATCTGTCCACTCTCACTGACTTCGACTGATTCTGACTGATGGAAACGGAGTGTTGACAAGTTGACAATTTTGTCCGATATCAGGCAAGGACATTAAGTGTTTGATGGACCCCCAAACTGCCTGTTTCATATGTGTCCCCCCATATGTTGAAACGAAACCTGCGCCCATGCATGTGTTTTAAAGAGATGGGACTGTGTCTACAAAATGCTATATGAGTCCAAGACTGTTAAGTCACATAAATCCCCCCTGACAAACTGTACGGTGGAGGCTATAGTCTCACTTTTTGGGAGAAGATGCCTCACATCCTCGTCAGAGTAGGAGCTGGAGAGAGGATGGGGGATTGTTAAACACAAAGCTGCCTCGGATGACTTAACACATGGCAAACTGACATCGTATTGGACTGTCCTGGAAGAGAGGAGCATGTGTTTGGCTCATCCAGTGGCTTATAATAGTGACTGGCACATATTGTCGGGTTGCTTTGCTGTTGTGTGTGTGTGTGTGCATATGTGAGGCTGCATGCCTCATGCAGCTTCCAGAAATAGTAAGCAGGGCAAATTTGGAGCGGAGATGAGCGCCAACTGGGCCACACTGTCTTCAGGACAGAGTTTCCCAGCTATTTATTTGTTGTTAAAAGAACACACCGCTCGATCTTTTGACACTGGGGCAGCACATTTTTGCCAGAAGACAGGTCAAAGGTTAAAAGGGTTCAGCGCCAGTTTCAAAATAGTGACAAAAAATTGCATAACTCTCACTTTTAGCCATCATATTTGTAATTTTTGTTTACACAGAATATCAGATGGCCTCACAAATGAGTCACATCTCTGTTGTCAGTTGTTTGTTTTACATCCAATATTCACCTAGTCATGTGGCAGAGCTTTTTCGTCTTGTGTTTTTCTTCTTGTTTGTATCAGAGCAATTAATGTGGGACTCTAAGTATCTCTAGTGGACATTTGTTTTGGTTTCTGGTGTCTGAAAATTGTACAAGAGTGTTTACCACTGCTATATTTAAAGCATATCAGGATGGACGCGGAGGGGTACTCCAGTGTGAGTGTCAGTCAGTATGTACATGTGTTCCCTCCTGGATTCGTTTGCTGCCTTTACTGTAATCTCTTGGAGCCTGACCTCTTGATTCTTTGCTCCAATTAGCGAGCTGCCATATCCCTGGTGATGACGTCTGCGGCTACCAATCTGTCACATTCACTCACACACTCTCAAACACATTCACACACAAAGTAATAATTGTACTTGTTTGTATTTAACAAGATCATAAATAGTTCATCATACTTTAGAAGAAATTTATTTTACCACTATGTCACAATATGAAGCTAAACAAACTGTAATGGAGATGTCTCACAGTTTTTGCAGGCAGTCTTGGACAGCCCATAGGATGTGTATTTAAATGTGAGGGCACATCTTGTCCCTTTGTTGACGTGTTTATGCGAGTCATGCAGCTCAGCCAACTGTCAACAATACATCTGTTTTGGAAAGATAATGACCGGTTGTCATGGCTACCAAGCTACTGAAGATGCCTTTTGAGAGATAGAGAGAGGCCTAATAAATTGCAGCAGTGATGCATTAACGTATTTTGGACACAGGGGGGCACTCCTGTGCAAGCTACCAGGTTTTGGTGGAGTCTATTTCTGTGTGCAACTCCTCGGCGAACGTCTTTCACCTGCAGGCATGAATCTCATCTGACTATTAATGCCTCAAGTGATGGGCACATACAAACACATTTACAGTTCAGTTATTGACACAGATGTGTTGTGTGCGGTGTGTGTATATTGACTTCTTGTCTTGTGTGTGTTGTTTTCTCCTGCCGCGGCCTCTCTGGCACCCACAGAGCAGTTAGTGTTGACCACCATTAGGCAGGAGGCTTCTGAACTGCAGGACCCAGGCGAGGGCACCGGCGCTACCATGCGTGCCCGCCTCACAGACAGGTTTGACAAAAGTGAGTTTGCTCGAATTAGACTGGATGACGCCCCATTTGTGTCCGGAGTCCCAAGGTGCATGTGGCCATGCGCAACGGCTAGGAGCAGGTGTCTCCCAACCCCCGGCCCTCAAGAGCTACAATGTCTAGTCACCTACTAGTCTCTGGCTCTTGTCTGAAAAGGTTTAGACACGATAATACTGCTGTGGACCCTGAATAATCTGTAGCTCCTTGGGGCCTGGAGTGATGAATGCTGAACAGGAAATAACCCTTTCACTGCATGTGCTTGTAGATAGTGGGGTGGCCACTCATGTCAGACCATACTGATGAAGACAGATCAATATGCACTGGGGTCAATAAGCAACACTGTCAATATAGACACATTTGCATGCTGTAGAACACAACACATGCATGTGTTGACATGGCATGCCTGAATAGAGCATGTACATGAACACTGCTGCATGTGTGTATGACACAGAAGTGACTGAGACGTTAGAGAGGGGAATAGCAGCATGAAGGGGCCTTGCATGTTTCCTGGCATTAAAAGATGTATGTTCACCTCTGTGTGTGAGAGAGAGTGTGTACCCATAAAACAGTGTCAATGTGTGTGTATGTATATGTGCATATGCATACATCAGTGTAATGTGTATTTGTGTGCGTGCTGCAGTCTCACCTGTAGGATTACCAGGTTATGGCTTAGCAGCAGGTGAAGTTGCAGAGCAGACACAGAGGGGATTATCATGCTCGTTCACTTGGCGCGTAAGAGGCTTTCTTTCCTTACTTCCTACTCTGTTACGGTGACAAAGTACCCACTGGGAATGCTTGAGGCTAGTTCAACGAGGACCTGCGAATAGGGCCTGCGGGTCTGGAGGCCAGGACAGCCATGGGACGTAGGGTTCGCTCAGGCAGACGACGCTCTGTTGGTAATGCTTTTCTCACCACACAGCACGATCGTAGGCTGGACAGAAGCATGTGGGGAAAGATATTTTATATTTGTTTTTGTTTTCTTTAATTAGTTATTGAAATAAGCGAGGTGGTTGTTGTGTTTAGCTCAAGAACACTTTGTTAAAATCTGTTGTGGCTGCGACCTTGCTGTTACGGGGCAGTGACTCCAAAAACTTTGCAGCTATGTTGCCAAGTGAGAAAAAACAAAACGTGCCAGGGTAAAATATGCACAGTATATGCAATACACTCTGATTTGCTATGCTCATTTAGCTGCCCATGTGCAATTGCATTTTAATGTTTTGACAGTTTTCAGATGATAAAAATGTGTAAACAGACAGAGTATGTGTCCTCAGCGTGGCTTGTGGGGGTTGGAGTGCTCAGACAGCTGGGGATAATTGTAGCTATTCTACTATAACTGCTGTTATGATTAGTAGTTCTTTCCTTTCTGGCTCATTTCCGCTCTGGGCTGGGTGTTTTGAAGATGTGAAGTGCATCTCTATTAGACGTGATTCAATTAAACATGTAAGCATCTCCAAAAGCTATATCGGTGTCATTTAAGAAGCAATTCTGGCAGTCGCGCTAATTGACATAGCCGCAGAGGGAGACTCTACGATAGTGGCTGACATGTGAGCCATTTCTTGAGTGAAGACTGGGGCACAACACCAAGGCAGAGCATCTGGTGAAATATGCTCTGCCATACTGGAAAATGTTGATGAATTATGCAGCCTGTCTCTATCCATTATTTAGTAGCCTAGCCTGCTTTTTAACAGTGAAACTTTGGCTTTAGGCCAGGGTAGCCTGGGCTCAGCCCAAAAGTTAATACTCCATAATAAGATATTATGAAGCATGTGATGAGTGACATCTTCTTCAAATGACATGCATGATGGATTTCATTGGATTGGATGGATTGCCTGCATTTTCAGAACCGGTAATTTCATCTGCCCACTGTTTGAAATGTTTTTGGTTTTATAGGCTTCTAATGAAACACATGGTCTTGTTAGAGAGCTAGTAAAAGGGCTATTAAGCTTCTCTACCTAATGGACGGAAGTTTGGCTAATTAATGTGCCGGATTGTTTTTCAGAAAACGGACATTTGCTGTTTAAGCCTCACCAACTAAATGGGTAGCTGGTAGTAACTTGCTAGTTTGAGATCAGAGTGTTTCGGTCTAGTCTTACCTGCTCTGGCTGCAGGTTATCGGACCTATGGTGCCTGTCCGGCTAGCCTGGGTGCTTCATGTGTAATTGACCTGGCTGTGCTCTGCTGGGGTTTGCCGCTGACTCATCAGAGGTGCATCAGTAATAAGTTACGGAGGTGACTGAGCCTGTGCTCCATCAGAGATGAGTAACCAAGCCATTGATCTCTTCAGAAATGAATCAGAGCTGAAGTGGGCTGCTGAGAAAGCCATTATTGATCTCCTTGGAAAGGTAGAATCTAAAGGGTTAAAAGGTGGAAGTAAGGGGCGGTGTGGAGCACAGTAAACAGTTCTTCATGAGCAGAAATGAGCAACAAGGTATAGAAAGCGTAGACAATTCACGAGGAAGAGAGAACGGTACAAAGAGGAAAGGAAAAAGGACATTACAGGTAACCATGTGCATCGCCCTTCACTACCTTTTAACCTTGTATCCTCCTTAATCATTTCCTTACAATCACTCGCTATCTTGATTGACCCCTGTGCCATTTGCAGTGTGGAGTGCTGAGCTGTGATTGTGACTTATTGCTCTGTTAGGTCCAGAGGTAATAGCCTGGTCAGAGATATAGAGATGAGGGATAGGCTGCTTATTATCATTTTGCTTGGATAGACTTTGACCCTTGCTCTCTCCCTTGTGCAGACACTTTGCGGGCTGGCGTGGTAAAGCACTATACCGAGGTTGGAGTGTTAAACGGTGTTGAAGCTCTTCAAATCTCAAACAGAAATGAAAGTTTACCTCGGATAAATCCAAAACCAAAGTAATCTTTCCCTTTCAAATGTGATAGCACCCTTTAAATAGCACTCAAAAAGATGCAATTATTGTAGCCGTTTCCTTAAAACACACTCAACTCTCTTGCAGTGGAAAAGTGGAAGTCTGACATGTCAGTAGTGATGATAGCACATCAGGTAGATAAACCTGACTGGCTTTTATCTGGGTCGTTTTACAGTTCCTCGCCTGCTTTAGAATAACAAGCTTGAGTGGAATATAATGCTATTTTGGTTATTGATGAGGGGAAAGAATGACCCATTAATTGTGGGATTATAGTGCTGCAGAAATAGAGATTCAGGACTGTGGAAATTCAATCTGCTAAACCCTGCAGTGTTTATTCGATTCTAAATTATTCATGCAATTAGGCTGTTGTTGTTTTAACTTACAACCTCGCTCACAGACAGGCACACAATGCACCGATCCCAAGAAAAGATAGGCCTTCAACAATCTGCACAAATAATCCCATTATACAGCTCAGTATATATTAACAAATGAGCACTACAGGCACACTGCAAGGGCTTGTGGGAATAATATTTCTGTTAGAGGCTTACCTGTGGCTTTCCAGATCTTATATTTTATCTCATTACTGGAGCTGCAGTTTGACACACACTATGTGCATCTGTGCAAACTAATGAGAAAGAGCAGAGACCTGAAGTGAGTGAAGCGACATGAAGTGATCTCCTGATGGATGGTTCCTGCCTCAGCGATGTCATTTGACCCATCTGTCTGACCACAAGACCTCAAGGCGATATCAGGCTTCTGGCCCTTTAAAAGCGGAGCCCCGGCTTTGCCCCTCCGCAGCACTGAAGGAGCTCCATATGGCTTCCTCTTGTTGTCTGCACTGGCAGTAGTGAGCCGCTCAGCATCAAACTGCAGAAGGAGACTAAATAAAATAAAAAGGCTTCCCGAAACGGCAGGTGGCCAGATGACACGGCTGCGGAGCTTGGCGGGCCACTATCTTTCACCGGGGCCGGGAGCTTCCTCTTCAGCAAGGCCGACGGAGGAGAGAGGAGGCACGGGCACGGGCACGGGCGTGCTGCTGCATCTGTCCTCGCCCAGGTTCGCCGTTGTTGTACCAGCTGAGTAAACTGTGGCGTCCAGACCTGTTTGCATTGCTCTCACTTCCCTTACAATGTCCCCTGCAGAACTACACATATTCTCCCGTCATTGGGTGCACTCAAGGATGAGAAATGTCCCGCTCCTGGAGCTCATGCGGGGGTGAATGAGCGGAGATCACGACGCGTTAAAATGGTTGGAGATGACAAAGCCAGGCGGGCGGGACGCAGGGAGTCTGCAGGAGAAGCGTGTTGCATCCTCTTGTGTCACTTTTTGGGATCATTTGTGCCTGTAGTGTTAGTGACAGCCGCGATGTGCGCCGGGTCTTCTCTGTGTTGCATATGGACAAGTTGACGTGCTGATAAAACAGACAAACTCGGTGTGTTTGTTCGCCATTGTGCATCCCTCAGCACATCCATTATACGCGGGGGGTCCCGTGGGCGTCGCGAAACGCGCGTGTGTGCATTGACGGTACCTGCATGATAATACTGAAAGACAAGGGGGGGTGTTTATAACGGGAAACGTCATTGAATCGACCCCGCCGGCTTCAGCATACATCAGCACACAGTAGCCTCTAGTACTAATTGGTCGCCTTCGCTTTTGAACCGTAAACCACGTCTCCCGTCCATGTCTCTGTCTCTCTCTCCCCTCCTCCCTCTCTATCTCTGTCTCACTGTCTCTCACTCGCATTCACTCAGCCTCGCCTCTCTCCCATCAATCCAACGGTGCAGGACCTGCTTGCTCGTCCGGCGGTTACCGCAAGGCAGATGATGAGATGTCCGGGACCACTTCCCAGGCGGATCCCGTAGACGCCACCGCGCGGACGGTGCTGCTCAACCGGCCCCAGAACACCAAGTTCTGCGACAACCATGTCAGGTAGGTGTCACTATATACTTCTGCTACTGCACGTTTTGTTTTGTGATGCATGTAGTGTGCCTCGTATGCATTGATTTCCACGGTGTGCACTGAAAGTTAAACATTAGCCTTCTTGATGAGCAGCCAGCAGAGAGACTACATCCAAACTAGAGGTTTTAATCCAAAGCATGCATATCACCAGCCTTATGAAAGCCCTGGTCATCTTATCTGATAGTTGTTATTTATTTATTTTGTGTTTAATCAGAGGGTGATACGCTCATCTGGGCTGGATTTATTTAAATACAAGTTCATGTGTTTGCTTGCCTGAGGTCAAAGTGCAGGGTCAGCTTGCAGGAATTTTGTGTCTTTCAAAAGAACGCTCCGGCATTGTGGATATTTGCTCAGAGGGGCTTTTCTCCAATGTTGTCGGGTTAAAGGACAGCCTGTGTATGTGCTTTTCTTCCCATCATACCATGTGTGACAAGTAGACTTTGGACCACTGAGAATTCCCTTTTTTCCTCTCTTAAACATTTACTTTTATTCTAGTTTCTCAATATCACAATAACTTAAAGGAAAAACATTTTTTTGTTTCACAATTACTACAATTTTACAAGTGAAACTCTATTGATAAGGCTATTTAATAACTCACCTATTAAGTTACACCTCTGTAGCGGCTCCCGACGGGTGAGGCTGATGCATGTCACCTAAAGTCCTGAAGTCCACTTGAGAATCTCAGTGGAAAAGTGCATGGCTAAACAACTTAATGTGACCGTGTTGCTCAATCAATATGTCCTAATGAATATTTAAGACTGCCAATGACAGTAAAGTAACTACACTTACATGTGTTCACATAAATTTCAGAAAGCGCCTTAGCTGTGTCTTTCGCAGACCTTGAAGGTGTGATTTTTGTAAGCATGACTTTCTGTGGTCTAAAATGGAGTACAAGTCTTGGACTACACTTAATAATATTTCGCATATTGTGCTGATGCGTCTTGGTGGCTCCCCGTGGTTCAAAAGTGATTATCTGATTAAATAGTCTGATTGTATGTAGGCAGCGTCATTAGCTGGGCCAAATGTCACATACTGCAGTGGAGACGTCACTTTTCTAAGCAACATTCCAGCTGTCATCTCCATGTTTTATGGGCTTTGTTGTAGTCATAAATACTAAGTTGTACTCAGGCAAACTATTAAGAGTTTGATTTAGACAGACAGCAAATTCATTACCCCTCTGTCTTTACCTTTTATTATTCCTATTTGTATGTACGAACTGGGCCTGGCGCCATCGGGAGCAGTGGGCTCATATTCTATAAGTTGGAGGCTTGTCGTTATTCAGTTGACATTCAGTGGTCTGCCATTACGGTCAGGAGATTTAATTTCACTTTTAAAAGAGCCTATTTCAGCTCTACGAATAAGATTAAGGCGAGTGCACCCTGGCTCATCTGATTGGATCACGTGTGGTGTTCTGCCCCTCGCTGCATGCTGATTGGAGAGTCAAGAGCACTCTGGCTCCAGAAGGGGTGCCCTCTGATGTCCCTGTGTTCCTGTAACTCTTTAGTTTATGTTTGAAAGGTTCAATAGTCTTATTGATTTTTCTCAGATTAAAGCCTTGTAGCTTTTATCTGTGTACTCAACTCACCGTCTCTCTATTCCCTTGGTCCTGCACTTCCATATTTCATTCTATACAGTTGTGTTTATACATACGAAGCATTAGTGCTGCTCTCCTGTGCACAATTGCAGCAAAGTAAGCTGCTTGATTATTCTTAGGAAAGGACATGGAACAATGTAAGTAAATCATGTCTTACTGAATCACGCATGCTCCATTCTGTTGATACTTCAAATTGAATCAAACTTCGCACAGAAATTGAAACAACTATTTTACAAACACTTGTATTTTCAATAAATCTACATGCCTGTGTTCTTCAACTTAGAGAGATGTTCTTCTCTGACGACAACGCAGTGTTTTCTTTTTTCTTTTGGCCTATAATGTACAAAGAACACTGACCTTTGTATAAAAAAAAAGAAATAAAAGACAAAGCAGCAGGAGAGCATCACCCCTGCAGCTAACAGCTGTTAATACCACAAGCAAGTTGGACATCTATAGTGTGAAAAATAACTTGTGTTTTTCCTTTTTTTTTTTTTTTGCCTGGTCCAATGGAACTGTGTGTGTGTTTGTGTGTCCGTATCTGTGTAGTCAGATATCACTTGTCTTTGATTGGATTAAGGCGACTTTATCTGCTGGATCATAGGTGTAGTATCACCAACTCTGAGGTATTCAGAGTGTCAGGGTCAGGACACTGCGTGTGTGTGTGACACAGTAACAGCTGTTGCTACTCTGTTCTGTGTGTAATGTCCTGCTCTTTGTAGCTTTGTGGCTGCGTGAGCGAGGCAGTCGGAAAAAGTGGTTAAGGGTTCATCTCCTAGGAGATTCTGAATTATTACGAAGGAGTGTGTGTTTTCCCATTCAGTACTTGCACTTGCCACACTCAAACACATAAACACAAACACACCCCATCCATTAAACAAATGCCTTTTCAGAAGCTCTTATTTTTCACTCAGGCCATACAGGAAAAACAAGGCAGGCCTTGACTTGAAGGTTGACTTTTTGTATTTTTAACCTCTCTAAAAGCTCTTACGGTAGCTCCTAGGTAAAACAAGGTTAATCAATACAGCTGTCCAATCAATACAGCTGATTGACAGACAAGTTGAGGTCGCCAAGGTTTCTTGCACCTATTTTATGGGGTTTGGGGTCTAAATATAGATTGCTGGATTTAAAGTATCAGTCTATTTATAGCTGTGATGTGTGTGCACCCCATAATGGCTCTGTTTGCCCTCTCTGAGCACAATTGAGTGTTTCGAATAGATTTTCAACTGCTGCAATATTAAAACCCAGCCGTTAAGGTAATGCTGTTTGAGCGTGTCAGGTGAAAAAATCATTAGCACACAATTTATGCATGAATTCCTGCTTTTCCTAATGCACTACCTGGCTCTGCCCCCATCTGTCTGGTTGTAAACAACGTATAACGTCTCCTTTCCTCCTCGTTTTCCTCTGCAGTACAACCAAGTATGGGGTTCTCACCTTTCTGCCCCGGTTCCTGTATGAGCAGATCAGGCGGGCTGCCAACGCCTTCTTCCTGTTCATCGCACTCATGCAGGTAAACCCCACGCACACAACTGTAATGGCTCAGTGTGCTGTTTGGTTTCAGATTGCTTCTGTGGCCCACACAGACTTTAGATGATACATCCTGAAATGTCTGTTTTAAAGCATTCCAGGATTCCCACAGGCCCAGCTATTTTTGAAATACTGAGTTATGGATTATTGAGCGTCGTTTTCTGCATGGCACAAGTTAAGATTTGGTACATTTTTTTAGAAAGCCAGAAGGAGGAGACTAAAAAATAAGTATAAATCATGAATACTTCACAAATGGGTCACACCACATATATAAATACATATTTGTAAGATCTTACTAATTTACTAATTTGCAAAATTAAGTATTGCATGTTGCTTTTATTCATCATTTTCCTCACATGTGCAGTCCTACTGCAACTTTAAGACTGTTTCTGAATTTAATAAAAGTAAAATTAAGAAGAATTTGGTCATAGAAGATGATCACAGATCCCTCCCTGTATTCGCTACCTAATTGCTTAACAATATTATATTCCCAGCGGATGTTGGAGAAGGCGGGTACTTTCCTCTGTGTGAGCCTCATGAAAAGTCGAACCACCTTCCATCATGCTCACATGGCTGCGCTCACCCATCAAAGATTCATTATACAGTACACTCATTACACTCCGCTGCCTTGTCTAATGTTTTTTTCTGTGGCGTCACTATGGTGATCCATTATGGGTTCTTTAAACTACTCAACATTTGCTATCAGCAGTGATTTCTGAGTGCTGCCTCTCTTGATTTTTATCAGCAAATCCCTGATGTATCACCGACCGGTCGCTACACCACACTGGTCCCACTCATCTTCATCCTCACTGTGGCCGGGATCAAAGAGATCATTGAGGACTACGTGAGTACCACGGCACCACCTGCTCTACCCGCACAAGTTACTTCTTATCAGACTTTAAAGTGAAGGAGAACATCATATCTTAAAAGCTAATGCGTCTTTATCTGTGTCTTTACAGAAAAGACACAAAGCAGACAACACAGTGAACAAGAAGAAGACAACAGGTATCGTCTGCATGTGCGTGCTTGCTAATGTGCGTCAACTGTCTGTGCGCTTTTCCACGAGTGTGCTGGTGTCTATTTGTGTGGGTTTTGTTTTCCTTTCATGGCTGAGTGAATGGCTGTTGTCTGTCACTCACTATAGTGCAGGCCCCAGACAAAAAGTTTAGTTGCTATGAATACTGTATGAGTGCTGCTCTATAGGCTGACTGATGGCTGTGTTGTCCTTGTCTCTCAGTGCTGCGGAACGGAGCCTGGCAGACGATCATCTGGAAACAGGTATCACTATCATCACAGACTTCATCTTTGTCGCTCTCTCACTCATCACTCCTGTGCTTTGCCTTCCTCTCTGCCTCGCTTGGTTTACTATTCAGTTTGTATACAAACTTAAAGGGAAACTAATGTATATTTTAACATTGACCCTATTTTCCCATGCATTTATGTGTAAGAGACTAATGGAGACAACAGTTTTTTTATATTGGTCCAGTATTGAGCGAGACTGCGTTAGCCGCAGCAGTAAAACAGGCTGTAATATTATCCATATTGGCAATTGTGCACCATCAATTTACATCCACTAAAAGTGCTTGTTTTTGCCCTCGAGAGGCTCAGATTGTTATTATTAGAAGGGTATGACAGCATTGTTGAAAAGACCCTACAGTGAAATGAAACTTTTTCCCTTACCTTTTGCAGATCCGGTCTGTTTGTTAGTGTGTGTAACCGAGTCTCCCTCGAGGAGAAGTCTTGTTATGAACTTCTTCGACTTTTCCACATTGTTGAAATTAGCTAGATATTCAGGTGTTTCCCCAGCACTCCATCTCTCCAACTCTCACTAACGTTTTGTTTTCCTGCAACGAATCACCTCTCGCAAGAATTTAAAACGTGCCTTCTCCTTGAGCGAGACTTGGTCACAATGACAAAAAGAAAAGTAACAAAGAAAAGTTACATTTCTCTGTAGGGTGTTTTCCGTAATGTTATCGAACACTTCTAATAACAATCTGAGCCTGTCAGTGGCAGAAACTAGCACTTTTGATAGACTTAAATTGACGATACAAAATTGCCCAAAGCGTTAACATCGTTGTGGCTGCTGCAGTCTTTCTTAGTACTTGACCAATTATAAAATGATTGTCTCCATTAGTCATTCGTGCACAAAACCAGTGAAAATTTCCCTATAATTGGCATGAAAATGGAAAATAATACTGTAAAATGCATGTAAGAAATGCAAGCTATAGATACACTTGTTCTAAAAATAGAATACAATGTAAATAAATTAGCAAACAAAACTAAATCAGTGAAAGCAACACCATTTAAATAACAATGTAAAAATGAGGAATCCTGCTAAAACAGGCATTGTAATAAAATAAAAGGTCTAATTTTGGAAAATGAGGGATTACCTTATCAAATTATTTGGCCTTTTTTTTTATTAAATGGCTACATTTGTCTCAGAGGAGCTACATTTTGGTCTCAGTCTTACCTGTTGTGAAGTTATTTTATATTTTCTCCTCTTTTGGAGTCCAGGATTTCTTCTATTACTTATGGCTACACTGTAGTCTCTCTGTCTGTGCTTGGTCAGGATCTGTCTGTGCTTTGGATCCCTCACAGTAAAAAGATACTCCTCCAATTAGTATTGATGTTTTAGGGACAGATAACAAGTAAATTAGTAGGTGATTTGTCCAGTAATTCACAGAGACACATGTTGTCAGTTGAGTAAGTAGGTTTTTTTCTGATTGTCTGCAGCTCATGTGAGTCATTGACCTGCTCAAACAAAGTTTCCAGTGCAGTCTCTGCCACATTCAAAGTCACCTGGGCAAAATAAACCCTTGTCGCAGTACAATGCAGGTCCACTGTATGTTCTTAAACAACAAATGCATCAACTGTTTTCTTGAGTGTATTCATTAGCTGAGTCCAGCTGTGTACAGTCTTGCTCCAGCGGGTCATATCAAATCAAACTTGAGTTCTTGTTATGCGATTAGAGCAGGAATGCAGCCCTCTTGTTATTCAGGGTCAGAAAAGGTGAAGGAATTTGCTCCAGCTGCCCCGCTAACTCAATAATGTTCATGTTAAAGGGAGGTGCTGACAATTAGTTTCACTGAAGTGCTCCCTTTTTCTTGACAGAACTCCTCTTATAAAGTATCATAGAAAATGTTATTTGTAATTTAAAAAACTACATTTTCATAAGGCTAATATGAAAAGGCGTATTTTGTATCTCCTTCTCTCTCTTATCTACATGCTTGTTATCTCTGTATCTCATTCTGGTCTCGCAGTCTAATCAAAAGAGTTAAAGCTTTGCACCGCTGTGCTCACTGTCACTTTATCTCAAGTCTTCTTCTATCTCCATTGGCTGCCTCTCAGTTGGTCACTAATTAACCTGCCTGTTGTTTCCCCTCTCTGTCGTCCCTCACCCCACCTATTACCCCTCACCCTCTGCCTTTCTCCCTCTTTTCTCTCACGCTGTTACACTGCTGCGTCCTGCCCACTAGGTGGCAGTAGGAGACATAGTGAAGGTGACCAATGGCCAGCACCTTCCAGCTGACATGGTTATTGTGTCCTCCAGGTCAGACTCCAGTGTATATGAGTGTGTGTGTGTGTGTGTGTGTATGTGTGTGGGCACTCATACATTTGTATGTTAATATAAATGTGTTGTGATCATTTGTTGTGTGTTAAACCGTGTTTTTATGGGCTGCACATAATGATTGGCTCTTATTATCAATACATCTGTTGACTAGTTGTTTGATTAATTAGAATATAATGATTAATTTCTGTCTTAAATTGATGTCAAATAATCATAGTCATGTTTGAAAAGCAAATGTCTAATGATAATAATGTTGATAAAATAAGTATAAAGTAGTATTAAAAAGATAATTCCATAGTTGATTATTTGATTTTCGAAATAGTCATTGACTCATTACCCGTCCATTGATGGATTAATTTATTTTAATCACAACAATTATTGATGCCTCATCTCCACAGTGAGCCGCAGGCCATGTGTTACACTGAGACCTCCAATCTGGATGGAGAAACCAACCTGAAGATCAGACAGGTATGACTCTGGAGCACACGGTCGGTGGTGTTTTAGAAACATCCAATACTTGTTACAGTTTAGATGCAAATGAACACATTAATAAAAGATGTTAAAAATGTACACTGGCTCTCAGGGCTCTTTTATCAAATGAAACCTTCACCGTCCTCACATTTGCGTCCACAAGGGTCACAAATACGATCTGATCATGTTTTATGTCCATTCTCTATCCCCTCTGTTGATTTGTGTTTGTGAGCTGTTTTGCTTTTCCATAATCTATTTTGTGATAATCTTGTTTGCTAAAAGTGCTCCCACATCAAACTTTCCTTGACTTGTCTTGTTTAATTTTTTCCAGGGCCTCTCGCTCACAGCTTCTTTTCAGACCCTGGAGGATTTGATTGCACTGTCTGGTCGTTTGGAGTGTGAAGGTCCCAACAGACACCTGTATGACTTCACTGGCACGCTGCGGCTGGAGAACCAAAAGTGAGACACACACTCAGACGTAGTTTTTCTTTGATCAGTTAATGTTCGACAATAGCAAGTGTAATTGTAGTTATATATGCTGAATTTTGTGGTTTTATTAATATACAGGTCAATAGAAATCAAATAGTATCTATGTGTAAAGCTGACCTAGCCAAGACAGCAGGATAAAACTATTTACATATCAAGATTTCATGTTTTTAAAGACTTATCCAGCACAAAAGAGATAAAATTTAAAAGTCAACCAGGAAAGTGCAGCCTGTCATTTTTAAAACAACATTAAAATTTATAAAGGGTTTTATAAAGTAAAATTTAGAGCCAAAAAGTAAAGCTGGAGAAGAGAAAGAAGAAAACAGCCACTGTATGGAGAGCAATGTCCCTCTAAATGCATCAGATTTACTCATAAATAACAAAAAAATTCAGGTCGCCCTGAATCTGCATTCATTTATCATGTTCTGTTGCTGATTACCTCCCTTGTTCTCCTCAGTACAGCTCCCCTGGGTCCAGACCAGGTGTTGCTGCGCGGCGCCCAGCTCAGAAACACACAGTGGGTTGTGGGCATTGTTGTCTACACTGGCCATGACTCCAAACTGATGCAGGTAAACCCATGCGTCTTGTCTGAATTTAATAAATTGTGTATAATGCATGAAAAATCCTTGAAAATGAGTTTGACTTGATATTATTTAATAACTAGAATCCGTCCTCCCTTCTGAACTTCATAGGAATAATTTAGAGGTTTTAACTGAGTGATGCATTTATAACTGGGAGCAGTCACAGCATTTGGACTGCTGACACATTCTTCTGCCAAAAATGATTTTGTAATTGTGTATGACAAATTATATTAGTGAAGCAAAAGTGTTTAAAGGCTGCAGCGAGTGGACGTCTTCCCAGAGAGATCATTGTAACTCAGTCAAAGTGTCCCCTCACCCAAAACCATCTTGATGTCTGTGTCTTTGTGTTGTACCCATTGACCTGTCCACCTGCCAGAACTCCACCAAGGCACCACTGAAGCGCTCTAATGTGGAGCGGGTGACCAACATGCAGATCCTGGTCTTGTTTGGCATCCTGCTGGTCATGGCTCTGATCAGCTCCGTGGGCGCCGCCATCTGGAACAAAGAACACACTGAAGATGCCTGCTGGTACCTGTCCCGGGCTGGTGAGAATACACAAACACACACACACACACACACACACACACACACACACACACACACACACAAACACATACCACATTTCACAACCTGGAACTAAAGTCTTCTAACAGTGATAGATCAGG
>JAPZEB010000013.1:13101275-13113814 GCA_029783705.1 Chaetodon striatus | reverse complement strand
CAACAACCAACACACCCAGGGTACCTTGGACGTCATATGTGGACGTGGACAGTCCATGACCAAACGTGGACATGTGATGAGGACACAGTGAGGACGTGTCATCATTTTCCAGAACAAAGTAATGTCCTCTGTTTGCTTCTTTTGTCCAACCAACAGTTGGACTCTTTGGTTCATGTTTGTGTTTAAAGACGTCTTTAAAACAAACGCTCTTCTTTTCCTGTCGTACAGGACCAAGTAAAGCAGCAAATTCTCACATTTAAGAAACGGAACCAGCAAATCATCGAGACTGCTGCTTGAGAAATGATGGAAACGATTTACTGATGATCGAAACAGGTGGTTATTAATTTTCTCGAATATAAACGTGCTCTAGTTGGAACCCCAAAAATACAAGAGTGAACTGTAAACACCACCATGAACTAAAGAGTGTTTGTTGTTCAAGCAGGACGTCGTCATGAAATCAGCTCAGTGCGAGAAACACGTTTCACTTTAACAGCTGTTTCAGGGTTCAGACAGTCCTCACAACTACACACAAACAAGTGTGAGTGTGTGTGTGAAGGTCCCCTTCAAACTGCAGACCTCAGCTGTGTGTGTGTCTCATCAAAAAACCTGCTCTATATATTGATGTTCTCTGTTACCATGGTAACAGGCCCACATCCCCCCACCATCGCCATGTTGACACATTTACATTGAGCAGTGTCTCTTTCAGCCACACACACACACACACACACACACACACACTGCTGCAGTCGCTGCAGAGCGTACTGGGTATAAAAATGTGGGAGCTCCCGGGAGGAGAACGAATCCGACGAAGACCCCCCAAAAAAAAACCACTAACAGAATAATTGCTTGTCATTTAAGTCACAATATAGACAGAACAACAACACATTATTTTGCTGATCAAAAGGACAAAAGAAAAACTCCATGAGACAGAAAAGACACTGAGTCACTGAAGCTAAAAGAAGCTAACTGGAAGATATCCCCTCTAAGCTTATTTTAGCATTAAGCTAATGTAGAAGCAAGCTTTAGCACTTACTAGGAAGTAAAACTTTTTACTGAAGCCAGCAAACACATTTCAAACTGCAAGGTCAGCAGTTGAGATACATCAGCAACACACAACTGACACCTGCCTCACAACTAACTAAACATTACCTCTAGAGTTGGGTTGATTTCCAGTTTTGCAAGTCCCGTCCGATCAAGTGTACAAGCTTAAACCTGTTTATTTAATGTAAACCCACTTAACTGCCATTTGTCATCAGGACACATTTTGTCCAATTAAAAAGTAGCCTCCATCATAAACCTGTGCCAATGGTGTCACGTTGCTAAATTCAACATTTCATCATAAATCAGCAATATAACAACATGATTATTTATGTTTGTTTGTAACAGACAGAAACAGCAGTCACTGACAAGCTGATGGGATGAGCACCAGCAACAGGAAGGAGATTACATTTCAGTCAATATGGGAGAAGAAACGAGTGGCACACAATGTGTTTGCGTACCAGAACATTCATATGTTTTTTGGGGTGATGAGAGGAGATATGGCAGAGTTTGTCCCAAACTGGTGACATTTTGGATTTTAAGCCAACGAGGTGTCCCAGTTGGCTGCAGGCACCCCCGTGTGGCGTTCAGAGCTAAACATTTGTTGGACTTCTTGTTTCTATTTATTCCTGTCGCTCGCTTTGAAAGTGCTGCAATGGACAAAGAATAGCTGATTCATGAAGCTGAAAGGAATTATCTACATGATACCTCTTCATTTTACTACAAAAACCTCAATAGTGTCAGCTGGCTGGAGGGAGATCACCAGGGAGCTAAAAAATCTCTGGTAAATGATCTTTGCTAATAACTACTTACTTAGTGTTGGCGATATTGTACGTCCCTTACAGTAAATATCACAATATACAACTGTTCTGCACAGTTAATTGGTTCAGTGTGGACAGAGAGCTCCTATGTAAACATGACATGACATGATAGTCTGATGGTCATTTACCATTGAGACACTGTGTCGTAATGTTCCACTTGGTTGTGGCGGCTGAGTAAAGGAAGACACCTGCTGGTGAAATTTGGTATACTGGTCTGGTCTGGTCCAGTGTTTGGCTTAATATCAAACTCTTTCGAAAATTCTTACACCGGCCAAACCCTACCACATGCTCAAACACACAGACATGCACACACATCCAGACGGAAGCATGATGGGAAGGAGTCTGCTGGAACATTCTGGATGTTTAACCGATTTACTTAAAGTCACTCCTAACACATCTAAACTAATGGATGGACAACTGAATTCATCTGTTTGTGTATCAAACAGCTGTCCAAACAACCCGAAAAACACACACACACACACACAAGGAAAAAAAAGAGAGCAGAATGAATAATTAATGACCTCTGTTTTATTGAATGAAAAAAAAACAACTCGACAAACAGGCAAACACACACGTTATAAAAGTGTATCAATAAGCAAATATTGATTGTAGAATACAGAACATTTTTAGTGGACAACATTCAGAGGAAGAGGAAGGCCCACATAATATTTTAACATAATTTTACTGGCTGTAACTCAGAGGCAGATTGCTCATTTTAAGGATGTCTGTGTTTGAAAAAAGTAATAATATCCTCTTACTCAGGCCTCTCCTAGACAGCCCATGACCTTCAGTATCAGTTCCTCCTTCTTCTTCTTTCTTCCACTGATGTGCACAACCAAAACACCAGAGTTGCACAGGTCAGCTTTGACAACTGGAGAGACACAGACAGACAGAGAATGGTTAATATAAAAAGAGAAACACAAAAAGAAAGAAAGAACAGGAGAGAAAATCAGATGATAACATAAAGAGATGCAGAATAATGAATAGCCTTGAGGGAAGAAAAGAGAGAAAACAGTGAGAAACTGTCAAACAGTCAGATTAGGGGGGTTTTGTGGCATCTTGCGGTGAGGATTGCAGACTGCAACAACCTAAAACGTCTCGTGTTTAGAATTCCTTCAGTGTTCATTGTTCAGGATGGTTTTACCAGGAGCTGAATTATCCACAGAGCTCTCTTCCTCTCCAAAACATACAGACCAGCTGATTTAAACGGATGAAAACACTGGATAAAGACATGTCATGGTAAACTGTGTGCCTCCATGCACCAGTCAAAATGCATATATGGTTTACATCCATGTCTGTGAAAACATGGATGCTTTACACACATCTTCCCCCGGCAGCACAGATGATCTATACAATCAGCACAGTTTCAAAATTGGTCACCAATTCAGTATCTGACCAAATATTTCCCCTTCTGTTCTTGAGATATGAAGCTGAGTAATGGCCAAAAATCTGTTTCATGCAGAGTATTATCATGTCACAGTTAAGTTGACCTTTGACCTTCTAGATTTGAAATGTCATCACTTCATTATTTTATCCTATAAGATATTTGTGTTAAGTTTCGTCATAATTAGCGCATGAAGTCTTTAATTATGGGCAATTATTTTTTATGAGGTCACACTGACCTTGACCTTTGACCTCCAAGAGCCCCTTCCCTTAAGGTGTTCTTGAGATATCATGGTCACAAGAATGAGATAGATGCAAGGTTATGGCCACCTTGACCTTTGACCCTTGATTACCAAAATCTAGTCAGTTCACGCTCAAGTCCAAGTGGACATTTGTGCCAAATTTGAAGAAATTCTCTTGAGGTGTGGATATCGTTTTCACAAGGATGGGACAGAGGGATGTACATATGTTCGTACAGACAGACTGACAGACGTATGGACCTCTTCATCAACTGGGTATGTTCCATGTCAGAGCATGTGTGCGGAGTGGAGCAGCCAGAATTTCTGCTCCTTGCCCACAGAGCTGTTTGTTCCCTCCACACCTCTGCTCAGTATCGCTCCGCGCTTAGCCAGATTTCCCCCTGCTCCACTCAAATTGCTCAGTTTAAGGAAAAAGTGCTTTTTAAACTCCAGTGTTGAGTTCACACCGGCCAATTTTGACACAAAAGAGTGTGTGTGTGCATAATACACAGATGCAATTTGGAATGGGCATGCTTTGAACTCCTGGTGTGAGTGGTATTGGAGCAAAATTGGAGCGGGGTTGAGCGGGAGATAAGGCATCGCTCCAACTTTTTCAAAAATCCACCCTGCACTCCATCCAAAATCCTTCCCCTTGCGCTCCCTGCTCCCTTACACTCTGCTCTGGACACATGCTCTGGTCCTTGTGTGTTTTACAATGCATTTCAAATTAACTTAACGTAAGTGCTGAAATATTCCTGATAACTTTGCTTGTGTTTTCTTTCCCTCAGGACGTGGAGATGTACTACTCAGAGACAGACACACCAGCCATGGCTCGAACATCAAATCTCAATGAGGAACTGGGCCAGGTCAGTTCCTCCACGTCCTCATAATCAGTGGCTTTAGGATGGAAAATAGGAATGCCTAAAGTAACCGTCACATACACAGTCAATCAATACGCGCCTGTTATCTCTTGTGCTTTCATTACCTATCATCTTTCTGTCTTTTCCAGGTCAAGTACCTCTTTTCTGACAAGACAGGAACCCTGACCTGTAACGTCATGCACTTCAAGAAGTGTACCATTGCGGGAATCACATATGGGTCAGTCATCTCTTCTTTTTTTTCCCTTGTAAACCCACTCTTGCCTCTGAGCTCTGCCTTTAAAGGAGCCAGCTGCTAAAAGAAAATTAGCTCACAATGTCACTAAAAGCTCTTTAGCACTGAGTCACCTTTTAATCTCTAATTATTAATCTAATTCATGTCTCTGACTAACTTGTAGTAGAGAATAAACCATTATAAATTCAGCTAATTAAACTCTTGCATGCTTGATCAAATGAACTAATCAACTCATCAACTTATTGATTCCTTTTTAAAAACACCCTCATCCATCACCGCCGCAGCCACTTCCCTGACCTTGACTGTGATCGGTCAATGGAGGACTTCAGGTCAGTGACCTTCTGACCTTCTTATCTGTCTGCCCCTTTCTGATTCTCTTCCCCATTTAGGCACTGCATGTTTTATTTGTTCTTGGTTATTCCTAGTTTTTTGTATATTTTCTCCACTGTATCTAAATATCTTTACAATAATTAAAAAAAAAAATAGAAGAAGATTAAAGAAAAAAGGTAATTAATTAATAATAAATAATTTTAAAAAACACTGCAGCTTGAGACACAGAGATACAGGCTCTGTGTGTTTTTAGGAATTAATGTACCATGTGTGCTTTGATCAGAAAAACAGAGAAATGGTTGACAAAAACTATTTTAGGCTGTGATGGTAAAAGAATGCCAAAAATAATTTTCCCACACAATATTAGAATAACTCCCGTCATCATTTTTTTCTTGTCTCACAGCAATCTGCCGTCCAGCAGCAATAACTCCACAGAGTTTGACGACCCAACTCTCATCCAAAACATTGAGAACCATGTAGGTGTCTCTGAAGCTTTTCTCATATTTCTTTATTTGAGGTAAATTTATTCCGCCCCAACATAACCAAAAGATGCTGTAAAAACCACGTGCGCTCTGTTTTTTTTGAATGTGTTCAGCCTACATCACCTCAGATCTGCGAGTTCCTGACAATGATGGCAGTGTGCCACACGGTGGTCCCAGAGAGAGAGGAAAACCAGATCATTTACCAGGCCTCTTCGCCAGATGAAGGAGCGCTGGTCAAAGGGGCCAAAGGGCTCGGCTTTGTCTTCACTGCGAGAACCCCACATTCAGTCATAATCGAAGCTGTGAGTGTGTACCTGTGTGTGTGTCTCTGCAGTAAAATCTGCTTTTTGCGAAGTTAACAACTGACATTTTGTTGGTTTATTTCAGAGAGGAAAAGAGATGAGTTATGAGTTACTGAATGTGCTGGAGTTTTCCAGGTAATACTCCCATAAATGCTCTTCTCAGTCAGTAAATAACTCTGGAATATAAGACTGTTGTGTGTTTTGAAACTAAGCCCTCTGCTTCCTTCACAGCAACCGCAAACGCATGTCTGTGGTGGTCCGAACCCCCCACGGGCGGCTACGGCTGTACTGCAAAGGAGCTGTATGTTTATCTCATTACAATTGTAATTCAGCACTCTAAATGTCTCTTGACATTTTCATTCATGCTTATTTTGTTGTTTTGCAGGATAATGTTATTTTTGAGCGTCTGAATGAGACATCCCAGTACAAAGATTTAACTGTTGCTCACCTGGAGCAGTTTGCTACAGAAGGTAAGAGTAAAAAGAGAGGAACATGGTTGAATTTCTCTTTGTTTAAAATTGCTTGTTTTACTAGACATCCACTTATCTATGTGTGTACTTCCTTATTAATGCTTGTGTTCATCAACTCTTTTGCACTGACTTAACTTTACACATTTTGCTCTGTATTAGTTTTAATGACCTCACCCTGGTACTGATCTGAATTTAGATCTAAGTGTCAAGACAAGGCCTAATGATAACTACTGTTGATGGATGATATAATGTCAATAAATAATTGTAATAAACATTATTATGGTCATTTTAAGAACATTTTATTGCCACTAATATGATGATAATATAATAGTATTTTAATGCATGCACAACCTTTTTGAAAGCGTAACAAACGTTTAATTCTCAATGATTTTCAGACACTTGAACTGGTGTGTGAAAAAATCATTACAATATCCTAAAAAAATAAAACTTTAAAAAATGTGTGAGCTAAGCCCTGCCCAATATAAAACTCTGTTAGACAGCAGACGAGAGGACAGAAGCAGCGTAACCAGATTTGACACCAAAACTTGTCTCAGCATAGTTTGTTTCTGTCCATTAGGCACTGTGAACTGTTGAGATACCCCTGCTGTTTGTTCTGGTGTCATGTTGACTAAAATCTTGGCGACATTTCTATATAAACAAACAGATAATATAAACACAAGGACAATATCGAACAATATATGAACATGACCTCGATTGTGTTCGCAGACCTTTATAAGTCAAAAATGTAATTATGTGTCAGGCCTTGTCAAGACTTGACATAATTTGGTCCCACTTCCAGTTGAGGCTTAAAATACATCTGCTTCTCAGTGTTCCAATGGAAAAACATTGGACCACTTGCTTCTTGTCAGAAACATAATCTGCTCTCTATGGTCCACTGATCGATGATCTTATCCTCCCATCCGTCCAGGACTGAGGACTCTGTGTTTTGCCTATGTGGACCTGGAGGAAGATGCCTACCAGGAGTGGCTGAAGGAATACAATCGTGTCAGCACTGTGCTCAAAGACCGTGCTCAGAAACTAGAGGAGTGTTATGAACTACTGGAAAAGGTATCTAAATCAAAGCAGAAACCTGGAAGTTTTTCATGCCACAAAACTCCTCCTGATATGTTCTCACACACACAAACACACTCTGTGTTAGCCAGCAGGGGGCAGAGTGGCTCCATTGATTCCCACACTTGAATAAACACGATGCTCCTTCATTACTCATCACCTCATAAATTTGCAATACACAGTCAGAGATCCCTTCCAAGGTGTGTGTCTTTTCTTTCAGCAGAATGTAAAGACAGATACTGTTCCTTTCTGAAAAATTGACATTGTGGGAATTATGTGCTGGTTGATTAGAAATATGGAACTGAATGGGGAAAAAGTGTACAACATACTGCAGAGATTTCAGAAGAGAGGATATTCAGAAGAGAGCTAAGAAGATGTGGGAAAACGAAGGGTTTAAAGTAGAGAGTCTAGGTGAGAAAAGTAACTGAAGAGAAAAAAAAGAGGAAGCTGGAGGAGGAGGGGAGCTCAGACTGGGAGACCACAAGGGTAATTACCTGCACCAGCCTGCCAAAAGCCCCATAAAACTGGAGTCAACAACACAGTAGTGTTAACTTGTGTGTCTGTGCGAGTGTTTGTGTGTGCGTCCGAGTGTGTCTAATGAGGGTACACATGCATTTAAATGCTGAACAAATTAAAGCAAGGGGGGGAAAGGTAATGGGTTACTTCTTGGCACGAAGACACAGAGTTGGTACAGAGGTCTAAAATGAGCTGCTGTACCAACTGAACTGAACTTTCTGGCATCGTTCGCATCCTCTAACTAGATATGGGTGATGTTCTCGGTGGAGAAAGAACCCTCACATAAACACTGGTGATATTTGGCTGAATTTTTTGCCTAAATAAGATCATTCTCACTGTCTTATGAATTTTACTTCTCAAATAATTACTCTCATGCTCTTCTGTTACATCAACAGAACTTGCTGCTGTTGGGCGCCACAGCCATAGAGGACCGTCTGCAGGCTGGTGTGCCAGAGACCATCGCCACTCTGATGAGGGCCGACATTAAAATATGGGTCCTCACTGGAGACAAGCAGGAGACTGCCATCAACATAGGTATGGAGGAAAGCAATAAATATTCACACTATGGCCAAAATGTGAGTTTAAGGACAGTTCTGCTAGAAGAAAGGGTGCTTTTAGGCCCAAATCCGTTTTTTGGCATATTGAGATTGTATCCAGATTGATTGTAGGAAGTCTAGACAGCAAAAAAAAATCCATGTAATGCATTTTTTTTTTTTTTTGCAAATCAGAACCAAACTGCATTTTGAGGTGCTTTGAAATGCGATTCCAATTGGATTTCTATAGATTGCATCTTAGTCCGGAGACTTTGGCGGCTTAAATCTGATTTCAAAGTCTCTTGTGTCACTCGCATCACAACATAAAACAACTATGTCAAATCCATGAGACAGAAGTGCTGAGCAGAATCCATGCTGGCACTAGCAGAGCCCTTTGGAGAACAATACAGCAACTTAAAGGCATGATTGTTTAGAGGGTGCCATGATGGACCTCCATTTCTCATGCTTTCATGTTGGAAAGTCGCACCACCAGCGTAGGTCGGTAGTTACTGAAACCCACGGTGATACCACAGTAACCCATAGAGATGGGTTGGTGATGTCTAGACTCATAAATCCAATCTGATCAACTTGCAAATAACAGTGAGGATGGTCAGTCTGATTTGCATGCAATCTGAACATAGCTTTAGTGGAGTATGTGCCAGTGATGTAGGTCAGTCCAGCGATGGTGTGGAAGTCCCCTTGTCACTGCAAACTGATGTGCAGCAGTGTAGGAAACTGCATGTATTGTGGAGTTTATTAAATCATGGCAAAAACAATAGTGGGCATTATGTGGGCTGTGAAACATCAGGCACGTCTCCAATCTCCAAGTGAAATTTGCCAGTGGCTGGTGTACGCAGGGAAGAAGGGACTTAAGGTTGCACAGCAATGTCATTAGTGCGTCTGGTTTCTCTTGGCAGTTGTGGTGGAAGTTTGTGGCAGATATCCACAAAAAAAACACAAATAAAAACAAAATTTAGTTTAAAAGTTTGGACATCCTCTGAGAGTGTACTGTACAAACTGACTTTTTTCCCCACACACCTTTATATAATTGAACTGCTCTCTACACCTGTGAGATTTGCTGTGTCTACTTGATGTATAATGTAGTCGAACTACGCTCAGCAGCCCACAATAGAGATATGATGGCTGGAGGCTGATGGAGGAGAGTGGAGTCAGATAGCTGTGAGAGAATGGAGCTGGATTTTGCAGTTGTACATGAGACCAGTTTTCCACCTGTGTTTTGGGTTTGAGTAAATCTAATCTCTTTCCCATCCCCCACTCTCTACCCTCCACTGTTTGTCTCTCAGGTTACTCCTGTCGTCTGGTGACACACGGCATGTCCCTCATCATCGTCAACGAGGACTCTCTGGATGTGAGTAGACCCTCCTGGTCCTCCTGCCGACCGCCTTCATTCACGTCTGTGTGCGCTTTGTACAGTGCGGGGACTGTTTGTGTATGCATACAGGAGGGAGGGGCTATGCGGTGGAGTCTTAAGCAGGTTACCGTGGGAACTAGGGTGTGGTCCACAGCTAGATTGGTGGGTGGGGCTCTTTGTGTGCTCACAGGTGCAGGCAATTAAAGTCTCTGGTGTCCCTTTGGAGAAAGGGATGAAACGAGACAAGTAGGGAACTATCACTTCTTTCCCTCCTTCTGTCTCTTTCACAATATTCATGTGCAGTACCTGACTTTTAACGACACACTGTTTGTGTCTCTTTATCTAACCTCTTTCTTGCTTAATGGCAGCATAGATCACAGACTGTACATGTATTCACATGTGCGTTTGTTCCTGTTGCTATTTAGAGTGAGATCTAAGCTCTCTAGATTAGATTTCTCCCCCAGTTATGTGTTCTTTGCATTCAGGTTTTTGTTTAACCAAAGTGGCTTGATTACTGTCATGTGTCTCTGCGTCTGTCTCTCTTTCACACACTCCCAGACTCCCACATGTGAGCTTATACTCAAACACATACACAAACACACAGTCACAGTGTGTTCACTTTTACAGGGTTTGTTTATATGTGAGACTGGGGAGATTATGCCTTATAAACTTTAAGCGTCGGAACTGTGTGTGTGCTTGTGTGTGTGTTTACGGGTGTTTGTGTGTGAGCGCCTGTTTGTGTACCCAAAGAGGGATTTTATTAGTCTATAGCATAATCAACACGGCATCAGACAGCTCTGTGTGGTCAACATTGCATCCAGCTGGAATGCTGTGTGAAAGGATTTAAATGATGGTCATAATTTAAAGTTTAATTGCACAACTTCACACCTTTTAATAATAATTTTGCTTTACTGTATTCTAGTAAAGGGAATATACATGATTTTGTACTCACGTGCATCAAAGTGGTGTCTGGCTGGTCAAAAGCCAGACAGCGTGCAAGGCCACTTAGACGCTGAGTAAACTGAACTGGACAGGCTGAACGTTTAATGTGAGCGTGATACGGGTACTTTAGCCTGAGAATTGCCTGTGCAATTAGCACAAGAGGGTGAAAGCTAATACAGTTAGCACTGTAAGTGGATCATTCTTAACGTGGTTTGGAAGATTTTGTTAGCTGTCTGTCTTCTGTGTTTGATCACACACTGTACTTTTCCAGTAAACAGTTCAAAGTCTGGTCAGTACAGTCTGGGTTGGAGGATGAAACATTTGGCTCTGACCGGTGACAACATAAAAACACTTGTTTTATTCTCTTCTCTTCTGTTATGGTTTATACATGTTTGAAATTCTTGCCTATAAGCTTTAATTGCAGCTGAAGGGATTGCTATGCCGATCTTCCTTAGGAAATTCTTCTACAGATTACACAAAAACATAGACGGATCCAACAGCACAGAAGACAAGAGGTTTTTGTTATCACAAAGTCTTTTTGCACCCACATGTCAGAAAAGAAAACGCTCTCATCCCTGTCATTAGAAATATTTTCAGACTGAAATAAACTCTCTTGTACAGCTGAATGACTTGTAATGAGGCAGGATGTACTGCAGCAATGAAGGATTTAGGCTGTTGCTGAGAGGTGCTGTCTAAATATGGGACTTCCAGTGTAAACAAAAAAGACTGGGGGGAATGGTATGTAAAGTGGTTGATCTGATCAAGTGAAAAAAATGAAGTAACACCCTTTTAAGACAAATCTTTCTATAATCTAGACTTAAATTAGAGCGAGTGGCAACTAGAACTAAATGAAAAGTTACACACAAGCAGTTATTTTGACTTGACTTAACACTCCCGATGACTTGGAAATAATTGTCTGCATTTGGCATATGGATTCTGAAACTGCGTCGCACAGAATCATATTAACAAAGACTTTCCGTTTAATACACACCATTTAGCAACAACTCAAAACAACGTGGTGCTGTAGGGAATCCATCTTTCAGCTGGAAAGCCTGGCCCACACAGAAATGGCAAACTTCCACTTAGCTTAAGCAAGTTTTTGAATTTGTACCAGCTCAAGGTTTTTTTTTTATCATTCAAGGGGCTCTTTTGTAAAATAGTTGTACTAGCACTTTTCTATACAGCACACAGAGACAGGGAGGTTGAGAGGGACAGCTGGCTGACATGAAACATAAACCATGGGTCATGAGGGGAATTTTTCATGATCTGCAGTATGCTTCAGAGCCGCCTGTGTTTGTTGCACACTTTGACGTGAGTGTAGATGCAACACAGTAAACACTAGACAGAGAAAACAACATGATAAACTGAAGCAACAAAACCCTATTTAAAAAATTGGTATAATATAACATCCTCTTATGCACAAATAATGTAGCGACATCCCACTGAAATCGGGTATTTGTTAGATCAGATATCCAATGTCCTTCCTCTCGATTCTTAAAACTAGATTTATATTTGGACACATGGATGTAAGAAAAGAAACATTCTCTGTCATGTATGAATGCGGCATGCTTGTGTGTGCACGTGGTGTCACAGTCATGCCTGTCAATCAGGACGACTTCACAGAACGGTTGTCGGCATGCATGAAAGCAACGCTGTCCTCTGAATACTTATCTCACACTTAAAATATTTTGCGCTGGCTCAGCTTCTTTATGCTTGTGGGCCTGTTAGAAAGTGTAACTGTGCGTGAGCAAAAGCAGAAGCTGCTTATCGAAATCTCACTGTGAGGTTGACCTCTTGCCACCATCTTAAAAAAAAACTGTCCCGTCTTTTCACTCTCTTGCGCGCCCTCCTTCTGCTATTATCAGTGTGACGTCTGATCTGTGCGGTGGATCTTGCAGTTGCCAGTCTTGGCGGCAGATGCAACCCC
>JAPZEB010000013.1:13074469-13086338 GCA_029783705.1 Chaetodon striatus | reverse complement strand
GATTTTACACTTTTTTTTTTTTTTTACATTATTTAATGTATTTTGTGCTCTATGAGTAAGTGGCTTTACTATTTTTGTCTTTCTCTGTCTTCAAGTGAGCTCACTAAGACCAATTCTAATCAATCATGTTGATATGGCAATAAAGTATCGAACCACAGTGAGTGCTGGTGACAGACAGTGTGCAGGACTTCTTCTCTGGCACTGAAGAACAAAATGTTCTAATGAAGTTATTTTATTGTGCATTCATATAATTTTGTAAACAGAGGCACACTTGGCCATCTCTCCCTGCTGTTTCCACTATCAGTACCTCCCTAAGGCAGATTTACCCTCCACTATTGTCCCTCTCATCCCCTCTCATCCCTCTCTTTGTGTCCCAGCTCTGGTTCGCCTTTGTGAATGGGTTCTCTGGTCAGATCCTCTTTGAGCGCTGGTGTATAGGCCTCTACAACGTGGTGAGTATCCGCACCCACTCCCTCTCAAACTGTCTCTTTTCCATTTCTACTCTCTCGCCGGCTCCTTGTTTTACTAAGTTCACGTTAAGTGCTGTCTCTCACTCTTAACCTATCTCACAATCACTCTCACTTTGTCTCCTTATCACTGCGCTTTCTGAATGCCAGAAATGTTTGTGTGTGTGTGAGAGGTTTTTTACCTCTGTGTGTACTTAGGTCTGACTGCAGATACCTTCAGGCTCCCCACTTTTAAAACATTATGGAATTCCTCCAAATGCTGCTGCTGATATGAACACTGATTGTCCATTTGGTTGAAGTGTGTGTTTATGTGTCTACAAACTGCTCTGTCATGTGTTTTAATTGCTGTATGTGTATCTTGTGTGTGATGCAGATATTTACTGCACTGCCTCCGTTCACTCTGGGGATATTTGACCGGCCGTGCAGCCAGCAGAACATGCTGCGTTTCCCACAGCTCTACCGAATCACCCAGAATGCCGAGGGCTTCAACACCAAGGTACACACACACATTTACAGTCCGCATGTGCTGCGTCTTCAGTCAAAGCCAAACGCTCTGCATTCGACTTGTCATTCCTTGTGGCTTGTCTGTGGGATTGACGAGTGATGCCTGCTGTTTGTTTGGGACGCCAGCGAGTAAACAAGAGTGGCATGGAGACCGGGATGTTTCCACGGCAACCCCTAATGAGATTCATAGGGCCAGAATAAGGAAGTCTTTCATTTTAGAGGGTACACCAGCAACCTAACCTACTGTATGTGTGGGAGTGTGTGTTAATGTGTGCAAGTGTACAGTACAGGAGGGCACTTTTGATGGCAAGGACACAGTGGAAGTTGTGTGTTACTGTGAGGAATTGCTGTTTTTGTATGTTTTTATGTGTGCTGGGGAATATATGTGCTTTGGCATTAGTCTTCACTGACTTGTTTCCCACTCTTTTCTCCCCCTTCTCTCTCTTTCTGTCTCCCTGTACTTCAGGTGTTTTGGGGTCACTGCATCAATGCACTGATTCATTCAATTATTCTCTTTTGGTTTCCGCTCAAAATGTTAGAGCATGGTAAGTGACATGCCTGAGTAACTCATCTACATTCTCATAATTACAGCTGGTAACACTTTGTCATGAGGCATCTGTGTTTGTGTGTTCCTCACAGACTCTCCGTTCAGTGACGGTCAGGGAAATGACTACCTGTTTGTTGGAAACATGGTGTACACAGTAAGCATCTTGGTTGTATTTTCTGTGTGTTTATGTGTCTTTTTGTTTGTGTTCTGTTTGTGTCTTTTGGCATTGCTGATTTGTACTTTTTGTTTTTTTGCATACGCACAGTATTTGTGTACACACCAGCACTGTGCTGCTTCCTCAGAGCCGTTACGAGTCTCCAGTCAATCTCGACTTGTCTAGCCAGCCTGTCTCCCCTCCACAGTCATCCATCTCTTCTCTCTGTTCACCTCTCCATCTCACACTCTCGCTATCATTTTACTCCCTACAGTCTCATGTGAATGTCAGTGGTGTTTATTTGTTGTGTTGTGTGTGTGTAGTCTACAGGGGGCCGCGGGAGTCCCGAGTATTTTAACAGACATTGCTGAGTTTACTATTAATGTTTATTATCTCCACAGTCGCCAGCGATCTAATCCTGTTTCTCTGTTTTTTTATTTGCCCTCCTTCTACCCTGTGTGTGTGTGTGTGTGTGTGTGTGTGTGTGTGTGTGTGTGTAGAAAAGTACTGTAAACGGGCCAGCAAGTGATGCAGACATAGTGAAGGATGTGATTTTCTGAAGCCACAGTAATAGGCAGAAAGTATTGAGATAAGCTCAGGTTCCAGTAGCCTATCAGGGGTACAGACTCATTAGAGGTGATAAAGGTGACAAAGTTGTGAACCCTCTAGAGGGGTGCAGGTGCATATCAACTTTAAAATGTGGTTTTCCAGGCAATGTCAGAGTGAGGATATGGGGGAAATGGACCCAAGAATTAATGTAAACTTACTGCTACAAAAGCAATGTAAGGGGGACATCAGTTCAGGGCACAAGAGAGTGCAGAGCCAGGTCCAACAGTGTATAAAAGCACTGCATTGTAGCTGTAAAAAAAATGTATATGTTTTTTTTTGCCCTTTACAGCTATCGCAACTGCTGTTTAGTCAGTTAAAGACAGGGCTTAGATATGAAGTGTATAAACTAATTTTACAACCATTACAACTAAAAGAAAACTGTTACAGGGTAATTCCAATTCAGCTTCTGTTGTTTTCAGTGAGCTTGGCATTTGCCCCTTTCTTAGGCAACATAATTAGGCTAATTTAAATTAGGCCAATTTAAATTTAACAAGCATTCTGTTTAACTACATCACAAGTACGGTAGGTCCATTTAGCTAATTGCCTACATATTTTCCTTTATATTAGGGATGCACTGACTGTGAAATTCTGGGCTGATAGCGATACAGATTTTTTTTCTTTTTTTCTTGTTATTTATTCCCCTTTTGTGCCAAGGGAACAAAAAAATATCTTAATCATAAAATAATAACTGAACTGTTTTAAAGTAATTCAGTCCTTCATTACACTACCTTTAAATAAGCACAAATCCAATCACACACATTAATAAAACTATCTTTATAATAACCTTCTTTCACATGAAAAACATAATGACTGCTTGAAATGTCTTTTTACTATATAAGATATACCATAATGCCCTCTCTGACATCTATTTTATATAGCTGTGAACACACAATAAATGTATCCTTTAAACAACTGTAATTGAATACATCATGAGAATGTTATAATTTACCTTCACCCAATACTCATTTTTACTGAATAGAGCTTGAATGCATCATAATGTAACTCAATGCAACCTCAAGTGACCTCATTTAACTACCTGTGTCTCTGTTCTCAGAGACCCAAACCCCCCTACCCCCTCTTTTCAAAAACTCATCAATCTACATGAAACTCATAAATGATCCATTTTGCATTCAAAACTGTGGTTTTCATGAAAAGGTGAATCAAGTATAACGACTGTCAAAAGTGCCGTGTTTTGTGTCTCCCGACCATTCTTCACTGCATTATTGTCGCACTTCAGGCTAAGGCTAACTTAGTAAGCCTAAAGAAACCAGAGGTCTTCTAACCACAGTTCCAAGCCATGAGGCTGGAAAGGTATTATTCACACTAATGTTTATCTACAAGAGAAGCACGCCCTGCTAACAGTCAACCACAGCCTGAAAATGAGTGAGGAACAGAAGAGGAGGAACATAACTGAGCCCCCTTGTGTTACAGTAAGCAACATCCATTATCAGTATGACATGTCAGATTACTGGATTGATAAATGGTGTAACATATGAATACAATGGTGTCATGGTGAGTAAACCAGTGTATTAAAGTACCTCACTTCACCTTTCTCTTCCCCAGAAAAGTCATTTTTCAGCTTTTATTATCAGAATTAGAATCATAATCAGAAATACTTTATTGATCCCCTAGTGGAAATTGTGATGTGTTGCCATTGCTCCGATTTAAAAAATAGAGAATTATTATTGATTATTATTAAGTATGAATAACCGTATGCATTCTAACTATGTAAATTTGAAGTAATAGAGAAAAGAAAATAGAGAGAAAAATGTGCATTATACAACAATTTTTAACACTAGTTTATAAGATATTAAGAATAAAAATATGTTCACTTGAACTAGTATGATAGGTTCAGAAATACTAAATATGTATTATGCTATAATGTTAACTACAATATTAACATCAACAGAGGAAAACAAGAATAGGAATAAGAATAAGCATAAGAAATATACACAGTTATGTGCATAGTATGAAGAATATTTCATTTTCTATGCAGATGTAGTTCCCAAAACCATGCCAATAATCCTACAATGATTCACAACATCAAATAGAGATATTCAAGTCATGTGGTAAATTTCCTATCGCAGTACTACTTCGGGAAAAAAACAACAACATTGCAATGTCTTTTTTTCCAATATTGTGCAGCTCTAGTATAAAATAACCAGACATCTTGTTACCTTGAAAGGCAGCCGGATTCACAATATCAAAATATTACATGATAATCCCAAGATCACACAAGAATCCAGCCCCTAAATTTGCTACATAGCCTGTCCTGAATAGCAGGGCAGCATAAACTAACTTGGTATCACTCCAAAGTCGTTGAAAATCAGTGGTTGGTCAGTGACTTCCAACGTTAAACACAGACAAAAAAAAAAAGCTATCCTTTCTCGTCGGCATGATACACGACCAGTTACTGTTATTGTTTAATAATGCTCGGCAGTGTCAGGGGTAAACATGGCGGGACAACAAAAGTTAAGGTGGCAGAAGTCCCTAAAGGGTGGGCAGAAGAAGTGGAACGTGGGTCCAAACACCACCGACTTTCACCTGAGAGGCTGCAGTTTGCTTCCCCTAAGATTGTAAAGTCAAACCCTGTTCCTTTTAAACCCATCCACGTGCTTTTGTTGCCTAAACCCAACTATGTGTGTGTCTTGGCAAAACGTAACCACATGCATTAGTTGTCTAAGGAAAGAAAACATCAATGTGCAGTGTTGTACCGACTTAGTGCATTTATTTTGAAAGAAACTGTATGCAAACTGTACATTTCTTGTGATAACGTAAGTGTATTTTGAAAACAGGCAATGAATGTAACAGGCTGAAGTTGACAATGTGTCCCAGAGCGTCAACAACTAACACACCCAGGGTACCTTACACATCATACCTCAACGTGAAAAGTCCATGACCAAACATCGAGATGTGACGAGGTCAGAGTAAGAATGTCAAGGGTTAAAAGCAGTCAGCATTGGCTTTTAGTTTCAGTCCCACAGGACAGGAACAGCAGTCTTCCTGCTAAAAGTCCAGTGTTTGTTTGACCCATCCACCACCCAAATCTCCGACCTCCTCCTTACATGGACTTTCTTGCGTTTTATACTTCCTATGGGGTCGTGGTCATGGTCGTAGCTGCTGCGGTCCTTGTGATAATGTGATGGCATTCCATTTAAAACTGAGTGGTGCTTAAAGTGTGCTTAAACGTTCCTGAGGTCTGGCCTAGTCAGATTGCTGTTGTGATTTTTACAGAAATGAGACGAACATGTCAGACTGCCATCACATTTCATAGGTGCTTCATTAAACCATATCTACGAGTTAAATTCTTATGGTAAAAATATAACAAATAGAAAAAAACCTGCAATGCTCTGAACTGTGATCCACTCACAAACCAATCTGACTAATAATCCTGCACACTCCAGCAGATTGTTGAATCAGCGTAAATCTGTGTCATCGCTTTTAACCCTATCAGCCGAGGAGACACAAACCATTACACCCCTCACCTTCCGCAGCAGCCCCATCTCTGAAATGCTCTGCCCAAACCCATTGTCTATAAATACATATCATGGGGCCGCTCTTTGGTTTCAGGTGCAGGTCAGCCAACCAGACATTTCAATTCCGAAGATGAATGCCCCATTTCAGAGGGAACGATAAGAAAAGGCTCAAAAGGTCTTTCACCACAGGGATCAGATGCTTTTCTTTCTTTTTCTCCACTCTGACTGACAGCTCACAGAAATAAGGCTTTTTACTGGTTTTTGTCCTTCTCAACACACATCCATCTTCGCTGGAGACGACTGCTGATAAAGCCTGCGTGCTCCGACTGTAATCGGGCGTGCGGCCGCTCAACTCTGCGTGCTTTTCGCTTGTCATACAACTCAACTGCAATTATTCTGGAGGTCTCTGCCAGCCAGGCTGCAATGTTCTTTGCGTCGCTGTTGATTTCCGAAGTAGTTAAAGAGCTGCTGAGAAGTACTTTGACTGTTGTTTACAGGTAGTCTTCCTCCTAGTCACCTCGATGCACTGGGCATCAGGCTAAAGTGTTCCTATGGGAACTGCCAGAGCCTCTGTGTCTATTTCCTCCATGGACTTGAGTGGATTCCCCACCCCCTCAACCTTCCCCCACATGGCTATTAAGACTGAAAATCGCCCCCGCTGTGCTCTGGTGTGTCCTTAACTCTCTCCAGCTTTTTCATTCACTCCGCAGATGATGAATGCGTCATTGTTTTTCTTCTCAGTGTTTCTCCAAGTTACTTTGGGAGCGCATTTAACTGCTCCATTTAAAACCCATACGGCATGCTACGGTATATGAAATATATTCAGAGGCGTCCAGGGATCGCTAACCTGTAAGCCTCGGATCCACTGGCACACATACAAACAGATGCAAGCACGCACGCACACACACACAGATCTCTGAGCAATGCGGTTTACTCTTCCCACGCTTTATAACACTCTCATACATCAGAAGCCCTTGTCTCCCCACACAGTGTGGGATGTGACTGCATTGTGACTCAGAGACAGAGACACAGACTGAGAGAAGCAGAGAGAGAGATGGATGAGGAGGTGGCAGGGGGGTGCTAGGGGTTCATCCTGGTGGGCCATGAAGGTAGAGCCTAGCAGGTCACTGTGGGTGATGTACATACGGCTGCACATGTGCGGACGGAAGTTCTCAGCTCCCACCTCCACTTTGGTGGGCACATCTCTGAACTAGCCTCTTGACAAAATTGGTTTGATGTAGTTCCAAATGTTCTTTCAAAACTCCAGTATATGGCCAAATGTATCTTGGCACCTCTGTCCACCGCTGGGTGTCTCACCTTAAAGCCAACAGGCCAAATCTGGCCCTCGATAGGGTGCCACATGGTCCACCGAGCATTTTCCAATTTCCAAGATAAACTGATTCACACTGGAATTTTTTGTTTTGCACTTTGAATGTAAATAAGGTGAAACAGATCTTGGTCATGATAAAAAAAAAAAAACCTGTATGACTCCTGAATAGCAGTTTTGGGGCACTGAAGCTTTGCTGAGAGTATTCCTGATTAATTGAATCTTCGAAGAGGGGGTGTTGGTCATCGCACCTTGTTGGCGTATCTGGCCCTCAACTTTTTGGGGGTCATTTTGTAAAATTTTAAACTATTCCAGATACTGGATTTTTCCAACATCTTGCTAGCACATCTGTAAGAGTCACAAAAATAAGCCTATCATGAAGTTTAAATGTCCTCGTCTAAAAGTTGCTGCATGATGAAATATGTTGGATTACTATTTCTTCATTTATGGGCTATTTGGGATTTGGGGTTAATTGTACAGAAAATCGAAGCATTTGAATATTGATTCAGACATTCATTACCATGGGTGTGATCAAAGCTTTGAAGCACCCAGGTCAGCCCAAAAAAAGTGCCAGGGGAGGATTCCCTGGACCCCAAACAAATGTCCAGGTTAAGCCCTGAATGTCCTCAAATCCTAGAAATGCCCAGGCATACACATGATCTGTGTGAGGCTGCTGCAACTGGATTTGCCTCATGTACTTATTTTATCTGATAAACATTATTAATGTTTGTCATTTTGCAAGTTGAGTATCCCTGGTCTAAATCTTTACAGTTCCCAAGCAGTGAACTCCTAACCCTCTTTTTTTTCCATTAAGTTTGCTTGTATGAGTGTTCCAAGTTGAATTCAATTCTCTTACCTACATAAACTTGAACATTGTTCATTTATTTTCATAATTATTATTTTTTTTTTTTTATTTATTGTTAATTCATTGTTCACATTATGAATGTTACTAAGACACAGTAAGATAAGATAAGATAAAATAAAATAAGATATTCCTTTATTAGTCCCACAGTGGGGAAATTTCCAGTATTACAGCAGCAAAGTTCAGTACTAGTTCATGACTAGGTGCCTGTTTTTGAGATTTGATCATTGGTATAATTGACCCTCCCACATTTCTGCATAGGGCTTCCTGTTTTGCTCCATTAGTGGGCAAGTTTCATAAAAAAAGGTAACAAAAGAGTAACAGTAAAAACCAGATAGTGTGAAATCAAGTCCTGCAGTCTGAACTCAGCAGACCCAAACAGGAACAGATTTGGCACTATCAGCAGTGGTAGTACAGTGAGAGACCCAAACAAAAGATAAGTAGTGTTAATGTCATGATAGAAACAAAGAAACAATGGTTTGACAGTTTATATGCCCAAAAATTACTAAAAATTTCTTGTTAAAGAAAAAGTGTCCGTGACATAAACACTAAATAGTGAAAAGACCTTGAGGCATCTAAATACCTTGAGGCAGCTGTTGGTAAAACAAGTTTTTTTTTGTGGAGACAGCAGACTATCGACTCATATTTGTTCGTTTCTTAGTAAAATTGGTGAATACAAGTTCCCTCATACCGCTTGCACATAAACAATAAATTTGTCCTTCAGACTGGCTCATGTACTGTATGGGGCCCACTGATACTCTGGGACTAGAGGCGCAAAACAAAACATATTTGAGCCTTATGATGAAGGTTACACATCCTCTTAAGTCTGAATTAGCCCAGAAACATAACAAACAGATAATATGTTTTACTGCAAAATGGTTACTCTGCACTGGGCTAGTCGTGATTTTTTAATACTTAAACTTTTGCAGCATTGACGGGAGTAAACAGTGAAGTGTTCCCAATCGGTCTGTAAGGAGGCAGGTTGGGGTGGTGGATGCGTCCTCCATCCAGGACCACCATGTTTGTTTTTCCTAAACCACACCATAGTAACTTCACTTGCCTGAAAGCTAAAGATGCCCGACCATGTTTCTTTTCCTTCACCAAACCACAGTATTTTACTTGCCTAATTTCTGTAACTTGATGATAATGATGTAACTTTACGTAAAGGACGTTACATCATTCGTGGGGTGCTTATTTGGATACCATACAAACTGTTGTCTGTGCATTTTTGCAGGATATACAAACCATTCTGTGAGAATACGTTGAAAGACTTTTCCTTTTTTAGGTTTGGAAGACTAGCCACCGCTATTAGGGTTCAATAAAATTTGAAGAAGGTTGTAGACGAATGACGTACAACCAAAAAAAAAAAAAAAAAAAGTGTGTATAAGCTACTAAATGTTACATTTTGGGTGTTTTAGACATTTGTTTTAGGCCTACAACGAGAAATGTAAATTAAAATGTTGACAAAATAACCCTTATTCATTTCCATATACATTTTTGTCAAAGCCACAAGGAGCCAGTGGAGAGGGGCTATAGAGCAGCATGTGGCTCCAGAGCTGCAGGTTGCCCAACCCAGCTCTAGACCATTACCAGAAGCCCCTCCATAGATCCCATCACTCCTGGTCTCCAGCAGCTTCACTGGCTTTCTGTTAAATATCACATCAATTTCAAGATCCTGCTTCTCACATTTAAGGCCTTTCATAAACAAGCCCCTTCCTACCTGTCACAGCTCCTTCATATCTACACACTCTCCTGTACGCTTAGATCCTCTTCTGCAATCCAGCTCATATCATATCTGCCTGCTTGACTACCATGGGTTCTAGAGCCTTCTGCCATTTTGCCCCCTGCCTTTTGGAGCTCTCTCCCCCATGACATTTGCAATATTGACTCCCTTTCCATCTTCAAATTCTGTCTGAAAACACACCTTTTCAAGCTGGCATATTTGGTCTGATAGAATGGTGACACACGTATTGAGACTTGCACTGATGGTGATTTCATAATGATGATTTTATACCTAATATTTACAATTATAAGTTTTGTGTAGTTATTTCATTAACTGTTACTGCCTATTACAGAACTGTTTGATTTTATAATCCATGGATACATTGCTGGTTGCTTTTTTTTGTTTGTTTGTTTGTTTGTTTTTTCCCACTGTGTCTTATAAGGTGTCCTTCCTTATTATTATTACTATTATTGTGTGCCTCCACCTTTGTGGCAATGTCTTGTATTTGGCCCTTTCCTGTTTCAACATAACAATGCCTCCACACACACAGCCAGCTCTGTGAAGACATGGTCTTCCCAGTTTGGTGTAAAGGAACATGGCTGGTCTGCACAGACATAAAACCTTTGAATGAACTGGTATGCTGATTGTGAGCCAGGCCATACATCTCCCAACATCAGTGTTGGACCTTATTAATCCTTTTATGGCTGAATGGGAGAAAATTCCAGCAGCCAGGTTCACCCAGTGGTGGGAAGCCTGGAAGCAGAAGAGTGGAGGCTGTTGTAGGAGCTCATCACTGCTCATTTTATTAGATCTTCAACTATAGTAAATGGCTAAAATGTTCACCATCCTGATGCCATAAATACTCTTCTGTGGCTAAACAAAGTCCAACAAATGTACTATTTCCTCCTGTAAACACTTTTTGAAATTACAGTGCTGAGCTGTTTTTACTGTAACTATAAACCTCTTTTAAAGATTTACATCCTTATTAAAAGAGCACTGGCTAAAAGCTGTTTTTAAAAATTTCACCAGCCCTCATTAAAAATAGCAAAAACGGCCTACTATACCCTAAAGTGGCAACAAAAAGCTCTGTCTATATTTATGTGAATGTTTTTAGATATAATTGGAGGCTGGTGTGTGAAAAATTTTGGCTAGACTTCACACCTCAGAATCTGAAACCAATGCAAAGCTTTGTATCCTTTGCATGTGGAACATTTGCTTTCATTCGGGAGGAATTTAATATCTACAACAAGTCTTCTGCCAGATTGTACCACAGCTGAAACTGCAATGGCGCTGAACATAAGCCTTTAAAATGTATGAAATGAGTGGGATATTAGAGGAATCTTTTCACAAACACCCTGGCTCCTTAATGATGATTGACCTGTTTTGTGTCTGGAGTCATTATGGATCTGTGTAGAAGCACCTGGATGAACCCTCCCGTCTGTGCGTTGCGATGTGTCTGTCATTAACTATTATTCTGCTAACAGCAGCAGGAGCAGCCGGGCCTTTGCCTGTGTGTTATTAAAGAGCATTTAAAACAGATGAACTGCTATGCTGTCTTTTTAAGGCTCTACAGCCACATAGGGACCCATCACACAGTGGAGAGAAATGAATTTTTACTTTTAGCAGGCTGAAAGCTGACAAAAGGGTTCTGAATTTAAGTTTTCATTTAGTTTGAGGCAAACTGTGCTTTGCAACAATACAATTTCTGCATGAAGAGCAATGATTCAAAAAAAAAAAGAAGAAAAAATTCAATGTAATAGCTCAGAAGACTGAGCACATCGAAGATGGCCTTTTGAGTGTTTGTATTCGATTTCAGTTTTCATTCTTCAAATAAAGCATTATCTTTTTCAGTGGCTGAAATAAAATGCTACAAAATAGAAAATGAAAAGCAAGCGCAGAATTCTCTGTGCCGGTTTTGTGGCAGGAAATCAACACTTTAGCTTCTGGCATCACACTGCAAGTCAAAAGAACTGTCAGCTGCAGTGACAGACACTCAGGACAAAGGTCTTGAAGTCACAATGAAAACCCATTAGGGGCACATTAATTAACAGCAAAATACCATTTTCTCTGATGAGTTCTGAAGTGTGGTGACATTTTAAGTAGGGCTGGGCAATGTATCAGTATTATATCAATATTGTGATATGGGACTTGATATCGTCTTATATTTTGGATATTGTAATATCGTAAGTGTTATCTTTTT
>JAPZEB010000013.1:13043427-13055744 GCA_029783705.1 Chaetodon striatus | reverse complement strand
AACAAATCTTTTTCTCACTCTCACATACACATACATGCAAACACAAACACATTCACAGTCTTTATTTGAGCTGCAGGCTGCTGCTGCAGTGGGCTGTGCGTGATCACCCATCTGGGCTGTATAACCCTCCTATATGCAGTTTTGTCTTTGCATCAAGACAGAAAATTGTTTATGCATCCATCATGGGCTGAGCTTAGCTCATTCCAACTCGCCAAGAGATCATATGACACACTAAACAGACACACACCACACACAATAGCAGGACAGGCTCTCAGCCAGCAACAGCTTTATGAGTCCTTCATGTGAGCCTGACTCCCTGCCTTTCTTTTTCCACTCTGGCAGCGTCCCCTAAAGGTCTCTGGCACAGCCCTCACAGGTTAAACTTCACAACAAAGTGGCAGAGTGGTCTGCAGGTTGGCCCCTCATCACACAGTCACTGCAGGGAATTTCTGATCACTGGTGACACTGGACCCAGCGGTGGGAGGAGGGCAGGGAGACTGGAGGGGTCTGTATCCTCCCTGAGTGGGGTCCAGGAAAGCTTGGGCAGGGGACACAGGGTGGGCGGCGTAGCCGATGTACTGCGGGTGCAGAAACTGTCCCTGGTGAGGCATGATTTGTGTGGCCTGCTGGCAGTTGAGTACGGAGAAGTTAGTGGGCATGTTGACGAAGACGCTGGCGTCAGGGGGCAGGCAGCAGGAGGCCTGAGCCCGCATGAGGGGAGGGGGAGCGGGACGGGGTGCAGCGGGTGGGGCGGAGGAGCTGGACGAGGTGGCTGTGCTGGACTGGCGGGACGATGAGCCTCTGGAGGTCCCCACACTGGCCATCATGGGGATGGTTTCCAAGAGGCGACCACCGCCGGCCCCTCCTCCTGACGCACCTCCTGATGACAGTTCCTGTTTGGGCCGGAGGCAGCGGCAGCAGCACACAGCGACCACAGAGCCCACCAGGATGAAAGCTACAAACACCGAGCCCACGATCAGGAACGGCACGTAGATGGGCACTACAGAGAGAGGAGACATATTCATGTTAATAAAAACAGCTATATGATTTCATTTTGTGGCAGACTTCTAAATTGAATATTAAAGATCCAGTGTGTAGGATTTAGGGGCAGAAAATTAAATCTATTTATTTATTTTTTTTGGTGATTAATCACCTGAAAGTTATGTTATGTCAAATTATGTTTTTGTTACCTTAGAATGAGTCATTTATAACTACATAGGGGGCTGGTCCTCATCCACTGAACACATCATGCCTCTACAGTAGCAGGCCAGAACAGACAAACCTAACACTGGCTTTAGGCAAGGCCATTCACGTTTTTGTGTCAACACCACTTCTGTGATAAGCAGTTTCAGAAAAACACAGATTTTTTAAAGTAAAATTGCTCTCCTCAGTGTTTAAACCGGTTTAAATCACCTGGTCTGTTTGTTTGGAGAGGAAGAGAAGACTGGGAGAAGTTTCAGCCGGTTGCAATCTGCAGTCCTCATCACTAGATGCCACTAAATCCCCGTAAACCTCATACACTGGACCTTTAAAGTTCAAAGCAGTACCGCCTCACACACTCAGGTTTTGCTTTCCTGCACAGGCAAGGCTCCTACATGTGAGCTGAGATTGGGTGAGACAGTGAAACAAAAGACCGAGCAGAGAGGAGTGTTTGGACTTTGGTAGAAGAATGAGAAGTACACTAGGACCGAGTCCCCAGGGAGCCCCAGGCTCTCATTAGCAGTTATTAACTTTGTTTTGATCTGTTTTAATCCTCAGCACCCTGCTGTGTCCCCAGCCTCCTCGACCCTGTGTGTGTATGTGTGAGTGTTTGCATGGGTGACATTCTTAAGCCCGGCTGCCAGCAGATATTTGTGACCCTTCCTTTTTCTTCGGCTATTTATGACCAAACCTTTGGAAATCAGTTACTCAAGTTGAACTGCAGTACTTGGCTCCTGCTTAAAGAAGAGTATTAAAGTTGACTGATTTAATGTAGGTGAATGGGAGCTTATTCAGCGCTTTAAATCAAAGGAGTAAGCCAATTTCTTCTTACTGACCTTTTCTTTCTTTTTGTTTGAAACAGCAAATCAGAGTCTGAAGAAAGTACTTGCGTAACTCACAATTCCACCCATCACTGATTCGCTGGGTCAAATAACAGAGGCATTATTAAACAGGTACAAATCTTGACATTTTTATTCATGTGTCGATCTCAGGTTCCAGTTGGCTATCTGTAAATTTGCTAAACGGGCAGGAGAAGCTCCAAAAACAACTTTGAAACGTGATCAACAATAACTTTCTTTACAAGAAAATAACAGTTTCTGCTCCAATTTCACCTTTTGGCCGAACAGCGAGGGCACAGAGTGAACGTTTCTTTGGCAGAAACAGGGCGACAGGCGAGATGAGGTCACTCCTGAGGTGTTCTCCTCACTTGTTCATTCCCATGCTCGCTCACACAAACACCTTACAAACACAATAACGACCATGTTATACTATAAGTGATTAGTTGTGTTTTATTGTTCCCACAGGGTGCAGTTATTTTCCGCTCTGAATGTGCCCATGTGTTATGAGGTGTAACTGTATGCCAAACGGAGAGAGGTGGCAACTGGCTCCGGTTTCCTTTTGTCTCTTTGAAATACATCCATACGGCCTTGAGAAACTTTTCAAAATGCTCATCAAAAGTAGCAGGGTATTAAAGGGATTACTGCATGAGACCTGCTAAGAGCTGGGGGACATTCACTGGCGGAGGCGGTAAGTCCAGGTGACAAAAGACACAGGCCAGCGGCACAAGAGGCCGAGACACGGTGACATGAAACAAACTAGGACCTTGACCCATTTCCTTTTGACAAGAAGCGGTGTCGACTTCAGAGGCTAATGTACCTCACAGCCACACACCTTTCAGTAAACAGGTTTTAACAGGAACTCTATTCTGGCAACACATATATACGTTACAAGCGCAGAAATGTCCCAGGGAGCCTTTGACTGCCCTCTTTTCCTGCACTTATATGGCCTCCACCTCAACATCTGTGCTTCCACTCCCTTTCTCTGCATGGCTGATGAGGATTAGTAATTGCAGAAACTTTCGTCTTGTTTTACTTCATCCCTGCTTTGAACTGCAGAGCTCCTTTCCAAAACACTGTACTGTAAATCAGCGATAGAGGGGGGAGAAAAGCACCACTTAGAGTTCAGCAAATAAACTGGTGTCAGAAGAACTGAGGTCTTTGTCCAACTATAAATATCAGCACTGCAACCTGAAAATATTTTATAACAAGTAAAAAACAAAGGAACTCATAGAGCGGCCCAGGCATGAGTCCTAAAACCTAAAAATGAGTTAGCATATTGCCACTCCTGGTTCCCTCGTCTCAAAGTTAGTCGTTTTGTTGAATGGGTTTTTGGTCAGATGCCTGAAGTAAGGTCAGTGGTTGACACAAGCTTATGAGACTTTCACCTTTTGTTCTATGAAATAAAATGTGTCAGTAAATACCCCACTTGTGAAATTTGAAGCCTTTATGTGTCTTACAAAAAGTGATTGTTAATAAGTGGCTAACTTAGCCTACCAAACGTCATTACAGTGTCATTGTGGTGGCCTTACATTAGCTTTTTACCTCTGGTGATTACATTTAGGCTTCAGCAGTCATGCAAATGGTTGATTTTCAGCAATAATCCAAAACCCAATGGAAACATCCCAAAGGCTTTTTGACGAGGGAACCAGAGTGACGCTAACGTTTGTGTCGGCCACACAAAAACGTCATCCCTGAAACACTCTGCAATGCAAACTGCTGTAAATACTATGCAAAAAGGCCCTGAGGGTCACAAAATGAATCTGTGAAGCTGCACTTAAGTGAAATGTTGCCTCGGGTCAAATGCTAATATCAACATGGTAACATGCTCACAGTGCTAACTGACTGACGTTTAGTCAACCATATTTACAATTTCACTTATGTGTTAGCATGCTAACATTAGCACGCAACACAAAGCACAGCTTAAGCTGTTGGGAATGTCGTTATTTTTCAGGTTTTTGGTCATAAAGTGGACTAATTAAAACTCTGACTTTATGATGAGTGTGAGCAGAGTCTAAACTTTTCAAGTTGTCACGCCCTCTCGTTGCATCACCCAAACCCTAACATGATTTTTGCAGGAAATCAGTCACTTCCAATACACAATGAATGGGAGTGAACTTCTGATTTTGTATGTGGCTGCACTGTATGTGAGACAATGAGTAACTGTTCGAAACTTTGTGAAAGTCTGTCTAATAGTTGTTAAGATTTTAATCTAAAGCATATTGGTGGACCAACATAGCGATCCATAGAGCCTGGCTGCTAAAGTGGTTAAAAACAAAACATTTTTAGTACTTTAAATCTCTGGGTTTTTTTTGATGAAATGTTGGAAAACTAAACCTATTTGGGCTTGGAACATTTATTTAAATGCATCATCTCTCTTTGGGGAACTGCTAACAACTTGTTGACATCTGAAATAGGGCTGAGCGATATATTGATACTGTGACATGAGACTAGATATCGTCTTAGATTTTGGATATTGTAAAATTGTGAGTGTTGTATCTGCCTGGTTTTAAAGACTGCATAACAGTAAGCTGATGTAATTTTCTGAACTCACCAGACTGTTTTATGATTTGCCTTTACCCACTCAGTCATCATCTCCACATTACTGATGATTACTTATCAAAAATCTCATTGTGTAAATATTTTGTGAAAGCACCAGCAGCCAACCCTACAATACCCTCACAATATTGATATGTACGTATTAAGTCAAAAATATGTTGATTTCCCCCATGTCGCCCAGTTCTATGTTGACTGTGTTACTTTAGAGTGTTAGCATGCTAACATTAGCACTAAGCAAAGCACAGCTGAGGCTGATGGGAATGTCATTAGTTATGCAGGTATTTGGTCAAAAATCAAAATACTTGACATATTAAAATTTTGACGTTATGATGAAACTAAATGAAAAGTTAAGAGATCACATTTAATTCTGAAAGGGACATGAATGTTCTTAACTTCACAGAGATCCATCTAATAGTTGTAATGTTTTAAATCTGGACCAAAGCAGTGGACCAACACTGCCATCCATGGAGCCATGATACTGGCATGGTTAAAAGCTTTTTTAAAGATTATTTTTTATGGCAATTTGCCTTTATTAGACTGGACAGTATTAGGCGTGAAAGGGAGAGAGAGGGTGGATGACATGCAGCAAAAGCCATGAGCTGGAATCAAACCCGCGGCTGCTGCGGCAAAAACATTCTAGATACTTGATGCCTCTTGTGTAGTTAAAACTTTTTTTTTTAATCTCTGTTTTTTATGAAATGTTGCAAAATGTTTCCTCTTTTAGCTTCAAACAGTTGTATAACAATGTATTGTGATTTAAATACAATTAAAAAAAAAAAAAACTCTTTAATGGGGAAAAAATGGGAGAGGCCTCAGAAAGAGCAGCTGAGGAGGGATCCCTCCCCTCGGACGGACAGACGTGCGATGAATGTCGTATGTACAAAATACACCATCATAATAAAATTACAGTTTTATATAATCCAACTTTATAAGGTTATATGTTTTTAATGTAAAATCTTAATGTGTAACTTGTGACTACAGCTGCCAAATACATGTAGTGTCGTAAAAACTACATTTCCCTAGAAGTCTTAAGCAGCATAAAATGGAAAGTAAAAGTACCTCCAAACTGTACTGAAGTAAAGCACTTGAGTACTCTCTGCTGCTGAGCCTGCAAATACTGAATCTGTTCTCAAATCCAGGACTTAACTGTCCACAATATTTCAACAAAGGATTTTATTTCTTTTCCTCTCGCTCTGTGTGATTTTCTCATCTTGTGCACATGCTGTTTGAAACCCTCCCATTGTTCCCTGTCACTCGTCCACACCTGTTGCTGCAGTTGAGCTGTGGCAGCCATGCCGCAGTAACAGCACCACCCCCCCTCTTTCTTAAGCTCTTGTTTTGGGCACAGCCTTTGTGGCTGCGCTGGCTGGACTCTCCCTCGTCTCCCTCGTCTGTCCCACGGGCATTCTCCTGTTCCTAAATACCATATGTTCCTTCATGTTGAGCACATTAATAATTTCCTGCCTGTTATCCATTGACATCACAGTGTGTATCTTTCCTGGATGATTAATAGGCTGCGAGCGTAAGAAAAATGAATAAAATGCACAAACCGAACTCGGCCTTCCTCTTTTCTTGGTCAGGAAAAAGCTGCTTTTCTTTAAGTTATTTTGGCTGCAGGCCACTGAATGAAATGTATATACCCCTTCCTGCAGTGATAAGGCATGATTGTCTTAGCAAATGACAGATTATAGCTGGAGGTCCAAAAGAGGGCACAATATCCTCCAGGGAAACATGAAGTAGGGCTGTGTTGTTGTTCTCCCTGATGTCCAATATTTGCTCCATTTCTCTGGAGCACTCTTATCTACTCGTTGATCTTTATTTAGGATGTGATGCAGCTTCACCAGACTTTATGGTGGGTTAATTTATGGGAATGTAAGCAATGATGAATGGAGATAAAGAAGTTTGTATACTTGTCTTATCTGCTTGAAAAATATGGGTTATATTTTGCCTTTAGTTTTGGCATTGATGTCCCTCTTAAATGCAGTTTCTGTGAATCATATCAGTGTCTTGTTTGAGTGCGAATCCCTTGAAAGCCCACAGACACCAGAGAGACTGCAGTGGGGGATTACAGGAGGAGCGGGGCTCCACGAGCCTAGTAGGAAATGATACATAACGTGATTTGTGTTTTTTTATGAGCAGAGCTGTCAGCGCCTTTGGTGAGCCACTGTCCAAGATCCGGTCAAGTCCAAACTTGATCCCCGTGGGGACAGCGTGATCTGAGCCCGGCCCCCTCTTGCACTGTTACAGGCCAGAACAAACACGGCTATTTATAAGTGCACCACGGCACAGTTTGCCATTTGTGAGTGCAGTTAACTCGCTTTTTTTTTGAGGAGTCTGTCTGCTGTCTCCTGTGCAGCTGTCGTTGCCAACCGGGACAGGCAGCAGATGAGCCTTTTAACAGGGAGATACTGTGGGACTGTTGGCTTTACGAGGGGAAACCGAAGCTTGTAACAGGTCTGCAATTCACAATATCAAATTTAGGCCTTCATGTGCATGTGTCTCTGGCATGGCGTCAACACACATACCATTCATATTCATTTGTAAGACTTTTCCAATTAAATTTATCTGGAATAAACCTAAAAAACAAAGGCTAATCTGAGATAAACAATACTACTCTGACCAGTGAAGCAACAGATCAGTTAGTTTTAGTACCAGTCGTCTTCTGACATAAATCACAATGAGGACTACATTGTGGAAGGGTTATGTGTTCAAGGATTATACATGGGCGAATTACAAGACAATGGGCCCCGGGCACAGACACGCAAAAGGCCCCACCACCTCCCCTACATAGGAGCAAGAATTACAGGTTTAATTGATGTTTAGCCTCTTCTTTTCAGTCACTTTGTGTCTCTGCATAGTCATTTTGAGTCTCTTTGTAGTCCCATTGGGTCTCTTTGTAGTCAGTCTGGGTCTCTTTGTAGTCATTTTGAGTGTCTTTGTAGTCACTCTGGGTCTCTTCGTACTCATTTTGTGTCTCTTTGTGGTCATTTTTCTGTTTTTTTAGTCATTTTGGGTCTCTTCATAGTCATTTTTAGTCTTGTTGTAGTCCCTCTGGGTCTCTTCGTAGCCGTTTTGAGTCTCTTCATAGTCATTTTTAGTCTCGTTGTAGTCCCTCTGGGTCTCTTCGTAGTCATTTTGTGTCTCTTCTTAGTCATTTTTAGTCTCTGCGTAGTCCCTCTGGGTCTCTTTGTCGCCATTTTGTGTCTCTTCGTAGTCATTTTGTCTTTTCATGGTCATTTTGTGTCTCTTCATAGTCATTTTGAGTCTCCTCATAGTCATACCGTGTCTCTTTGAGGTTGTTATGCCCCTTTTGTAGTCATTGTGAGTTTGTTTGTGTCACTTTTTGGCTATTTTGAATCTCATAGTAGTCGTTTTGTGTTTCTTTATGGTCATTTTGAGTCTCTTCCTGGTCAGTATGTGTCTCTTAAAGTGACATTTTGCAGGTGGAGGCCAGGGGGCCTGTGCCCAGTAGGCTCGTCCAGTAGTCCATCTTTAGGATTGTAAGGCTTATACTGTGACAGTTTTCCATACTTCAAATATATTTTCATGCATTCCTTTCCCTTCTCTTTTGCCATCTTTTACATTATCGTCTGTTGTTTTACACACGTTTTCTATAAGACTGTACTCAATGATGACAGGTTGTGATTATCAACATACATTATATCTGTGGCAGAAGTTGGTCAAACATTAAAAGTTATGGGTTAATACCTGCACCGGAGTCCTTGTTCTCCTTGCTCTCTGTCCCGGGCTCCTCAGCCTGCCGGTCGTTATCGCAGCTCCCCTGATCCAGCCGTGCGTCCGTGCTGCTGCAGCAGTAGCGCAGCTCGCATTTCCCGCAGCAGATGATCGCGTCCTCCCCGTCGATCTTCTCCGGACACTGGAACCCTTCTTTCCATGCGCCCTGGGAGTCGTGCCAGCCGTGGCAATACTCTCCGCTGGCTTTCACGTCGATAATAACCAGGAGGAGAGTCACAATCGCGGTGACAGACATCGGGAAACCTCTTCCCCACATCCTCAGCCAGGTGGCCCGCGGCCGCACGCTGGCGCACTGGGAGAGACAGAGGGGTTTTCACTCCCCGCGTCTAACCTGGTGATACGGTGGGTCGGTGCGACACAGGGAGCTGAGGGGATAAAGTGAGGGAGCAATAAACCACTTAGAAGCTGTCATTTGTTAGAGGAATCCCGTGCGTAAATCAGATCCAACGTCTCCAAAAGTGACTCCGCAGTGAGGGTGATTATCCAACAGCAGCAGAAAACAAAACTCAGAGTAGATGCTATTGAGTTGTGACAGAATCAAAGTTAAGCTCAACTGATACTCCAGCTGCAAACCCTCAGAGCTCTTGCTAAAATCCAGTATGGAAAGACTAAAGGAACTCCTCTGGCACCGCAGCGAGGCTGTTCATGTCTCCTCCTGACTCTTAAATGACTTTCCTCAGGGATGCAGAGAAACCAGCACTTGTAGCCTGATCCATGCTGCTGTCACTCCTGAGACCCCTCACCGCCAGCCCCGTGCGCAAAGATAAGATTTCAAACTTTTGTGGCTTAGTCTGCATTGTCGGTGCGTCAGGAGTCAGTCATCCAGGTCTGGGTCAGTGTAGCCCGGTTGAACCAAAGCGCGCAGAGTCTATCCTACTTTGCGTCAGAGTGAGAGGGGCGTGCAAAAACTCAGATGCAGATATACATCCCTCTTAATCGAGTAATAAACTGTCGGAACTACCAGTGTCAATGTACAAAGAGTTGAATACAACTTCCGGTTAAAACCTTTTAAAATAAAACCCTGACGCAGAGTAAAATGTGCATGTTGGCGACTTCATGGAGTTTTTGGAAGGTTTTGGAAGAAATTAGAAGATAATTAGAAACATAATTCAAAGCACTGATCATATAGAGTTTTGCCATAGCAGAACCAAAGCATTTAGCTGCAACTTCAGGAGTTTTTGGCTTTATTTTTGCCGCTCCAAAGACATTTGCTTTACCAGCTGTCAGTTATGAATTTATTTGCTGACATTTGTCACTGTGAATGCAGACCCTCCCCAAGCCTAACTTCTGCATCGACCAAGTACTTACTGTACCATGCTTTTATTTTAAGAGCAAGCTACTGTATTTCCTGTCGTATGTTCTCGCTGACTTGACGCAGCGTCTCCCATCATCCTACATCACAGATTTGCTTGAAGCAATTGTATCAAAGTTCAGTTAAACTTTTCCAGGCTGAGTTTTGTGGTAAGAGTCTCCCCTAGTGAAAAGCAGCTCAGAGTTTTGGCAGTTTGGCTCTTCGCCTGCTAACATCCCTCCTCTGCTCCCTCTGCCCACACCAACTGAGATTTATATGGTGACAATGCCATCTAGTGGACTTTCCAGATGCGCAACCCTCTCTTGTGAACATCTGGCAACACCACTGGAGAAACTAGAAGTTACAAATGCAATCTTTGCAATGACCTGGTGGGTGTTTTAATGTGACTTGTTGTTAGGGACGACACTGGCTTGTATGTTTGATTCCAATATTATCAATATGCAATATTTTTCCCAACATCATGTGCAAAATTACTATTCAATATCATGTAGTGCAATATCATTTTCTCAGAATCAAAATCAGGCCTCTCACTGTCTTATGCAATCAGCATTTTTTCACCATTTTAGCTCATTTTTGGTAACTCGTGTTTATCTTACTTCTATGTAACTCTGTGAGGCACTGCTTTTTGCTCCTTTGCTGTGATTTGAAGCATTCTCTGGCCCAATAATTTCCTTAGGGATAAATCAAGTTCTATTGAACTGAGTTGAATAAATGTCTAAAACGTATTTTCGGCAGTATTATTACCCAGTGGTTTGATGTGTATTCACTCAAGTTATAAAAGTTATTTGAGTGCAACTCTATGGTACACCTTCATTGAGACATTTTGAGTCTCTTTGCAGCCATTTTGTGTCTGTTTTTCTGTATATTGTATGTCATGTACATTTATTTTTGATGCTTACTTTTTTTCCGTTACATTTTAATACTGCTGTATTCCTCTTCCACCGCCGAGCCGCCTTGCTCGCCAGTACTTCATTTCCCATGATGCTTCACCGTCAAGCGGTGTCCGTGGCAACACCACAGGAAGTGACGCGTAGGGCGCAACTGTTGAAAAACTGTCACACAACAAACCGAAGAGGAGATTTTGATGCTCTGTAACTTCGTCAAAGTGGCGGTGGCAAAGTTACAGACAACCTGAAACACTTTCTTGTATAACTAACAGTGGCTTCGGAACTTAAAACGTAAGTAAGCTTCGTATGAAATCACATTTTAGCTAACGTTAAGCAAAACTGTGCGAGTGTAGCCAAGTGAAAACAGATTGCTAACGTTACCCTACTGGTGCACTGGTATCTGTCAGATAACTGTTTAAAGGAAACTTTATTCACTAGACACATTTACTGGACCATAAAGTAAGTGAGGTCATGTTTGAAAACAACACCGTGTTCATACTTTAAAGCCAAAGGACCAGTGGTGTGGTAGGTGATGATGTGGGTGTACTACCAGGTAGATGGTTAGTTACAGAGGTGGAAGTTGGTGTACTCCTCTATATATCCCGATGGCTTTGAGGCTAATAGGTGGGTATTCTGTAAATGGCCAGAAAAAGAGGTAGTTATACACTGTATTCCCTGCATGTACTCTCTACTACACCACTGCAAAGGACTAACCTTTTCATATTGTCTGAACAGATGTCGTTTGTGAGAGTTGGGCGTCCACAACAACCCACGAAGGGAAAAAGGCCTGTTCGCACAAGGAAGGCTGCAGCTCCCAAAAAAGACTGGGTGGTGAGTACTGACATCTGTTGGAAAGAGACTATAAAAGTGTGTCCTTGTCCTTATTAGGGATACGTTTTGCTACACAGTCAGGAGGATAGTCTACTTATGCTTACTGTGAACAAAACCCATCATAAAGTAGGGATTCACAATATTGGAATATTTGCAGATATGCAATATGATGATATATTACAACTTTTCTAGCCGATAACTAATACCGATATCGCTATATCCACTTTTTCCCCTCCTAATTTTACTGATTATCAAGTCTCTCCTGTAGTGAAATTTGCATCATATTGTGCATGCATACTCTTATGGTGATGGCCCACCAGCAGATGGAAACATGGAATAAAATGCTTTTCAATGTACATAATAATTATTCATTGTGCAAAATAAGAAAAAGCATGTTGGCCATGTAGCGACTACTATCAATAAAAAAAAAAAAAGCTGCTAAGAGGCTGGGTCTGGCTCTTAACTGTAACTCGTTGAAAGAAGTCTATGTCGAAGTTCATGGTTGTATTTTTATGATCATTTGTTAAATAAACAACTGACGAACTAAAGCAAAATGAGGTGACGGTCAGCAGAAAATATCGGAGCCAACACTCACCCTCTTTGTCTAAAGACAACTGTCATGCCAGTGAATGAACAGGTAAAATAATGTGAAACCACACTTACACCTGTGCCAATTACAAGCGGAAGTGAAAGTGACCAAAAGAAAATGTGCAGCCCAGCAGATAATAAACAACAGAGGTTAAATACAAATTTTGGCTCCTACAGGCCGATTCCGATATTTAATTTTAAAGCCAATGTCGGCTGATACCAATAATGTGCTGTAATTGTCATGCATCCGAACCATAAAGTCATTTCTTCTACTTCTTTAAATAAGTAATTATCCCTATTTTTTAAAATAATTAATTAACGACAGCCCTCTCTTGTTGGTTTTAGAGC
>JAPZEB010000013.1:13020807-13034709 GCA_029783705.1 Chaetodon striatus | reverse complement strand
AAAATACCATACTCCAAATAACTTATCTTAATATAACACTACAACTGTAGGATTTATTTTAGATTTAAGTTCAGAGATGTGTTATCTTTATTCTTTAAGGGAATACTTCTCCCACAAAATGACCATGTGTATATGTCATGTCATGTTCCCTTAAATTCATGAAGAAAACGTTTTCCCCTCGCATTCTTCCATCAGAAACAGACACATATTCATTTATTGATTGACAGGGGACAAGTCTCATTTATCGAGCCATGTGCTCAGTACTTCCTAAACATATGCATTTTTGCCAAAACCTTAAAATTGAACTAAAAGTTAAGTGCTATATTGTAGGCAACAGGACATGCTTGAGTTTCTTGAAGACATTTCGCCTCTCATCTAAGAGGTTTCTTCACTTCTAACAGATTGGTGCACACTCGCAGGAGTCCCATACTAATCCATGGATTGACCTGCGACTCCCCACCAGTCCATTAGAGCTGAAGAAGCCTCTTGGATGAGAGGCGAAACGTCATCAAGAAACTCAAGCAAGTCCAGTTGCCTATGATAAAGCACTTAAGATTACCATGACCTGGATGACTGAGAATCTTCACCAACATGAACTAAAAGTGCTCTCTTCAAAGCCAGACTCCAACACTAAGGTTTTATTGAAACATTGATATGTTTGGGAAGGACTGAGCATACAACTGGATAAATAAGACTTGGAGTTTATAAACAGATGCTTTTAATATAATTTTGCTGTAGTTAAACTTGTTCCCCAATCTATGTGTTCACAGTTTTCAATGAAGGGAAGTTTACTTCATGAATTAAAGGTAGCACAGCGCCACTTATTGATATACTAATGATCATTCTGTAGGTGAAGTATTCCTTTAACCTCTGTCCCCTAAATGTTGCAGTGTGGTTGTGATGCCACTAGAGGGCAATATTAAAGTGCTGCTGTAGCTAATTTTGGGTCTTGAGGAGTTTATGTAGAAGTATTTGACCAACTTTCTTTTTTTCATAACATTTTTTTTAATTTAGTAAAACCACACTGTGCATTACATCGGCAATAAAATAAAATGTTTTTAAAAGAAAATAACCTACTGGTGCCTTTAAAGCATCAGTCCTGTATGTTATGTGCACTATCTGCACAACTTTCAACCAAAAAGAGGCATTGAAATAAATTAGATAAACTGTGATATCTTAGTGGTTTAATTACCACATGAGCCATTGTAACCAGCGGATCCTAGTTTTTACACTGCAAGTGAGTTTGTTTGTTTGTTTACCTGTTTAGAAGCCATTTTGTGAATTAAATCCGCTGCGCTCTCACCTAAAGCGCCTTCAAAATGTCTCAAGTTTTAGAGCCAGCATGGTGTGACATGTGCGTGACGAGGAAACTGTGTGTGCATGTGAGTGGGTGCCCATGTGAGAGTACTCCGCAGCTGTGCGAGGCTCTGATCTGAAGCAGGCTATTGCTTGCTGTGAAAATATTATTGCAAGTGTTTATTATTGCTTCAGTGTGAAACAGTGGGAGTGTTGTGTGTGCTGCACGGGCTGGTGGAGTGTATGTGGAGGGATAGTGGTGGTACTGGTGGTGTGAGTGAGTGGGGAGGAGGAGGAGGAGGAGGTAGGAGGAGGACGGGGAGGGGGGGGGTTCTCTCCCTTCTCCTCCTCTCTGTTTCCCACCGGCCAGCCCCCGGCCCGTGGCCCATTGCACCCTGGGTAATGGGGAGGCCTATTGGAGTTGATTAGTTCCGGCTGGATCCCAGATAGAGTTCTGACAGGCAGGAGAAACGAGCTCTCAGCGTGACCCCCCACTTCCCCCTCACACACCCCTGTCTCAGGCACAATGGGCAAGGCAGGGGAAGGGCTTTTTAAACAACTGCAGCTTCACTCTACTCCGCCGCTCCCCCCCGAAAACCACGCCATTATTACTACAAAAACCACATTACACTGCTGCACAGATTCAACCTCTACTGCTTCTACTATTAGACTGTGCATGTGTGCATTTTTCCAAATTTTCCCCCTGTCTCTGCCGGGACAAATAAATCTATCTATCAGCGACGCTGTGTCACAACTTCCTTTGATGAATGTTATGGATGCAGCATGCTCAGTGTGTTGCCCACAGAATTGGCTGCATACATCAGGATCAGCCGCAGCGCATTGTATTTCCCTGACAAACCATCACATCCACTATGTTGGACACCTGTGGCATAAACTGACACCCATTGGACACATTCCTCAGCAGAGCAGCATCATTCACACACTTTTCCCTCCGCAGTTTCATCCCCTCTATCCTCTTTATTTCCCACTCCACCCCCCACCAGATCCTCTCTTTCTTCTTCTCTCCTTTTCCCTCTCCCCCTCTTTCTCCACACATAATTGATTAAGGGCCGTTTTCATAAATCAATTTGGGACGCACATCAGTCAGCCCTGAATGGAGGAACCCCCCTCTGAGCAGCGGTATTAATCTACCTCAGCATGCCCTGCCACTCTCACTTACACACACACACATATGCACACACACCGACACACAGATCTGTATAGTTTGTTTTCTTTACTTTAGGTTTTGGCCGTTGCAGGTTGCCAAACATGAAATATGCAAATGTTTTCAGCAGTTTTGCAGACACTATGACCTGGAACAGGCGATCTGACAGACACACACACAGTTTCCACTGAGTCTGAACAACGCTCGCTGTTATGAAGGAATTGGAAGAGAAACACGGGTGTTTTAAGGGGGTTGGAGGGGTTGATGGATTAGAAGGGACGACAAAAGCATAGGCAAGCAAAAATAAGAAAGTCTTTTTTTTTTGGTAGTGAAAGAAGTCCAATTCTTTCCACATGTCTGTGCTGTACATCCCTAAACAAACAAATATGTTGTTTGTACACTCAGCAGTCTGTCTCCAAGACAAACGCGTCTTACTGCTGTTTATAATTACACTGATTTAATTGCCATTACTATTAAGTGACTTCATCTCTTTCTCCCTCTCTCTTCTTCTCTCTGTGTGTCTCTTTCTCCAATTCAAAGCTGTTGTTTTGGATGTTTTGATATTAATGTAACCATGACACCGCCCTTTCTCATTAGAAAAACTGTGCCAAGTTGCAATGGATTCTGGGAACACGAGCCTGCAACAGCTGCAAGTGATATGCCTGACTTTCCCCTCTTCTCTCAGTCTGGATTTTCTTACACTGCCCCTTTTTCTCTCTTACTCTTTCCTTCACCTTGATCTTTTGTTCTTTTTTTTATTACCTTCTTTGTACCCCCGTTGCTCCGGCTCTATTTGTTTCTCGTTCTTTCACCTTCCCTCCATCGTTCCCCCCTCACCGCCGCCCCTCTCCGTGCTCCAGGGTGTTGGCTTTAGTGGTAGTGAAAGCTGCTTTGCCTTAAAAAACAGTTTGTCTTAATGAGAAGGGGGGGCCAGGCAGGAGAGAGGGGGCGGCGGGTCACAGCTGAAGCCAATTGCGTCCCTTTCCTGTCTGAGGTGCTGCTGGCCGGGGTCAAGCTCAGGGTCACGCTGCCCCGTCACTCCGGCTGGGTCCTGGTGCCGGTTCTGAATTGCCGCCAGCGTGTGTGTACAAGACAGCGTGTGTTTTTGTACGAGTTAAGAGAAGAGGGGCAAGAGGCACATCTGTTTCTGATCCCCCAGAAAGCCTTGCTCTCCGGACCTGGAGGTGCTGGCGTGCCTGTGGAGGACTTGCGAGGGAGAAGGAGGGGAGGGGAGGAGAGGGCGAGTGAGCGGTCACACGCACACAGTATGTGTCGGGTACGATGTGGTGCGATGTGGCCTGTTTTTACCGCCACCTCCTCCTCCACTTCCTTCCACCTCGGCCGCTTTTACATTTACATTTTCAGAATGTAAGCAAGTTATAATCAAAATCGTCAAGTATAGGACATCATATACACCATAAACTGCCTTGGATAAGCCGCAGCCAGCAGCTGGTTAGCTTAGCTTAGCATTCAGACTGGAAGGAAAGGAACACCGTTAGCCTGGCTCTCTCCAAACAAAGTCTGACTGCCATCACCTCTAAAACTAAACAAACAAAACAAAACAGAAACCAAAGTGTAAATATGATATTTGGTGGTTTTGTGGGGGGTTTGTCCAGAAAAAGTAACAACTGCGCAGTTACTTCATGCCTCAAAAGTTTAATCAAGACCACATTTTGATCCTACTTAGATCTTCAACAGGTTGATATGTTTGAAAAGTTAAATCCCCACCCCATTTATGCATATTGCACACTAATAGGCTGACAACAGCAGGTGTGGCTGCCATCTAAACCGCTTCTTTAGATGGTTGAAATGTCTTCATTCAACTTTTGTGACACAAAGTGTGCAGGTGTTACTTTTTCCTCCTACGCTGTTTTTTTGATAGCCTTGCACCAACATGAAGTGTGTATAATCATTCACCCTCAACCTGCGGGACCATCTCCTGGCAAAGTACCAGTACCTTCCTTAAGCCTCTGTTGGTCGTCTGCCAACCATGTGTTGGCGACAAGACTTTTTAAAGTCATTTTTCACACTTTCACCTAGCGAGGCTAGCAGTTATCACTCTTTACATTCTTTATGCCAAGCTAAGTTAACTGTCTGCTGGCTCTAGATACAGTGTTTTTCCTCAGATATTAGAGTGGTGTCAATCTTCTTATCTAACTCTTGGCAAGAAAGCGAATAAGCATATTTCCAGAAATGTCAAACAAGCCTGGTGACAATCCTTAAATATAGAGTTTCCCTCCTTGATTCCCCTGAAGTGGTTTTAAGATTGTTAAAATCATCTTCTAAGATGTTTATCCTTTCCTTCTTCTTCTTTGAGTTAGCTGCTAACTGCTTCTAACTACTTTCTAAATCTGTGGTGGGTCACAAGCATAACATGTCACCAAAATGTCACAGCCGTACCGCCCATGATCCCGTCCTGACATTATGCTGCTCCAGTATGTGATTTCAGACAGTAGGCTATGCTGGCATCGTGGAAGCAAAAGAAGCATGACAGGCGTGACGTGTAACACAACAATGTCAGCCTCTAGTGCGACATAAAACATACGCATCGCAACAATAACAGTAGCATAACATGACAGTAACAATCATTTACTATCCCTGTCATATGGCAGCTGATCTCGTCTCCTGCTCAGAAGGTACCTCATTGTTTTCCAATTTGTGGACATTTTTCGGCTGCTGTTCTTCTTCTTTTAGTTAGCTGCTAACTGCTACAAACACTTTTTAAATCTCCCGCTGTGGGACGTTGTTGCAGCACTATCACTACCTCTGATGCCACCTTACAGGTGAGACACTCTGTCTCCCTCGTTCCGCTGTTGTACCTTTTATACAGAATGGCAAGGTGGCATGATGCCATGGGATTCTTGCCTTAACGAGGCAATGTAAAAGGGACTTCAGTGTCAGCCATGTGATAGTTTGACGATCTATCCAGGACTCCTGGGTGTACCCTGCCTCTCGGCCAGTGTCAACTCGGATTGGCTCCAGCACCTCCATGACCTTGTAAAGGATTAGCAGTTACAGATAATGGATGGGATGAGTCCCTAGCTCCTGGCTCTGACTATTGTCTAGTAGGTCAACGTTAGTTCTTTAAATGAGGACCTAAATGTTCTGGTCTTATCTTAATTAAGAGGATCTTTAAAAGTCTTTCCGTTAATGTGATGAAAGTTGCAGGCCCATTTTTTTCCTCCCGCCTTGTCCAGTTTGTGTCTGCCTTCTTCTTTGCCCCCAACATCCTCCTCAGTTTCTTGATGTCTTGTTTGCTTTTGAAATGTCTTTTGGTTGTAGCCTACATGACACAGTATTTTGTTTAAGCCTCAACCTTATGAAAGTATCTCAAAACCCTCCACACTATAGGCCCCACTCCCCCCTCTTCCTCCTCCTCTTCCTCTTCCTCCTCTCCTCCATCTCTGACTGCGTGGAGAAGGTAAGGTTGAGATGAAACACCACGTCAGTCTTTGAACAGAGCCCGTAAAACAGGCGCATATTAACGAGCATGACTAACAAGCTGCAGGACCCGCAGAGCTGGATCACACTGTGCACGACACATACACACACACACGCACACACACACACACACCTTCATCATGTCTTCTGCATGATATAGTTTTCTTTCTCTCCCCTCAGTGATGTTTTTTTTTTTTGGTCTCTAAGTTGCAGCTTTCCTCCATTTTCCACACACTTCATGGATGATATACTCCAGAGCTGTTTTTAAATCTTTTTGATTTTTTTTGTGTCAAAGCATAATTCCAGCTCACTTCAACTTTGGGTCTTATTTTAGTCACCTCGCCTTGGCCTCAGCTTCTATCGGTTGTGATAAGATTGTAGGCCACTCACCAGAGTAATTGCTGAGGACACTGAGTCAACAATAAAGTCTGCAAAAAACAGGCAGATAATCAGACGCGTTGTAAACAAATCAAATGTTTAGACAGATAATCTGGAGGTAAAATGAAACATGACCACACCAAACTGTGACTGATGATCCTCATTTAACAGTAAAACTACAGCAAGCACATTATGTCAAAGTTCAACAGGGAAGTCTGTAAACTGTGACGGATAATTACTGGTTGCGCTGGATGTTTTGGGTCATAATTTTACTGTTTGCCTTTGTTTTGTCCTCCATATACATTTGGCTAACTGACTGCTGTGTTTCTTGCTGTCTGACTTCTTTTTGTTGATGTTGCCGTGCTCCCAGATCAGCAGTTAACTTGAAGAGTAAAGTATTATCATATCCAATAATACAGTTTCCAAACCTAGAAAAAAGGAGGCCAAGTTGTGTGAAGCAGAATGACCCTTTAATTACTTTTTTACACAGCTGAGACCGTCTCTTCAATGCAGATGCCCGATGAGTAAATCATTGTGGTTTGTGGCTATGCACGACCTGCCTGCTGGCCTTTTTTTTTTATTGTCCTGAGATTTCAAGACACAACTTGGGACTTTTGTTTATCTTTTCAAGTCACAAGTCAACTCTTAAAGCAAGATCGTGTCACTATATGCGACTTTGTACGACTTTAAAAAGAAGAATTAAAACAATATTCCATTCACAAATGAATGTTTATACAAAACAAAACAGAAAATTGTCCCTTGTGGCCGTCCATCTGGACAGTAGCCTTAGCTGGAGGGTCCCGGTTGACAGTGTGTGCTCTAGGCTACAACAAAGACGTTATTTCTTAAGAAGACTCGGGTGTTTGGGTTGAATCAGAGGATCATGTCTTTATTTTATCAGGCTGTTCTAGAGAGTGTTGTCAGGTGTAGTATCTCAGCATGGTTTGTGAATCTGAGTTAAAATCCAAACGTGTTTGTTTGGTTCAGACAGCCATGAAGGTCATGGGGAGGAAGGAACACCAATCCCTCCAGACACTGTATGAGCAGTCTGGTCTCTGTCTGTCTGACTCTTCCCACATTCTTCACACTGAGTACGAGCCCAAATTTAAACTGAAGCACTTAAAAAATTAATTTGTGCCAACCTCAATTCAAATTTTAGGTGTTGTATCTTGATGCTTAAGGGGGCCTAAGGGGCTGTGTGGTGCTTTGCTTATGGTGCTCTTTTGTGTGCTGGTGTTATGTGCAATACATGAATGGCTGATGTGTAATGCTGTTACATGTAGTATTTGTTTTTATGGTGTATGCTTCATTTCTTCTGGACTGTTATTGTATGGCAGCAATACTCGTGCAGCTTGAGAGTGCAAGATACATTTCCCTATAAGGATAATCAAGTGTGCCGTATCGTACCGTATTGTATAGTATCGTATCGCAGCGTATCGTATCATGCCGTTTTTCTTTTTTTTGTCAAGAGTACTTTTACACAGAATACAGATGTTATATAAGGTAGATTTTTTTTACATTCTGCACTTCAAGTAAAGGGCATCAACCAATCACACTGTGCAGAACTTATTTATGTCACAGCGTCACAACTGTGGCAGACCTTTTGCAACTGTCGTAAATTCACATCGTTGTCAAGATAAATAGTTTGTATTTGGGTGAATATTTTGCATTTTTGTGTCATTTTTTTGCTATGCCCCTGCTGTGTAAAGGCCTTGAAACTTGTTGATTAACATCTTGTTTGATTAATTCATCCTAAATCCTTAAGTTAGACGCTGGTATGCTGATATTGGTATTGTTGGACAGAACCAGGTGGATTTCTCCTCATGCAAGTACCTATGCTATGCTAAGCTAACGGGCTACTGGCTGTACTTCTACATGTAACAAAAAACAGACGGGTTGTGAAAGGAGTATTAATCTACTCATCTAACGCTGGGTAAAAAAGTGACTATGTACATTTTTAAAAACTGAACATTTTTCTAAAGTCTGACTCAAGTCTAGAGCTCAGTCCTAGTTTCCTCTCTTCTGTCTGTTTCACTTTTCTCTCTTTCTCTTGGTCGCTATCCATTTTCTTCCCTCATGTCTTCCAGGGTACACACACAAACACACACACACACACACACACACACACACACACACACACACACAGAGAGCTCTTTGCTATGACACACACTAATATCCCCCAGTCACTCTTTCACAGTCCCAGACTCTCCGCCCGACACACCTGAGCCAATAAAGTGGAACGTTTTTGCCAGGAAAAGCTATTTCATTCTGTCTCTGCCCTCCCCCACTCTCCCCCTTTCCTCCCCCCTAAACTGCCTCCATTTCAGTCCCTGAGGCCCTAAAATCTGCCCCGTACTTAACTTCTCCCAAACCCCTGAACACCACCATGTCCACCATCACCCCCCACCCCCCAGTCCTTCTCCTGTTCCTCAACTCCTATCTGGCTCCATCCCCGAGGGCCTTAAGCCGCCGAGCATTTAACTCGTCCCTCCCTCCTTCTCCTCCCCCTCCTCCCCCCTTTCTCTCTCCCCCTCCAGGCTACTCCAGAGAGGTTCTTTACAGCCCTGTCATCCCTGCCAGAGCAGTAAAAAACACATCTGGAATCGCACTCTACGCTCTACGCTCTCACCCCGTGTTTAAGAAGCCCACCCTCTCTTACCTCCCCCTTCATCCTCCCCCCCCATCCCTTTCCCTCACACACACACTCACTGCGAGGGCCACGCCGCAGGAAAAACACTCCCATAACGAGCTACAAACACTGAAATAACACTGTTACCCTAAGTGAGATGTTTCTAATGAGGGCTGGAGAGGAGCGTGACAGAGAGGCACACATTTGGGGGGGAGGAGGAGGACGGGGGGGAGGAAGGACACCGTGAAACAAGACGCAGGCATGTTGGATTCGACTGTATTCATCCACCCACACAGGCTGAGGCCATTTTGGATCTTGGTCAAGCTTCAGCTTTCCCTCCCTGTGTTCTCTCATAAGAGGAGTTTGTTGTACGACCCCGTGTTCGCTCTTTTCGGCCCTTTGTGTGAGAAAGTGTCTCCTGGTCTGAAGCGTGACTATATATACATTTAATAAGGGCCTGTGTGGTGTAGTAATGGGCGGTTGGGCTCGGCTATGGTACAGGGAGGAAATGTCAGCAACAGATAGAGAGCTAAGAGAGCGGAGAGAAAACAAATTGATTCCCTGAAATTGCCACCTCATCTTCTCTGATTGAGACTTGCGTGAAGAAACTTTGATGCAGTGTTTTCGCGCACAGTATGTGTGTTTGTGTGTGTGTGTTTGTGTGTGTGTGTGTGTGTGTGTGTGTGTGTGTGTGTGTCCAAGCTTTTGGTTCACTTTACTATCTGTGTGAGAAAGTCTGAGCTATTGTTCCTCTCCCTCTGTCTCAGTTTTCCTGAACTGGCTCCAGAGATGGATAATAAAGGCTCAAGAAATCCTCCAGCTCTTTTACTCTCCCTCTTTTTTTTTACTATGCAACTTAATCAGGACAAGAAAAAGAGGGGAGAAAAGGGGAATGATTGAGGAGGGAAAAATAGAACTCCTCCTCTTTTGCATTTTAAAACTTTAAGAAATGAGAGGAATAACTCCACGACAGATTGGGTTTCATTTGGAGCCAAGAACCTTCTAACCAAGACCATGTGCCACTTCTTGGGCTGGTTTGTGTGCATGTATGTATGTTCATGCGTGTGTGTGTTTCGGAGAGAGACAGAGGGTCAGGTTTCGGCGCTGAGGGGAGGCGCTCGGTGCTGTAAGGGAAAGAGAGCAGTGCTGCGGTAGGTAAATAGGGCTCTGACCCAGGCCTGCCAGTGGAACGCTCTCTTCTCCCTCTGCCAGAATCTTTTTTGTTTTGTTTTTGTGTTTTTTTTTATTCTTCTTCTTCTTCTGCAAGACTTTTGGGGGGTGAGGTGGGGTGAGGGTGGAGTTTTGGTGGTGGGGGAATGTGTGTGTGTGTGTGTGTGTGTGTGGGGCTGGCTATTAACGAGCTCAGCACCATCGTTTTTCTAATTAGTGCTTTGGGGAATATTTTCTTAAGGACTGTCGACCCTCCCTGCAGAGCTTTTTGGGGGAGAAATGCATATGTGTGTGTGTGTGTGTGTAAGAGAGAGAATGTGTGCACGTGTGTGAGAGTGTGTGCACGTATGTGTGTGTTTCTGTCCGCGCGTGTGCGTACAGTATGTTTGAGTTTTCTTTCTGCGGTTTTTCCCTTTTTGTGCAAAAACTTTGCAGAACTTTATTTTCTCTCCTCTCGACTCTTTGTGACTTTTATACATTCGCACACACCCTCGTCACATCCTGAAAGGTATATGGATGGACACACACACCGTCACACACACACACACACACACACTCTGCACTCCCAGTTCATTAAATCGAGGGGTTTCAGATCGTCTCCCCTTCCTGTATTCTCAGAACTCAAGAGCAAAGGAAATTTTCCTTTCTCTTTTCTTCCCTCTCAAAACTTTCTTTTCTCCTTTCTTCCCTCTTCTGCTGTTTCTTTTCAGCGAGTCTGCTGCTCTCGTCCTCGCTTTGATCCCCCCTCTTCTTCTCCACCCCTCCACCCCCTCCACCCCTCCCAGGGCCTCTAGCCAGCTCACTGGAGCGGTTTCCTGAGTCTGCCCAGATTAATGAGTGTAACTTAGTGTGTGTGTATGTGTGTGAGAGAGAAAGAATGCCTCAGTGTACCACAAATTGTGAGTGTGTGAGTTTGCATACTGTACAAGCCCTTGTGTGTGTGTGTGTTTGATCTGTGGTTTCCAAACCAAACTTTATTTTGTGGATTTTCTTTTTTTCAGAGATCATCAAAGTAAGTGATTCCACAGAAGGCTGGCTTTCGCCTTGCATCTGGGCCGTTTTTTTTAAAGAATTCCCCCAATCGCGAGGATGCCGGGATACGATTGCAAACAAGCGGCAGGCGTCTGCAAAAGAAGCCAAAAAAAATGCTCCCAAACTCGTCTCTGTGACGCTGTGAGGGGGTCAGTTTGTGGAGCCGGGGCTGAAAACTTCATTCACCTACTGAGAGTGTGCAAAACAATCACAATACAACTGATTAGCATTCCTCCATGAAAACACAAAGTGCTAAAAATAATCCCCTGATTGGAGCCATGTGTTGAATTTGGGGTGGTGGGGTGTGTTGGTGTGTACGTGTGTGTGTGTGTGTGTGGGTGGGTGTACTGCGGTGGGTCGTACAGAAAGGCAGGAGGCAGCAGAGGGTGGGATGAATCAAACCGGAGTGAAAAAACAGTTTGTCTTTTCTCTGAGCTCTGATAATAACGCCACGTGAGTCCCCGCTGCACAGCGTTTATTTACTCTCACAACTCACAGTGTACACACTTTCACTCTCACACACACACACACGGACACACACACACTCTGTCGTCAGCACTGCAGACAAACACACATACACACACAGACGCCTTCCAGCAGACTTACAAATATGGACATAAACATGTAATCACAACCATGCATGGTCCAGTTTCTCACTGATCTCTCTCTCTCACACACACACACACACACACACAGCTGGGAGGAGGAGTGATGGAGAAGAGGGAGCTCATAATGGCCAGGTGGTTTCAGTTAGGATGTATTCCACCTGAGAGCATATGAAATAAAGGAAAAAAGACAGAATGAATTAGTTGTCTTGGCCAGGTAAGTTTCCAGGAAATTCAACTTGGGTGGTTTTCACGTGTTACAGTAAAATGACATCAAATTTAAAAATGTTTATGGCAGAAATTTGGGAGAAAGGTCTCTCTTTGTGATACAGAAGTACTTTGAGACACTTTTTAAGCTTTATTAGCCCTTAACAGTCCAGTGTTTAGGATTTAGGGGCATCTGCCGTCAGAAATGGTATATAATTTTCATAACTATGTTTTTAATAGTTTACAATAACCTGAAAATAAGAATCGTTGTGTTTTTTTCCTACGAACAAACCAAACACTGGCTCTAGACAGGGACATTTGCGTTTTCATGTATTAACGTCAGCCATTGTAGTTCTCCTACATGCAATCTGCAACCCCTTAAGATGCCATTAAATCCCACACACTGGACCTTTAAGGTTAAAGGTTTACTCCAATATTTCAAATTTAAGGGAAATTCAAAAGAACAATTAAAATCGAAACAGCAGATTTCAAACCATCTTGACTTTTAGTCTTAAATGCGGGTCGAGCTTCAAAAACACTGGATCCTATACTTCCCATGATGCAACCTGGTCCCTTTTTTATCAGATCGTCAATGTCTGACAAAGCCACATGTTTTTCAAACACCACACCCTCAGTTTGTAATTCCTGTTAAAGATCTGTGTCTTTGAGCTCAAACTGCGATAACCCTGGTGACATCACTATGACATCATCAGGGTTATTTTCAACTAGATGCCATGGAATTTTAGATGTGTAAAGTCTTGTTTTTCCTTACCACTTAAATCAGTGGTTCCCAACTAGTGGGTTGCGCTCCAAAAGTGGGTCACAGGTCAATTCTGAATGGAATGCAAGTGATTGTTAATGTGTGTAAAAAAAAAAAACAGTATATATTTTGAAGTACAGTGAATTTCTGGCACAGAGCTTTTATTTTGAAGTGCTGGTACCTACTGCAAAGTGAGTGACTAATGGACAGCTACTTAACAGAGACAGCAAACTAGCTTGACAACATGGCCGAACACAAGTATGACGCTGAATATATTAAACCATGTGGACCTTGAACTAATGACCAAGGAGAGATCTGGACCCCATGGCTGGACCAGCTGGGAACCACTGACTTAAGGGACATGTTGTCCATGTTGGCCCTAAAGTTGAACATCTGCATTTCCATGACAGCCAGCCAAACATCACTGATGAAGATCATGTGGTCTGATTGAAAGCTCCACAATCAGCATGATCTCATCCCTACATGTCATAACGTTATGCTTAGGCGTTGTGCGTTGTGTCTGGATGCAGAAGCGATTAGTGGATCTTGATGCAGAAGGGAACAATGGTGACTCACGTGACTAACAACCAATCAAGAACTTAATTTCACTTGGGACACCTGTTGCTCTTAAAGTTGCATAATGACACATCTGGGATTACACTGGATTTAGTTTAAATCCCTGTGCATCTCCTACGAACAGCTCTTCCTAACAGCGAGCAAGCGAACTCTGGTAGACGGAGAAGAAAGTCTCCAGATATACCACGAGGGACGATATTAAGGGAGCCTGCTGAGCCAGTTGGTTTGGCAGTGCACAAAGCTTCACCAAAATAGAGCCAGGACAAATTGTTTTTCAAATGCTTGCCTTCGCGGGGGTGCATTGTTCAGGTTAGGATGTCATCATTGGGAAACACTGAAACAATCTAATTGCTCGCTCACTCGTTTGCATTGTGTCAAATTAGGAAAAAGTATAACACTTGGTGCCCTGGGAGGGAGACCAGGCTTACAGAACAGACACAGAAGCAAAATTATTTTTCTCTCTTTTTTAAATTTGCTTCTCTGTCAGAGAAAGTTTTCTGCCTCTGTATGAGCCTTGGTGAGATGATTTTGTTAACAGCTGTTTCCAGGGTCAAAAGTGAACCTTGAACTTAACTTATTTTACTCCCAGGACAAATAATTTACTGACTTTAAAACTGTGATGTAACGGGAACATTGAAAAATG
>JAPZEB010000013.1:12971864-12983513 GCA_029783705.1 Chaetodon striatus | reverse complement strand
GTCTGTATGTGTGCGCCCAATCATGTGTGAGAGATGCATGTAAGCCTGGGCGGTGCTGTGTAAAAGAGTTTGTGGAGACAGAGCACTCTATTCTGTAGCAGGACTTGATTGAGTGTGTCTAGGTTATGGATGACTGTTTTTACAGTGATTTTCTGTGTGTGAGTGTATGTGTGTGTATTTCTGTGTGTGTGTGTGTGTTGTAGGCTTCTCTCTCTGCAGCTGGCTCTAATTAAAGCCAGAGAGCTGCTGTAGCTGTAATGAGCTCTGTCTTTCCCTGATTCACAAGCAGCCAACCATCAACTAGCTGGCCTGGCCCCGCCTGCCTGGCTCTGTACACCCCTCTGTCATACAGCCTTTAAAAACACACACACACGCATGTATGATAGTGATTTAACTCACACATGTGCCCATACACGTGACATTATTGATGCTCAGCCTTAAAAACTTTAAAAATTGTTGTAATTAAAAGAATAATAGTAATTTTCTGCTGATTAATCACCTCAGCTCTAATGAAAATAATAATCATTTGCACCCACAGGCACGCTGCACGATCACACCTGTGCACGCACAAACATTCAGGCTGTTAAACTTTGTTTCTGTCTCGTGCAGAGCCTCCTCAGGTGACGGTGGAGCTGCAGCAGCAGGAAGCGGTGTACGGAGAGACTGTGCGCTTCACCTGCCAGGCCCGTGGTAAACCCACTCCCTCAGTGATGTGGCTTCACAACGCCCGGCCCCTTTCCCCGTCTCCTCGCCACCGCCTGACCTCCAGGGTGTTGCGCGTCTCCAACGTGGGCCCTCAGGATGACGGACTGTACCAATGCATGGCTGAGAACGGGGTGGGCAGCTCTCAGGCCTCCGCTCGCCTCATCACAGTATCAACCGGTAAGCCAGATAGTCGGTAACCTCTCAGATATATAATTATTTTATGTCCAAGCTTTTATTTTTCATGACATATTTTGCTTCTTTTTAGGGATTTCATCCAGGGGGAAGCTGCCCTCCATCTATCGGCCGCTCAGCCCAGATAAGGTGCTGAGAGAGCAGCCGCCTGTGAGGCCCGGGGCCACCGGTGCCATGTTGCCTCTCGACTGCTCTGAGCTGCCGGGGCATATCCTGCCTGCAGACGCTCCCATCATCCTCAGCCAGCCCCGCACAGGCAAGGCTGACTACTATGAACTCACCTGGAGGCCACGGCATGAGCGAGGAGCTCCTGTGCTGGAGTATATGGTGAAATACAGAAAGGTAGAGTTCACCGCACTCAGTTAAAATATATAACTAAAAAACAAATAACCTCTAAGTTCCTCAAAGGTTTACTATGCAGGATTGTTTGTGAAGTGAAAGTTAAAGCCCCAGATTCACTCTTTTGGCATAAACATCCAAAACACAGAAAATAAGTAGAAAGTAAGAAAATAGAGACAGAAGGCAGAGTCTCTGCAGATAAACACACCGCCACACACCTCTAGTGGGTCACAAGTGGTCATTAAGAGGGATTAGAACGAGTCCATACATCATTTTTTAGGAAAATCCTGCTTAGTATATCTTCAGCAAACATGTACACGTCCTCTGTCAGTCACTCACCCCCCTGCCTCTCTCTCAGGTGGGAGACCCTCTAGCAGAGTGGACCTCCAGCAGCATCTCAGGCGCCCTCCACAAGCTGACTTTGGCCAAGCTGCAGCCAGACAGCCTGTATGAGGTGGAGATGGCTGCCAAAAACTGTGCAGGTCTGGGACAACCTGCTATGATGACCTTCAGGACTGGGAAAGGTAAAAACACTGTCATGTTAGCACTGCCATCGAGAGCAAGTTAGCACACTTACATTAGCATTTAGCTCAAAGCAGTGCTAAATGCCCAAGTAGGGCTAGTAGATGATTTGAAGGGGGACGCCAACACAATCAAATCTTTGCACTCTGATAAGCAATATGACGCCAGTGAGTCGAGAAGTATTAACAAATTGCCTGCTGAGTACAGCCTCACAGGGCTGCCAGCACAGCTGTGGACTTGTTAAACTGTTATTTCTGCCCTGGAGGAGAATTCAATTAAAATTCTACTCGGCTTTAAAGGCAGTTCTTTAGTTTAAACTCTGCTTTAACTGTGTTTTTCTGTCTTCAGGTCGCAGAGGTCCAGGGCAAAATGACCCACCAAAAACTCCTGCTGTTCCTTCGCCAAGCCTCTCTCGTAAGTATCCCTCCACCTCGACCTTGCAAACTCTATCTCCTATTAACTATACTAACTATAAAAAGTCACTTCTACAAATATAACTGTAACATATTGTTTTACTTCTAACCATTCTCCTTTTTACTAACATGCAAACTTCTTAATCTCTTTCCTTTCTGTCTCTGAAGGATGAGCTCTCAGTAAGTGCTGAATGAATTGTGTTTTTCCATCAACCGTCATGATTTACAGAATGTTGTCTGTGAGTTTATGCCCTCTATCTGACACCATTCCTCCTCCTCTGCAGCTCCCGAAGCCCCCGACAAGCCCACAGTCTCCACGGCGACGGAAACGTCGGCGTACGTGACTTGGATTCCTCGCGGTAACCGTGGCTTCCCCATCCAGTCATTTCGGGTGGAGTACAAGAAGGTGAAGAAGGCAGGAGAGGACTGGGTGACGGCGGTGGAAAACATCCCCCCATCGCGGCTCTCTGTGGAGATCACGGGCCTGGAGAAAGGTCGGCCATCTTCCTTAAACAGTGTTGTTATTATTCACAGCAGTTTATTCTGAGTTGGGGGGGAGAAGTAGGATGTCGAACCATATAATTACAGCGATGATGTCCTGCATAATTACATTCCCACGGCCCGTAAATTCATCAACATAATGAGTGTTGTTACAGTCATTTCAGTAATTGCTGCCATCAATCAAAACCATAACTGAATCGCTCGAAAGGAAAACATAAAGTGATGTGAAGACAAACATCATTAGTCAACACAATATAGAGCCTCAGTGTAGGCAGCTGGTGGCCCCCAGAGACAGATTAGTAATAGTTATCCCTCTCCCTCTAGGTACGTCATACAAGTTTCGTGTTGTGGCGGTGAATGTAATCGGTTCCAGTCCTCCCAGTGCCCCTTCGAAGGCGTACACAGTGGTGGGTGGGAGAACCCATGAACGACCTGTTGATGGACCCTACATCACCTACAATGAAGCCATCAATGAGACTACCATCATGCTCAAATGGACGGTGGGTGACTGGAAGGAACAATGAAGAATTTTTAGCAGTGCAATGTTTCGCAAGTTCATTGTGATTGTAACATGATTGATTTCCCTCCTGACAGTACACTCCTGTAAACAACACACCCATCTACGGTTTCTACATCTACTACCGGCCGACAGACAGCGATAATGACAGTGACTATAAGAAGGATGTGGTGGAGGGAGACAGATACTGGCATTTAATCACTGACCTCCAGCCGGAGACCGCCTACGACATCAAGATGCAGAGCTTCAACGAGAAGGGAGAGAGTGAATTTGGCAATGTGGTGATCCTGGAAACGAAAGGTGAGGTCATTTTTAGGGGGGGGACCTCTACTGTAATGTACAGGATAACAAGGGCGTAGGCTTCGTCTTACTGTCGAGGGGGGAGACAGATGAAATGGAGGGTTTGGGGGTCCTTTTGCCAGAGAATTTAGAGCATTCTGGTGATTTTTTTTTTGCACCAATTTGTGCCTTTTTTGCTTCATCTTATGATGTAAATGTCTTAAATGTCATCAAATTAACTCCTCTGAGACAAATGCACATGTTCTAAATATTGAGGGGGACGTGTCCCCTGCGTCTCCTCCAAAATCTACACCTATGCAAGCTGATGCATTTGTATCTGAAGGCATCAAAGTTTTGGCTCTTTTTTAAACAGATCTTTCCCCTTGTTGTCTCCTCAGCTCGTCCTAATCACCAGCGACCCGCTCCATCAGAGACCCCAGACCATGGGTTGGGACCCACAGGTGGACTTGTACCTCGGTCCGGTGACCTCCCTTACCTCATAGTTGGTATTGTCCTTGGAGCCTTTGTCTTCATCATCGTCGCCTTCATCCCCTTCTGCCTTTGGAGGGCTTGGGCCAAACAGAGTGAGTTCTCCTCACAGTTCCTGTTTGCGGTCGTTAAAATATTAACCTTTGCATCTGTGTAATCTTCTTCTTCTGCTTATTTCAGAGCAAACGTCCGACTTGTGTTTTCCTGCCGTGGCCGCACCCGTGTCGTCATGCCAGTACACCATGGTTCCCCTCCAGGGACTTGCCCTAGTTGGCCACTGCCCGCTGGACAGCCACATGACGGCGCCACATGGCATGTACCCTGCTAATGGAGAATACACACCAAATGGCAAACCTCACCACCCCACACACTGTCTGCCAGGGCTGCAGCAGGTAAAAACATAACAGGTTGTTTATTAGCTGTTCATGTTGTGGAAGTCCAATAGTGTTGAATATATGGTGTATGTGCTCTTGTGTTCTGCAGGAGGAGGTGGACTGTGACATGGAGTGTGACACGTTGTTGCCACAAACAGTGTCAAATGGACATCTTCCTGTTTACCACTACTCCACCAGGTACGCTTACATATAAATCTCATTAACAGTATTTATTGTAATGCACTGGAGGGATGATATGTAATGATTTGTAAAGAATCGACCAATGGGGGAGCAAAAACCAGTGCTCAAAGTAGAAAAACAAACAGGGAATCATGCAAATTGTCTGAATTCAAGTGATTTTTATATTTGATTTCATTCAATTTTTTTGACTCACTGAATTAAGAATCTGTGCTTAAACTGGTGCTGAAACCTGGAGCAACATCACTTCTCTTGTGCTGCTTTTAGACGCCTTTCACAAGTATTTAAACCTTTGAACCCTAAAAATAATTGGTGCAGTTTCTTTCAAAAAATGGGGAAAAGGGCAATGAGCAAGTTGGGAGGAAATGTTCCACAAACTACAAAAAATTGATATATTTAGATTAAAAAAAAAACAAAAAACAAACTAGGTAAAAACTATATAATTATTATTATATATTTAAAATTGTTTTACAGAATTATTGTAATTTTTAAGCCCTTTTTTAAGGTCATTTTCTTGTATGTTTGCTAGCTATAACTTTCCATTCTTTTTTCCGTTTTTTTGTTTACTAATGTTCTTGTTTTTCATTTTTTCTCACTAATTTCTTGCTATTTTTTGAGTCATTTCTTCTTTCGTTGCTCATTGCCTTCTTCCCATGTGTTTGAAAGAAACCAAGCCAGTTTGCTCAGGTTTCCAAGGGTCAATTAATCAGTTGGCCAGTTTTTTTTGTGATAACAGAACAGATAAATATTTAAAGTAATATTTTTGACAAAGATGCTAAACATTTATACTTTTTCAATGTCATTGTCATACTGTATGTTTTTAAATGTATCTTAATATCATTATTAATTAAAATACTGACCAAGGGATGCGTTCAGGCACAGTTTTACTAAGTGTAGCTCAACCTGTGCTTTGGCAGCGCTCAGAACCCATAACACAGTCGCTGGGGTTTTGTATGTAAAACAGGAGAAATAGAGTTGAAATGTAAAAATTATGGAAGCTTTTTAATGCAGTCACTCAAGTTTTTTCTGAATTAAGGACATTATTATCTAACAATTCTGAGAAAAGATTTAATTGGAAAAAAATCTGCCTGTTTTTCTGAATTAACAAAATAATCGATTTAATAAAGAAGTAAGACAGGTCATGTTTTTCAAGTAAATGCATTAGCTGCTGTATAAAAAATACACTAAACCCAAGCTGTAAAAAAATGTGAAAATGCCATCTTGGAAATAATCATTATAATTTGAAAGTTTTACTGGGGTGACCTTTAGCTCATGTTATAAAGCGTGTGCCACTTGTGGGCTGAGTTACAGGCAGTGGCTCTCCAGGGATTGTGTCATAAACAGCTGCAAAATAATCTAAAAAGATGATTTTGTTGAAAATACTTTGAAGTTTCATCCCTAATATAAACGTTTTCCTCGTCCTCTTTAGTAGTCCAGATCATCATGAACAGAGTTGCTGTCCTCCTGATGACTCCACTCTTCAGCTCCTCAACTCTTCCCATCAGCACCTCGGTTCACAGGAACAGGGAGGTGACGGCCGCTTCTATGGCGGAAATAAAGCAGAGGATGGCATCACTTACAGTACGTGTGAATACTTTCATTTATTGACTGAATTACTCTCAAGCTGGGTCTTTACGAACACATTTGGAACATAGCTTTTCTCGTATGTGACCATCCTGCAATACAGATGAGCCTTACATTTGTCTGACCAGCTCTTCCCCTCCTCCTCTCTGCAGAGCCAGCATCCTTTCCTCTTCTCTCTCTAGAGGACGAAGGGATCTTCACCACATCATCGTCTTCAGCAGCCACAACACCACACTCCCAAGACATAACAATACAGGAAGTGAACATCCTCCCAAATGAAGCATCCCCTGAGGACCAAGGGACAGCCAACACAACAGATGCATAAGAGACTGTTAAACAAACAGAAGAAAACAAGAGAAAATATTTATTTTTGTATCACAGATATTTATATATTTATGCTTTTGTACATACGTGTCTGATTATACTGTATATAAGGTTATTTTCATATTGAAAAAGAAAAGCTGAACTCTGTCTGCGTTTCCTGGGGAGGGAAGTTTGACATGTTTTTCCTTTGTGTGAAGAAGATCAGTCAGGGGACATTTAAACCTGCAGGGGATTCCTCTCAGTTCAGCACTTCATGTCGAGACCCTCCCCACGTCATTCCTCACAGACGTCCTCCATCCTAAATGTTTGGACCTTAGGTACTTAGCTTTATGTACAACAGAAACAAAGGGACCATTCAACCCAGTCTGATGCTGTAATTATGTGGTGCTTCATTGCCGTTTTAGTTCTGTTGCTTTATCACGTTTTCAAAATACAACTGTCTGTCATTTTGTATAGCAATAACACAAATGTATTATGCATTGCTCATCATTAACAAACTATTAACAAGTGTATGCAACATAAATCATTCTGTTTCAGTAGTGTACAAGAGATTATATATTGTATAGTTATTTATTTTTTTGATTTTATGTTATTTTTTTAAATCACTGAATGGGAGAGATTCTGGAAAAAAAATATCTTAAACTCAGTCATTGATAAGCTGAACTTTATACTGCAACCACTTCTGTGTTTACTCATTTGCTGGTTACCAAATGACTGCCAGGTGAGGGCGCTGTGACAGGTGTGTCAGTATTATTCCTCCCTCACAGGTTGGTGCATAAGTATTAGTCTTTGCCAGAGACATCTGCAATCAAAATGAAGGAGATCCTGAATCTACACTCCCCTTTATCAGTGCGGCCGCTCTGTGGTTGCACATGCTGGAGCACTATTGCATGTAAATAAAAGCTTATGAAACTGAAGTGTTTGGTGCATCTTTTCTGGGACATTTAAATGCGCTAACTACCGTCTAAACACTGATTAAGATGATTTTTTTTTCCTATGCTTTGCTGTGTTTTACAGTAAAAACAATTTGCTGTGCAGTTTCCTTCTACAGATGTGGCAACTTAGTTTAAAATCCACTCTTGCTGGAATAAAGTCACCACTACCACCACTAATTTTCATTGTTTCTCCAACTGGTGGATCTGGAAACAACCCCCTGGAGCTAAGACAAAAGAAAACAATAGCGACTGAGTTGTGCCATCTAGTGGAGAAAGAAATGCTCACAATTCTTCAGTTGGCAGCAAATACAAATGTCTCCTTATAAACTTTATTAATCAATTTTGTATTTACAAATACATACATAATCTAACAATTCTGATATGAAACACTGGTATTTACAAAATATCTCTTGAAAAAAAAAACTGATTCTGTACAGTACAACCTGATATAAGTTAGTAAATTACATTGGTAGGTAACTGTGCAGAAGGTTTCTTAATGACACAGAAAACAATAATTAAAGTTCTAAACCTAAATTTGATTTTGATTTACTACCAATCTGTCGGTTTAACCAACGTTTCAAACAAAGAGCTTTAAGGGACCAGATTTTCCTGTCACCCTAAAATCAAAAGATTTTTGAAATGATACAAATTATAAATTTGACATCACACATATGCCAAAGGGGGAAAAAAAATTTAAACTGTGAACATGTAAACAATCAGACAGACATGGTGTCATTTCATCAGGTGCTTCACCACCACTTGAACACTTAAAGAAAATCTCCAATAGAAAATGAAAGTCTTCACTTCAGAACACCAGTTCATCAAAATGCAGCAGGACGTCTCCTCACACAGCTGAGCTGCCGTCATGGCCCAGAATGTGGCTGATGTTGTGGGCAGGACGATTGGGCTGCTTGCCAGAGTCGGCAGCTGAGGTGTTGGAGAGAGACAGCAGGGGAGACATTGGCATGGCCGAACCGTCGGTGGGCATGCCTGTGGCGATCTCAGGGAACAGCGAGGTGAGGCTGAAGTTGGATATGTGGGGGGTGATTCCAGACGAGTTGGCAATGGGCATGGGGGGCATGTCTGGGAGCAAGGGGAAGCTGGGCTGGCCAAAACCTACAGGGCGAGGTGGGGAGAGGATAGAGCCGAAGCGGTTGTTGAGTGGAGGGGCGCTGCCCTTGTCGGCACTCGGGCTGGTAAACATTTGGTTGGATAAGTACTGGAGGGTGACATCACTGGGAAGGCTGGGGTGAGCAGCTGGAGAATAGGAAGTGTAGAAGGAGGATAAAGTGTTCTGGGGCTCCACAGGCAGAAGGGATGGCGTTCGGGAGGCGTTGGGCTGGCTGACTGGAGGGATGAATGTGGAGTTAGCATTAATGGGAGGTGGAGGATTCATTCCTCCCTCTGGAATAAAGGGGAAACCAAAGTTTTGTGTTAGGTGTTGGTCAGGAACCAGGTTGTTGTCACTTGGAACCTGAGCACTGTCTGCCATAAAGCGAACAATAGTGCTGCGTCGCTCTCCTCCAGACTGCGGTCTGCTCAGCAGCATCCCTCCTCCTGAAGGCAGAGGCAGGTGGCCCTCAGGCTCAAAGGGGTTGCTCTGTCTCAGAGTACCCGATCGAGGCCGGTCACCAGGTCTCAGCTTGGTGGGCTGAGTGTCTCGGGCGATGTGGCGAGAGTGCTGGCTGACAGCTGTGGGTGGTCTGGAGGGGGCTGAGGAGCGGCCTGGCTCAGAGCTACTGTGTGGGGTTGGAGGGTGGGGGAGACCTGTGCGCACACCTGGGCCTCCATGCATATTACTGCTGACCTGAGAAATATGGCCCTTGTTGCCCTCTCCAAGCCGCATAGCTGGGGCCTTCTGTGTCTGGGGCACGCTGGGACTGGAGGCCTTGGCCTGTATGTCTCCTGAAGAGCTTCCAGGCACACAGCTGTACTCCATGCTGACTGTGGGACAGCACTGCACTGCTCGCTGGTGGTTGCTCTGCTCAGGCAGGTGAGGGGAGAGGAGGCTTTGCATGAAACTCTGGTGACAACCTTCCTGCTCCCGGGGGAGGCCGACCTGTACTCCCTGTGAGCCGGGATGAGCTGCACTGTAGCGGTTTCTGCCATCAGCTGGAGGTCCAACACCCATCCTGAACCCACCCTGCTGCTGCCCCTGAGGGCCCCTCTGGGAGGACGGCACTGACTTAGGGGCCATGTCGCTCCCACGAGACACCTGAGCCTCAAAACCACCGAGTTGATGTGCTCCTCCTCCCATGGCCTTTAACGGCGGACACTCAGATACGCGCTGAACATCTGCAGATCCTGGATGATCAGAGGGAAGGCGATTCTGTGGGTTGTGTGCAATGTTGGCCTTCCCTCGTGATGTGTCCAGGTAACCGCGAAGGTCTGGCTGCTCCTGTGTGGCACCGCGGCCAGGCTGAAGGTGGAGACCCATGCGCTGTTGCTGTTCACCACTGGTGGAACTTTTACCGATGAGCGCCTCTGCAGAGTAGCTGGAAACACGGTGACGTTCCTGCCGTGAAGGAGCACAGGCCAGGTCAGACGACCGGGACACAGGGTTGCTGGGGGGAGGGATGAGCTGCTGCTCCAGAGTCCTCGTGCTCATCATCCTCTGCATAGCATTATGGTCTTGACCAGGCTGAGGGAGAGAGAAAGTCAAAATGTTATTTTCAGACAACAGTCATATTAATTTGGCATTTTTCCTGGCACTTCCCAGAGATTTACAGATAAACACAATACAAATTAAACGTTTTAACTAACAAGATATCCCAATCATTTAATTTTTTAATTCCTCTGTTTTAGCTGTGATGATGGCGGCAGGACTGCTTTTTCACAGCAAGGCCCAGGACTGAAAAAAAAAGTGATCTACTGCAGTGGTCTGCTACAACTAGGTCTTTGTAAGGGGGACACTGGAGAGATTTACCAACCAGTCACAAAAAATACCAGCATACCAATTTTAACTTTAACAGCTAAATTACAGAGACAGCAAACTAGCTCGATGACATGGCCAAACTCAAGCATGACGCTGAATGTATTAAACTCTGTGGACCTTGAACTAATGACCACGGAGAAAACTGGACCTCATGGCTGGATAAGTTGGGAACCACTGCATTGGACTGCACTGACAGAAATCTCACACCTGAGGTAGTGATTATATGTGTTGTTTTTTTAATCATGCAATCATAATCAAACACCTAATATAATCAAATTCCTGGTGTCAGCCAAGCCAGTTATTGCAATTTAGGTGTAAACAACCAATGTTTGATATGGTTTAAAGGAAAATCAAGACAGAATTGTGTGTTGGTTCCACGATTACTTTTTTATCAAACTTATCAACAAGTAATTTTTGCTCTCAAATGCCAGTTAAGTAACAAGATACTGCGACAAGATCAACCAAAGTACCACATGTGCCACTGTGCTTTGTTCCCAGTCTTACTGAAATTAGTTGTTTTATTTTTTTGAGGTTTTTATATCATTGTGTAGCTTTCAAATCCCAAAATAAAAAATTTTGGTTAAAGAACACATGACCAGGGGCCTCATGTACAAAGGGTGCGTACGCACAAAAATGTACGCTCTTTTTCACGGCAAAGTTCAGATGTATCAAGAGTGAAATGACAGTGGAAATGTGCGGTGCCTCACGCCAACTTCATGGCTGGCGTACACACGTTTCTACAGCTGTTGATCCTTCGGCGACACTTAGAGGTGATGAAAACAATTCAAAACAATTAGTCCTCAGACAGAGATGCGCACATCAGAGACACATCAACAATTAACAGTGATGAACAATTAACACACCCACGTGTCTGCAATTACATGAGTGGATATAAAAGCATGGGCAAAGTGGTGCAAAAAAATACAGCTACAAACAATGGCTGCTGTAGCACTATTAGTTCATAGACGATTTACTGGCACATGATGACAACTGGCTCATCAGCCGCTTTAGGTTCCCGAGGGCAATCCTCCTGGAACTGTGCGCAGAGCTGCGGCCGGCCTTTGGAGCACAACACAGCGAGTGAGCCATGTGCTGCCTGTGCCCATACAGGTGCAGAGGGAGCTGGCTGCGCCGAGCCATGCCAGCCGTGTGGGATGGAATTATCCGCATGTCAGCCAGATATATCAAATTCCCATACAATTCAGCTGAATAGGTCAACATTAAAGCGCAATTTGCAGCGAGAGCCAGTTTTCCTGATGTAATCAGAGCTATCGACTGCACACACATTGCTATAAAAGCGCCATCACATGATGAATTTGTATATGTCAACAGGAAACATTTT
>JAPZEB010000013.1:12954618-12971764 GCA_029783705.1 Chaetodon striatus | reverse complement strand
ATGCTGTAAAGCCCTCTGAGGCAAATTGTGATTTGTGATACTGGGCTTTATAAATAAAAATTGATTGATTGATTGACACCATTATTATTAATTAAAAATAGCACCAGACAGGAAAGGGGTATTAGGACAGCGCTGGGGCTTACCAAGTGGCAGGGGTAAACCAAGGAGGGTCCTAAATTAAACACCCGTGACACTGCAATCACACACACAGCCAAAGAAAATCATGAAGGGAACCACCACCAGGAACTGAATTGCCACCGCGGACCCACAGCACCTGACCAAAAAAAGAAAAAAAGTGCTACACGCACTGGTGTCAACAAACACAAGAAATTAAGAAAAATAAACAAAAACAAAAATACAAAGAACTACAAGTGACCACTACGTCATCATAAACAAAACACACATTAAACGAATATTACATTTAGCACCAATAAAACAGTTTAAAAGGGCGGAATGTCCTTTAACCACGGGTCCAGGCAGGTATAAGCCGCTTTCAATTATGACATTCGGGAGAGCAACACAAGTCAGGACATTCTAGACAGCCACATCGGGGAGCCGAACCAGTGAATCAAATCAGCATATTACTCCAAGATCCAAAATGCTGGAACTCAATAAAGGGAGCCAAAACAGCAGCATGGACTCAGGTAGAGGTGACCAATTTCTGGCCAAACAATTTGCAGGGTCTGTACAAGAGAAAGCACACCACTACAATTTAGTAAATTAAATATTATAATTAAAACTAACATTCTAGGGGGAATAAACACATACATGCCATACTGGTACTGGCAGAGCGCATTACCTGAACAGAAGATTGTGTGACGCGACAGCCACGCCGGACAGGCCACATCCAGCAGAAAGGAGGCAGAGGAAAAGAGGGAGACAGGTATAGCCATACCTCTGTATATAAGGGCACACGGTGCCATCCCACAATTCTGCATGTGCACCAACTGGCACAGTGCCATATAGTGGCAGGGAGGGCGATGACCTGTCACATCTACCCCCTACTTTTGCATCGTCAGCCCAGCGATGAACAGAAAAGAGAGATACGCAAACTAACTCCAAAGCCTGAAGATGGCAACCTGGGTGTTAGACACAGGATCTGAGCCTCTGCTCGCAGTGTCATCCTGATGGCCTGCAGGCTGAGGGAGGTGATAGATATTAGAGTGGTGGCCAGCTATAACTCGAGTTGTTCTGCGCCCGCTGACTAGTACTTGGCTGGTGGTGGGGCACTTTCACGTACTGGGGATGTTACCGGGGCGAGACTGCCCTGCAGAGGGGTCACAACAGGAAAGTCCATAGGATACAAGGGACCCAGGGCAGCTGCAGGTGGCTGACAAGATGTTTCGGGGACCAGACACCACACTTCGCTGTCACCGGAGGACTCACCATCTCGTGCCACTAGGGCAGGCAGAGAGGGTGCCCTTGGTGAGGGATCGGCAACTTTAGGCTGGACTATAGCCTCACAGGAGCGATAGTGTAAACCGCTCCTTCCCCGGCAGGGGTTCTCACCACCGAGCTCCAGTGATCTTGGTTTTTCTGGCTTTCCGTTGGCCCATGGCAGCCAGCATCCTCTCACGAGCACCCTCAAAAACAACATGAAGTCTGGCTTGGTGTTCGACCACCCAGTCCTGTACCTGGCCTGGTACTGGATCCTGGACATGTCCCAAGAAAAAGTCCACCAGAAGCCAGGGCTCCTGTCCGAACATGAGGTAGAAAGGAAACTCGCCTGTGCTCTGGTGGGGAGTCGTGTTGTAACAGAAAAGCACCTGTGGCAAACAATCCCAATGCTGTTTCCGGGAGACTGGAAGGGTACGAAGGAGGTTATTAACAGTTTGCTTAAACCTCTGCTGGCGTAGGCCACCAGTCTCACACCACTGTCCGTCTCTTTTGAGAGGACAGCCCCAAGGCCACTGTGGCTGGCATCGACCTCAAAAATAAAAGGGTGCGAAAAGTCAGCATGGGTTAGCACTGGGGCTGAAACCAACTTTGATTTCAAAGCCTTAAAGCTCTCTTTGCACTAAGGTGTCTATGCAGCACCCAGAGCCCAACCTGACCCCTTCTTGGACTTTGTGCCTGCCAGCTCAGCCACCAGCCGATGCAGGGGACCTGCCAGCTGGGCAAAGCCCTCTACAAAGCGCCGATAGTAACTGGTAAAGCCCAGAAAGGAACGCAGTTCAGACACATGACTGGGGCGCCGCCAGTTAGCCACAGCCTCGATCTTTTTGGGGTATCTGGAAACTCCCTGACTCAAAATGACATGCCCCAAGTAGCTAACCTCCTGCTGAAAAAATGCACACTTCTCAAGTTTTGCCTTGAGGCCCTCCTTCTGGAGCCGACCCAGCACCATTTCCAGCCACTGGAGATGTTGCTCAACAGAGGAGGAGTAGACCACAATGTCGTCAAGATAGAGTAGCAAGGACTGACTCTGACTCTACTGATCGCCAAACATCCTCTGCATGAGCCGCTGGAAGGTCCTTTGGGCATTACACAAGCCAAAAGGTATACAGTTAAACTCAAAAAGGCCAAAAGGTGTACAGAAGGTGGTTTTGGGCCGGTCCTGCTCAGACACAGGGACCTGATTGTAGCCACTGGCCAGATTGATCGTGGAGAACCAGCAGGCCTCTGACAGTGCATCCAGACTCTCCTCAATGTGAGGCAGGGGGAAGGCTTCCTTCCTGGTCTTGCTGTTTAGGGGGCGGTAGTCCAGGCATGTCTGCAAACTCCCATCATTCTTCCTTACTAAGATGATGGGAGATGCATAGGGACTACTGCTCTCCTTGATGTCCTGAGACTCAAGAAGCTGATTGATATGAGCTTTCACCGCCTCGTACTGATGGAGGGATGTGTTGATACCTCTGCCTGACTGGAACATCATCAAGCAGAGGTATGTCATGCGAGAAAAGGTTGGAGCAGCCCAAGTCACCATCATGGGCTGAGAAGACCTACTGGTACCTGTGCAGCAGAGACCTTACACCTGTCTGTTCCTGCTCAGCCAATGCGGACAAATCAAGGGACTCTATCCTACTGGGCACTGAGGGGGCAGCTGTTTGGGAAGAAATAGTTGCCAAAGTGGGCTCCACCTCAGTCACACTTGCAGGCAGGCTGACAACCTGGGCTGCACTAAGGATTCCAAGACCAGTCCTTGGGTAAAGAGGAACCTCAGTTGTCCCAACATTGACCACCGGTACATACACTGTACCCGGGACAACCTGTACAAGGCAAGAAGAGGCTAGCAGCCCAGCTGGTAGACCTAATTCAGGGCGTTCAAACAGTGCAGTTTGACCAGAAAACTGCTGAGGGAAGGTGCAAGCAACCAGCTTCATCACCCCAGCAGGTATGCACACAGCTTGCTTGCCCCTGACCCTCACAATGCCAGTAGGGCTCCCTAGAACTTGGGTGGTAGACTGGTGGCACCTCTGTAAGGCTGCAATGACTGGATCAGGTGCCTGGGAAACAAAAGGTGAATCAAAAAGAGAGGGGCCGTATGCTCCAAAGAGTTCTCTGTAGCATCGATGTAGCACATTCATCCCTAGGATTCCAGGGACAGAAGACACAATGCCAGGGGGGTCCTTAACAACAAGGATCCCACAGTGGGGCATCACCTTACCGCAGACTTCCACATCAAGCTCCAGATAGCCGATGTTTGGAATCGCTAGGCCATTAGCTGCTTGCAGCTGTAGCCAGTGACAAGTACGAAGGCGATCATGGCCCCAAGGTACAATCTGCTCTAGAAAGAAACTTTCAGTAGTTGTGGACACCATGGAACCAGTGTCCACCAAACATGTCACAGGGATCCCTCTGGTGGAGGCATCAATGTTCGGACAAGGAGCAATTAATTCCGCCACTGCACCTTCCTGTGAGCCTATGAACTCCTCAACTGAACTGTGGCTCAGCAGCTCAGTGGGCTTCAGTTTTCCCACGAGTGAGAAGAATGAACAAGCCAAGCTCATTGGAGTTTGAGCCAGCCACAGAAATAGCACAGCGTCTAGGGGGAACTCGGTCACCGTCACATTCTCGAACAAAATGGCCAGGCTGCTGGCACCTTCTGCAGATTAAAGGGCCATTGCGAGAAATTCTCCCTTTGGAGCAGGGAGCCTGCAGGGAGGCCACAGTCTGGGTCAGGTGGTTAAGCTGCTCCCGCTGGCACTTCAAAACATCCAGCAGTTCGCTAAAATCTGGCCCATGTGAAGTGACATCAGGGGTAGGCTGGACGTGGCCCTGCACTCCATACTGCTAGCCACAAGCTGACAGCAGAGAAGCACTACGCCCCCTAGCACTCCTTGGGAGACCCTCCCTCTCCCATCTAATAGCCTCACTATGTAGCTCCAACAAGGTGGGAGTTGGCTGGCGGCGAACAAATTGCTTGAGCTCCCACCGGAGAGAACAGTCAAGAACATGCTCAATAAATTGATCCCTAAGGAGAACATCCACATTCGGCATTCCGTCAGGCGCACACTGCTTTACCTGTGCCATTAAAGCCAAAAGGGCTAAGGAAAACTCCTGCAGTGTCTCCCCTTCAAGTTGGTGCCAAGAAAAGAAAGCCTGCTATAGAGTTACATAAGGCTAAGCACAACCATAAAGCTCCTGAAGGATGGCAAGAACCTCAGAAAAGAAAAGGGCTTGGTCAGCAGCAGAGAGATGGCGGGCACACACACATGCCTGTACCTCCTCTACCCTGTCGGCTAGGCCAATGCCAGTCTTACCATTGAACACATCTGCATCTTATGAATAATCAATCAATCAATAATATCAATAATCTCCCTACATTTAAAGCCAAAGAGATGCTTTTGAAATCCAGACAGGCCTATTAAGAGAAAAAAGACAAATGGGGTGTAACAGTGTTTCAATCTGGATCGATATACTGATTCAATTCAACGATTATCATCGATCCAAAGTGAAAACATCGATCCATATCATCATCTTTTAAGTTGTGCCTTTATTTTTTTTTTATTTTGTGTCATTGTCAAACAGCAGCAGTCAGATGGTCAGCAGCCAAGAGAAAGAGATGATGAGGATAATGATTATATACTATACGATTATATAATAAATCAGCAGTGTGGAAATATTATTGATTTTGGAGGAAAAAAAGGCTCAACAGACAAAGACAATGTTGCACATAAACAATGCTGTTACAAGTTACAAGTTAAAACTGAGCTGTTCTGTCAAGAGATGAGATGATTTAAACCAATGGTGGGTGAGAAAAAGTATAAATAATACATCTAACTTATCAATCTATCAGTAGAGGTTAAAAAAAAGAAAAGTCTGTTAGCAGCCAGGTTAATTTATGCAGTGTAAACATGGTGAAGCTATTAATGAGCGACTAGCAACAAACAAGTGTTTTGTCTATGAACCTTGACAGTTACTACTGAGCTGAATTTGATACTTTTGTCAAATTATCTTGTTGTTAATTCAAGTTATATGGCTGTTGGGAGAAGTTTGCCTTCAGGGCTTAAAGTCTGATAACCCTGGGCATTTAGGAAAAAGGTTTAAGTTTAAATGAAAACCCTTCTTTCAGATAGAGCTCTCTGGAAGGTTAACTTTTCTCATGTGTTTGTGGATGTAAACTTTATTGCAATGAAGCAGTTACAATTATTTACATGTTATGCTGCATTCCAGGCAAGTTTCTGAGCCCGTAAGTCACCACTTCAAGTCACGACTCATGACTTCATAGCGTTCCAGGCAAGTCACGCCAAACTGTCAAACCAACGTGGCGGACCATGTGGGGTTTATGTTTGTTTACGATCACTTCTATCGCCAAAGGTGCCAGTTCCTTGCTCATTTGAGCAACACAGAGGAGGAGAAACGGCGCATAAGGTCACAGATGCTATTATACTTTTTATTTTACTTATTTGTGTGTTTGGAAACATATTTCTTGCACTGGAAACTAACTGTGAGAGCGGCTGCCAATAATGCATTAACATTAGCAGATTTAACATTAACGTTAGAGCAATACCTTGTTATAATACTCTATTTGGCCCTTTTCTAACGCTAGAGAGACCAGACCAGCCATCCAAAGAAATCTGACCGCCAGCTGATGAGCACTGAAAACACTGAAACCCCTTGTCTATTTCTCATCGTGTATCACCTGCATCAGCACCGCATCCATGGGGGCTGCCATTGTTGTTTAGAGGGCTGTGTGACATCAGAGAGCGTAACTGGGAGAACATCAATCTGGTACGAGTTCAGGGGTGGTAAGTTATGGGTTTGACTGCTATTCCAGTGCACTTTCACGGGTAGAAGGTTGTAAAAACACAGGTTACGGGTTGCCTGGATCGCGCCATTAGTTAAGTGTTTTGGCCAAAAGCAATAAAGAAAGGGGTGGCAACTTCTTCAGTTACAAATTGTGTTTAATGGACAGATAATATCGTCTCATAACGATCGCAGGCCACACATCGAATCAAAATCATATCAGAAAAATAATGTATCATTGTTCAGAGAATCAATATAATATTGTATCCTGATGAAACTGGTGATTTACACCCCTAGTGACAAAGAAGATGGCATAGAGAATCGCTCAAGATGCAGCAGTGTTTGTTTTATTGGCATTCCCGAGGGCAAAGACAAAGGAAATGTTGATAGGTTTTAGAAGGAACTAATTCTGCACATAGAGGGAAAATGTGAGATTGTTCATGCATTCAAAGTTGCCAGCCAGAAGCTCAGGCCAAGAGACAGACTCAGACCCATAATTGCAAAGCTTACTAGATCTTTGGACAGGGATTTGGTTCAACAGGTGGCAAGAAACAAAGGTAAATTGGGATCGGGAAATAACAACATAATGCTCTTTCTGGATTACTCCAGGGCCGAGAAAGCAGAGTTCCAGCCTCAGGTCCCGCCTCCAGGACTAAGACCCACCTCTATTGCCAGGCCCAATCCCACCCCTTCCCCTTAAAAGTCAGTCGTGTGGTTTAATAAAGGCCAAACCGGATAAAATATCAGGCAATCGCATTGCTGTATTGATGGGAGCTCTCAGTGGCACTCTGCCGTAAACTAAGTTGGTGTTTTGAAAGTATGCATAGTAAAAGTGTGTGAAAACCTTATTTTGGTGCAAAGTCAGCAACTTTTTAAGTGTTTTTTTGTTTTTGTTTTTTTTTATCAAAGTTCACCAGTGACACAACGGTAAACAAGGTTTACTCTGTATTTTGAACTGTGACTTAGGTCACGAATCATTCAGGTTTAGCAGCAAACATTTTTTCCTAACCTTATGAGTTTGCTAACGTTAGTTAGCTATGCTAATGTCATTAGCATACTAACATTAACGTTAGCTTTTGGTTCATGAAAGGAGATGAGAGTGTGTAATGTGTAATATTATTCAACAGTTGTTTGTACGTGGTACATTTTAAATGTAAAAAGCTGTCATAATAACTTTCACTTTATTTCATATAGCCATTGTAATTGTTCATTGTTCTTAATTATTGTTTTAACAGATGCATCACACCATTCTACACAATTCAGAAACCCTTCTCTTTCGTAAATGTACAACCTGCTGCTGATAATATCATTGTCCATTCTGTGTGAAATACAAACTGAGAGGTATGTTGGTGTTTTAACTGACTGAAAAATAAGTGATATTGTTTGTATGACTATATGAAAACTACATTCAACATTCAAGTACAACATCTGTAGAGTCAGGGGTTACATCACAAGTAATTCCTCACTCTTCGATCCTTGCTTGAACCAGAAGTCATTCTGGTAGACCATATTTAACACAATCCCAAAGCTCTTGTGCTCTGAGAAGCGAGGAGGGATCTCTGAGGAGCAATGAGCGAGGATACATGAGAGCAGCCTTCCTGGAAGTCTTCTATTGGCTGACACGCCTGCCTATTGTACATACCATTTAAAAACTGGTATGTTGGTATTTGTAGAAACCAGTGGCCTCATGTACAAAGGGTGCGTACGCACAAAAACGTGGCATACGCTCTTTTTCACTGCAAAGTTCAGATGTATCAAGAGTGAAATGACCGTGGAAATGTGCGGTGCCTCACGCTAACTTCATGGCTGGCGTACGCACATTTCTACCGCTGTTGATCCTTTGGCGATACTTAGAGGTGATGCTGGGAAACTTATAATAAATAAATGTGAAAACAATTAGTCCTCAGACAGACAGATGAACAATTAACACTGATGAACAATTAACACACCCACATGTCTGCAATTACATGAGAGGATATAAAAGCGTGCGCAAAGTGGTGCAAAAAATACCGCTACAAACAATGGCTGCTTTAGCAGTATTAGTTCAGAGACAGAGAGGATTTACTGGCACAGGATGACAACTGGCTCATCAGCCGCTTTAGTTTCCCGAGGGCAGTCCCCCTGGAACTGTGCGCAGAGCTGCGGCCGGCCTTGGAGCGCAACACAGCGAGGAGCCATGCGCTGACTGTGCCCATGCAGGTGCTGACCACACTGGGGTTCCTAGCAACCGGGGCATTCCAGAGGGAGCTGGCCGACCGATTGGGACTGTGCCAGTCGACCCTGAGCCGAGCCATGCCAGCCGTGTGGGACGGAATTATCCGCATGTCAGCCAGGTATATCAAATTCCCACACAAAACATTAAAGCGCTATTTGCAGCGAGAGCCAGTTTTCCTGATGTAATCAGAGCTATCGACTGCACACACATTGCTATAAAAGTGCCATCACATGATAAATTTGTATATGTCAACAGGAAACATTTTCATTTGATCAATGTACAGATCATATGTGATGCGCAAATGCAATCAACCAACGATTGGCGAGGTGGCCTGGTTCAACGCTCGATTCATACATTTTGAGTAACAGCACGGTTGGGAACAGACTACAAGCTGATACTGTGCGCGATGGGTGGCTTCTTGGTGAGTAAATTTATTCGTGTAATTGTCCTAATATTAATCCCCCTGATGCGCATTGAGCATGTGTGCCCCCAAATTCTATCCCGTCTTCACAGCATCATTACTAGTCATTGGTTAAAGTTGGTGACTTGCAGTTTTTTGCTGGTTAAACTACAGCTTAAGATCTTTCTAACAAGCCCCTGATTGTCTCTGTGTACAAAGTACTCATGTTAATAACCCCGTGCGTAAAGTGTGAAATGTCTTAATCAGCCTCACCTTTTCCCCGGTGCACTTCTGCACCAGCTTGCAACAATAGTGTGTGATCCATGTAAGTAGTGCATAAAATTAACGCATGGAAACTGTAAATCTAGTTTACTTTGTCTACTTTCAATTGACCTCAGGCGACCGTGGCTATCCACTTAAGAGCTGGATGATGACCCCTCTCACCAGACAGGGAAATCTCAGGTGCAGGGCTCATTTAAATATGATTTGCGTATTTAAATGGGGGCGTGGAGAGGGAGGGGTCGGGTACTCCAACATGTGTGCTCAATTCCACGTTGATTGGGATGTACAAAGGAAATGTGCTTGGATTCATACGTGCGCACGGATTCATACATCTGGATATTTTTGTGCATACAACGTTTTCTGGATTTGAGCGTACGCCATGTTTCAGTAGGAAATCCACGCATGTCTTTGTACATGAGGCCCCTGATGTGAGTTTCTACACATTAACACAATCGAACGAAATAATTGAGGCAGCGTGTAGACCAGCAACTCCCGTGCACTGTGAGGTAAGGTAAGGAAGAGGGTGATATAATGGCTTCAGTTCCCCGTCAGAGAGAGCTGTCTAACAGCAAGGTAAAGTGGTAAAAATAATCCAAATATAGCATACACTTAACTGGTTTTAATGTTTTTAGATGGTACTTTTTTAAGTTGCTGTTGTCCCAGTCCACAGCCACCAGACTGCTTCGATGGTAACTAATTTATCTCGCAGAACACAAGGAGTTGCTGGTCTACTGCTACCTCTGGTCTGTTTGTTTGCTTGTGTCATCACTCTGCATGCTTACACTGTCAGCGCTTCTAACCTATGTCACTGCTTTTTGCAAGTGGCTAAGTTTATAAAACACATATGGACCCTCCCTTTAAATCACACTATAATAGTATCGAGTACCATGTGACACCAACCTTAAGGTGCTCCTGCTGGGCCAGGTGGCTGCTGTGGTGGGCCCTGGATCCTGCTGCCTGGGCTTCACAGCTCTTCTCCTGGTGTCTAAAGTGCTGCTGTTGCTGCTGCTGCTGCTGCTGGATCTGCTGTTGTAGATGCTGCTGGTGTCTGGAGTGGGAGCTCTGCTGCTGCTGCTGTAACTGCTGCTGCTGCTGTTGGTGTTGTTGATGCTGCGTCTGCGGCTGCTGTTGATGCGTTTGCTGTTGGTGCTGTTGGGGATGAGACTGTTGGTGTTGCGTTGGCTGTTGATGCTGCTGTGACTGTTGGTGCGACTGCTGTTGGTGCTGCTGTGACTGCGGCTGCTGTGTGTGCTGTTGATGCTGTGTCTGCTGTTGCTGTTGATGCGAGTGCTGCTGCTGAACTCCAGACTTCTCCAGGTGGTGCTGCTTCTGTTGCAGCCCAGCAGGTGAACCACTTTGACTCCCTCTGACAAGTGGCCGCTTCTTCTGCACATGCTGCTGCTGCTCCTGCTGCTGAAGTGCCCTCTGTTGTAGTGAGTGGCGCTGTGCCGCGTCAGGCTGAGTCAGGTGGTGTTGCAGATGATACAGATGGTGTCTCTGTTGCTCTTGCTGCTGCTTCATGTAAAGGTTTCCTCCCAGGTGCTGGCCAGGGTGGGTTGCAGCATGCTGTGGATGACCCTGCGGCAGGTGAAGCACACCTGGCTGGTTCTGCTCAGGGGGTCCTTGAGGAGGGCAGTGGCCATCTATAGGCCGAACTACTGGGCTCATGAAAGAGTTTGTAGAGAATAGGGAGCCTCCACTTTCTGAATTAATCCTTGTCATGACAGCTGAGGATGTGGGGGGTAACTGTCCCACCATCATCTGGCTGTGGTCTGGTGCTTTCACGTCCATATGGCTAACAGTGGTAGCTGATGGAGGGCATGGCTTGGGCCGTTTTCCAATGTTTAGCATCACCTCCTCCTGGGCCTGCCGCTTGGAGATGATCTTAACTTGTCGCTCACCAACACCAACTCCAGCCTGAGCCCTCATTAACGCAGTCTTTAAGGGGGTGTACTCATTCAGTTGGGCTGCACCTGGGCAGGGTGAGAGGGCGTTGCTTGAGGGTTGGGATATGTGGGCTGAGGTCCCTGCAGGTGAGGGAACTGAGCCCTGTTGGCCAGCGAGACTGGGAGAGCCAGGGTAGGGTTGCTGACTGGAGCTGGGCCTGATCAGGTTGTTGACACTGAGACTAGCCACAGTGCCACTCTGGGATGAGCTCTGAGACTGAACCTGGGGGAGAGGCTGAGACTGGGAGTATGAGATGTTTTGTGGATGTCTGCTTCCATTGGGCCCCTCCCCAGCCTGAGCTCTGACAGATACCTGGGAAGTGGGTTTTACTGTTACTGTATCCATGGGTTTAGTCACTTTTGCCTGCTGTCCAGTTGAGCCCCTGTCTTTACTGCTTGACACTGCTGGGGTTTTGGGGGGCTCCCATGAGGCAGCAGTGGGGTTTGCAGAGGCAGTGTTCCCAGAGCAGCTTCCACTCCGCCGTCCGGGACTGTCCTGTTCTAACACAGCCAAGTCCAGCATGTCTGCCTGCTCAGAGGTGAATGTAAATGTTCCATAGGAGCCAGGGGACGCACTAATAGTGTGGCCCTGGGGAAGCATGGAGGCTACAGAGAAACCTCGGCCTCCCCCAGCCCCTGAAGACATAGGAGAATCTGTCTGTCTGCTGGATGTCATAGGGTGCTCTATAGTTTGATCGTCTAGGTTAGTGTACACTTGTTGAGATGGGGCGAAATCCTTCCTAGACGGGGGGCCAGAAGTCACTGCCACCAAGCCATCTTTCTCTGCTGCTGTGGCGTGTCCCTCTACCTGAGCCTCCCTGTCTCGTCTGGGAGGCTGGGATGGTTTGTCTTCAGCAGGCTGACAGGGGGAAGGGTTGGGCATATTCACATCAGTCTGCTGTGTTGGACCCCTACTGGGTGTGACCCTTTTCCTAATCTCTGAGCTTGCTGTAGGGGCTGTAACAGAGCTGTGGGGTGCAGAAAAAGTTGCTGCAGGTGTTGAGTTTGCAACAGTTGTGGACACCAACTGTGAAGTGGTGGCCTGAGAATGAGGTTTATTACAGGTCAGAGGATCTTGAGTATTAGATACCTGTGGATGACATACTGAAGTTGGTCGGGTAGCCTGATTCAAAGATACTTGTGCAGTAACTGGGAGACTGCTGGTGCAGACTGGAGTCAGACATGCAGTAGAAACAGTAGTGGAAAAAGTCTCAGTGGCACCTCCAGAGCTGACCGCAGATTTGCTCGGTTTAGAAACAGCAGCGGTGGCAGCTGACTTACTTTGTGTTGTGCTAGTTGCTGAACTGGTGGTTGGCTGTTTAACCTCTGGAACTGAGGGTTTGGTTACAGCTGAGCTGTTGCCAGAGACTACAGCTGGTTTACTCTCAATGGACACAGCTGCACTAACTGTTGGCTTAACCATTGTGGCACTGGCAGTTGTAACTGCAGTTGCCACACTACTAGTGTTAGTATGACTGAATACAACTTCAGTCTGAGTTACAGTAACAGAGTTTTTGCTGTGTGAATGTGACTGACTAAGTACAGTGGACTCACTAGATGAGCTGCACACAGTCGTTATCTGAGAGTTTTGTGTGGAGGTGACATTCCTGACAGCTTCACTACAAGCAGTAGTTGTGACAGCTGTTGAACAAGTGGTGGGGATTTCTGTGACTTTTCCAGTTGGGGACTGGGAAACTTGAGATACCGGCACTTGAACTGTCTGACTTTCCCCTGCAGCAACCAATGGTTTGGCTATAACAGCAGCAGCAGCAGGCAGTGCCTGACTGAGCTCTTTTTTCTTAACTGGTTTAGTCCTTTTGGTTGTTGCCCTCTTTGTATTCAAAGTTGTGCGAAGCCTCTTTCCTGGAGGCTTAGAGGAATTAACCACCAGCCCTGATTTGACTGGGTTCAAACAAGGGACCTGTAGCTGCCGCGCAGGGAGAGCAAGTGCAGTTCCTGGGACGGATGCTGGAGCAGGAGGCTGCTTCTGCTGGACTACTGATGTCGGAGCAGCTTGAGGCTGGATATTGTTCTGGCTAGAAATGCTAAGTGGAAGGCCCTGAGAGATGCTCTGATTGAGACTGCTGAGTGCACCTAAACTGTTGAGGGCCACATTAGTGGTTGGTTCCTCAGTGGTGGTGGGCTGGACCAGCTGAAGTGTACTCTGGCTGGCCTGGGAGCTGGATTTGTCAGACGTCTTCATGGGCTGCAAGGCAAACACCCGGCCGTTCACAGTGATAGTCTGTGGGGTTGCAGGAACTGGTGGAGAGGAGGAGGCCTGAGTGACCTGAAGGGGATGGTTCATTTGAGGTGGAAGAGGACGTGGGAGAATGTGCACCAGCTGCTTTCCCCCAACACTCTGTAAGGAAGTGGCAGACGTTGAGCTGCTGGTTGTGGGTATTTGAGTGGACACAACAGGTACTGCAGTGGGCACAGCAGCAGGCACCATGCCAACCTGAGGATTTTGAGGGGCAGGTGCAACCTGATTGGGTGCCTGGATGATTACAATATGCTGACATGGTGTCTGATTGGTTATTTCCTCCCTCACAACTGACTGGGTCGGGCAAGAACCTGCCTGCTGTAGGATGACCACACTTGGGTTGTTAGTGTTCTGTGGTGCTGTTACAGCTGAGACTGTCCCTCCAGTTGGGTTGACCTGCAGTACCTGCATGGTCTGAAGGAGGGGCAGCACAGTGGCCTGTGGATGGGGGACCAGGGCTGGTTGTGAGATGGGCTGAGGCTGAGGTATGAGGGCTGTTGCAGGATGGGGAACCAATGATGCTGGTTGAAGTACAGCAGGCTGGGGCTGTGATGGCACGACGGCAGGGTGGGCCACCACACCTGGCTGGGGTGCTATGGCTGACTGGGAGAGAACAGCACAATGTGGTTGGGGGGCTAGAACAGGCTGAGGCTGTGCCTGGTTTAGGATTGCTGGCCGTAGCTGGGGTTGTCTCTGAAAGGGCTGGGCTTGAATGTGAGCTGTAATGGGTGCTTGCTGTACAGGCACGTGTGGTTGCATCTGTATTTGAATGGGCTGAACAGGAGGTTTGTTGCCCATTGGACACACAGTGACCTGCTGGACAGCCTGGGTGGGGTTGATGACCTCCGGGGTGGGGAGACTCTGGCAGACTGGCTGTACTGTGTTGCCTGCCATCTGCAGTGTTGTCCAGGTAGTCTGTGTGCTGCCTGCCGCCCCAGCCCGAAGAAGGGCTTGGCTGTTGGGGATTGCAGTGTAACTTATAGTCCTCATGGCATTGTCCTGTGTGACCCAAGAGCAAACCTCTGAGGCTGCAGCTCTAGATGTGGTTATAGCCTGTGAAAGTGTGGTGACAGTGGACACGGGCTGTATGGGGCTTTCAGCAGGGAGCTGTGAGGCTGAAGTGGCTGCTATGGTGAGGGTCGGGGCTGCAGTGGCAGGCTGCGGTTGTTGGGGCAGGGCTGCGGTGGCTGCAGGGATCTGGAGGGTGATGTAAGACACAGAGGGTGGCAGAGCAGGGGCTGCAGGTGGTGCCTCAACCACACACTGCTCTATCATTCTCAGGCCTGGTGTAGACTGGATGGGTGTGGCGGTCGATCCAGGGAGAAGCGCAGGGGTGGAAGAAGAGGTATTGACTTGCAGCAGGGCTCCATTAACCCTTAACCTAGCACTGACCTCAGAAGGTTGCTGAATAATTATTGTTTCAGAGGGCTGCTTCGCTGGGCTAGTCTCCTTTCCTGCTGGGCACATCACGTTGCCATTGGAATAGACGATGGTCCCCTTTAGGAGTTGGTGAGTGGGGGTCACCTTTGCCACCTTGGCACTACGCTGTTTGCCCTTCCAGTGAATTGTGGGGTCTTCCAGAATGTCAATATCATTGGCTTTAAGGAGCTCAATGTAGTGAGCACTCTCCTTCCTCAGGTCCTCCATCTGACGCCGCAGCCTACGGATCTCCTCCGCTGCATAAAGACCAAGCACACATATAATCAATCAAGTGCATGTACTGTACTGTATGGTCACACTTTCTGTGTGTGTAGTACAGCATGTGTGAGATGTACATTTGTTCAACTTCACCTTGGACTTTATCTCCTCCTTCCAGAAGCAATGTGTCATTTTGTTTCTTCAGTTCAGTGATGTAGCGAAAGGCCTGGTCCAAGATCATGTTCTTACTCTACAGATGAGGGATAACGTTTTAAAACATACCACACAACAATTAATAGCTTGTACACTACCTTCACTGTCACATGTTTCTGATAAGAAAAAAAGACAAATTCCAGCTTGTCTCTTACCTGTTTAAGTGCCTGGGAACAGGGCAGAAGATTTCCAATGCGGGTAATCCCAGCATTAATCTTCTCTTTTCTGTGTCTCTCACCTATATCGAGAAGAGACTAAGCTTTAATGTCCAGTAACATTTATAGTGACCACCATTTAAAAAAAACCCTCCACACTAAATCTGTGTTTACTAAGCAGCAATGTTCGGAAAGGAACATAACAGTTATGATATAATCATTTTACCTGCATTGTGAGTTTCTTTGTTTTTCTTCTTTCTGCAAAACAACGGTTCACATTTTTCATTACAACTATGCACATATTTTTCCAAGTACCTCTAATGACGATTAGATACATAATTAAGAGCAGACATCTCAAACATCCTTACTTGGGTTTACGACCAGGTGTCTGAGTTTCAGTCATCTCTGGCATTCTGTCCAAACAGTTGCCTGTATGATAAGGCACCAGTCAACACATTTAACAGCTGGACCCAAAATCCTTTTCGTTCCAGTCCTGCAATGAACATATGAAACATCCGTGCAGGGTATTCATTTAAAATCAGAAGGATGACACCAGACAACTGTATTACACCAAAGAAAAACCATTTAGATGCATTTGTCCCGCAGCAATGTTGTCATAATTTGGTACAGCAGCCAGAAACCCTTGTTAAAATATACTGAGCTTCTAATACAACTGCTAGATGCTAACAAGCTAGTGTTGATTAACCTAGCTCTACAGCTAACCTAAACTCATTTACCTGTATATTACAGCATAATTACTGCATGTTTAAGGAACTGCACACAGTTGAGAGTCGTGTTTTACGTTGTTGAAAGAAGGCGATGTTTAGATAATTATCCCGTCATTTAACCAGCTACAAACAGCAACCTGTGCATTTACCTATTCAGCTAGCTTTCTGTTAGCTAGCTGGCTAATAGCTAGCTTACCTTACCGTTACTGACATAATTAATAAACAAATGAATGGCGGATTTCCTCGCGTCCCTGCTGATAAAAGGCTGCTAATGGATGGTTGTTTCTACTAACCTCTAGCCTCGGCATTTTGGAGACTGTCTGTCGCTGCGAGTACTTTGAGATTGGAGGCTAACTGTTAGCTAGCAGAGCATTAAACTCAACTCATTTCTCAAAACAATCTAGATACATCTAACCTTGTGCAGAAAGGGGAGGGCTCTAGCGGAACCGATAGCCAATAGCATTCCAAATGTGGGAGGTTTCAGCCAATCACAACGTGTAAAAGGGCATTCAGGGACGGGTATACAACGAATGCGCCCAGGTATGTATGCTGTAAAGTCTTCAATGTAGTAAACGATTTTAAATCAAATTTTAACCATAATTCCGTGCATTTGGTCCATAATTCACAATGGTTATAAAAAAGAATAAGACGATTAGCAACGCATTTACTGCAAATAGTAATTCCTTTATTTAGACGTTAAAAAGTCTTACAATATAGAGCTCCAGAAAAGATAAAATTCTTCAAAGAAAGGAAAAACATGCTTATACTACAGTGGAGAGGACACAACTCTCCTTGCATGCAGAGGGGACAGAGCTTCCTCTGGGTAAAACACTGTTCAAGAGATTATACCAAAACTTCCAAACTATCAGCTGAGCTTCAAAACCTAATGGTGTGTGTAACAGAAGCTGACTGAAGCAGGTAGTTTGAGAGGACCAATTCTGAAAGGTGGCTACATAAGGTGCCAAAGGTGTTTAAGGTAAGATGTCTTAAAACACTTCCATGTGTTTAGAGACACACATCCTCACACACCTTCATTAAATTACTGAAAATAATGCCCAAATTCAATCTCAAACAGCCAATCTGTTATTTTAACATCCCCCACAAGACAATGTGGAGTGCC
>JAPZEB010000013.1:12934947-12954609 GCA_029783705.1 Chaetodon striatus | reverse complement strand
AACACATTCAATACAATATTTTGTTTCTCATTATTTAATGTTATGACTCTTAGTAGTAAACCCAGGAGAACCTCTGAACCATTTGCCATTATAATGTAAAAAATAAAAATAACAGTTGAAGGGGAATTAAATTAACAGGCTAGAAAATAAAGTTATTCAGAAATTATGAGTGGTGACCACGTCTTCCCACCACCTCAAAACCTTTCAGCCTTCTTTATGTCTGAACACAGAGGATACATTTCTGCCTTTTCCCTCTGGACATAACATTTCAGCAAACAGGTCAGACTCATTTCCCATAAATCCCAGGGTTCGCATGGTGAGGGAATAGAGTTGTGACTGTTCCACGTAACAACTCAAAGCATCACTCCAAGCTGACCGGCTGGTACTCGTGTGTGTCCGTTTCAAACACTTTTACGGCTTCGAACCAACTGTTCTCTTTTGCTCAACAGTATAGATATGTCCCCGTTAGCTTTATAACCGCATAAAAACAACTTAAACACAAACAGTATGATTTTGCAAATACCACACCCTCGCCCTTCACCAGGTCTAAAACTGTCTGAAGTTGGGAACTTTGTCAATAGGAGCACTTTTAGATAGTGAGCTTTTTGTCATGTTCAATTATCTGTATGAGGAAAAGGGAGCAATAAAATATGCAAAAATCAAAGGGGACCCCTTTGCAAAAAAAAAAAAAAAAAAAAATGCAGCATTTTTTGTACATTAAATTTGTTTTCTCTTTTTAGCGTCCTTTGAAGAAAGTGTTGAATGTGTCGACCCTGGGGCATTTGTCACAGTTCTGTTTCTGTGGAGGCGGGCACATCTGTGCTCTTTCCAAACGCTGTGTCCCTACTCTGCCTTCTGAAGCTCTCCGGTGGGCGGTGCACATGGGCTGCGCAGACTCTTCTGCAACACATGGGCATCTGCGGGCTCTATCCTCTTGTAGTAATTCTTTTTTGTTTCAATGATCTCAAAGCCAAACTTCTGGTAAAAGTGAATGGCTGACTCATTGCTGATCTGCACATGACTGTGGAGAGGGAAAGAGAAAAAAATAGTTAGAGGTAGAACAATTTGAAGAAATGCTCAAAAGTAACAATGGACTGAATTCATTCGTTTACGCTAAAGCTCAAAGAATCAGCCAGTTCAATCAGTCTCAGGGAAAAAATGTGATTAATCCACGATAAAAATATGTGTTAACAGATTTCTTTTTTGTAGAATAACCAAAGCTACAATTGCATCACCTCATACAAACTATAATTAGACACTCACAGGTAAATGTTGTCAAAAGTGCCATCCTTCTCACAGATGTTTAGCACATGATTCAGCATCTTTGTACCTGGAGAAAAAGACAAAGGGAAAGCTGAAAAAAACAAAACACAAGATAACAAGGTGCACTGCAGCTTATTCTGGAGATGCGGTGCTCCTTACCAATTCCAAGTCTACGGTAGGGTGCTAGACAGCCGAGCGTCATGATGTACAGTCTCTTCTGGTTCTGAGAGTGGTCCACTCTGCAGCACACAGCACCCACTGCAATGTCATTGAAGTATGCTGCAAGACAAAGAGGAGGGAAGACTGAAACATGACCGGCAGACGGGTCTCCTTAATTTCTTCTGACCCTGGGAGCAATGATTACTTGACTGCAGAGGGCAAGGAAATGAACAGGTTTTTATGACAAAGTAATTTAAGTGGGTCTAAAGCTGGCTGTGTCCATCGAGTACTTTCATTACCCCATGTTTGGAAAACAACCAGTTACAGAAGAATGCTTTTCATCCATGTCATTGTGAAATCACAACATTCCACGGACTGAATTCATCAATCCTACCAGTGATTTCCCCTTCTACTATCTCACCATCACTAGAAATGTCTTGGCTTAAAGCTTTTTAAAGCATAAAAAGAAGTTATTTGGAGAAAGGTTACATGAGTAATGTTTCTTACCTAGCTTTGCAAGCTCTCCTACTTCCAGAACATCTTTGTAAAACTTGTCGTTGTAGCTGACAGGGAAGATGACTTGATTCAGGCGTTTCAGCTGCTTAATGTTGTGGGGCGTAACATCCCCCAGCTCGATCCGGCTACTGGAACAAGAGCAAAACGGTCAAATGGCTGACAATGGGTACACGGATATATTCAAGAAACTTAAACTCAAATGCCATTAGCAACTTAAAACTCCTGAGTACTACAATCTTTTACAGATTAATCACATTAATCAACTGATTTGAGAAAATGATCAGGAGAATAATTGATATCATGATTTTTTGCAAAGCTGCAGCCCCTACAGCAAATTAATGTCCAGAGTAATATCAAATGATGGTTAATACAGATGAGGTGGAAGCTGCCCTGCATACACACAAATGTCACACAGCATAATGGCTTGACAGAGTGTTTCCTGGTACCAGACACGATCCACTTAAACCACTATTTCAACAAAACAAATACCTACAGCTAATTAATTGATGATCCCCTACTTACTGAGAAACAAATAAGGCACCTGTTAAAATCAAGTCCAGATGACCCGGGAATGTGCGTTACGGTGTCTTAGTAACTAACCCAAACATGACTCTCCAGCACTGAGGTATTTATAGACTACACATCCCAAAAAAACAGCTGTTGGTCACGTGTGTTGTTCATCAAGATATACAGTGGCAGCATCCGTCAAACTTCAACCAGTATCGTCTCTGAAACTCTATCTGTACATTTTAGCACAGTTCAGCGTTGATCTTACTCGTGTTATCTGATACTCGAGACGGTAGCCAGTAAAAGTGTCACAACGCCGAGCATCACTGCTAGTGTGATAACTTTGACAAGTTACACTGAGCTTACTGGAACAGACTCTGAAGTTGATGTCGGAGGTAGCGTTAACGTTATCAGCGTATTTGACACAGGGTTGAGCTTACAGTGTCAGCAACCCTTTTCCAATAACTTAGATAACCCACTTGGCTACCTCACTGCAGCTGAAGTTCAGTTAAGGTACACACAAATTCTCTAAGATCCAGGGTCTGCCTCTTTAGCTTAGCTAAAGTAGGTTTACTGACTCAGCTTCCCAGTAGCAGCTAGCTAGTTAGCTTCGCTTGTTCGTTACCGAAACGAACCGACAAGCGGCTTAAGCTAACGAGGATATCCCTGGCAAAACTGTTTCGGTAACGGTGCTGTCGTTTATATTTTTTTGTCCCACACCTAAATAAAAGTAGCTTAGCAGGCTAGCTAGCCTCGTCGTCTCCTCCCCGCCTCCCCTTGTAGAAAAAAACAGACATGAAAAACTTTACTCGTGCTAAGCTACTTATTCGTGACTCAAAAGCTTACACTCACCCTTTCATTGTAAACGGATATTATCCTTTATTTTCGATGAGGCTGAACTTTGGAGTTGTTTTGGGTAAAAAGGAGGAATTTTGACAGAGTTAGGGTCGGGGATGCCTCCCGTTTTACCCTCCACATGTAGCTAGTTGCGGTGGTTGCAGTTAGCTTAGCCGCCGCACTCCTTCCACGACTGTGTGGAGACTGTCAACCCTGACCCCCGCATGCGCACAAGCACTGCTGCATATTGCACTGGGAGTTTTAGCTCCCTGAGTTTGGTTTGTCAGGATGCCCACTGTGCTCGTCAATCAAGAGGAGATGTGTTTAGTTACATTACAGCATAATTTAAAACATATTTTTGTGGTAAAATTTTAGGAGTGAAGGTTAGAGTTATCTTGGGATTAAGACCTGCCAATCATATACGAGGCGAGTGCGAAACCTGAGAGGAAGCACAGCCTGGAAGGTTAAACTCAGGGCAATAATAACAGATAGATTTACATGTTACCACTACTTTCATTTTTGGAGCTATTTCTGTTGTTTTACTACAATAAATATAAAAAGGCAAATCAGTTTTGTTACACTGTCATTAAAACAAAATTACAAACATAAATCTTGCCTGACACACATATCCAGACCACTTTAGAGAAATTTCCATACATACAATTTTTGATATAGAACATTTATTTCCTGTATCATCGCCATATTTTAGATCATGATGTAAGAGCGAGAGACAGACTTAGATGGAGCAAATAGTTAATCACAGCAATTTGTGATTGCGCCTCCATTTTGGCTCAAACGGTGCTGTAAAGATATTCAGCACGTGAGAGATAAGCGCCTCCCTCACCATGTCTGAGTGTAAATTATGTGGTAATTCCAAACTAGGGATGATAATGATTAATCGACGATCGAATTTGATCAAACATAGAAAATTTAATTGATGAATAGATAGGCTACGCAATACTGTAAGAGTATATGCAACATATTGCTGTAAGTTCTGGCTGAGGAAAAATGCATTTGGTGATGTTTGGCATGAGCAAAGTTTCTAATGTATATATTTTTTTAAAAATCGTGATTAAGCAATAATTTTACCAATACCTGATTAAAAAATGGCTTACAATTTGCAACCCTCGTCTAAACGATTATCTGTCTCAAGTGAAGCCCACCAGCAGGACCACATTAACCTGCCAGGGCGACAAGGGACAAAAATGATCTGTTACATATAGAGTGGCTTTAAGTAGATTAATTGCAACATTATTTAAGAACATGCATGGTGAGCAAAATACAGAGGGTATTAGTCTTAAAAATGTTTTTTTGACATAGGGCCTCTTTAAAAGAGAGGCATCCCGAAGCCATGGGCATAGTTTGTGACTCAGGGCATATAATAATAATCAGAATCAAAATCAGAAATACTTTAATGATCTCTGTGGGGAAATTGTGATTCATTACAGTCGCTCAGATGTAAAGTATAGATATTAATAAGAGGTAAGAAAAAAAAGTATGAAATAGAAGCGTGGAAATACAAAGCAATAAAAAGAAAATGAAATAGTAATAAACTGTACAAATAACTACAAAATAAAACCTAAAAAATATATGTGCATTATGCTACAGTGTTAAATACTAGTACTTAATACATACATATAAAACTATTAAAAAATAAAATGCCAATCGTCACTCTGCTGAAGCTGTAAGAGTGACATTCAACTACTGTATAAACATCAATAGAGTAAACAAGAATAGAATTAAGCAAACATGAGAAATGTGTAGAGTTATGTGCATGATAAAGTCTAATACTGAAAAATATTGCACAGTTGGATAACTGCACCCAAATAATAATAAAGATGTAGGAAGACATACAATTTTTAATTTTGGATGTCTTAAACAAACTTATAGATGCAATTTTGGATGCACATTTATGAGTACATTATTTTACCGTTGGTCTTATAAATGGTTGTTTATTGGGTGTTTATTGTTCATACAGGGAAAGATGTTTTCATGTTGTATTTTTGCTCATGTTGCAGACGAATACTGCTCTAGAGCGATCGATCACCAACATTCACCTCTTGTAAAATCTTTGCTGTAGTCCCAGGAAGTGGTATTTTTTATTTCGTGGGCTGGCTAGGCATGTCCCGCCCTACTCTGCGTTACTCTGCCTTTGATTGGTCTACAGTGATATTCTCACCCTAAATCTAACCAATCCATGAGCGCAGGCAACGAGTACTAGCCAATCAGAGGGAGAATAGGGCGGGACATGCCTTCGCTGTCCAGGAAAAAAAAATGTGGCGTCCCGGGGCGGATCCAAAATGGCGGCAGTTGCCGGGGCCCAGCAGTAAAACCGAGCAGCGAGTGAATGAAGTCAGCTGATCTTCAGTTTGCTGTCACGCTCCGCAGCACCCATCGTTTCTCTCTCGAGGCAAGACAGCAAACCACCACTTCACAACCAGACGGTAACCATTATAATTTCTTGAACTGTTTTTCACGATATTAAAACAGACGTTTGCTTTATTGTGTGTTAAAAATGAAATAATTTCGCTACACAGTTGCGCCAAAACGGTAGAGCCAGCAATTTTCAGCCAGGCCGAGGGACCAGTCTTGCTGTCGTTTTCACAACACCGAATAACCTGCGGTGGTAGCTAACGTTGCTTTTTACTATTAAAACAAACTGGAATTGAGTGGAAATTACAGACATGTTTATTCATGATGTATTTAGGTGTCTTTGCTGTGTCAGTAAAGCTAGCTAGTTCACAGTCTCGAGGAAAGCTGTCAAACTGAATACCGTGTATGGACACCAGTTTCAAAGCACATAACGTTTTAACATATGCAGTATACAGGACATACTGTCATTAAATCTGTGCTACAGGCATGCGCTTCTCTATTGAAACACCCTCATTTAGCTGATTTTCATGCGATCACCTGCATTCAAGGAGTTTGCAATTAACATCAGTGTGTCAGGATGTTTCTGCGTGGTCATCTCACTTACATGAAACATTTCTGAGCCTATTTTTGCACACACACACCAGAACCTAGACCTCCACGTATCTTCTGTGTTGTTGACCCTCTTCTCTTCAGCTTAAATATCCAATAATGAGCATAGATAGATAGACAAGAAGCCTGCCTTCAGCCTTAAAATACAGAAAATACAAGTACAGCATACTTGTCTCTGCCTGGTTTACCTGATATGTTTAACCTTTGATTTGACGTGTTGACAACAGTTCACCTTTCCCACCTTTCTATACTGTCCACCAGTAAGCCAACATAACCTCTAAGGTCAGCAGTGTAACAATGAAGGGTAAAATTATCTTTAGTGTGCCCCATGCCCATTTTATATGGAGGATTTTAGTCAGACGAAGAGATTTTCTCCAGTGTGTCCACACACAGTCATAATTTGTACTTCCCAGTTTTGCACCATGCTAGTTTTCCACTTCCTTAAAGAGACTCATACAGCGAGGCCAGGCAGTCATGTGCCAGGATCATATGATCAAGTGTGCTGTCTGTTGTTTTAGCCGCGACTATTACAAGGAAATGTGACCTTAACTGCTTGTTACAAATGTTGTGGTATTATTGTCATAAAAAGGCATTATCCCCACAAGGTTCACACGTAGTTTGATTTGTAGTATTTGGATTGCTCAATCAGATAGAGTTGTCTGTGATTTTATCTCAATTACTCATAGAACAATAGACATTATCTTCTCACTGTACTCCTATTTAGAGGCTCTTTAAAAATAGAGCAGGGAACAATGATACTTCAGTCAGTTAGGGCAGTAAGCCTGTAAATGTTGTGCTCAGTTTGTCTTTGTAAAAAAAAAAAAAAAAAAAATACATACAAGAAAAACAGAGTGAAGCCTTTTGGGGTGTCATTCTTGTTATTCCTGTATTGACCCATTGGTGGAGCTGCAATATTCCTGCACAGATGGGTTAAGCAGCCTAGCGTAAACAGGAAGATCTGTACATCAGTGGGAAGGACAAGAAAAGGACATGGATGTAGAGAACTGAATGTGTCATATGACTGTCAGATAGGGAATAAAAAATGAGGAATACAATGAGGAATACAAGCTGCATGGGCATGTTGACTGGATTTGCTGTGTGTGATGCACAGTATATTGCACCTGCTCTGTAATATGTGCAGAGCATCTGCAGTCGGCTCTTTGTGGGGATGGGTTTATGTCACGACTGCATACAGCTTGTGTGTGTGTGTTACTCCTGCGTGTAGCTGAAGTGAGTCACAATAGGATCTAGCAGACATGTGATGTGAACACAACAGAGAAATATGATTATTAAGAGACAGAAAAAATGTACGCAAAAATGCACCCCTGAGGCAGTTGTCACTCTGTATGAAAAATGAGTATGTTAGCACACATGTGCTGTCAGTTCACACGTGAAGGGACAAACGAAGAACATGCTGAGCTGCGGGATTCCCCCCTAATGTTAGCCTAACACGTCATACTGACTGTACTACTGCACCTGAAGCGTGTGCAGCCAAGGAGGAGAAGGAGAAGAGGGGGATGGCCTAGATCAGGCGCTGTAATGCTGAGGAAGAGAGTCGTGAGCAGTGATGTTGCTGTATTTCCCTGGCGGTTTCCATGGTTACAGTAGGAGGTGCCACTACCAAAGTACCAGCACAGTGCCACGACAGCATATATCTCTGAATTTGTGGATTCTTTCAATAATATTTTTATTTTAATCTTTGCTGCTTTAATGACAAGAAAATTAATTTGGTTGAGTCTGTTGTGAAAAGACGCTTTTTGTTTAACATATCGAAAATAAAGCAGGTGACGAACTTTACTTTTAGCATGTAGTAACAAAATGTTTTATGTTTGAGTTGGCATCGGTATTTAAAGTCAGTGCAGTGGTCAGATTTCATTGTTCTCATATTAACCACTTGGTTCAGCTCCTAAATATATTGGTAGCACTGTGTGGTCTCATTTAAAATTAACTATTAACAACAGTAATTAAAGCACTTTTACCCACAACTGCTTTATGGCTGCTGATCAAAGTCCTCAATAATTAAATTGTAGACAGACACAGAAGCCATGCTGTTGTAAGTGACCACTGCAGAAGAGAGCATGGTCTCTCCTGCAGTCCTCCGGTTAATTTCCCCCTTTTAGTTCTGTGTTGCCTGATGTCTCCCTCACATTAGTTGACTCATCTCTGCTCTCCTTCCAGTCATACCAATAAAGCGGTGAAGATGGACCTGTCCAAGCTGCCCAAGATCAGGGACGAGGAGAGGGAGAGCCAGTTTGGATACGTTCATGGAGTCTCCGGACCAGGTTGGCCACCACACCCACCATCATCACAACCAAACTTTTTCCCCACTTACTACAGAAACCTTCAAAACAGATGCGTACTGCATATTTACAACCATATTTGAGCTGAGGCAGGAAATAAGAGGACAGACTTGTTCAGCTCCTGCTTTTCGTTCGCCTGGGGTTTGATTGTTTAACTTCTTTTCAGTCAGTCCTATTGTTTACCTTGTTTGTTTTAATAGTGGTGACAGCTACAGCCATGGCGGGTGCAGCTATGTATGAGCTGGTCCGTGTCGGCCACAGTGAGCTGGTGGGAGAGATTATCAGGCTGGAGGGAGACATGGCCACCATCCAGGTCTACGAGGAGACATGTATCCTTTTGACAATGTGACTGTCCATTCCCTGTCTTTACCTGATGTCACAGCTTTCGTATTGACCCATTGTATGGCTGCTATGAGTATCACACTCTTTTAATCCAGAAGTTGGAGTCAGTCAGGGGCTAAAAATGACACAACAGACAGGAAAAAAGTTAAAATTAGAAATAGTCCTACATCCCTGCCTTTAACATTTTTTCCTGAGCTTGAGTTCAGCCGGTGTGTCTGTTGGAGATCCCGTGCTACGGACAGGGAAACCTCTCTCTGTGGAGTTGGGTCCAGGAATCATGGGGTCCATCTTTGATGGTATCCAGCTACCACTAAAGGACATCAATGACATCACACAGAGCATTTACATCCCCAGAGGTGTAAACATCGGAGCCCTCAACCGAGACCTCAAGTGGGAGTTTTCTCCCGTCAAGAGCCTTCGGGTGTGTGTCTGTGCAGACTTCAAACCTTCAGCTTGACATCTGACACTTAACTGACTTTCAACAAGCTCTGTGTCATCACAGTGTGTGTAGATGAACAGTTTTTGGTTCTGCCTGTGCGGCACCTGCCTGGAGCTCCCCACCCATCTGCTGGAAAAAGTGCACCGGTTGGTGCAACACGTCATCAGAGTCCGCCAGCAAATGAGCGGGGAGCTCTGCACGCTTGCGGCACAGGGAGGTCAAACATCGTTCATCTCTACACACTCCACACACTGCAGTGACACAAAGCTGGTTAAACATCTGCAGTTTCCCTTTAAATGATCAGATTGATGCCAACATCTTTATTATTATTGTTAGGTTGGCAGTCACATCACAGGAGGAGACATCTACGGCATGGTGCTCGAGAACTCCCTCATCAAGCACAAGATCATGCTGCCTCCCCGAAACAGAGGCACCGTAACCTACGTGGCTCCACCTGGAAACTACGACGTCACAGTGAGTTCACCACACCTGCAGCTATAGCTGTGCTTTCTGACTGTTAGATGTTGCTTTGTGTTGATGATTGTCTCTGTGTCAGGATGTGGTGATGGAGCTTGAGTTTGAGGGGGTGAAGGAGAAGTTCACCATGGTGCAGGTGTGGCCTGTTAGACAAGTGCGACCCGTCACAGAGAAGCTGCCCGCAAATCACCCGCTGCTGACCGGACAGAGAGTGCTGGACGCCCTTTTCCCGTAAGTCTCACGTCCTACTTTCCTATTTTTAAACCATTTTTGCTGAAGATACGTTGAAAATATTCTCCCCATCTTGTACTCTTCTCTTCCTCAGATGTGTGCAGGGAGGAACCACAGCCATCCCAGGAGCCTTCGGCTGTGGAAAGACTGTCATCTCTCAGTCCCTGTCCAAGTACTCCAACAGTGATGTCATCATCTACGTAGGCTGTGGAGAACGTGGTAATGAGATGTCAGAAGTACTGCGAGACTTCCCCGAGGTGGGTAGGCAGGCAGCGGCGGTGTTGTATTCTTACTTAAATGGTGTTCAGAGTGACTGACAGTGTTGTCTGACCAACAGCTGACCATGGAGGTGGACGGGAAGACAGAGAGCATCATGAAGAGAACAGCACTGGTGGCCAACACCTCCAACATGCCTGTAGCTGCCAGAGAAGCCTCCATCTACACAGGTAAATACTCTCTGATCACTTAGGTGTTCAAAAAGAGTCTCATTCATTCTTTTCAGGTGACTGCATGTAGATTAAAGGAATGATTCACCTACCAAATGACCATTTGTATGTCCAAACCAGCACAAACTTCATGTCGTCTTTTACGATATTCTAACCAAATATTAAAATGTGCTTAAGTGGCTGTTACAAGTTTGTTTGTTTTATAGTGTTACTTAGGTGTTTTAAAGGGTTAGTGCAGATACAAAAGTGGCCCTTGTACTTCTACTCATCAAGAAGCCGTTTCTGGATTCTTTGTTCACTATGGAGGCATGCGAGAAAAGTTTTCTCCAGGAATTCAGTGTAACACTGGTAACTGATGTACAGATGGTCATTTGTGGGACGAATTGTTCCTTTTACAGGCATAAGTGATGTATACTAACTTAGTTTTGTTTTGTCAGGAATCACGCTGTCTGAATACTTCAGGGACATGGGATACAACGTAAGCATGATGGCTGACTCCACCTCCCGTTGGGCCGAGGCTCTCAGGGAGATTTCTGGCCGTCTGGCCGAGATGCCTGCTGGTAAGTTTGGTGTCTGCTGGAGATGATGATGAAAGCTAAAGGAGTTGATTCAGGCTGTGGCATTTCTGACATTAAGTTCATTCTAACTACACTGAAATGATTGATTAATTAGTTGATTGACTAATTGAAATTTTAAAATCAAATTACGGAGAAATGGCAAAAACGGGATGGATCCAGCTTCTTAAATGTGAATATTTGCTGGTTTTCTCAGGCTTTTTGATGGTGAACTGATTATTATTGTGGGCTGTGGATTCTTGGTCAGACAAAACAAGTCATTTGAAAAGTCACAAAGGACCCTGGGAACTTGAGATGGAAATTTTGTTATATATTCTCTATTTATGCCTTTGTGTTGGCTGCAGCCATAGCTGGAGGCATAATGTTTTTGGGTCTGCACATACATCTGTATGTACATCCCATTCTTGTGAACGCAATATCTCAAGAATGCCTTGAAGTTGTTTTTTCTGCCACAACTATGGACTTAGACTAAATGATGAACTGATTAGACTCTGGTGGTCCAAGGTCCAAGGTCAAGGTCACTGTGACGTTGTCCATTTCATTCTCAAGGACGTGATTCCCAAGAATGCCTTGAGGGAATTTCCTCAAATTTGACCCACCTGGACTCAGTGATGAAGTGATCAGAATTTGGTGTTAATTCATAATTCATAATTCTTATTTTAACTGTAAGAGTCATTGATGCTTTTGCCTTCTTTCAAATCCTCAAAGTAAAGTCTGTGAATTGGTGCACAAATGTGAAGACAATCTGAATGCAGCCTGGCATGTATTTGTTTCTAATCCTTAAATTCCCCTCTACAATAACTGGATCTAGTGACTCCTTGTTAAATGGTGCAACTTTCTTACCTGTTTTGTGTAGTCATGTTTACTTAGTAGTAAGCATGAAGCCAGTCACAACAAGTTTTTTCTGTGTCTGCCTACAGACAGCGGTTATCCTGCCTACCTGGGCGCCCGTCTCGCCTCCTTCTATGAGCGTGCTGGAAGGGTGAAGTGTCTGGGCAACCCTGAGAGGGAGGGCAGCGTCAGTATCGTAGGAGCGTGAGTACAGCTTTTATCCACTAGAGGGACACATTACTCTGCACATCCTGTTTGTACTGAAACCAAGTTTAACGTTTTATTCCTCTTTCAGTGTATCGCCTCCTGGTGGTGACTTCTCTGACCCTGTCACTTCAGCCACCCTTGGTATTGTACAGGTACATGATCACATTCAGATTCTTATCAAGCCTGGTTGATTTAATTAAATGCACTCAGTTCTTGATTGAGTTGCGGATGTTTCCTGTCTCAGGTGTTCTGGGGTCTGGATAAGAAGCTGGCTCAGAGGAAGCACTTTCCCTCTGTGAACTGGCTGATCAGCTACAGCAAATACACTCGTGCTCTGGATGAGTATTACGACAAGCACTTCCCTGAGTTTGTGCATCTGCGTACCAAGGCCAAGGAGATCCTGCAGGAGGAGGAGGACCTTGCTGAGATTGTGCAGCTCGTCGGAAAGGTAATTCAGCATGAAGCTGACGGCGGCAGTTTGATCTTAAGATGAACTGTCTATCCTATATCTGCTTGTTCCAACACATTTAGTTCAGTAATATGACATTTTTAAACAGGCGTCCCTGGCAGAGACGGATAAAATCACCCTGGAAGTGGCCAAACTGATCAAAGATGACTTCCTGCAGCAGAACGGTTACACTCCTTACGACAGGTAACATCACACTTTGTGCAGCATGAACTCACTTTTACCCACACCAAATCACTGATCAGATTTTAAATAGATATTTGATATCCTGGAGAGTAAATCTGATGCAAAGTGGCTGACTGTTTTGTGTCCATCCCCACAGGTTCTGCCCCTTCTATAAGACAGTGGGCATCCTCTCCAACATGATTTCTTTCTATGACATGGCACGGCATGCAGTGGAGACCACAGCTCAGAGCGACAACAAGATCACTTGGGCCATGATCAGGGAGCACATGGGAGAAGTCCTCTACAGGATCAGCTCAATGAAATTCAAGGTGTGTGTCGCCGTATGTGTTAATTTAGTGGTCCTCAGGTTGATTTTAAGTCGTCGTACCCTTCATACCCTAATATATCACATTTCAGTTTTAATTAATGACGCTCTAAGACTCAAAATTAAAAGAAATGAAAGCATTCAATGTTCTGCAAAAGTTGCAGGGTAAAAATGTTGAGACCCAACTTTTGAATGTTGACTTTTGCGTCACCAACACACACTGTTCTTTGTTTGTAACGTGCTGCAGAAAGTCTGTCTACACATGAGATTGAGTGTCTTTGTGCTGTATTCTTTTGAGCTCAATGACGCATTGTTTGCTGCAGTACACTGAGAGCATTTAATAGTGGAGACAATCATAGTAAGTAGTGGAAAGTTTAATAGCTTTAACTGCACCTGATGCAATGAGCTCCACCCATCAGGTTTTCTACTGAGAAACCAGGCACAAAATGTTCGCATAAAAACATTGTTACTATAATAAATGCAGACAACATAAATGAGTGAAGACAACTGTCACAACTGGTACAGAAGAGAGTAGACCATATTCAGTTAAGATGCATAATCGGCAACAAAACAAGGTTTAAAGCAATACGTTTAATTAAAAGATATAATATGTAACTTTTTTTACATTAAAATGTCTAAAATCAATGAGACCAATGTTAAATTACCTGAGTTGGATACTTGCATTATGGAAGTATCCAACAATATTCAAACCCAGAGAAATCTGTTATTTTCAGTGGTGTCATTTACCTTTTGGGCATGCATCAGGGTTGTGGTTGTCTGCCAGAAGCTGTCATAAATTGACTTTTTATCCAGTTTAAAGCCACATTTTTAAGGTGCCCTTCTTTGCTTTAACTGTATGTTACGAGATGTAACGAGATAAAGGATGAAGTATTTAAATCATCAGACGTCTGGATCTTAAGTCATCAGTGACACAAGTAGAGCAAATGTTGAAGGCATGAGCCGAACAGCATATGTGAAACTATCATTTTTAACATGAAACTGCTTTAATCAGTGTTTTTACTGGTTGAAATCAATCACAGTATCAGATGGTTTCATTATTTGGCTTCTGGTAAAAACCTCCTGACCAATGAATACTGAAGGAATTCTAACCAGGAGAAACTCACAGCATCACTCTGTGTTTTGTTATTGTTTTGATTGAGAGACCCCTAGCAGCAGAAAATTACTTATTATGTGTTAAATGTCAAAGTTTATTTAAACTTTAATACAAACCTCACATGTTGACATACTCGCTGCTGGTGATGTGGAGGTCGACCCACAGTCAGGCTGACCTACTTGTGTAAACGACCATGTAGGATATAATCTGTGTGCTTGAGATCATACGTATGGTGTAATCACTTTAGAGATGGGTGAGCGCTTGTTCTCTTACTACATTTGTAGTTTATAAACATTTTGTGATATAAACCAGAAATGACATAAAGAAGAGCCAACAGTAAGCTTGATCATGGACCAGAGACTTTCAGCTCTGGTTTGCAGGTTTACGCGTCGGTTTTGGGTCACTGCTTAACATGTATGGCTTGCAAATCAGAAGGGGCAGATCAGCTCTCAAAGTGGCCTGGCTTGGTGCAACCTGCACATCACCACTCACTGCCCAGCCAACACACACACACACACACACACACACAAAGAAACACTCTCTACATCAGTTTGTCCTTGTAGGGATCAATAGGAAAAAACTTCATCTTATTCGTGTTATGCTTAAACTGAACTTCGTTAACATTTCGGTCAATTCCTTGCACTCAAATAAGCGCAACAGACACATTTAATCAAACTGCGGAGATAAAATTAAAATGTGAGTCAGTGCCAATTGATTTGTTTTCTGTTCATTCAGTGTGCCCTAATTCAAGTTTATTCACTGAGTTTTCTTCAATATGGGGGTTATTTTCAGCTCAGCTCTTCTCTTTTCACTCTTGCATTTCTTTCACAGAGCAGCTAAAGAATAGAATAATCAACTAATCAATGCATGTATTAAATATGTTTCCTGCAGGAGCGTCAGAGACAGCTGGAGAGTCTGGGCATTTCCCTGCAGTCTTCTGGAATCAGAGTGGTGGATGACAAGTGTTTCCTGGTCAACCTTAACGCTGACCCTGCACTCAATGAGCTGCTGGTCTACTACCTAAAGGTATTGGTTACACACATACGGTCCAGGGCTGCGTACTATACATGTAGAGGTGCACAAATTAATGCATGCACACATCATGTTCTGCAACAGTACATTTTGTCCATGACCATGTGTACTCTGTGTCCCGTGTCCAGGAGCACACACGTGTGGGCTCAGCCAACTCACAGGACATTCAGCTGTGTGGGATGGCCATCCAAGCTGAGCACTGTGTCATTGACATCACTGAGAACAACGGCGTGGTGCTCAGTCCTCACCGCAACGCTCGGTATGTACTCAACTTGAATCAACAGTACTGCAAGCCTTGTTTAATTGATGGCTGTGACCTTTCAGAGGACCTCTCTGTGCACTGCTCATTTATATTTATGAGCAGATATTATACACTGCTACATGTCCCATCAGTACCAAGAAATAGTTTTTTTTCTTTCTTAGAATGCCAAATAGATGATCAAATTAAATTGTTAAGCACCAGTGAGCCCCTTAAATGACAACATCAAGGGGAGTTTTTGAGTTTGAATTTAAAGCTTTGCTAGCGGATATTTTAGGTTAATACACTATAGCTGTGAAGTAGAGCGGGTCGTCCAATTGGAAGATCAGCGGTTCGGTCCCGGGCTCCTCCAGTCTCCATGTCGAAGTATCCCTGAGCAAGATACTGAACCCCAAATTGCTCCCGATGGCTGTTCCATGGTTGTGTGAGTGTGTTAAAACTGAGTATCAGGTGGCATCTTGTATGCTAGCTTCAGCCACCAGTGTATGAATGTGTGTGTAAATGGGTGAATATGACTCGTAGTGTAAAAAGTGCTTTGAGTGGTCGGATGACTAGAAAGGAGCTATACAAGTGCAACTCCATTTACTATTACCATTTACTGCTGTGTGGGGTTTCCACAGTCATGAAGTTCTGGAAAAGATATGAAATTGTAAAAATTTGTTTTCCAAGCCTGGAAATAGTTTGGAATTAACAGAATGAGTCGGGCTAGTTTTTAAAATACATTATTTTGGCTGTTTAAAATCTGCTCCAAAAAATCTAAAACATGGAAATATTATGCAATCCAGTATTATGCTGAATGTGTTCCTTGTATTACTAAATTAAATTCAAGTGCTGCTCTGCATCACTAATATTATGTGATACATATAGACCAGACTGGCAGTGCATCATCTCCAAGGCCATACACCCTGTAGGGGGAAAGAAACGTGCTGTTACTGAAAGAGAAATATGGATAATGCTGAAAAGCTGTTGTGAAGCTGCTCTCACACTGAGATCTGAGGCACATAAAATACTGAAGATTTACTGTCAGTGAGGTAAATGGTTAAATGACACTGGTGACAGTTACTACTGATGGACAGCTAACCTGAGTGAGAGGCTGCTGCAGTCAGTCATACAGTATAGCAGCATCAGGCTGTAGCCCTCAACTAAATCTCAGCTTATAGATGAAACAGGTGGCTGTTAAGAGGCTGGTAATTTAAAGACAACACTAAGTCTAACAATACCTGGTGATTAAATCAAATATGTATAGATGAGCAGATGTTGGGTTTTGGATGGGACAGACTTCATTTATATCAGAAATGCTCAGGTTCAGGCAAGGTTGCAAAACAATTATCTGACATGTCCGTAAAACAAACGCAGGTATAACAAGAAATAAATGCATATAGGAGTGTCAAAATTAATCAGTTTTACACTCTAGGGTGTGTTTTAATGTCATTTGTGGTATGATATGCGGTCAGGATCGCGGCGCTTGCACCGAGGTCCGTAAGCATCACTGAAGTAACATTAAAACACACCCTTGAGTGTAATATTGCAATGCTACAACTATTACCAACAAAGTAAAGTATATAATTGAAATAAAGTCATATTCAGGGACAATTAGCTCTCAAAATAAAAAAAAACCTTTTTGCAACTGTTGTCTCCATTTCCATTTCAGTAGACACCTATATGTAATTAAACCTAATTAACTGCTTTAGTAAGTAGGCGGAACCTGGTGTAGTTTACCAAACTAAAAAAATATGCCAGATATAAACACAAAACTGCTTTGCTAGCTAAGTCTTGTTATGACTAAGATAACAATTTTTCCATATACAGATTTGGCTACTACATCCACAAACTGCACATGTATTTTTAAGGTAGTGTAGCACCATGTCACCGGCACAGCTGATTGAAGATGCCAGAGGAAGATAAACATTTCCAATAACTCATGTGCATTGTAAAGTCCAAAAGTAAAAACAGACGTTAACATTACCTAGATTTACAACATATTTTTATCTAATGAAATATTTTGCTTCAATCCATATTTGATGGCATTTAGCCTTTCATAAAGCAACTTCTTCATTGCTGTGACACTCATGCTTGCTTCACTTCATGGAGGCGCACACCTACACTGACAAACAGTGCCATCAATTATTTCCGTAAAGAAAGCTTATTAGATAAAATAATAAACTGACTTCTTTAATCCAGTGAATCACTTAGCCTATATAAGTATGTTGTCGAACTTCTGCAAACGCAGTAGTTAAGTTCAAGGTCAGAAAGAGTTTTAATTAAGTTAATTATTCTACAAATGTTCGGCAGCACGGTGGTATAGTGGTTGGCACTGTCAGCTCATAGCAGGAGGGTTCCCGGTTCAATCCCAGTAGGGAGCCCTTCAGTGTGGAGTGTCACCGTGGGTTTTCTCCAAGTATTCCGGCTTCCTCCCACAGTCCAAAGACATGCAAGTTGGGGATAGGTTAATTGGTGACTTTAAATTGGCTGCAGGTCATTTAGGATATCCTAACAAACCATTTTTAGGTGGCTTTTTGTTAATCAGCTTTTCAGGCCATTTGAAATACAGAACAAAGAATTTTTCTGATATATTAATTTGATAATTGGTGACTTCCAGTGTACTTATAGACATTTTTTTACATATTAGGCTATGTATTTTCAGGATTGTGGTGAGTTTTTCTTTAGACTTTAGCTCATTTACATGGACACATATAGAGCACGTGTGTGTCCTGTCTGTGGCAGTAAAATATTATCATAGAAATGACAGAGTAATATTTTCAGTGATGAGCCATGTGTGCTGTTATGCTGTTTGAGCACATTCTAAATGTCTTGTTGACCAATTGGATTGCTTGGTCGGAACTACTTGTGTAATTATAATTCAAACACACATCAAATTGCCTCGACACCCACAGGATCTTGGAGAGGGGTTTGGACTGTCTTGGGATCTTTGGTTGAATTGGAGTGTAATATTGTGGAAAAGTTTTGAAAATTCACAACATGTAACAACTTGTGGTGAAAGGGTTATATCAGAACCTTAGGATACCACATGTGGGTGCCACAGGGTTCTACTGTAGGGCCTCTTTTGGTTATTATTGATATAAACAATATTCCAGCAGCTTTAAAATGCAAGCTCTTATTATAGGCTAATGATTCTACATTACTGGTACTGGTATTACTGGTAACAGTCTTACTGATTAATTATAATCTGTAAGAGAATGACTTACACATAACAAGCTTTCAATACATTTGGGTAAAATCAAGTCAATTCTGTTGGGAATGAAGAAGAAGCTGTCAAGAATAAGTCTTTTGTTATGGAGCTGAAATTACATCTCTGACAAGTGTCTCATATTTAGCAGTAATGTTGGAACAGTCACTCTCCTGTGCATCTATTGCTGCTGAAGTGTTACCTAAGGGTGCCAGCAAACACAGGTTCCTGTTTCACAGAACAGGACTTCTCCACTTTTCTGTTAAAAACCACCAAGTGATGACATTTTATATCCAAAAGGTCAAAGGTCAACATTACCGTGACATCATAATGTTCTGCAAAAACACGTTCACCTTGAAACTGTGCTTATTGTATAGATCTTCTTTGCTACAGGGTAGAGGATGTATGTTAAGTGTCTATGTATTAGACGATGTAGCTTTTTTTTGCGACATCCATATTTGAGGCATTGTTTAATGTCATGGCTACATATGAGTCTGGACAGGCATGGATGTAAACTGTAACTGAAACATGGTTGGCTGGCAGAAGCATATAACCGCGAGGTGGTAATTCCAGTTGGTTACATTTCCACTATCACCTTTTCTCATTTCATATGTTGTCTCACGTTGTATGAATCCTTTTTTCCACCTGTAGAACATGTGTGAATGGTACTGCAGTCACCAGTCCAGTTCAGCTTCATCATGGTGACAGAATCCTGTGGGGAAACAACCACTTCTTCAGGTTGGTGTCACCCACAGAGTGCTGACTTCAAATCTGTATCCGTGCGGTGTTTATTTTCTAACACTAATGCGTCAACAGCTTTTATTTACATGTGATCACAAACTCTTCATTGTATCTCTTCCTGTTTTCACAATATCACACTTCCTCTCTGTGTCACTCTCTTTGTCACATACATCCATACACAACCACCATCTACTCCTGCACACACACAGGATCAACCTACCCAGGCATATGGTCCATGCAGGAGCTGAGGATGAGGAGGGC
>JAPZEB010000013.1:12901958-12916569 GCA_029783705.1 Chaetodon striatus | reverse complement strand
GTAATATACGCTCTGCACTGATATGTGCTATATAAATAAAGCTGCCTTGCCTTGCTTATCTTCTCAAAACGTGAAAGTACCAATGCAGTACGAATATCCAGCCTGTAGTCAATGCACATCAACTTGTTTTGGGCTATGTCTCTAAAAGTCTGCAATACTTTTACTGCAGATTGTTTCATTAGTGTGAGGAAAATATGTCTTTTAGGACCCACTTGTAGATATAATTAACTTTATAAAATTAAGTTTGTGTGCACAGCTAGTGACTGAACTGCTCAGCTGTTTATTAGAAGTAGTTTAAGTGAGCTAAAATGAGCATTAACTCCAGTGTGTGTCCACATCTGTGCTGTAGGTGAGCTGAGGGGTATCAACGTGTCCTGGGCGGGGAGAGTCCAGCTCATGTGACGTCAGGAGGGAAACAGTTTGGGGGCAGAGCCACAGGACGTCTTCCTCAGCGGCGGAAACAAACCCGGACCAGACCCGGAGAGAAAACCCCCTGTCCACCAGGACTCTTGAACCCAGACCGCATTATCCCCGGCGGCTGTTGTTCTGGAGACTTCCGCGACACACGGAGCGTCATGTAGCTCCGAGAAACACCGGATACGACAGCCGTTACCAGGCGAAAGACTTCCGGCTGAGGGGAAACAGTTTCGGCGGATATTCACTGGAAAGCGTCGGCATGTAGCAGCCCAGTGTTCAGGTATGTGACGGCTGTGTTTCAGCTTTTATTTTCTGTCTCTGGCACCATGTTTAAGCCCCGTTTAATGCGGCGGCTTGTTTACAGGTATGACAAGTGAAAATCTGGGTCAACTGTGACCCTGCTGTCGGTGATTAACCGGCTGTCATGAGACGTTCAATGACTCCAGAAACCACTGATGAACGACAGTTGTAGTTTATGTCAGTAAACATTAAACAAAGTCATGGCTGAACTGTATCCTGCACATGTATTGACTGACAAGACATCCATATCCTTCAGCTTGATCCATTCATCATGACGTTAAAGCAACTTTTGAGCCACAGGGTTCACAAATATCTTTAAATTTATTTAATTTGTTTAACATTATCCTCAATAATGTCTCAGCTATGTCACTTTTATCAAGACACAAGCTGCAGAGGCTGTTAGTTATCTATTGTTATACTGATCAACAGTTTTTCTATTAATAGAAGACATGTACAGATGTTATGTTTTTATGATGTGGCCTAACCAGAGAATCCACGATACTATATTATAACGATACTTATGTCGCGATACAATATTACTGCAGTGATATGCGTATGAGTGTTGTGATGAAATATATTGGAATTCCTTGCGTTTTATCATGCTTTTTCAACCATTAATTATGTCCCACAAAGGAAAACATTGTCAACATCTGTTTTATCAAATAAAATAAAGTTTTAAGTTTGTTAATCTCACTTCAGCCATTTTTTGCAGGAGCAAAATGTATCCAGTGGACTGAAAAAGAAATTAATCTGAAGTATACGTCATATTGATAATTCTTATTAAAGAAAAGATACTTGGCACTGTGTGATGATATGAGATTGCCACACAAAAATATTGCGATACTATGCTGTATGGATTTTTAATTTTTGTCCCCTCACCCCTACTAAAAGTATAGTTCAGCATTTTGGACCTCACTTTCTTGCCTAAGGTTGTATGTGAAATTGATACCACTCTTATATGTGTTTTTTAAATATGAAGTTATTTATATACATATACTGATATTTGATAGTATTTTGAACATGTAAATAAAGACATGAACATACAAACAAGCAGACAGACAGAAAGCATAATGTAAAAGCAAATGTCAGTGTGTGGTTACTTTGATTTACACACCTGAAAAGAGTTGGGAGGAAGTATATAAAGTTCAGTAAATCCCGCCCCTTCTCCGTAAGTCATTGCATGAAAAGAAACAGACAGCTTCCTTATATGCTTCCTTATTATAAGTTACAGCCAAGCGAGGGGCTGTTTAGATAAGTGAGGCATTAAGAGTGGATACAAAGGGACTGTTTTTTGGAGCAGGTGCAGTGACTTCACACCCTCTCGACTTTAGCTTTTTGTTTACATACCTCACTTCCATCTCTCTTCTCGTGCATTGAGCTGAACTGACAGTCAGAGTGATTTCATTTCATTCATATCGTAATATGAGACTGGATATCGTCTGAGATTTTGGATATTGTAATGTCGCAAGCGTTGTTTTTTCTTGGTTTTAAATGCTGCATTACAGTAAACTGATGTTTTGAACTTACAAGAGCGTTCTGGCTGTTTTTATTATTTGCCTTTAATCACTCAGTCATTAAATCTACATTGCTGATGGTTATTTATCATTAATCTCATTGTGTAAATATATTGTGGAAGCACCAATAGTCAACCCTACAATCAATGTAGAGGTATTTGGTAAAAAGATATCATGATATTTGATTTTTTTAGATATTTCCCAACCCTACTTCAGCGCACCAACTCTAATCATGTTTGTTTTGACTTTGTTGTAGCTTTTTTCCAACACAATTTTTGTGGCTCTGGCACATGAGGACAATTAGGGCTGCAGCTTATGATTTTTTTTTCATTATTGATTAAAGTGGTGATTACTTTCTGGATTAAACATTGATTGTTTGGTTTATGAGATGTCTGATAATAGTGACAAAATCCCAATTATTCACAATCACAATTTCTCAAAGCCAAAGGCAACATCTTCAGTTCACTTATTTTGTTTCACCAGTTCTTTTAAACCTAAAAGTATTCACTTAAGTATCACAGAAGATACAGACAATTGGTAAATCTTCTCAATTTATAAGCTAGAAATGGCACTTTATTGAAATAGTTGCCAGTCCATTTTCTGTCTTCCAACTTATCGATAAATCAAGTAATCTTTCGACCTCCAAGGAAGGAGTACATCCCCATTCTTATTCCTGTCTACAAAGTCATCACTCATGAGCAGCTACAGCCATCCTGAGTTGTATTTTAAAAGCTTTTTAGGGTCCTGCTGCAGCTGCAAATCAAACTGCACACAGCAGAAAATCCCTCAGTGTTACAGGAGGACATAAAATTGCTGAGCACCACAGTCACGCTATGAATCCTTGCAGCAGTATTTTATTTTTTTATTTATTTTTTTGTCAGGGAGCAGATGTGTTAGTTGGTGCTACCACACACCCACACACTCATTAATCAGGACATGTAGCCTTCTGTCTTCTCTTTAGGCCATTTAACTTGCTTTAAGGCTGCTGCAAATGACTCAGCAGTTATATACTGATGACCTTTACTGAGCCTGATGTCTTTTCTATGATGTTAGTTTGATCAGTGGCTGACTAATAGTAATAAAACACAATGTCATGCTTTGATTTATTGCTAATCAGAGGCTTATTCAATAGGGCCAGATCCCCCCAGAGAGAGGTTTAAGTGAGCTGAAGGGTTAATCCCACTGTTCTTGCTCTCTGTGATGGAGGGGACACTGAAGACCAGCGATTGTTATAAATACTTCCACTACCTCACCTAACCTCAGATCCATCTGTGTGTCTAAACAAGCCAGCAGGCTGCAGTGGTGAGACCGTTGAGCTGCTGTAAATCATTTAAAGCATGACAGATGTGTGACAGATGTGAGGGTAGAGGTAAGACGGGGTAGGGTCAGATGAGCAGGGTCTGTTTTGCAGTGTGGTGTGGTGAAAATCTGTTTGGAAGTGCTCCACCATTTAAAACGCATACAAATAGCTGATAAGCTGCTGTGTGCAAAGCATGTCTCAGTAACGTGGGCGTTTATAAAATTGTTGTCTTTCACTTCCTGTCTCATATCTGCCACTTTTCTCATCTTTGAATCTAGTTCTGTCTCTCTAGTTAAGGCACTAATGAACTTTTCTATAATCTCATAGGCTGTCCACCATGAAGAAGCGAGCCAACAAGGTGCAGGAGGAGGAGACCTTGTGCTGCTGCGAGTATGTGAACAGACTTGGAGAGCGCAGCCATGTGGCAGCCTGCTGCTGTGACTGCGAGGACCTGGATGATGCCTGTGACAGGTAAGACTCACTAAATCCAACAACTCTGGGGCTGCAACTAATGATTACTGTAACTGACAGTTGATTTATTGGTATTTTTTTTATTAATGGATTAATTGGCAATCTATAAAATGTAAGACTGTCAGTGAAAATATGCCCTTCACAATTTCATGGAGCCTGAAGTGGCATCTTTAAGTAGCTTGTTTTGTCCGATAAATAGTCCAAAACCCCAAAATATTCACTTTACTATGATATAAAACAGCAGGAATCATATTTGAGAAGGTGGAACCAGCAAATACTCGACATTTCTAGTTGGTGTGCTGGTTGGTTGTCCACCCAGACTGAAACAATAACAACTATTTGATGGATTGCCTTGGAAGCTTTTACATTCATAGTCCCATAAGGTGTAGTCCTACATACTTTAGTGACTCTAAGACATTTCCTCCAGCACCAATAGCAGGCCAAAGTTCTTTACATGCAGACATTCATGTTCCCACAGGATGAATTACAATAACATCAGCATGTTAGCTGCGTTGTCATTGTTCTCATGTCAGCATGCTATTGTTGTCATTTAGTTTAAAGATATACCATGCAGGATTTTCCTAAAAAGACTCAAACAGAATGACCCACTCTCTGCGTGGCAGTGTTTTTATCTGTAGAGACTCTGCCCTTTGCCTGAATTTTATTTCCTGTGCTCAGGACGTTCACTGCAGTGTATCCCCATAGTGCTCAGGTGAGGTCGGGCCTTTATTAAAGGTAGCGACCAGGTGCCAGAGCATAACTAGCGGGCATAGAAGAGATGCAGTGCTGAAAAAATGCAAATGTAGTGAGGTGAAACGCCAGACAAGGGAGAGTCTCGGGTTGGCTTTTACTTTTTTCCTACTTTTGCTGAGTGTGTTCACAAACAGTAACTGGCAAGCTAGCATGACTTTTTCTTTTTCTTCTTGTTTGATAAATTACTTTGATTAACTGATAGATGACAGGTGTTAATTTGCAGTGATCAACTGACTAATTGTCCCAACTCCAAAGAACACTTGCCTTTGTGCTTACGGGGGAGATACACTTGCTTTTAACTACTTGTTCGTGTGTATCCTGTGTCTGTTTGAAGCATTTGTCTTATACATCCTCAGAAATGAACACTAAGGCAAGATGCAATGTGCATATGAATGGTAGGGGCAGTGTATCACTTATACTTGGCATTGTCACAACATGCTTGATTTAGGGGCCTCCTCCACAGTCTCGCTGCCATCACTTTTTCTGTTGTGATGTCAAAGTTAACAAAACTGTAACATCTTTGGGTGTTGCCATCTTTATCGTTTACATCAGTGGTTCCCAACCTATCTAGCCACGGAGTCCAGATTCCTCCTAAGTCATTAGTTTAAGGTCCACACAGTTTGCCATGTCGTTGAGCTAGTTTTCTGTCTCTGTTAAGGAGCTGTCCTTTAGTTGCTCACTCTACAGCAGGGCACAGCACTTCAAATTAAAAGCTCTGTGTCAGAAATTCACTGTAAATTCAATATAGAATATTACTTATAAAGTTGACACATTTGTGAGTCGCTTGCGGTCCATTGAGAATGGACTGAGAACTCACTTATGGACCTTGACCCTCCAGTTGTAAATTTGGAAGTCAAATACTGTCTGAGTTCTCTGGTATGACCTCTAGTGGAATCCTCCAGTAACACGAGTAGTACAAAGGCATGTGTGTGAGCATTTACATTTATGACACAGCCAGTTATCAATGCAAATGCAAGTATGTCTCTGGCCTCAAAATGACCCCACACAAACTAGACCCAAACTAATTAGTTGATTAATTAATCAGATAATACGCCAGTAAAAACGCTGAATGTGCTGATGAAGATTTTAAATATATATACCTTTATTCCACAACATTATAAAAATGTGAAGTTTTTTGATGAAAGCAAGTAATCTCAAGTTAAAGGGAAACTACACCTGTGCTCCCACTGCTTTGACATTTAACTCAAATGTCCGTAATGAAGTATGAGTATTATATGTATTTTTCAAAATAAGTTAATGGGGTGAATGAATGGGTTTGCCTATTAGAAGGCTCTGCCAAGTTATAAAAAAGTTGTTGATAACCTGAAGTAAAAATACTTCACTTTTTTGTTTTTTTTACCCTTTCAGGTTTCTCAAGAGGGAGCCTCAGAAACCTGAATCCCTGTCACGGTTGGCTGCAGTTCTCACAGACCGTATTCGTGTGCCCTGGCTGTGGGGTGGAGCCCGAAAAGTGGAACTGTCAGTCATCCCTCCTCTTATCCTCCTTCCTGTCCTGCTGCACCTCGCTGCTCTCCACTTCCTGCTCGGCATGGTGACTCTGACAGCTCTGCCCGGCCTGGTGCTGTGGTACTACTACTTCACCCATCGCAAGAAGGGACAGACACTCTTCTTCCTCAGCCTGGCCCTGTTCTCCCTGGCGTACATGTACTTCTTGTTTATCACCGAGGTGTTTCCCCGCGGGCATGTTGGCCTGCTCCAGTTAGTTGTGGTAACCATAGGGGTCGTACTCACACTGGTAGCCCTTGTCCACACAAAAAGAGGACCTGGCATTGTGCGGCCAAACCAAGAGTCCGTTCACAGCATGGTGACGTACTACAGCCCTCTGGCAGACAGAGACCCTGCCTTCAACGGTGGGAGGCAGGATGTGATGATGACAGTAGCCAACCGCGCGGGATCGCCAGAGCACGCGGGGTCGCCAGAGCACGCGGGGTCGGAGAAGACAGAAAGCAGTCGAAGAAACTGGTGTCCGGTGTGCAGGGTGGTGCGGCCCCCGAGGGCGGGACATTGTCGGATCTGCAGTGTCTGCGTGCTGCGTCTCGATCACCACTGTGTCTGGTTGGTTCTATTAAAATGCCTCTCACTCGGCCTGTCATCACTGTTTCTTCCACTTCTTCTCACATCTCAAACACTGACGTTATCTTGTCCGTCACCTGCTCCTCTTTTCAGCACAAACAATTCAATAAATCTAAAAGAAGTCCTTCATATTTTCCAAACAATGCCCTTAAGTGACTGTCTTTCTTTCCAGGATATGTAATCAGCTCAGACTGAATGAGTGTTCGTCCTGTTCACACCTGCTGTGTCTTTATTAACCATATTTGTATGTTGTGTCGAGTTAACATCAGCTACAAGTGAACAGTTCGTTGCCATCATCCACTCCTACACTTATTCGTGTGGTCCTGCATGTGTGTATTGTAGTGTAATCCTGGGGTCTCAGTACCATGTTCTGTCTGCCTGTGTGTGTACTTGTGTGTTTGTGCATCCCCTCCATCGGTGCCCGGGTAGGATAAACAGCTGTGTGGGGCAGGCCAATCACCGCAGCTTCCTGCTTACGCTGGTCTTCTTCCTGTCGACGTCCTTGTGCGGGATCAGCCTGGTGCTGCAGAGTGTGTGTCCGAATCAATACCTCCTCACTGCCTTGCTCTACTGCCCGGGGGTCTACGACCAGTACAGGTACACATACACTCTGGACTGGGTTAATTTAACATTATATTCCCTTACAGTTACTATTTACCTAATTCTGAAGCTCCATTATTCTGATGTAGGTTTTTGTCACAAAGTGTGTGTTCACATAGTGGTGAAATTCCTGGGAAAGTTGCAATTAGACTGTTTTCCAGGCCTGGAAATGGTTTGGAATTGACATAATGTTTTGGAAAAGTTTTTGTTGTTTAAAATATGTTCATAAAAATCCCAAAACATGTCTGGCATTACACAACATCTGTTCCTTGTATTACCAATTTAAATCTAAACATTACTAGTATCACATGATTGGCGTAAGCAGCTAGTTGGCGTTGGGAAAGTCTAACGAGCAAGTAAAGTTAGAAAGTGCTAGAAGTTTGCTTATCTGCAAATGCTTGGGAAGTGTGTATTTAATAATCTATTAACATAAAATACATGACTTAAGAGAGAGGCAGACCTTAGACGCCAGATGTATCTCTGCGAACTTACGACGTTAACAACACAGGGAGGCTGTTCTGGTCAGCCTTGCTAAAGGGGAAAAGCATCAAGACAACTAAGAGGCTGCTCAACAGACAGCCAGCGTTGGCATGTATCTCACAGCTGCTGTAGCCAGGCCAGATAACATTACTGTATGTGTTGACACAAAGACTTTCCATATTTCATGCTACATTATTGCTGCAGTTCCTGTCTTGGCACACTGGAATAGGAGCCACATTATTGTGCCCTGTGGGTGCAACAAAGGCCTAACATTATTGATTTAAAACTACCTAAATAAAGTCATGGTAGTGGGGCAAAGTATGATGTAAATGCTTGGAATAGATCTGAAAATTCAGTAGTAAAAATGTGTTGAAACCCTGGTGTACGTGTTCAGAAAATCTATATCAGGTGTCATTACAAGCAAGTAAAGTCTGAACCATAAATTCATATTAATGTTACAGGTAAATCTAAATTTCTGACAGATGTATTGACACATCAGCCAACAAATAAGTAATTCCAGTACAGAAATGCCAACTGTTTGTAATTATCATGATAATGCAGCGCAGAGAGCACTGAGTATTTTTATTTACCATCCTTCCCCATTGTCTGTGTTCCAGCACTGCACTTTGCTTCACCTGTGCGTGGTACAGCAGTATTGTGACCTGTGGGCTGCTCCACCTGCTGCTGGTGCAGGTCATCAACGTCAGCTACAACGTAACCGAGCGCGAGGCCCGCACGGCCCTGCGAGACAAAACCGCTCGCAGCGCCTGCTGGGGACTCATCGTGGACACCGGCGTCTACTCTCAAGGTTTCCGTGGCAACTGGGCAGAGTTCATGACCATGGGGGATAAACTGGATCCACCCTCTCCCGTCCCAACAGACCTGGTGTAAGAGACTGTTTACCCAACCCTGATTTCTTAAGTTTGGAGCTTTTGGTTGCTGTTCTTCTTCATGTCCACTGGATGGCAGCATGGCTCCTTTCACTCTGATTTCTTCTTCTGCTTGCAGCAAACCTGAGAGCTGCCATCACGGGGTTACTGCCGTTATTGAGTCGCTCTGACTTTGACACAATAGCAATAACAACTACCAACCCCAATAAGATGCATTCACTGCCATTAATGTCACTCACAACTGACATCTCCTCTATGCAGCTGTATCCGCTCACACCGACCTTCAGTCTCTCTCCACTTCTCATTAGTCTCTCTGCCAATCAAATATCACTGTTTCCTCCACACTGACTGTCTTCCCCGGACTTGAACATTGTCTTTATGTCTCCTCTACATTCTAGTGCCTTGCTGGGAGTCGGCGTTCAAGAGAATACACATGAGAGTGAGTAATCTGTTCTGATCCTCTGGAGTTGGTCAGCCCTGCACAAAACCTGTTTTTGAGGATGGTCTCTCTGCACACTTTGTCCTCCACAAACATATCTGCAGTGTTCACAAAGCAGGGTACCCACTTGGAATTAAAATGTCTTGGATATTTATCACAGATGAATGAAACATTTCAGCACAAGCCACATAATCAGGCTAATTAAAGTTCTACAGCACGTCATTGCATCAAACACAATGAACGATTGGATGGTTATAAATATGTAAGTAGTTACTTTAATTCTCTTTAAGATGCTTCAAACTGATTCCTGAATTAAACAGCTGTGAACATGTGGAAAAAGCAAAGAACAACGCACATTAATGTCCTTGAGAAGCTAGTGCTTTACACTGTTGCTGCTTTTATTAAAGGGACTGAAAGCTCCTTTTTTTGGTATCCTGAAAATTGTATGGGTCCAGCTGTGTCTTTGTATAAAATGTATTTTATTTATTTTTATTAAATGAATGTGAGAAAGGTGCATGTGTATTCAGTTTGTGTTTGTATGTGTGTCCTCTCCTGAGTTATTGAGATGTTGTGTGTCGTCTGTGTGATAGTTCAGTTAGTCTCCAAAGGCTTTACAGCTGATGGGAGCAAAAATCAGGCAGAATCTCGGTCACTTTCCGTCCCAGCCTCTCCCGCCGCTCCTCCCTCACTCTTTCCTTGCGTAGCACACAGGGAAGCTGCCTCCAGGACAGCAAACATCGCCGCAGCACCCGTCTGAAGTGCAAGCAGATGGAGGGACAGACGGGAACAGAGCAAATGAGCAATAAGAAACTGAATTATTGGGACCAACACCTAGGGCTAATGAGTTTTCACATGATGTCACAGGGGGCTTATTGACAGTGGCAGCTGGGCAGCCGGTGGGAATTCACCTGCAGGCTGTGGTCATTTAGCTGACCTGACCTGAGAAGCTGAACTTTATAAACACACACATTTTGTGTCAATGACGGGGACAACATTAAGTTAGACCAGTGCTACAAAAATCATTATTACTGTCCACAGTAGGAAGCAGAAGGTCACCTAATAATGCTGTTATTAAGCACAGCCATAACCAAAATGTGTTTGTTTTTTTATATTGTAAAATTTGTAGGAGGAAGCAATTTTGCAAAACGATTTAAATGCAAATTGGTAAAGTTCTCAAAAGGTCACCAAACTGACTCTTGTTTTGGCCATGCTGGCGGTGTGGCTCTAGGGATGTTGGCGTATCTATGCATCACTTGTGTTCAGACGAACTTTTCTCAACAACTATGGGGCAGATTGCCATCACACTTTGTTTACATATCCATAGTGCCCTTTACTTTTCCCTTAGTGCCATCAGCAGGTCAAAGTTTCCACTTGTTCAGTGGATTATCTCAACTTCAACATGGTGGACTGGCAACATTGACATTCTTGGAGGATAATGCCTAATAACTTCAGTGATACTCTGACTTCTCTTCTACTGCCATTTGTAGTTTTAAGGGAATGCTTCAACCCCCAAGTTACTCATTTGTATATAAATGACTCATCCCGTGTTATGGTGAAAACTTGTTCTTGCATGCCTTCACGTTAAACTTGATATCACAATGTGTGCAGTGCAATCCAAGCCTTGTTTATCCAGTCGTATGTCAATGAAGAGTCTGGCTTTGAAGTGAGCATAGATACGTTTATTTTCAGTTCACTTCACCATCACACGGGGCTATCTGTTTGGGAAGGTCATGAGCATACGACTGAATAAATGACACTCAAATTATACTGCACAAGTTGTGTTAGAGTCTGTAAACGGATGTTTGATATAGGTTTGCTGTTGTTAAACGTGGACCCCTATGACTTCAATTCATCAAAAATCTAATCAGTGTTTGGATTCTTGTTCAGTGGAGGCATGTGAGAAAAGGTTTTCACCACAAATTCAACGCAACACGGGGTGACTAATTAATATACAAATGGGGTGAAGTATTTCTTTAATGTAAAATGTCTCCACAACCTGCCTAGAAAATTATCGTTGGAGAAAATACTGTGTATTTTTAGAAACCAGTCAGGCTATGAACACTCCACTTGAGCAGCAATACACCACAACTCAGTCCATTAATCATGATAAGAGGCATTTACAGCTAACAGCAGATTTGAGGCACTCCACTGGAGTTAAGGGGATAATGGTTTATAATTTAATGTACAGGCAGCTGTAGTGGACAACTGCCTGTAAAAGACAATGGAGTGCAAAAGCTTCCTTATTTCACACTGGTAAATTTTCGACAAATGCCTCTGCTCATAGATTCATTTTCCGGTGGGTAACCTTTATGATATTCTGCAGTGATTGGTCATCATTATTGTAAGTCATTCTTTATGAGCATGGGCCTTTAAATGTCTACAAAGTTTGATACACATTCAAGGCATTGTGGTTTTTCTGGCACACTGTAACCAAACTGCTTTGATACTGCCTTTCAGCTTGTAATTAAACAAGCTGTTAAATTTAATTTTACACCCTGTTAGTTGGGTGTTCTACAGAGGAAACACACCGCAGCATCCATACAATGAACATACGGGAAAGTCATGGGAAGCCGACCTGTTATTGTGCTCCTGAGCCAGCTCCTGGCGGTCCCACTCCACCAGCCTCTCCTGGGTCACATGGTCCAGCAGTGCCAGCAGAAACCTCCTCAGAGTACGAGTGCGATAGAAACGCTCAGCTCGCTCCTCTTGAATCATCCGCCAGTCCTTTAGCTGAAATGGACAACACATGCTCAGAGATGGGGACATTTTTAAAAGCAAAAAAAAAGCTGCTTATTGGCATCCAACCCATCTTTTAGCCCACAATGAAACAAGTTACTTGATAAGTTAAAATGATAAGAAAGGCACTAGCTCAAACAAGAAGTAGAAAATGGTCTAAACTTTCTTTTCTTTAAAGACTTGGCACCTGAAAACATGATTGAGTGCAGGTAGAGGAGATTAGGGAAAGGTGTTGCTTTAGGACACCAGCAGAAGATGGGGAGACTGCAATCCTGATTGAGTAACTGTGTTTGTGTGTATATGTGTGTGTAAGGGAGTATATACACACTCTTTTCCAGCAGCTTAAGCTCCTCCGAAGCAAAAAGTACTGGTGCAGTTGGTCAGCAGAAGCTTCTTTCTCAGACTGGGACTCTCTTGCTGATTTCTGCCAGCATAGTGTGCACCGCCTCAGGAGGGAGAGATTGTGGTGATTCTGGGCCAGCTGGCGGGGATTGAAAAGAAAAGAAAAGCGCTGAGGCATCCAAACTCAATCATATGTGCAGGGTTGAAACAATGGAGTTCTATGAAATGATGAAGCGCCTGCATCTCACATTTAACAAAGAGGGTTTATATCTAGCTGTGAAACATGTATGCACAAGAGGTTTTGTGTGATGCTGTACTAAGAGAGGAAGATTTTGAAGATGAAACGAATGCAGCTACAAAGTTGTCACATGCTTTTTGTTTAGAGATTTTCCCTCGGCCTTGTTGAGTTTGTGTGTGTCTAGGCTTTTTGTGTGCAAGAGTGTAAGTGTGTTATTTGGGTGGTGGGTTTATGTGTGTTTTGTGGCTTTTTAGCTGCTGAGGGAGTATTTTTACCACGAGGCCCAGTCTAATAAATGTGTTAAAGTGGGTTGCCTGTGGATACACAGCGTGTCGTTTGCGATGCTTCATCGTAATAATAATAACTAACTCTATATAGCACATGTAAAAATCAAAGTGCTATCCAATCAGGGAAAATACAGTACCAACGGACAGATATTAATAAAATGGAATAAAAAATCATCCCAGCAACAGGGACATTAAATATAGAATAAATAAATAAATACAACAATCAGCCAAGGAAAAAGGAGAAATAGATGAAGAGCCAACTCATTAGGGCAGTTTTAAGAAGTTATTTATACTATTAGTTAAAAAAAGCTGCGTTTGCTGTGTCTGAACACTTCTACCTTTTCAAAGCATGTATAATCCTACTTAAATCACTAAAATCTAAGGCAGATTAGTCTTTGTAGTCTTCGTCAGATTGATAAAAAATAACTAAAGAAGCTTTTTAGCGTGAGACCATTGGGAAGCTTTATGTCCACTGACAGCCAGGGAGCCATAAAAACCACCCACTTGTAAAGATTTGAATGATGAAAAGCCGTTCATAGACACACACATTGCCTTTAAGCGACTGCCTTAAAGTCAGATAGCAGATGTACATGCAGTACTGTATGCAAGACAGTCTATAAACAGGCTTTTTATTATTCAGATCCATGGTGTGCACCTGGACTTCTATTTATCCTTGTAGGTCAAAATGCCCTTTCAGTTATTGTAACTCTGTTGCGTGATAATGGAAAGCCTGAAGTGCTCCTTGCACGACTTCCTTTTTAAATAGGTTTTAAAAATCAAGAGTGCCCCCTGGGTTCTTAAAGAAGCAGTGGGTAAGATTTAGTGGGATTTAGTGGCATCTAGCAAATTGTAACCAACTGAAACTTCTCGCATGCGTCAAGTGTGAACTCATGGTTAAAACTTAAAAAATTCAGTGTTCGGAAAAGTTTTAAAACCAGTAAAAACACTGAGTAAAATAAAACTTGCATGTTAAAAATCAGCATTTTCCTTACACTGTTTGGCTCGTAACGGAGAGGCCGCCGACGTGAAAACGCAAATGGCCCTATCTAGAGCAGGTGTTTGGTTTGTGTGTTCTGTATAAACTGTATAAACATGCTGGTGCAACATGGTGATCTCTTTCTGCCAATATATCCCCCTAAATCCTACACACTGGACCTTTAAAATGTTGAGTTGGAGCACTGAGGGCAGGCTGAATTTGGCTGACAGTACACTGTATGACAAATGATTCACCTGTACGTTGGTTTGTATGAGCTGAATGAGGCGTTTCCATGGCGCCAGGCCTTGTCGTAGCAGCAAGTTTCTGTGGTAGTGTTGTCGAGCCAGCTTCAGGAGCTCCTGCTGCCTCTTCAGTTGCCTCTGTTTCTCCTCTTCCCTCTGCACACACACACACACACACACACACACACAGAAAGAAGTGACATTATTTTAATATTCTGCAGTGTGTCACGAGAGTACAGTCCTGCTGCTTGTCGCTCGCTGCTTCTTGTATTCTGACTCATGTTTTTGGGAACGGCCATAAAATATGAATCTCACCTCTCTTTCCTGCCTTTTCTCCTCCCTCTTCTTTTCCGCTGCTCTGCGTTTCTCGTCCTCCTCTTCCCTCTGCCTCTGCTCCTCGGCAGCTTTCATCTCGGCCTAAAAAGTTCAGTTACATGCATGTTTTTATGACATTGTTTCAGACAATTACAACATGCTTCTCATCCTACGGAGAACTAATCCACTCTTTACCAGTTTTTCCTCTTCCTTCTTT
>JAPZEB010000013.1:12863623-12878817 GCA_029783705.1 Chaetodon striatus | reverse complement strand
GTGTATATTACAGGGGAAATCATACATTCTCTGGTTCAATTCGACTGCATTCTTGTCACCAGGTGTAAAGGTGATAGTGGAGGGCGGATGAAACCTAAATAAGACACCAACTTCCATCTTTCCAATGTAGTTACACAATCCTGCCACAGTTACTCTACAGTGGACATTTTACGACCCTTTTCGTGTGTTTAAATCAATCCATGTATCAGATTGTGGTCAATTTGCAGCGGTTATTTATTCATTATTTTGTATTTTCAGTTTTGAACACACTCGGGTTGCAAAATGTCCCAAGTAGCCGTACATACTGTAATAATGTTGAACTCCCTGTACAGTAGTAGAAATCCTTCATCGGGAGGGTTGACTTGTTTCTGAGGAATGTTGGTTTCTGTTTCACTGACAGAATTAGGCTCATTTGGATCACCTGTCTATTATTGTGTCGACTCAACTTTTTTTTTCTTCCTTTTTGTTTAGCAAGTTTTTGGTTTTTATAAGAAATCTTAGAAAAATGTGACCCCTCTGAGAGGAGTCCGCACCAAACTGTCTGTGTCCTCATGATATCTGACTGAAGTTAACCTCCACATACTCTCCCAAATTAACCGCAACTCGTTTTTGGTTGTTGAACATGTTGCACAGAAACAACAACAACAAAAAAAAGTTCAAAACAGCACAGAATGCCTCAGAGATACTCCGAAGTTATTTGTTTTTCATCTACAGGCAGAATCTTAAAGAAACTGTGTGTCTGCAGGGGGAAACAGAGAGGTGAAAATGTGACTGACTTTTGAGGGGCGAAGACAAATCAAACATATTGTTGAAGGATGGTCCAGGCCCTGATGGTCGACAGCTGTGAGCGGAACGTCAAAAATGATAAACAATGTGGGACATGATGTCGGGATGACAGAACAGAAGATCATCAAACAGAAAAACTAAACTCTTGATATCATACAGAACAGAGCCTGCTCATGTTTCACTGATGTTAATGTGAATCGTATATTATGTTAAAAGTACCAAACCCTCTAAACTTTTTTCCTAAAATCAGAAAAACCGAAAGAGAAACCGAGATACTGTCACTTTGAAGAAAAGTTTTACTTTTGAAGATTTTAGCTATGTGTCCACCTCTGATGACCTCACAGACGCCACACCACAATGAACTGCAAATAAAGCTACACAAGAACTCTTTTACCCATAATGCCACGCTCTAAAGGCAGTATTACAGCTAAAGTGAGACGACAAAAAGTCTCCTAACTAATCTACAGCGACACACTGTAAACATGTTTTTTGTAATCCTTGATATCTTTGAGATGCATGCGCTGAACGTCTTTAAATACCGCCTGGGAAAAAAACCAAACATACGAATCACTGTTTTTAGCTGCCGATACGAATCAAGTGATCACATGTGCTAAGCCGGCAGCAGTGGATGTTCACATGAAATTATCTGTGAATATTTGGATTGATGCTAAAGGATATATCACGCTCCCTCACCAGCTGGACCTCGAGCGCCTGAAGAATCCAACATGCAAACTCATGAGACAGAAGCTGAGGAATCACTCAGCTGCTTATTGAGTTTTAAATGACAGATGCTATTAGCACCAAAGTGTTTGTAGTCAACAATGCTATTTACATGCAGGTGTGTTTTCCCGGGCGTCCTAGCAGTGGCAAAATATGACATTTATACAAGCTGGTCTATTCAGCTGTTCTGCTAAATATATGTACACAGTGTGCAATCAGCAGCTTTATACATCCTAAAAACTGAAAATAATAAGTCAGCTAAGTCTAAAAATAATAAGCCAATGTCGACTAACACGGAGCTCGAAGCCCAGTCTCGTATGTGAAAGTCCTGTGCTTGATCCATTCATTCACCATCTCTTATTCCCTCTATGGATTGTGTTGCTCTTTATGTTACATCACCTGGCTTTCAGGTATATTTACAGTTTCTCATACATTTACTTTAATCTTGCAGAAAACCTCACTGCGTCAACATGACAGGTACTAGCCAGTCACAGCACGCAGTGGGACCCATTGAAACGCATCATAGGGGCAGGTGTAAATAGCCAAACAGCTGCAGTGTGACTGTTCTCATCCAAGTGCAAAAAGACACTGTTTTTAAATTACTGATATTCTCCAAAGAGTCTATGAAACCACATTTCAGGCTAGTACTGTGACTACACATGTACTCCTTCGTCATTTTCCCCAGAATAAACAGTTCAAATACAGTAAAAGATGAGTAAAACACCCGTCCTTCATTATGGGATAGCTACGTACTTCTGGGAAAAACTATTTTTTAACATTAAATATGAGTATAAAAAATGTTCTTCTCATGTAAAGATTACATTTGTGACAAAAAAATATTCCTAGAGTGACATCGCCGTGTGTGGAGGTGCAGTGTGTTCTTGGTGAGCTCTGAGGGATGTAGCACATTAAGGTCGGGCTGAGCAATATATCAAACATAAATTAATATTGTGACATGAGACTAGATATCCGCTTAGATTTTGGATATCGTTGGGTGTTGTCTTTTCCTGGTTTAAAATGCTCCAACACAGCAAAGTGATATCATTTTTTACCTTCATTTGCCTTTACGCGCTCAGGGCTCATTTATACTCAACTTCAAATACGTATACGGACATGGATGGAGCCTTCTGTCCGTACTCTGTGTTCATTTCGTCTGTATTTGTTGATATTTTCTTAAAGCTAATGGGTACACACGAAACAGAGGCAGTGTAGTGTAGATCTAGAAAAATACAACTGTAGGAGTCGACAAAGGATAACATGTCACAATGTATTTATGACCTCAAAGAACACCACAGTCTACAACGCTGCCTCCGTTAAAAGGTGTTTGTTGCTGTCTGAAACTTCTGACTCTGCCCTCTAGTGCCACCTATTGGTTGTATTTATGCCAATGTGAAGGACATACTGAAGTATGAGGGCAACTGCATTTACGTTTGAAACAGATCAATCTATTTTGGTATGCAAAGGGAGTATAAATGAGCCCTACGTTGTTGTATCCACATTGCTGATGATTAGTTGTTGAATTTCTAATTTTGTGAATATTTTGTTAAAGCACCTACAGTAAACCTTACAATATTGTCACAATACGGAGGTATTTGGTCAATAATATCACTGTAATTAATTTTCTCCATATAGCCCAGCCCTGCGTCAGGATGTATGTACTACAAAGCTGTGGTAAGTACAAAACACTCCCTGTAAACCCTGAAATAATTTGCTTGGTTTTACATCGGTGTGCAAGAGCAGACAAAGTGACTGATGAATTTGCAGCTTTAAAAAAAATTAAGTATTCCATTACTTACATTTATAGCTGCTTCAGAGTTCACACAGTAAATACTGGCTGGTGGCGGCTGTTTTAAGACAAGAATGTATTTTTTTATTTATTTAATTATTTTTTACAAATAATTTGTCGAGCTGTAAGTTTGAGGCGTTTCGTTTCTTTGCACATTCCTCTGAGGTCGTTGCACCTGTCTGTACGCAACTGCACAAGGTCAGAGGTCAATGGACTCTATGATGTAAAAGCCCTTTTAGAGGCTGTGTCAGAAATCACATTTTCACCTTCGTGTTTGCACCCTGGGGGAATTTCTGACCGTAAAGACAGACAGCAGTGTTGGATGCACTGTGTGTGAAGAGGAGGCAGTCATGTCTGCGTGTATTTGGAGGACAGATGGCGACGTTGGGATTTCCTTTCTCCTCTGGCCGGATAGTGACTCTAATGTGGATCCAGACAGTCTTATCACCGCCTGCTTTAGGTGGTCTGCAAGGAAGAGAAACACACAAACAACATTTTACAGAGAGAAAACTCATCACGCCTCATTTTTAAAAATGTATATGTGTTTCTAATTTTAGATCTGGAGACTGTTCCATGCCCAAGGTGCAGAGAAGGAGAATGCAGTTTTCCGCAGATCTGTTAAAACCTGGGGTTCATTAAAAAACGACCACTTAGAGAAGCATATCTGGTAACTACCAGAGCTGACTCACAGAAGGGTGCAGGGTGAAAGGTATGCTGGAAGTTTGGCCAATATTGCCTTTGCATACTGCAGCTGAAAGGGAGTGACTCTGTTGATAAGATGAACCATTGTTTTGTATACAGTTGTCCTGTTTTGTATTTTTTATTTAGGGCATGGCAACTTCATGACAGGCTGACATTTACATAGATGGCTCTCTGCTATGACAATGAAAAATATTTACTTCGTAGTGGGAGCAGCACGACAGCCCAGACAGACGATGTGACACCAGGAAGGTCTCTCTTTTTGTCATCTTTCCAAGCGTCACCGCTATTTTGGGGGCAGCTTTATGTGCTGTTTGGAGATTTAAAATGTGCCCGGGGTTAAAGTTGTTGTTCATGTCATGACATATAAAGGGCGACGACACACACCAGTGGCTTCAAAACAGTGGCTTCCACAACTAGACCATTTTTCTTTGTAACACACAGGAGGAGATGACAGGTTGACAACAGAGATGTCACTGTCCTGTTCACCTGCGTCAACTCTTCGGAACAAAAAGGCTTTTTTTCCTGCTCTGCTGATTAAAGTGCTCCAGCTACGAGCCCATACTTGTGTCTGTGTGGTGCATCTGCTGTGTGCTACTCAGGAGTGGGTGTAATTAAATCAGCCATCACAGCCAATCTTGCAAACTACTGGACCTTGTTACAAATGGTTTAGTAACATCTAAGACAGTCTGATACATTTATATTGTGATATTTGATATGCTGTTATGTAACAACTCATTTGACCAATAACCAATACAGATACTGATATATATCCACTGTTTCCCCTCTGAATTGTAGTGATCATCACGTCTCTTCTGTCATGGAATTAACATCATATAAAGCATGCATACTCTTATCGTGACGACCCACCAGCAGATGGAGACATGAAATAAAATGCTTTTTTATGTCATATTCACTCATTGTGCAAAATTAGAAAAAGCATGTTGGCTGGTTCTGAGAGTTCAATTTAAAGTTGCCTGCCGATATTATCGTGCATCCCTATTCAATTCCAACTTTATTAGGTACACTGAGCTAAAGCCAATACAGTCTGTTAAACAGTCCTGCATAAAACCTCCCTTCACGCAGGTTATTCTGTTCAGTTCTTCTTGACTGTTTTAGAGCGGTGTTGATTCAACTGTGTGATTCTATTGTTCTATCCTTCGCATCAGTTTTTCTTTTCATTGATACGTACTTACATATTGCTTTGTGTTTTTTTTTTACTGATGCTCCCTGCCTATCCCTCTGCTACTGTACTGTTGCATATTTCCCCACTGTGGGATGAATAAAGGATCGTGTTACGTTATCTTAGCTTAGTTTGACTGATGCAGTTAGGTTAGTCCAATGGCGGACCACTTCCATATATTTTGGAATTGCCCAGCAATTCAATCTTACTGGCTAGAGACAGTAAACAGGAATCAATTAATAATGTGTGTGGGGTTTTTTTTCTCCATGTATTATAATTTTGTGTTTTATTAAAACAAAACTATAAAAAATAAAGTAAATCATAAAAAATAAATAACAATTTAAATGCAACTTGATCTTGGGGAGATTTAAAAGTTCCATGTGGTAAATATTTTGTATTTTTCTAATGTGAGCAAAATCCACGAAAAGACTACAAACAAAAACAAACAAACTAATGAACCAGCCAAAGCCTGATTAGATTATTCCTCTGCCACTCTGTTGCACTGGGTAACATGTTCCTTTGTCACCATGAACACACACTGTGGTTTAATTTGACGTCCTGCTGCTCCACACACTCACTAAAGCACCACATGTGGATTAACCCGTCGCTGAAAACAGTCCTAGATAAAAGCACTATTTCCTCCTGTTTGTTTGATAAAAACTACAGTGAGCAGGAAATTGGGTTTTTTAAAAAATGACCCGATATATTTGTGAGCTGTTGTTAAAACTGACTGCGTGGCTGCGTGCTGTGCAACAAGCAAGAGAGTATCAAAGGCTAAAATTGTTCAATTGTTTCGTGGGATTTAATTAATTTTAATTTTTGATTTAATTTAATTTTATATACTTTATTAGTCCCCAAGGGGAAATTCAATTTTTATGTATAAATATTTTTTATAATAAAACTATAGAATAATATCCTTTGAGTTCATAGAGATATTACATGCTACGTTAAGACTAGTTTTTAAAACTATTTTAACAAGATATTAAAGCTTTGTGCTTCTTCACAGAACACATTCTTTTCACTCCATTAATTTCCTGTCTTAATTTCATCTGAGCCATTTCAGTCAAATTAAAGACAATGTATACTGTAATAAACAGCAGCCTGACCTCTGCACTCTGCCTCTGCATCTTGTGTACAGAGCAGGATGCCGGGTCTTTCTCCCCCGACCCGTCTCGTTCCGACTCGCGCTCCCGCTTTCCTGTGATGCCTCCTCTAGTGTGCAGGAGTCCTGAAGAAGAACAAGGTCATCATCATTATCAGAAACACTCCAACAGGTCGATGTGTGAGTACTAAGTTGAGTAAAAGTGAAGTCCAGTTTGGTTAATCATCTGTTTTTTTCTTCTGCCGGGAAGAACCTGATGCTGGTGACTACTGCTGGGGAGGAACAGAGTTGCCCTCTTGTGGCAGCATGCATACACACTACACAAAGCATTAATCATTTCTATTAAATGTTTGACCTCAGACAGAGACAGACATTTCCTGTTCCCTACCTGGGTGTTGAGGCACAGCGAACTCATGGTAGAGTCGGCTGCTGGTGATGGTCTGGCTGGCGTCTGGCACTGAGTGGTATCCTGCAACAGACACGTCAAACAGCACTAATGAAATGTAACGAAGGGTTAGGTTACAAATTTGAGGTATTTGTACTTTACTGGAGTATATGTTTCTACTCCACTACATCTCAGAGACAGATATTGTACATTTTACTACATTATATTTGTCTGACAGCTCTGGCGTGGTTCCTCAACACCTGATGCAGACCTTGTTGATGCAGGCAATCTTCAAGCCAGTATAACTCTTGCAGTTGTAGTTTCACTTTTCCTGAGGTAGACTAACAGCATTAAGAACCTTGCCTTAGGGTCCACATTGGATATGTGTTGCCCCACCCTGTACCAGGAAAGTGTTGCATTTATCCTGAAACGTTATGTCTGCTTCCTGGATTTTTCCCACATGGAGATTCCAATCAAGAGCAGCTTTCTCGCACAAGGCATTTGATCTGGTCCGCTTGTAAATGCTGCCGTGAGAACATGAACCAACTCTAGGCAATTATGCAGCTTTGTAATAAATTAGCCCCTTATTCAGCCCAAAGCAAGACAACTCCAGGTCTGAGAGCACCCTAAGAGGATGCTGCTGCATAAGGCCTGGTGTGTTGATTGTTATCTGCATGATCACAACTGAAGGAATTGCTAGACTGACATAATGGACTCTAACTTTAACTGTGTTACCGTTCAACAAACAGATATGAAATTGTAGCTGACATCGGGAAATTATTGGTTCAACTATCATTTGCCCTTTAATTCCACTAGACCAACATTTGGCCACCTTGTTTAATACATGAACACTCTCAGCACACACTCTGATCCAATCTGCTAGCTAACAACAGCTGCTGGTGGTAAGATAACAATATCAGAGTCACCCTGGAAATATGTTCTATGGAGAAAGAGGGTTTTCTTAATCAAATAAATACTAACATACTGACTTCCACTTGCAGTTGTTGCCTGAGGATAAATAGTTTGCAGGTGTCAGAGTTAACTTGCCAGCAAATAAAATCCAATCTTTTCTGTCTCAGTATGGTATTGCTTGGAAATGTAGTGAAGAGAAACTTTCAGCTCTGGGTCGTCAACCTGTCATGTTAATTCCAAAAGATTAACCACTTGACACGAGCTGTCTCCGACTTCTCAGAAAGTCTGTTTTTGGACCACGATTGGCTGCCACTAATTGTGATGTCATAAATCATGCACATATCCTGCTGAGATTTCATGACAGGACGGAGAAACCTTTAGCCCTTTAGCAGAGGGAAAAATGCTTTGTGCAACTTGATACAGTCGAATATCCAAAAGAAGAAGCACTGGCAAAAACACATTTTTGATTGGAGGGGTGTTTGAGGCATGTCTTCAGTTGTTCTGGGCTTTTGGTGATTGGTGCTGCCACTGTGTGTGATAGACACTCTGACATTCATTGAATTTGAAGGCAATTTCCTTGTGTCTCGATTAAATCAAGAGATAAACCTGCTGGTGGCTCGGTTGTTGATGCTATGGATTCAACCTATGGGACCTGTGTCAAATGCTTTTACCCTCTCTCGACCTAAACCCTCCTCCTTTTGCTCTGTGCAATCTGTGAGCAGAGTCCGTCGCCTCATTGCTCCAGGCTGAAAGGAGTGTGTCTTTCTGTGAATGATGGAGCTGAAACTCTCATTGAAACTCTGGCATTAGTCCAGTTTTTCACTGTCATTGATGAAAAGGCTGTCAGGCAGCTACGCTTACACACAAATCTCTGCTGCTGTCCACCTTTTACCACCAGCAAGTGTTGCGCATGCCTCGGTTACTCACCCTCATGTTGGACATTTAGCAGAGAAATTGCAGAACAGTGTGATCAGTGAGAGCTTACTGATGTAAACAGGGGTATTTGCATCTGTTTTTCAAGTACACCCATCCATAAAATCAAGGTCATTTGCAATGCATAAGATGGGACCGCAGTATACCCATGTCCAATCAGCAGCAATCCACCTGCTGCAGCTATCATTACACCGCTGAAGCGATGTTTGTGACACCATGTAATTTACTGCATGCATGCATGTGTGTGAAGATGATTCAAAAACATTTCCATTACAGTTTGGTAAATTGTTTACATTCAGGGTTAATTGAGGTTGCAGAATAAAATTTATTTTGTTGAAAGATTGCGTGACCTACATTTGTACAGTAGCTACAAAAGCCCATAATTGTTCACTGTGGCATTGTACACTGGGATCCTATTAAAGCTGGGGCTGGTAGTTTCATTTTGGCATCATTGAGCAAAAATCACATAGTTAACTTTGAGCATATTGTAATTCAAGTGGATTGAGAGAAAATTAGACTTCTTACTCTTGGCTCTGTTTTCAGGCTTTAGAAAATCTAGCTCGCAACGGGAAACTTTGCCAATCACATGCCATTTTAGAGAGAGGGCGTTCCTGTTGGCTGTTCTGCAAATGCAGATGCACGTGCGCCTTGCTGTACTGAAGGCCTGACACAATGGCGGAGAATCCTGCAGAGAAAGTTGCTATTATAGTATTGGAGGCAACTGCCAACACTGCAAAGCAACCCCAAAAAAGGGAGGAAGGGCCTAATCAAAAGTAGACTCTAAAAGAGAGTTTGACGTAATTCACTTCAATTAAATTCAGTTGAATTCAACTCAAATTCACTCAGCTTTGTTGTCATTTCACCACACATTTGTTGTGCAGAGCAGAATGAGAAAGCTTTTCTCAGAGGTCTCGGATGCAAAATACTGAAATGAATAACAACATAAGAAGACGCACTAAAAACAAACACTGAAAACTAAAAACACTGTAATGATAAAATTACTGTAAAAGCAGATACTAGCAATAAAAGACAAACACAGTCCCTAAAAGCACGACACATTCTCACTCCCAACTCAACACATATTGCTGACTTTCACCTCTACATATCCTGGGTGCATCTGTTGTAGATGTTGTATCAGTTTACACCTGTTACATGCATTGTGTTTGCATGCATTCCATTTTCACAGGAAATGTACAGTTTCTGTTTGTTAGTAATGTTAGTAAAACACCTTGTGCGCCGTTTATTTCCTTGTGCAACAGAAGCATGTAGTTAGGGCTAGATTAAAAAACATCATGGTTTGACTCTTCATTCATATGGGAGACAAACAGCGGGCTCCTGGGTGAAAGTCCTGTGTTTGTTGGACCCATCCTCCTCCCCTCCCACCCAGCCTATGACTTTCCGGTACAGATGGAGAGAAACTGTTGCTGCCTTCTGCTAACCAGAGTTAAAGGCTCATAGCTGTGGCTTCAAGTGCATGTTAATGTTGCTAATACGTCAAATTACAGTGTGATAGACCACCTCGACCGGAAGAGAGTGGGCAGCAGCTCACGGGATTGACCCCCAGTCAGTGGCTGCAGCAACCCAATTCTAGCACAAACCCCAGCTCCGGAGGACTGGACAGCTTCAACTCCTAGCTGGATCAGTAAACTTTCTGTTGCTGCTGTTACACAGGTTCGAACCAGTGCTGCTGCTGGCCAGCAGACTGCAGTGACGCTCGGTGCTGAGGGTTTTTTTGTGCTGGCCGAATTCGAGTCAATACTGCTGCTGACTGAAGGTCTGTCTTCTGAGCTGCTGCCAACTTTCCTCCCAGGAGTGCAGTCCACAGCGATGGGGAGCAAGGTGGAGCGGCCGTGGGGATAGATAGAGGTAGCGGGGCAAGGAGGAGCTAAGCGAATGCACTGCATGCAACCTATACAATAAAATAAGTTTCAAGAAATCAGTGTCTGAGAAGGGAGAGCGGGGAGCGGCAGGAGGAGGGAGTATATTCAATTTTGTCCTTTTTTTGTGCATTTTCCAGATTTTTGTCTCTGCCAGCTTTAATAGTTGTAATGATTTTGTTCCATATACTCAATGTGACTTTAAGAATAAAGACACAGACTTCAGTTTTGGTAGCTCAAAAAATGAAGAAATTAAGAAATTTTCTTAAAACATACTAGAGATGCTGAAAAAATTGCACAAATGAATGCACAAAATATACCTATTACCACAAAGAAAAGGAGATCTGGAACTCGTGATAACAACAGCTCAAAGTACAGGAGTGGAAACAAGAGCAGAATATTATTATTTCAGCCGGTTGGTCCCTAAGGCCACAAGCCTCCTGGATACTGGTGGCCTTAGCCTTCGTTGCTGTCACAGCATCTTATCTCTTCAGCACAAGTCCACAAGGGGCCTGAATTTGCATTTGTTAAATCCCCAAAAATATCTGTATTTCTACATTTTCAGTCGAAACCACCAAATAACTAATGAGAACCTAATAAAAGTCTAATCAAAGCAGGTGTGAATATAATGAACAAAATTATACATGTGAGCTCTCCACTGTGTCTTCTGAGAGTTGGACTGTATGTGTTTGCATTTTTTTGCACTGTTATTATTATTATTGCATTATTATGGGAGCCAGAGCCTTCAGCTATCAGGGTCCTCTTCTGTGGAAAGACACAGACAGAGACAGTCTCCACATTTAGGCTAGACTTGAGACTTTTCTTTTTGATAAAGCTTATAGTGAGGGTTGGCTCAGGCTTGCCTTGGTCCAGCCCCTGGTTGGGCTGATAGAGGCCTAGTCTGTTGGGGGACCTCCTATGATACACTGAGCCCCTCCTTTCCTTCTCTCCTTCTCTTTCTCTCAGATTATTAAAAGTTGGTACTTCATACTGTATGTCACTAACTCTGCCTCTTCTCTTGAGTCTTTGTGCTCCACTGTCTCACAGATTCTTCTCTCCTGGATCGTGGTTCGTGATTGTCCTGCTTATCAGCTGTGTTTAGTTCTGATATCAGCAACTGAACTAAGAAGGTGAACATTACCCGCTGAACACCAGCATCATAAAATAGTCTTTGTGAGCATGCTAACATTAGCATTTAGCTGAAAGCACTGCTGGGCCTTTGTACAGCTGCACAGAGGGGCTAGCATGGCGGGAGATTCTTACGCCACATTCACACTGGACACAGAAGCACCCTGTTGTGTCTTGGGTGCAGTTGCCTGACCATTCACACGAGCGGTGCTCAGCGCTGTTCAGCAAGCGGTTTTAGTCAACAGTTCTTTTCTATTCATGAATAATGCTCTCTTTCTGTCTGTTTGTTGGTGTATTTGCTTGTCTCTCTTGCTCTGTTTTGACACAACTGACAACATGGGATGTATATTCTATAATTCATTAGGATCAGATCATTTTTATCATCTATAATTAATCCTTTACAGAGTTTACCATAGATAATTAATGTATTTTCTTGCCACTCTTGCTTGAAGCTCACAAAAGAAATGGACAAGATGTAAGAGCAAGCTGGCACTGCAGAGTGTCCAGTGTGAACAGCAATTGGTTCATATCCAAAAGGAAGCGAGCTGAGCTCCACAGAAAATTAAAAAAAAAAACCCTCAAAGGTGGGGCAAAAAAAAAGAAAACTATAATAAAGAAGTTACATAAAACTAAACTGTGTGAACAGAATCCAAATATAGCCTATAAAATGAGTTCATTAGCTGTATTTCGAGTTCCTAACTACCTTAAGGGACTATTTTTCTATCATTTTGAGGGAGTTACTCTTCAGCTTCACTGTGCTCAGCTACTTTTATTGAAAGCATAGATGCAGATAATTTATCAGCACAAAAGAGATTTCATGGGAGCAAGCTATAGAAGTCTATATAAAGAGCTTCCTGTGGTCTATAACAATTCTCTCCTCATTTCTCTCACCACCCAAGTGTTCAAAAACCACAAATTAAGCCATATTTCCCCCTTTTTGTTAGCAGGTGACACTGGTTGCTACTTTTTGTTATCACGGAAACACAGCTCTTAGCCACCTTGAGATCCAGTGCCAAATGTCTTGGGCTTAAATAAGTCGGTTTTTATTTTTGAATCCAAGAATAAAACTATGACCAGTCCCACATGTTTTTATGAAACAGCTGCGGAAGTTCACCTATGAATGTGTAAAACTTGCGGTGGGTCAATGATGACATCTTTCCAGGCGCTTTGGGACTATTTCGGCTATTTTGAGAGAGATTGTTGTGTCTGTGATGACTCACGGCCATGTTTTCTCAGTGACTTTGCATTTCGGTGTTGTTGTGGGTGCTGCTAATGTTTGAGCCAGCTGGGTCGGGTTGTTGTTGCCTGGGATGTGGAGGTCAGACACGAAGCTAGCTTCAGGGGTAAAAGAACAGCTGGGTGAGCTGGGATAATGCCTGCAGCTGAAGAAAGGCCAGGCACCCCTCTGTCTGACTACGGAGTGCATTAATATGTGTGTGTGTGCACATGCAATATTTGTCTTTATTTGTACATGGTTAGGCACAGTTTTAACCTAATTTGCATGTAACCTCTGTTCTGTTCCTTATGAATCGCCAGTGACGTCGGTCTGGCTTTGGGAATGAGATGACAGCCGCTGGTTATAGGAAACCTCCTCCGCTACACATCAGGTACTCATTAAATCTCAAGCTGAAGCACCATCTTTCCTGATTTAGCTGACATAGCCTATTGATAGCAAAATAGAGACGCCTCAGGCAAATGAGGTAAAGGCAAAAGTTTAAGGAAGTGATTATTTTAGGCACAGAAATACAAAAAAGAGACGTGTTCTGCAGCAGAGAAACTTGCTGTGACTGGAGGGAGACATTGTTAGCATTTTGTAATTGATTGAGATGGCTCTGTCACTGTTTAGATGGCCTCTTTGTAATCATTTCTCTCAATTGGGCCAAGGATTGGGCTAACGTTATGGGAAGAATTGTGTGGAATGAAAGTCATCTATTTGTGCCCATCGATTAAACATTGTTCCCCGGGGGTCTTTCAATCTGCAGATTTAATTAACAACTTTCACAGGACTAAGAGGCAGCAGTGGCCTGCAGCTGGGAGAGTGCGAGTGGATTATGTGTTGAGCAAAAGCAGAGCATGAAAGAAAGAGAAGGTGTGAGAGACAAAAAGGCCAATCGGTATGAGAAATAGACGGGGCCTTGGGCAACAAGAAGAAAGGAGGCTAAGTTTATGTTTAAAAATAGGAAACAGAGTGAGCTAAAAAAAAATTGCAAGAATGTTTTAAATTTATTAGCACACACATCAGTTGTACACTTTTTAAAGAATACAAATGAACATTGGTATATCGATAACTCACCCCATGTTATGTTAAATTTGGGAATAAAACTTTGCTTTTCGTGCATGCCTCCATGATGACTGGGGTGAACATACTTGATAAACTGAACATCCGTGGATGAGACAGACAAGTCCGTATGAGCAGTGCATCTGCGCTGTTTACATAGAAGTGTTTTAAAATGTAACAGTTTAGTACAAAACTGGGACTCTGTTGCAGAGAAAACACCAAGAACACTTTATCAAATCCAAATCTTTACTTAGGAGGTCAGGAGTCAAACATGTGAAGGTGAGGGCAGAAGAATCTGTTCAGGGAAATCACTCAAAAAGTCACGTCCATTAATCCAAGCAGACTCAAAAACCAAGGAATCCAACATGATGAAAAGGCTGGAGAGCATGAACACAGGTGCCTGAACGTCCAAATCCTGTGTCAGATTCAGGCGTTCAGAGACAGTGTCTCACTTTCCGCTTGTTACATGCATCGTCTCTTTTTCAAACTTCTGTTTTCCCAGTAAATATACAGTTTCTGCTCAATACATGCATACAGTCCATTTCAAAATCAACTTACAGCATAGGTAAAACACTTATTTTTAGTTTTACTTCCTCAGGCGTAGGCAGTAAAAGCAAGTGGTTACATTTAAAAAAAAAAAAAAAACATCATGGCTTGGCTTAAAATAGATTCTGTTGCTGCTTATGTAATGTCATGTGACATATAAATAGTGTAGTATGCTACACACGCTAGCACACTACTTTGTTATCAAGTTAACTCCATTTACTTTTGGTTTCACACAGGAAAGGAACAGCAGGCTCCCTGGTGTATGTCCAGGGTTTGTTTGATCCATTCACCTCCTCTCCTGACTGCTCTGACTGCACTTTCACCCAGTGATGAGTTGAGGGTGAGAATGGGCCGGTTTGGGAAGTACTGAGCATACAATGATATGATAAATGAGACTTGGATTATCCTGTATGAGTTGTGTGAGAATTTGTAAAGAGATGTTTTGATATACTTTTGCTGTTGTCTATGAGCTCAGTTCATTAGGAATGTTCACCATTTTATCTCTGCTGTGTTTGGTCGTGAAGCTAATCTTGCAAACTACTGGACTATTGAGCCTAATATTGGCACATGTATGCCCGTATGCTTAAGTACCTCTCGTGGATGCAGTAATTCACAATTGTTATAAAAAAACATTAGATCAGTCAGGACCACTTTAGTCAAAGAAAACTTTTTCATTTGCAGGATTATATTTGGCGGTATGGCTCTGTTGTGGGAACTACACAGAAAGCCTCTTCCACATGCCTACATGGAAAGCCTAAGGTTCAGAGAGCACACATCTCTTCCCTTCCATGCACAAATGAGGAGAGCCTGAGGCAGAGAGAGCACACCTCCCTGCCCTTCCATGCGCCTACATAGAAAG
>JAPZEB010000013.1:12841274-12861392 GCA_029783705.1 Chaetodon striatus | reverse complement strand
GATCTATGATGTTTTTTTTAGTGATTTTTGACGACATACCATACTATAAAATTTTTTCATGATTTTTGACGACATGCTATACTATGACGTTTTTTCATGATTTTTGATGACATGTTATACTATGACATTTTTTCATGATTTTTGACGACATATTATACTACTACATTTTTTCATGATTTTTCACGACATGCTATACTATGACGTTTTTCCATGATTTTTTTTAATTTAAGATGATGTTTTTGGCCTTTGAGCCTTCATTAGATAGAAAAGTGTTAAATGGGGAGACAGAGAGAGTGGGATATGACATGCAGCAACGTTTATTTGAAGCATATTTTGTCTGCTTATTTGTTTGCTGCTGCCACAACAAAATTTCTTATCACAACAATTAAAAGTTAAACTTTGTCAACTTGATTCGCATTACCTGTTTTTTATATCCTGCTTGTCAAGGAAAAAATATTTTACATTCTCCTACATAAACTGAATCCCGCTAACATGAAAGCATCCTTGTTTGTTTATCATTTCCACATTCATCAGATTTATTCAACGTTAGTTCTGCTCCATTTTTTGGTACCCCCTAGTCATTCACACCCCCTGCAATGCCACCAATCCCACATCCCACTGGGCTTCAAATTGAAATGTAATGAAACTGTTTTTGATATTCATGTTTCCCAGACGATAAATTAGATAGAGAACCATGGCTTTATTCAAGCAATATGAAACTCAAACTTATATGTGTTTCAAATTGTATTATTCCAATCTGACTGAGTTCCTAGTAAAAATCAAACGTAGACTACAAAGAACCATCTGAAGGAAATTTCTTTACATTAGATGCATGGAGCTAAACGCATGGAGGGTGAAATGCACACAGAGGTTCAGATCCTCAGAGCGCAGTATCTCTGTGTGGGCGTTCCAACAAACCAGCAGGGGTGCAGCAATATGGACTTTGAACACTGTAAGTATCCAAGAGTAAAGCTAAGCCTCTATGATGGTGGCTGGCTGAACCATGTGTGCCTGACATGTACTATTAAAAAATCATTTCATACAAGCTACTTTGATAGGATTTATTACTAATTAAAAAGAACATAGGGAGTTCCTTGAGTGAAAGCTCAATTAGACGCAAACAATTTGATCATTCCTTTAAAATCATAAAACCAATTTTACATACAGTTTGCTGAATTGTATGCTTGTCTGTCGACAAATTTCATATTGATGTTCACTGATCAGCTGTGTACACTGACTCACCAACTTTCAAGACTGTGCAACCAATTATTTTTTCTATTACTACGACCAGGAAATGCTTTCCAGGAAATGTCTTGGAATTTGAGACTGTCTCCCTCAGAAACATGACCACATAGGCCATTTTTACAAACAGACTCATATATGTATGCTTTTTTTGTGAAGTATTGAGGGAACAGAGACGGAAGTCCAACCAGGTCTTACTCCAAAGTCGCTGAAAACCGGCACTTGGGCAGTGACTTCCAGCATCAGGCACAGATGAAAAAAGCCTTACGTTAATGTCAGCATGATACGCAGCTGGTCAACGCCTAATGGCATCACAAAGAAAATGCAGCGGGACAACAACAATACTTAAGGCAGTGGAGGTCCGAAAAGGATGGAAGGAGCGGTGGATGAGTGCAACAACCACCAGCCGTCACTCTGGAGGCCAGTGTTCGCCTCCTGAAAGATTGCAAAGCCAAACCCTGTTCTTTTGTCCTACACCCAACTGTGTGTGGGTTGGCAAAATGTAACCATGTACGTTTGTTGAAGGAAAAAAACGTCAATTCATGGTGTTGTACTGATGTAGTGCGTCCCAGGATGTCAGCAACCAGCGCACTGGGGTTACCTTGCATGTCATATGTCTACATGGAATGTCCACAACCAAAAGTTGATATGTGATGAGGTCAGAGTGAGAGGGTGTTGGGAGGTCAGGTGACGTAGATTAAAGAGCACAAAGTCTGTTTAAGATGGAGGGGAGGGTGGAGAGGTGGATGGGTCAAACCAACACAGGACTTTTATGCAGGAGTTCAATGTTTGTGTCTTGCGTGGAACCAGAAGGCAAGGTTGAGTGCTGGGCTTCCCACAGCTTTGTATGTGCCCCATGGAGAACACTTTTGGCCTAATACATACTTACTGCTCTCAGGTTTTCTGTTAAGTAGGCTGTGATGTGGTGGTGGTTATGGTTGCTTAGCAACCACAGACACAACCTGCCTAGAAGGTTGTCACAGAGTAGTGCCCAGCAGCTGACCTTGCATTTTTCAGGCGGTTAAAGCCATGGCATGTGTATGGCCCCTTAGGTGTATTCAGAAGGTAGGAACATTCGACCTGTGTAGTCGTACGTGTTGGAGGACTTGTGCGGGAATTTATAAGAAAATGTCTCTTAAAGGTCCAGTGTGTGGTCTAGTGGCATAGAACAACTTGTCGGGCTCCACGGAAGGGGATCTGCTTCGTATGTAGATAGAAACGGCTCATTTTAAGGTAATGAAAACACAACGATTCTCACTTTAATGTAATTATAAACTGATGACAATATAGTTAGGAATATTATATACCATTACTGCAAATAGATCCCTCTAAATCCTACACACTGGACCTTTAAAATAGGACACAGTCATTTTTTATTTTTAAAAATCTAGTGTCATTTTTAATTCTAGTGCACCAATTTGTCCTATTCAGTGTAAGTTCTTTAAAATTCCTGAAACCAAATAACTTATTTTGGAAGCAACTATTCTCACACACCATGAGAGTAAACCTTTTTCACACAGTTTCACACACTCAAGAAGCTCTTCATGTGCTTGCATCACCTTCAGGATAAAATATCAGCCAGGCACACAAGATGTGACATCTTTCAATGTAAAGAGCTGATTGCCATGAAATTGGATGAGCACATATATGGTCCCAAAGGGATAAACTCTTGTTTATAATGGCCTTGTAACCTCTCCTTCAGCAGCATCTAAGGACAAATGTTGACTTACAACTTTTTACCCTCACTGTTGATGAATATGCAAAGCAACATCAACATACATTTGCTCCATGGAGCTCCATATTATTGGATGTAATGAACATTACAGCCTCTGGGGGTCTACAGACCGACACCCGGCATGTGGGAATTTGGGCTTATATGCAGTTCATTTACAGTAATAGATTTTTATTACTGTCTCTGAGTGACTGAATGTAATTAGCAGGCACATGTGCACAGCTGTGCAGTATTTACACCATGAAATGCATCTATAATTAAATTAATTCACATTCAAATTCAATCACAGAACAGAAGAGCAAACACCGTGGAATTTGTTTATGTCCTGATTACAACATTAAACCTCTACATTGTATTAAATATTGATTTCAGTTGCGTGAGGATTTTATTTAGAGAGGACAAACATAAATTAACACTATGGGTTATTGGCATTATGATGATTACAGACTGGAGGTTTCTCATATCACAGCGTACACCCATAAATAGTCACGCATCATCATCATAAATAGTCGCAGTGGAACAAGGCTGAGTTGACGCAATGGCGCAAAGTGTCAGGGGAGCAGGTGTTAATGCCTCTCAGAGAAATAAGAGAGCTTGAGATCCTTCCCTTCTGCAGCTCCTTGATTTAGCAACCATTTTTTCCCTCCTGGTTACCTTTGATCCTTTCCTCCTAGTTATCTACATCCTTTCCTTCTAGTTACCTTTGATCCTTGTTCCCTCACTTAATTCCCACTCCGCTCCTCCATCATCCCCTGTCTGATATTGTGTTTTTCATCCTCCTTCTGTGTCACTGTTGCTCCTTTTTCTGTCTTTTAAATCTCCCATTATCCCGCTCCCTCAGACTGGTTCTTCTTGTGTTCCTCACAGAAAGCCCACAAACACTTTTACTCACCAGAATCTGATGGTGTCTCCCATCATCAGCAACATTCAGGCAAACACATGCAGACATGAAAAGTGTTATAGTGTATGAATAGCCTGGAAAACATTTATTCATTTCTTTTATGTACAGCACACTGCAGTAATTGCTCTGTCCATGACAGACCTGAACACCACACGCTTTACAATCCTGCTTGATCTGTTAAAGATACACTATGCAGGATTGTAGGTTACTGTTTGTAAGCATGCTTGCCAGCAAAAATGAAAGTACAACTCAAATTCTAAAAAGAGTCAAGATACTGTGTAAACTGTAAATAAAAACAACAGTGCAATGATCTGCAAATATTTTTGACCTATGTTCAGTTGAATACAGTACAAATACAAGATATGTAATGTTTAAACTGATAAACTAGATTGTTTTCTGTAAATTCTTACTCTGATTTGATGCCTGAAACATATTCCACAAACTTTGAGACATGGGCATGTTTACCACTGTATTACATCACCTTTTCTTTTAACAACATTTAATAAGCGTTTGGGAACTGAGGACACTTATTGTTGAAGTTTTGGAAGTGAAATATCTCAAGATTCACAAGCGGTGCCCCCAAAATCTTCAAGATCTAGCAACTGTCTTTGTAGAAAAATGGGCCAAAAAGCCATCTGAGCACTGTGAGACCTTAGTTTCTTGGCATTGCAAACAAAGGCTTTTCCTAGTGTCAATTAAATTTAAGTTAGCGCGTAATACTTTTTTCTTGTGTCATTTCACTTTATTGCACATATATTTTATGGGTTGAAATGTTATGGTTTCTTTATCTGTGTAGTTTTATTGAGGTAATACCATAGATTGTAAAAATAGTGGATGTAGCTACCCACTGGTTTGTGGACTCCTGTTTTGAGGTCTCACTCTCGGAGACGAAAGTTAAGGTGGCAAATGCCAAATAATGTCACCCCTTGTATGGTTGTCATGAATGTTGAACTTAGCTATAGAGACCAAAATTGTTTTTTGAACCAGGCTGTAAACATGTTTAAGTCTGCTGTAAAGTTGGACATTTTAACTTAAGGGTCTAAGGGGATTGACTGGCTTCCAGAGCCAGCCTCAAGTGGCCATCGAAGGAACTGCAATTTTGGCACTTCTGTGTTGGCCTCATGTGTTGGCCTGGTCCAAATTTCATGTAAATAGCTCCACTAGAAAATATGTTTGAGGAAGGGATAAGGACATATTGAATATTGTTTCCCCCACTATATGTCTAAAAACAAATTGCAAATCATTACACTGTGTTTTTATTTACATTAAACACAGCATCCATACTTTTTTGGAGTTGTAAAAGCCAAACACAGACTTACTCTTGTTTGGGGTTTCTTTGGTGTCTCTTGGATGCCTGCTGCCAGCCTCTCTAAAAAGCCTCAACCTCACCTGAGCCCTGCGGGAGTAAACGCTCACAAACTTCCCGAGCACAGAAAATAAGAAAAGGAGAGGGCAGAGTTCTGCAGAACAATATACTGCCACACTTCTAGTGGGTCATAGGTGAGGATTGAGAGGGATTACCTCTGTATGTGTCTACACAGTGTTTTTAGGAAAATCCTGCACAGTATATCTTTAAGATCACAAAACTCCAGTCTTTATCGGCACGTCAGAACGGTCCATTTAAAAAAAAAACACAGAAAATTTTTCCACTGTGCTTCACATCAAACTCTCACATTTTTAATTCTAACGAATCCACATTGAGCACAATGCCTCCACATCAACACATATGACAATCTTCAAAATGATGTGTCTTGGCAGAGATCAATACAATCCTCCCAGCACAATTCAAGTGAGCGCCTTTGAAATCTGATGTGTGCATGCACTGGAGAGTAACTGATGATGATGATGGTGAAGTAAGAGGTGAGTGGGGGAGGTGAGTAACATCAGTTGATCACACAGTGCGGTGGCAGCGCGTTTTAGGACAAAGTGGCCCACAGCTTTATGATTAATTTAGCCTTAAAGCTTACTCGGGTCCAAAAAGCTTTCCAGACCTACATCAATAAAAGTCCTGTGCCAAAGAGCAGCACAAATACTGTACAAGACGAGTCCACAAGAAAGTTTAACACCCTGTGCTATCAATAAGACTGTATGCATGTGGAAATTTGAGTCTTATTAGAGGAGTAATACTGTTCAAATGGAGTCCCAGCACTGTTAGGAAAAAAAGTCTGTTTTTGAGTAAAAATCTTCTTGTGTTTGTATTTATTGCACACCACAGCGTCTGTTGTTTTTCATGCTTCACCTTGCTGCTGCTGTGTAGCTCCTGTCGGACTGCTTTGCTTATTTGGACGATGACCAGTGTACATGTGTGGTCACTGTTAACCAAATGCACCATGCTTGAGTTGCAGTGCGAGTGCCCAGCCTCATTTCCATTTTAATTTCCTGGCGCTGTCTTCCTCAGCAGCTGAGGATCTTGATGAAGGCCCGTCTGAACTCGATGTTGAAGGTGGTGTAGATAATAGGGTTGAGAGCACTGTTGACATAACCCAACCAGGTGAAAGCACTGTAAAGCCCAGGAGGCACGTAGCATGTCCTGCAGTGGGTGTTCAGAATGTGAGTCACAAAGAAAGGCAGCCAGCAGATGAGAAACACCCCTGAAGCAGCCAGAGAGCAGAGAGGTACGGAGAGAGGACGAAAACAAAAAACACAAGAGAAAAATTGTAAGAAACAGCGTGCTGTAACATCAGTCGCAAACATTAGCATGCTTGGCTATCTAGCTTGTTACCAACAATAGCAAGCCTAACTTCCAAAGTTAGCTGATAATATATAATAATTAATGTAGCGATGTAGCAAACTACACTGATGGGGTTAGAGGTTACGTTTGAAAAATCCCTTTTCAGACCTGACACACTGCACATGAGCCAAGGTGCTACCATTAATACATCACAGTTTAGAGCATAGACTGTATGTAAAGATGGATGACGCGTTTCCATTTTCTCACATTGTAGAAAAGTGAAGCCAAAATATTCTGCATACCAGCACTACCACCTTGTGCTTTTGGACCTTTTGGAGTCTGCACAGTAGCGATTGGGAAGTAGAGCCTTATCCGAGTTCTGCTCCAAAACTATCATGCTTTGGCAATAAATAACTACTTCTGTCACTAATGTAACGCTGCACACGGCACATCTCATACATCACTAGCCTGGTATGTTACACCTACTAGCATAGGCTAAAAGAAGAACAGAACATGAGCACTGGGCCCCTGGGTGAAAGTCCTGTGTTTGTTTGACCAATCCACCAGCCTCTGTCACTTTCTATGCTACGTCATGTCACTTGCTCCTCTGCTCCTGTAATAATTACTACAGCCGTTATGGGGGGCATAATCAGCTGCTTGCAAAACCGACCTATGTGGTCATTTTTTTGGTGCGAGTGAGCTGGTCTGGAAGGGGAGGGGTTTATGACTTGTACTACAACCAGTTAGTTACCAGGGGCCAATCAAGATGTTTTGGCTTCAATTTTGGGGAACTGTGATGTCGTCCATCTTTGTATACAGTCACTGGTTTAAAGTAGTGGTTCCCAACTGGTCACGGTCCAAAATGGGTTGCGGATCCATTGTGAATGGACTGCGACTGACTTGCTAATGTGTCAACTTTGTAAAAAACACATTTTTAAGTACAGTGAATTTCTAGCACAGTGAGTGATTAATGAACGGCTACTTAACAGAGACAGCAAACTAGCTTGAGACTTGGCCAAACACAAATATGATGCTGAATATATTAAACACGGTACTTTGGACTAATCACCAAAGTACTAATCACCAAGGAGAAATCTGAACCCTGTGGCTGAACCAGTTGTAAACCTAGCTTTAGCCTTAGTTTTTTTTTTTTTTACAGTATATTTTGTGTTTTGTTATCATTTTAATTTAAGACTCTGATGAAATCATTAAAAATTTGGCTTTTTAAACCAACACATGGAGTTAATGTTCGTCAAATAGGTAACTACAGCTGATAAAATCTTCTAGCCTCTGTAATTTCAGCTGAGAAAATCTACTGTTGGCAGCTACAATGGGCCTCCCCTGTTTTCATTTATGTAAAATCCCATTGCTTCAAAAATCAAACGTATTTGCTGCTGCTCATAAAAAACTGCATGTGTGTTGTGCCAGAATAAAAGGCTTGACAGGTTTAGCAAAGGGTCCGTTAAAACACTTTTGGCTCCCAGCCTGCACTTATTAATAAACCCAGCAGAAGCCAACAGGACGTACTTTATTATGTACAAACAACTATGAATGCTGCAGCATACTTGAAACACTCATTAAACTCAAGTACTATAATTGGGGTCACAACATCACAGCAAAGCAGCGGTCATTTGGGTGAAAGGCAGGTGGGAAGTGGGCGGGACGGAGATCATTTTCTCTGTGTGTGCCACAGTTTTCACTGACACCAGTGTAACGTAATGAGACACCTCTGATTACATTTTTGTCAGCCAGATCTCTGCTGTGCCAGAGCTAACTTGACCAGGCTTAGAGCAACCTGGCTGATAATTGGAGCGTGTGAAAGCTGTGTCAGGAGCTACAGCGTGTGCCTGGACACACACTGTGAACCTGAAGCCAACCAGACTTTTCTGACATTTCAGCTTGATTTATTGTGGCTCTGCAAAATATGCAGCAAATGCACATGGGGTACAAAAATGTGCTGGTGCCATCATCACTAGGCGAGAGAGCAGTATAGATGACCTGCTACATATGGCAAAAAAGACCGTCAGGAAAATGTTAAAGGAGTTGAAGTGGAATAAGCAATTGTCTATATAATTGTAGGTACTAAGTGTTAGCATGACATTTACGTTTCCCTTCCCTCAGCCACTTAAGACAATCTCCACTCACCAAGAACAATTGCCAGCATCTGAGTGGCCTTTTTCTCCCGTGCGTGCATACTCCTGAATCGTGGATTGTTGATATGAGAGTGTACCATCGACCGCAGAGACGTGTGTGTTCGTCCGTTGGACAGATTCTTCACCTCGCAGCTCATCCTGACAGTAGGCCGTTCATTTTGGTTGCTCTCCTCCGCCTTCTCCTCCTCCCGCTCCTGCTCCAGATCCAGTTCGGTGCGGCCGCAGGAGGCGTGGCTGATGCTGCAGCAGTTCTGCGTGTCCACGTGGGGCAGGACAGAGTTCTCCACAGGTCCCGTCTTTGGGCGTTTGCGCCACAGGCATCCTGACAACAGGTTGGGCTTGGAGGGATCTGAAGGCTCTACACTCTGCTGTCAGGACAAATGATACACGATTAAGAGATGCTGTATTATCAGCACACATATTTGATTACATGTTATCATATTAGTTTTACTGAAATAAAATGTTACATCATTAAAGCTGCACTAATTCATATATTTACAGATACAATGCATTAATCATCCAACTCAGTTTCCTTCAGCTGTTTTAACATTTTTCAGCTCATTGTTTTGGTTCTTCGGCCTGCAGTTTTAATGTTCACTCACAACAGACGGCACTTTTCAGCAAAACAAGCCCTTCTGTAAACCTACAATACAGTATGCTACCTGTAAGAAATGGCAGACAATTTAGAAGCTATCTGGTTAACATAGTGGAGTGTTTAAATCTCTGAAGAGCCGAATATTGTCATTGTTGGTTGGTGAGGACTAAAACAGAGCTACAGTTTAAGAACTGAATACACTTACACTTAAGGCCTTTGCACCCGAAGTCCACAATTTTATCAGGAATTGTTGCACTTTTAAAAAGAAATACAATCTAGAATCAGAAACTCTTGTCCATCATGTAAGTTTTTGGAAACAAGTTTGATTTTCTGCATTTTGTTTCATCCGTCAAAAGCCTATAGAGAGTTGTTTGACCAAGAAGCAGTGAAGAATATGTAGGGAATCTGTGGGCGAGACACATGCATCTGCAACATGAGAGCCAGCAAGAAAAAAATGGGGAAATATATAAACAATGTTCTTTTTGAAATCTTCCACAACAAAGAGAATTAGATGATGAAGTGCTATTTATTATCTGCCCAGTAGCATTTCATAGCTCCAGTAGCCGCAGTGCCAAATGAAAGACGCAGACAAGAGGGTCGCAACAGCCTGGGGCAAATGAATCACTTAATTGAATAGTTTTTTTTTTGTTTTTTTTTAAATAGATTTTATAGCCTATGTAGAAAAGCATATAATTTTGTTTTAGATACCTACTGACTATTTAAAAAATAAAAATAAAAAAGTAAACCATGACTTAGATGGGTTTGCCTTTTTGAGTACATGTTTAGCAAATGGCACCATTTCTAAATTAGGTACATTATTTTTTTTTTAATCATTTCTCTTTGAACACCAGTACATATTCAAGGTGGCAGTCTGAATCACTTACAAGGACCCGCTCTCTCCATGGACCCCTCCACCCCGGGGGCCCCAGTGCAACAGCACTGCCTGCACTGTCTATATTTACGCCCCTGTCTCACTTCCAACTCATCGAGTACTGATGCTCATTCAGTGTCCTGTCAGAGTCCTGTGTCAGCTTTGGACGTTCAGGGTCAATTTACGCTTGTTCCCTGCATTGTCTGCAGATACAGTCTTTCTCAAAATAAACTTTGGCAAAAGGTAACAAATTGTTTTTTAGGTTTTCTTCCTTAGGTTTGGGCAACAAAAGAACGTGGTTAGATTTAGAAAAAAACATCATAGTTTGGATTGAAGTAACTATGTTTGTTAGCAATGTAATGTAACGTCACGTAGGTCACATGACATATGTCACTAGCATTGTATGCTCCACATACTAGCACACTACATTGTTAAAATAACAACTTGATTGACTATGCTTCAAACAGAACACCGGGGCTCCCGGGTGAAAGTCCAGAGTTTGTTTGACCCATCCACCCTCTCAATCTTGTTACCACAGCAGATACCCTGAGTGTAAACAAATGTGCAGCTTGTGGCGTCTCATATTGCTGCTTGAGATTGCCTCTGTTTATCGATGTCTGACGCCGACAGTCCACTGACTAAGCGTCGGTATTTGATGAGTTGGGAGAAAGGCCGCGTTGCTTAGGGAGGTAACTGCCTTGGAGAGATGCGAGGGAGGAAATGTGTCTGTGCATTTTGTCTTGTACTGCAAATTTTTATAACAAAGAAAAGAATAAAATGCAGTGGACTTGGTGTGCAAGGTTTCTGTGTTTATCACTTTTTTTCAGATCACAGATTCAAAAATTTAAAAATATGGACTCGCTGTACAAAGGCCTCTACATTTGTCAGGTGTCTAAATGGTGCTCTGTGTATGCTCAGTGGGTAAATCACAAACTGCTGACAGCTTTATGATAATGTGTCAATGCTGTGTTTTCATCTTGTTCCAGTTGCCAAAAACAAATGAATTATTGCAGCTTTATTGTTCATGGCTCTGCCTTCTTTACTCTCCTACACTACTTCTTTATTGAAAAACTACCTTTATCTTATCCTATCTGGACAATGAAGTTGAGTGCTACTCCAGTGAGCCAAAGCAAGTGGGGAGTACGGCTCGGAAAGCTGAACGTTATGGCCAATACATCATAGAAATGCTGTTCAGACAGAGTGAGAGCTTGTCCTACACCTCCACTTTGAGTTTTTTAATCACCTATGCACAGTGTGCATTCAGCATACGCCAGTGTGCCTGCAGTATCCATAAATTACCTCTAAATACAATATTTCATTTTCATAGCATATCAACAACAAAACTCTGCAAATTCAGCAGCTCCAGCTCCACCGAGCCGTTACCCTCAGAGCAAGAAGAAGCATAATTAACTGGTTGTGCTAATTGTCCAACATGAATTTCCTGTATAGCCAGAAACGTTCATTTTCTGTCTTCTTTTACTCACACACTTATCTCTTCACACATTTTCCTCAAGGGAAAATTACACATTGTTATTCCCTCCGCCTTTGAGCAGTCTGTGGATGATGCAGGTGCTGCAGTGCGTCACCCACAGACTTTGCTCAGCTGACAAGTGACCAGGTGACGAGAGGCAACAAGCCACGCTTCAGAATCACAATTTTCAGCTCCTTCTCAGACCCCTGGGCCGCAAGCACACAGCGGAACGAAAAACCCAAGTGTGCATGAACACGAGCGCTGACAGACTCACATGAAAAGCTAAAAGCAGAGCCGCCCTGCGTGCCGCCATGTCACAATACGCCAACACAGTAGATATGAGAGTTAGTCAGGCATTAGGCTGTGTTGCATTCAGCAAAACTAGAGCAGTGACATAAATCAATTCAAGACCTGTGTTGGATCTCTGGTTTAAAATAGCACTCACCACTTTGATTCTTATAGGTGACAGGTCTTGCTTCGCCTTGGGAGTCTCCTCTTGTAGACAGGTCTCCTAGGGAATCAGAAGGAAGTTTAAGAAAGTATATTCCAGAGAGAGAAATGCTTAACCTCCTGTATCACCCATACAATACCTATTCCACATAAACGTATACATACAGTTTATACCATTCATTTGAAGTCACTGATTTATCTCTGTGCATCTCCAAGGATGTTTTCATTATGATTCACATCCATTATGTTATCTGTGGCTTTCACACCTGAACAAAACACTGAGCCATTCAATTAAAGCTCGACGCAGAAATAAAGATAGCAGCTTTTGAAACAAGCCTCCTCCTTCATATCAATATCCTTCAGTTGACTGAGTCACAGTCCTATTATGTTATTTCTAAACACGTTTCCATTATAACTCTCTCAGCCTAAGCTCCTCCAGGGCTTGGATCTCACAATGAGTGTCTGCTCTCATGGATGAGATCCCAACCGGGGCTCAACCACAACCAATCATCTGTAACCTGCTGTTATAATAGAGGACTTGATTGTGAATTAGTGTGCAATGAAGGGGAAAAAATGGAGTGAAAGTGCCTGGATATGCCACTGCTGGTCACGTTACTGGATTAAATTATCTAGTAGTGTCTTTTTATACACCATATTTTAAAAATAGGGTAGATACAGATACACAGAACGTGACCTGGTGTCTCCTTGCCCCTGGGTAAAAGATAAAGCCATCATTTGTATGATAGATGTAACTGGGACAAATATTAGCGTGATGGATGCCATCAAAGAACTGACAGCTGGTTGTGAACAGAATTCAGATTTGCTCCATAATGAGATATCCACCATTTAAAGAGCAGCGACTGACTGAAGAGGAGACTGACTATTTCTAACCTGACCAGCCATTTTTATTAAGAACAACTTCAGTTTAACAGTGACAGCCGTGTCGTCTGCTCATGAACTGAGCTATACATTTTGTCTATAAATTTCATCTTTGCCCTGAATGGGTTCACCTGAGAAGCCATTTTCACCCAGCCTACATTTATAGACACTTTTCTCTCCTATTAAAGCAAAGTAATATTCCTGATATTTTTCTGACATCTTGCCTGAACCATTTTTCCTGCAAAGGACGTATAGAAATTCATGCAAATGAGAAAAGAGGCTTTTACTTTGGCAGTTTGACCGAGTGTTTCAGATCAAAGTGTTCTCTTACACTGTAATGGAACCAGTTACGAGGCTTTGGGGGAGGTTTTGCTGGTGAGGTCCGACAGAAAATTGTCTAATGTGAAGGTGAACTGTAATTTGCGAGTCATTATGTAAGTGGGTGAGCGCGAATGAGGGAGACTGCATCCACATGAAAAAGACAAAGCTGTGGTTAGGAGGAAACGTTGCATTGACAAAGAATAAGGGGCTAGTTGCACAGAACATCTTAAGTTTTCACCTTAGGTATGACACTTAAGGGTTAATTTCTCCTTAGCTGAGGGACTTACAGAGTCCCTTAACAGGTTTCCATAGTTAAGGAAAAATATTAACTCATTTACTGCTGTAAAAGAGATTTTACAGCTGTTAAAGTTTTCATGGGGACTGCTTGCTGGGATTCACATTTGTGATGCCTGTTATCGTCTCACAAAGTTTGTAGAGTTCGCACAGAGCTACAGAGATGTACCGTGCACCTCCTAAAAAATGTGACTAAGCGCCAGGCACTGCAGACGTCAAAGAAGTTTGATTTAACATCAGGGCCAGGACGGGGGGGTATATGGACAACCTAGAGGAAAAATTTGCTGCTCACAATTGTCTTTTATTTGTCTCATCAGAAATAAATCAGCTTTTTCACTTAACCTCACTAAATTCTGCTCTGTTTCTCCTAAACCCTCCCTTAAGAGAAATCGGGAGCAAAAGACTACATCAGCAGGAGTTCTTTTGCTGTGCTCAGAGGCTTCTCAACTGTAAGAACAGATCAAATGCTGGGTCTTACTGTTATCCACAGAGCTGATTATTTCAGACACAATAAAGTTGATCGCATTGAGAGAAGAATAAGAACATTTCAAGATCTTAAATTAGTATCAAGCTGAGACAAGACAAGACTATTTGGTAAATTGAACTGCACTTGATTAGTGCTTTTCTAGTCCTCCGATCACTTAAGGTGCTTTTACACTACATGTCACATTCAACCATTCACACACAGTCACACGCTGGTGGAACAGCCATTTGGAGCAATTTGGGATTCAGTAACTTGCCCAGCAGGACTTCGACATGTGGGGCTGGGGATCGAGCTAGCAATCTTCTGATAGGTGGACAACATGCTTTACCTCTGAGCCACAGTTGCCCCTATTTCACAGGAGATGAATTTAAAAAGTAGGAGAAAATAGTCATATTCTGACATAGATATTAAACTGAGCTCAGTTATGTCTAGAAGAAATAAGCTGGGCAAAGAAGATATTTTGAGATTGAATTTTCCTTTCCTCTGGGAAGTACCTCTCATCTGTTACAAGAAGAAGCATGGACCAGTTTGAAGCAAAGCTTGTGGAGCAAGTTAGAAGACATCATCACTCTTATGATCCCTCTTCTAAGGATTATTCGATAGAAAAGTAAGTCAGTGTTCCTGGAAGGGGATTGCTGAGGAGCTTGAGAGTGATGTCTGAGAGGCTTCTGAGAGACAAATTCCTAAACATGGAGAAAAAGTAAGAAAAAAAAAAAAAAAGCTGCGGGGGTGCAGGGAGAGAAGATACCAGCCTTTTATATCATGGCTTCTCACTTTTATCCAGCACAGAGAGACAAAGGTTATCAGTGGGGCTAAGCTGTGAAAACCTCAATAGGAAGTCACAACATGCATGTGTGATATAACCTCACAATCTGTCATGCCAGCACATGTGAGAGGCGCTCACACCAGCCCGCACAGCCGGGCTGCACAGGTGCACAGCCGCAGAGGTATAAATAAACCATCAGGAAGTGGCGCCATAATTCCATAAAAGTGAAAACACTAACAAAGGAAATAATAATAGATGGTGGTCTCACCACAGATGGCGGAGTTGAGCCCGGCTGCACCTTTCCGCTGGTCTTACCGAAGGTGATCCTCTTCCGCCTCATCCTGAGGAAGACGTAGATGCGGATGTAGACCAGCAGAGTGACAATAAACGGCAGGTAGAAGGACACCACCGAGGAGTAGATCACGAAGTCGGGGTTGGAGATGGAGCACACCATGGGGTCATCTGAGTCGAAAACAAACTATCATTATGCAAAACAGCCTGAAAATACCAGGATAATAAAGACACAGCAGGTTGACATTTGACCTGAGCTGATGCTCTCCATATTGAAAATAACCTCGATTGCTTTACCTCTTTCATTTTCTGCATACATTTTTAATCTTACAGCACTGAGTTCAGGGCGGAGGTGTGACTGATTTGACAATAAGTGCGCCATTAATTCAGACTAGGAGCCCATTTGACACAATAATAACAGCCTATAGATCAATTAGTCAATCAAAATTCCAGAGTTGAATATCAATCATCTGAGCTAATGGGCCTATAAATTTAAATTGGGAGGAGAAAAAAAAAGGACACAGGCTGTGACCACAGCTGTGAAATGCATATTGCATGTCAGAGGCATGAACAAACTGACGTGATGTGCCTCTCTGGACGTTCCCCTGGATCAATACCACATACCTCAATACACAGAGAGATGCAAACAGGGGCCGACAGATACAATCTATTTCTAGCCACACTCCAAACCCCCTTCAGTTTCAAGATTCGTATTATTTTGTTTGGCACTTGTACAGTATTTGTGTAGCTGAGCCGCTCTTTTTCAATCCTCTTCCTTTTGAAGGGCGATGAAGGACCCTGGACCTCATGTGAACCCCCGGTCCCTCCTTCCAAAGCTGATGCGTGGTTGCCTACTGACAAAAAAGTGGGATTCCTACAATCAGCAGCCTTTGTTTTGCACTGATTGTAAATGGACTAAACTAAATGCCCGTATCTGTGTGAGTAGCTTTACATTGTGTCTGACTAACGCTGTTAATTGTCTATGTGCAGTCATGCATCGGTGCTGCTGGCTATTGAAATTAAAATAGCTACTGGTGATGGCTCTCTCGTTTCTCTGTCCGTTGTGTTGTTTGGTGCTTCATTCTCAGTCACACAATTGCAAAAGACGTAATTTTATCAGCAAGTTGGTTGTTGTTCAGCTATGTAGAACATGAATAATCCTGAAAAACATTTCTTAGAGGAGACACTTCTAGAAGATGTAACCATCACTCATACACTGACCTCATCTAACCACAACTCATTGCAATATTTGAAAGTTAAAAAGGGGAAATGTTTTTCACTTGACTGGGAAAATGTCCCTCTGTCTTGCTGCTACCAGCACTACCTCCTCCACCTAAATAACATAAACATATTTAATAACTTAAAGCAAAACTGCTACATTGGAAGATATCCAAAATATTAAGTGTGGTGCACTAAACATCACAGATAAATTATATATGGTGACAGCCTAATAGCATCTCTCAAATGCAGCTGGCTAGAGTGACACCCCGAGAGGAGGCACCAAAATCCCCCCAGTATTTTTGAAAAAAAAAAAAAAAAAAATTAAACAAAAGTGAAAACGGATCCAAAGGTCAAATGCTAAAGGTGGGTCAGTAGTAGGGGCACCACCTGTAGTCCTGGCAATGCAGTTCACCTTAATGTGTTTGTCTGTGAGTGATCATCACAGTCAGAACATGCTCGAGCATTTAGAAAATGAAAAGGCAAAAGCCCTCTGAGGAGCAGTAATAATAATAATAATAATAAAAAAAGAAATTAATATTGTATCCTTTTATTGTTTATTTATTACTGCTGTTTGTGATCTAAGCTGTTTATTTGTGTTGATTTCTGGCTTAGCTCAAGCTCCAGAAGACCTGGGCCCGGCTGTACAAAACACATTAAGTTAAGATTTTCCTTTATGTCCTAATTAAGGTTTCCTCAAAATAAATTGGGTGCACAGTTTTCTTGTACTGTACTACGAAGCAGGATTTTGAGTTAGCGAGGTAACTTCGGGTTAACTCTGGGTTTTCAGTCCTACGAAGCTTGTTCTCTTTTTACCAGGATAAATCACAGTGGCAACTTATGCTGAACAGCTAACCTGCTCCAGAGCAGGTTAACCTCAGGGTATCGGATCACAGCCTGTGAACACCCTGACCTCTGACCCATCAGATCACTGAAGTAAAAAGTATCCATGGACAAAAGTGAGGTAAAAAAGAGGAGCCTATGTGCTGTTAGAGGTCAGTAGAATCACTTCATTGTTTCAGGGCTCTATTTCCACTGGCTTTAAAACAGAGCTTCTAACAAACGGAGAGCATTAACACACTAAACACATGATTTTAACTTATGCAAAGTTTTTTTTAGTCTGTAAAGATAGTGTTGCTATTTTACACCCTGATCACACCCCTCAAACACTGTAGCTCAAAATAACACCAGACACCTGTGTGATGAGAACTATGATAAAACATGATGTTTAATTAGAAAATTAATCCACACACAGCTAAATGGCTCCCGTCATTATAAATGCCACATTTGGGTCAGACAGACTTCATCAGCCATTAACTTTTCCACCCTTTACTGCAACAGCAGAAACAGTCTGATGTTACATTAAAGTGTTTTATGTGACATATTTATCATCATCCAGCTAAACTAAACGAAAATTCTACTTCAGTCTTCAGTGTTTCTAGAGTTTCCTTTTCAAGATCACAGAGTATTGTTTAAATCCTGCTCCACTGACATTTAACTGTCTCACAGACACTTTTTGTACCGTTTCATCTCACATCATATAAAGCAGTCAACTTCATTCATGGTTCTGATGACGTCACTTGTGATTTACACCTGCGCCTCTTTCACTTGAACGTGCTCGTTGACTGAACTAGTTTCTATCCAGCTTTGGAGTACAGTACGTGTTATGCAGACGGCCCATGAGACGGGTCAGCCAAACCAAATAGCAAAAAGATATCCTGGGTAGGTTGAACTGACTTCGTAATACAGGTCTTATACTTAAGGAATCCCTAGACCGTTGCACAAAAGACCTTAGCAACCAAAGTGGAGTATAGAAAACTTAAGGTACCTCCGACTCTATCCTAACTGCAACATGACTGAGCTTATGGTGATGAATGAAAAAACACAGCCTGAGAAGAGTGTCCTACGACCAGGAGAATTTGATGGACATGTGTATGATTTTACATGATAGATTTGACTTAACTTTTGCTGCAATTTCCTCCTACAATCGTTTTCTGGCATTTGGGGATGAAATTTACTTTAGTTTGTGCTTTTAATTATTGCATTCCTCAGAGGTATAACCTTTGCCCCCTCTGGCCAGTATGGTTTTCTTGTCTTCTGCCATTTTTCCACCATCTAACTAAAAGCCAACTTTGTGAGATGATAACAGGCATCGCAAGCGTGAATTCAAGCAAACAAACAATCTCCATGGAAACTTTAACAGTAAATGAGTTAACCTTTTTTCTCTTAACTAAGGAAACCTCTCAAGGGATTCTGTGCGACTGTGTTAAGTCCCTCAGCTAAGGAGAAATTAAGTGTCACACTTAATTGCACAGTTGCTTTGTGCAACTGATCCCTGGTTTCTACATTTCTAACTGAGCAACTCTTTTCTTATTCAGCATTAATGCAGTGCTGAAAAAAAAAAGCCTCCTGTAATTGCGGGTGTGGAACGGTCACACATTATTCAAAAATGGTTACCTTCACTTGTGACCTTGTAGTCAATGCATTTTTAATAAAGCATAAATTTGCTCTTTTTGTGAACAAGTGGAGTCAAATTCAAATAAATGGTGCATTAGTCTTGGGGGTATCTGTTCTTGTATACCTTCATACCTGAGTATATACTGTGTGTGGCGGTAATCATGTTACAAAAAAAAAAAGGAAATATAACGGGTAAAGCTTCTGGTGATAGAGGTCATAGTAGCATGTATGTGATTTTCTTGCCTACAGTGCTGTGTGTCTAATATGCAATTAGCCTACTTAGACAAGTCGTACTGGGCTTAAATACTTATAGCCCATAGAATTATGAATAGATAGGAAATAAGCGCGGTTCTTGCTGGAGGACCCAACAACACTCATTGCACTGATAAATCAGTGAACTGAGCAGAGATGATGTACTGAATAAAATCCTGTGGCCAATAAACTGCTTTGTAGTTGAAAGCCTCAAGACAAGGTTTTGCGGCAAAACTCCCAAACAGCAGCGGAAGCATTTTTCTTTCTACTAGTCCTGTAACATTAACCACCACTTGCAGTCACCGTCTTTCTCAGCTCACCATTTCAGGACGTTGCAGAGAAAAGTTGCAGCTGTGTGAACGGGCCTGTCTCAGCTCGACTCAACATGGTTGATATTGTCACTGACACTTAGCTTATCAAGTCACTAGCAGCTGGTTTTAGAACGTAAGGCACGTCACCTGTTGCAACAGCCAATTTGCTTGTAGCACAGTCCGCAAGCCAAGTCAGTTACAAAAGCCCCAATTTCGTGGTACCTTCGGCACCAAAATCGGCCCTTCAGACATGGTATCTAGACCCCAGCATTTCCACCGCAAACAGTTCTCTTTAATGTGGGCAGGGTTGTTGTCACTCACTGCTCTGTCCAGCACTCACTGTATTTCCTTCTTTATCAGTCTGCACCTTGTTCATCGTCCATAAAACGAGGTTGCTCGCTGACATTTTGTAAACAAAATAAAACAGGCTGCAGTGAGAGTCTCTCTAAATGGGACATTTAAAAATAGTGGGTTTGTGCATTAAGGCCTTCTCAGGCAAGCTCAGGGGTTTAATGTTGCAGAAGCCCACAGGAGAGACGCTCCACAATGCTTTTTTTTTTTTTCCTCAGAGTGAGGATTAGAATATATACAGTTCACATAACCTGGTCAAAATTAATATATATAAGTGTCTTACATACAACAACATCTTTTCATTTATAGTCTGCAAATATATCTCAATCTCTCCACAGTATGAACAGTGGTTACATGAGCTTCAAAACCGACCACAACTCAGCCCTGAGCAGAGTTACCGTCCTCTAC